>JAMRYC010000006.1:1200000-1798202 GCA_024447225.1 Panagrellus sp. LJ2284
GTCGCGGAAACTGCTCCTTGGAGAACACTGTGTATGCTGTGCGAACAGCGTGGGCTTTGTACACGTCAACGCAAGCTTCATTGTTCCAGACATTTCGACGTCGCGTTGAACGGTTTTCCCTGTCATTTGTCTACGTAGTTTTAGACAAGCATGGTTCAACAAGGTTTGTTTAACTTTTTACTATTTTAAACCGTAAATATGATCAATATATGAATATTTTTCAGGCGGTGTCTACTATGGCAACCCCATCCAACGCGTCGTTGCGTTCTTCTGGTCCATTGTGTACTTCTTTATGGCTTTGTAAGTTCTTTTTGGGTTCTTCTACGGTTTTGATGTTTGTTTTATCAAGCCCATGGAAATTTTATATATACAATAGAAAACCATTGTATTCTCTTCCTTTTCAGCTTCAACTCCATGTTCCAACCGTTGATGAACGATCCCGGTAGCAGTGTTTACCGTCGATCTGGCGGCTCCGGAGGCGGTGGCGGTGGCGGCGGATATGGTGGTGGAAACGGCGGTAGCGGAGGGGGCGGCGGTGGTGGACCGAATCGCCGTATCGGCCGTCTCAACACCGACACCATGGACATGAGCTCATGCCCCACCGGAGGCTGTTGCCGCTAAACTTCTTGCCCACGAAAATGAAGCCAGCATTTTAATGTGACGATTCTTTCTTTTATTAAGTTATTGTATGTGAAAATATTTTATCGGGTTTGTTAATAAACGTTTTATATACTATGATTGAGTAACTTTGATTACACACTATTTGCACAAAACCACTCTCGGCGCGAAATCTGCAAAGCTTTGCGCGCGACTTCCTTGTGTCAAACCGTCCACACCTCGTTGCGACTGCCCGCGGCTTTTATAAAACTGGCACATTTACTACCATTTGATTGCTGATCGACACCTATAATGGCTGATATGGAAATCGATGACGACTTCCGGGAAAAGTTTGCATATTTGTTCAAGCCGATTACCGACTTTGCAAGAGGCTTTGAAATTGACTTGATAGGAGTTTTGCGCGACTATGACGGCAAGACGCTTGAAGCCGATACTGGGTATGTCACAGCTTCTTATATTCGTTAGAAGTATATAAAAATATTACAGTTTTAACTTTGTCAATGCGGCGTCAATGCTGCAGGGCACGATTAATGTCTATGGCAAGCGGATCGACATTTTGCACAAAGCAGTTTCAACTTTTACTGATCCGGCGCTCGAGAAAGAAAGGCGCAAGCAAGCAGCACGAACTGATCATGAAGATGACGTTGTCGACAAGGAGCCTGAAGAAATTGTTGGCGGTGTAGAAGACGATGCAGTCCAGGAGCCGGTGCAATCAAACACGAAACAGAGTCGACTGAACACAGATGAAGAAAGCTGCAAGGCTCCAGCTGATCGCACCCATGTTGCTGATGAAGTTCATGATGAAGATGTTGAATGCAAACCGAGCACATCAGAATTTCAAGCTGTAACAAAGATCAAGTTACCAGAGCGACTTCACCGGAACATAGCGTCGGCTTCTTTAGGCGACAATAACATGATCACACGCGACTGCGAAGAAGGCTTATGTATCTTTGACCGATTCAACGTAGATAATGGTGCACATTCTCCTATGTATGTCACGATGAAGCGGGAATATTCATTAATGTACACTATGCCGGGTAATATGATGCCTCTGGTACAAGGCGAGAAGCGTCCGGTCGAGTTGCTTGATAACAACGGAATGAAGTATGGCGACGTTGACGACTATCGAATATGTCGTGATTATGTGGTTTACAATGTGGGTTTCTTTGCTTTCATAGATGGTATTTATGTGAGTCTTTGTTTATAGTTCTCTATTTTCTCCAATCTCGGGGGAAACTTCTGCTACGAAGTCAATGAAGACCATTGTTCCACCATTGCTGAACAACTTCAACAATACCTTCGATCGGCAAACGGTAACCAACAACTTCCAGAAGGATGTCTTAACGATATTGAACGAACGCTTGAAACGGATATGAAACGCGGTCGACCGTCACATCACTTGATTGAACTTTGTCGACGGATTAGCGATGGCACCACGCATCGTTACAGTGAAGGCACGGAATTGGAGCGTGTTTTTACACCGGCGCCAATGGATGATATCTCTTATGGCGATTTTGAACCAATGGATTTTAATGATGATGAACATGTTGTCGTGGACTCTGTTCAACCAGAAGGACGAGTTACTCGCGTTTCAAGGCAGTCTCGACGTCTGACTGCACAGACTGCTGCACCTCGAGTGGAATTCAATGATGGCACTTTCCGAGAAGCTGATTTATACGCACCTGATGAATTCTCCATGAAACCTGTTGAACTTGTTCGTCGCATGAAGACTTCGTCCAGGAAGGCTATTCGGCTTCGTCAGTTGCGGCTGCGCAAGAACAATGGTCGAGAACCTCTTTTGGTCGAAGAGATTGCCGATTACTTTGCGGATGACTGTAAAGAGGTGCGAGCAGCGTTGGAAAAGAATATGATTGATAACAACGTGAGTTTTGTTTCAGTTTTAACAGTTATTTTATAGTTTATTACAGATATCTTGGGGCTATCAACCATCAATGATTTGCGAACAAAAACGTCGACTTGCTGTGCAACAAGAACTGAAACGGGCACGACTACGTGGACAACGTGCCCTCCAAAGTGTTTCTGAACCTGATGTCAACGATGTCCCGGCACCACTACCATCTGCCCTTACCGCTATCAGTGCCCTCGAGCAATCTTTACATCATTTTGATAATCCTGACGTGTATTCATTCAACAACAATACTGCTGGTTCATTCATCGGTGATCAAATTCCAATGAAGGACGCTATGGATAATGATGTAAACGCGTCTCTCCATTTTCGTAGGTTACTTATTGAAAATTTCTGACAAAATTTCTGACATTTTAGCCGATCTCAACCAAACTGTTGTCGAAACTCGCAGCGAGGATAAAGAAAACATGCCACCTGTACCAATTACTGATGTCCACGATGATGCGACCGACTATGTCGACGTTCACGATGAAGGCCTCGAATTTCCAGACACTGATGAACTCCTTTTCGCAGATTTACCTGAAAACAGTACCATTCAAAATGTCGTTCGCATATTCTTGAACCGTAAATGGAATACGGTTCTAAAGAAACAACCTGAATGTGCAGTTAAGTTAGCCAAATGGGAGCGAAAGATGCATCCGATTCTGACAAACTTGACAGATGACTTTGCTGCGCACAACTACGGTAGCAAGGCCTTGGATTGCTTTGGTGGCGACATTGGAAAGTCGTTATGTTTTGAAGGGGTAAGATTTTGTCGTTTTCCACAAGCGATTGTAAATATTTATGTTTTTTTAGCTTGCCGAAGGCAGTCCTAACGAGCGATCGCGGTATCTTCTCTCTTTGCTGATGTTGAGCAATCGCAACGCCATCTTGCTTCACTCTGCTCATGATGGTGTCGTCGACAAGCATGTCGACGTTGACAACGTTTATCACAAGGACTTCAAGATCGAGCTGTTGAGCGACGCTGACTGGCACGGCAATGAGATGAATCAATCCGGTCTTATTTGAACTCAACTATCTAACTTATCAGTTTTTTTACTTTTTGTAATGTGTTTCATTTTGTCATTCGTGTTTGACATCATAAAAGTTTTTATTAAAATAATCACAAATTGATATACTTTGCCATCTGTTAAAAATGCACCGTAATGTAAACCGATTGAATGCAACATAAATGAAAAACGAGTCAATGGCGATGCTGTAAAACAGCTAATTGTGTGAGCTTGTCATATATGTATTCCAAATTGTTCTGAAAATGAAATGACAACAGTTTTGTGGTTTAAGAAATACCGTATACAAACCTGAGACTTCCAACAGCCACATCGGACGTACCGGTAAGTAGAGATAAAAGGCAATACGTCAACGTAGCGTTCAGCTTCCATCTGGCATGCTGCGCTTTGAAGAGTACATAGAATGTATGCAGTTGCAGATGATGAAGGATCAATCAACATCATCTGGCAGTTGTGATATTGAAGAACTTCCTCTTGAATTCGCTCCATGGCTCCCCAGAAGTCTACTTCGAAAGATGATGGCCGGATGCAAATAAGCTTGACACACAGTTCGTCTTCTTTGTTGTAAAGCCAGAAATTGTTGTCATCCCGACGTTCAACGCGAATGTTTTCGTCTTCTGGTGGTACCGATGATTCGTTCTTGATAGGGAAGTATTTACCAAAATAGTTGGCAAGGTCAATATCATTTCCAATGAGTAACATGGTCTGGCAGTTGTGTTCCCAAAGTGATGACCACAGTTCTTCACATGCTTCAGGCCAGTTTCCAACGAGAAATTCGTTCGGCCGGTGGTATCCCTAAAGTTTAAAATTACAAAATTGTTTGGTCCCTCAGGTTTAACAACATACCGGTAATACCACACATCCAATTCCAGGTTCACATGGTTTGGAATGTGGACATTTACACACATCTTCATATTGCATCTGAAGTCGAGTCCTGCCATCTGGCATTTGTTGAGTGTACAAAAAGTTGACATAATATGAAAAGTTTAACACGGGTTGCCTCGAAATCCCGTGACGAATGAGTTCTCGGATGACATCGTGGCAGAAAACATATTGTTCCTGAAATCAATCATTATGAACCCAAAATCCGTGATATGGATAAATAACATACATCTGTTTGAACTAATTTTGCTCGCTGCTTCCGAATGTGTTTCAAATGTGCATAAACATTAATTCGGTCGCATTGAAGCAAATGTCGTCGCATACTGTCAATCAAAATGTATGATCCCGATCGGCCAACACCCGCACTAAAAAAATGATATGTCACTGAATGTCTTTTAGTTACTGTAATTAGTTACCTGCAATGAACAACAATTGGACCCGTAGATTGAATTTCCGAAACATAGTTCATAAAGGAAAGTAGTGGAAAGACACTTTTTGGAACACCGTGATCTGGCCAAGAAGTAAAGTGGACTTGATGAATGGTACGCTCAGGCTAAAAAAACAAAGTCTTGTTAAGAAGTATAAACTTTTTGACTTACAGTAACGTTATTAGTCGATTTAAGCGTAAATATGCGATGAACAAAGTTTGCATTCGGTAGTTCTGATGTTAAGGTTACTTGAAAACCACCAAAATTGGTTGGCGAGTTCAACGTAACTGGCCAATATTGATCGCATTTTCGCTAAAACTTTCATGATTGATAATTGGTATTGTAATTTTGTTACTTACTCTTCCACGTTCCACCATATTTGTAATAACAACAACAATATTTGATTTTTCTTGATGTACCATTGCCCAGAAATCATTGAATGTGTGGGGTAACGGCGCTTGTGTTGCAATGTAGAAGTTTTTAGCGTCACAACTCTGTAAGATTTCTCATGTTAAACCGTGATTTTAGTTATTGCCTAATTGTTTCTCCCCGTTTTCCCGCAGAACGTCTGGATATGTGTTCCCCTAAATTGGCATTCTTGGGTGACACCGGATCCATCGCTTTTATGGGCAATTACTCGACGAGACTGTCATTCTTGACTTTTGAGTACAAGAGCCATATGGCAGGCAAAGGCCAGTTGCAAAACAAGCATCGCGCAGCGGTGATTTTCGCGCACGAGTGCCCGAACCGTATACATTCTGAGCACATGCTTCAATGTTCGTCTTACAAAAAATATGGCTGCCCGTAAACCGGTGCACGGGCACTTTAACGGGATAATGTTGCATCGAGAGCCAAATGATTGAGGGTTATGAATCGGTCTGATGCGCTAATGTGACTCAAGTGCGTAAGTCGATCTGGTTGGTTTTAAAATAGGCACACTTACGTCGATATAATTGGCATTGATATAATCCGAGTTAGTACCATGGATACGGATTCGGGTGGACTCTACTGCACCAATATTGAGGTATCGGTTTTTAAGCTTGTTTTCCTCGATAGATTCATCGGTTTCAAGCACAATGTGAGCTGTTTCGGCTTCGATCTCCTGGAAAAAAGTTCATTTATTATCCTTGTCATCAAGTTGCTCCCACACGCAATGTTTGTCGCTACAAAATTGCACTTTTTGTCACCACTTTACAAGTCCCTCAAAGCCGAGAAGTGAATCTTGTCTGTCCATTCATCAGCTAAAATATGTTGTTACTCACTGCCGCGACGCAATTCCGCCAGCGGCATTTCCAGAACATTTATGCAAATTTGTTGGATGCCGTCGCTTACCCACAAAACTTGAGACATCCCCGGACGACAGAGTACACATTTTGATGATTCAATAGCGGTCCTCTTTCGCCGGGCGTTGAGCGTCTTAGCTCCCTCACAATGGTCAGTAACGGCTACTTGCGCCAACCAAAGTGTTTAGTTTAATTTGCATAATCTGATAAAATTAGGGAAGGCCACCCGCCGGCATGCCCTTGCGTGCGCAAGTTTTGTCTGCATCGGAACGACGCATGCTATTGCACAATGGCACAAAAATGATATCAAAGTGAACATGTCAAACTAAGCTTAATGCTGGTTTTAAATGTCAAAAAGCCGTTCGTTCAAAAGGCGGCAGCTGCACTAACCTCAAATTGTTGTTTGAAAAGTTCGTTGTCATTGGCGGTCATTTCGTTGTAGTACTTTTCAAAGTGTCCAACTGTGATTGTTTCGCCCGAAATGGGCTCATTCGTGTCTGAAAAACGAACGTTTACATGCAATCAAAGGGAATGAACGGCGATTAAAGCTTACCATAAACCAGCGAAAGACTCTCTTGCGGGTACTTTTGGTCAGTCTTTTTGAGATACTGCTTTACGAAGATACATTGCCTACAATATAAATGTCAAAATAAGGAAAAATCCGGTATCAACATACTTTTTGACAACGCAGAAGAAAAAAACAGCACCACAAATTACAAATAGTAAGCCAAGAAATATTAACGTAAATGACAGTGAACTTGAATCGGCATGACTTGGTCTGTTGGTAATCGGTACACAATTATGATTAAAAGTTGAGCAAATTGATGATTGCAAATGACATTTGTCTTTGATTTGGAATACTTCAGACTTTGAGAAATTACTCTCTAGAAATGTGTTGTTGTCGTATACTGATCGGAGAACTGCAGAAACTTGAACAGTGTATCGATTGTTCATCGACACAGGGAATACCATTTTTTGCTCAGTAGTATTATAAGAAGCCGGGTTTTCGTTTATTTGCACCATTACTCGGTAGAAAGACACGGGAGCTGATAGGGACGTCCAGTAGACGGTGACGTCTTTATTGCAATCGTATGAAATGTTCATTATTTGCGGCATCGCAGGCACAGAATGGTCAGTCGTAACATGCATGACGGAACTTTTTGGGCCTTCGCCCGCGGCAGTGCTAGCAGAGATCATAAACTTGTAATGAGTAAAGGCTTCTGAAGGTTTACCATCATTATCAGTGAGCGGTTTGCAAAAAACTTACTTAGTCGAGTAACGTTAAAAGAAAACGACTTGGACGGGTCATTGGTTTGAACCTTCAGTGGAATCATCACTGGATCTCGAGGGTTCTTTGCTTCTTTGTAGTAAATAGTATATGTTGTTATCGGACCATTTGGGACGAGTGGTTCATGCCAGGAGACCATGACAGCGTCAAATCGCAAGGTTCGTAGTTGGATCATCTCCGGCGGACCATCTGGGGTATTGACGTCAGTTGCAAACTTTCGAGAAGCTGCGGGAGAATATCCAAATCCATTGTCGGCTTCAATCGATAACATGAATTCAGAATAATAAGATAGAGAACACAAAGATTGACGATTCCCTTTCAAATACCATTCACGCATGGCACCATTACCAAGTTTATGAACCATGATTCGGTAACCAACAATTTGCCCATTGCTACTTGTTGGCGCTCTCCATTCGACATCCACACATCCATCACTGCCATTTCGAATACCGATAAGTATGGGTGCCGATGTTGGAGCCTCACCCATGGTTCGAAATACGACCTCAGGGCCAAAGTTGCTATGTCCTGCACTATTTTCACCCCTAACTGAGAAGGCATACCGCGTATACGGCTGTAATGATGATATGAGTGCTGTCGTGGCATTGCTTTTCGTTGATACAACACGTATGTTTTCATCGTCTAACTGACTGATCAATATTGAGTATCGTAGAATCGGTTTGTGAGCCATGGCAACGCTGTGTCCCCAGCTTAATGTTACCGACTTTTCTGTGAACGACGTCACTTGTGGTTTAGATGGAGGCGGCGGTTTGACTGAAATTTGGCACATGGCGGTTTTATTTGGATATTTGCGAAATTGTATTAACAGCCTATCCCCGCCAACGGGATTAACTTTCGAAACGAACGCCAAACCTAGTTGCCTAATTTGCATAAAAAATCAAGCAATCTGCCAATTGGGCATGGTCGATCGCCGTCGGGACTTTCCTGGCGGATAATCCAGCGGGGCTATTCTTTTTGCGCTAAATTGGCACGGCCTGTTTGTTTCACTTCCTCAAAACATTGCGCAAAACCAATAGGCGGCCATGTCTTTTCCGGCGGCAGCTGGTTCGTCGTACGTATGCATTGTTTCTTTCAAATCTGCCAAATAACAATTCATTCATTGCTTTCTGAACGCTTTGAAATTTGACCCCCTGCTTGAACCAGGTTGTGACTTTCTATGTGTGACGAAGTGGTCTTTGAGAAGAACAGTAGCTTCCAAGCCGAGAAGCAATGTGCCTATTTTTGAACCGCTTTCAACAAAGGTGGAACACAATGAGCCATTATGAGTATCCCACGCGCACTTTATAATTAGCAGAGGAGCTAACAACAAGCGCACGCAAGTAATAAACCTAACTTCACAAAATTGCCTGTTTCTCTTTGTTCATGAACCCCCAAAAAAGGATGAAAATACTAATGTAAATAAGTCTTGTGATGTCTACTTGAAATTGGCAAGTAGCCCATGGACATTAGGAAGTGTTGTTTCGGATAAACGGTGAGAAAAAAGACTAGCTGTCACAGTGTTGTCCAACATTCAAGTAGCCTCTGTCACAAAGCCAGTGCTTAAAATTACTTCGCCGGTGACAGTGTCCCCCGCTTGGCGCAAAAAAGTCCGACATTTGATGGGCAAAAAAACGAGACATGTCTAACCAAGAATGACTCCCTTTTCTCGGTGCCAGTTTTCTTGAGTATCCATCCTTAGGCCCGAAGGCAATGAAAATTGTTGAACCGTCCGCGCATAGCAGATGGCGACTAACTGATAGGGTGCTTCTAAGCGACATGACATTGGGTAATCTGGCGGCATCGTTTGCATACGGGTGCGACACAAGATGCTATCTTGTAAGCGCGCGAGAAGCTGTGGTTTGGTGCGATTTGTTGTCGAATTAGAGATCGTTTGGCAAAGAACCGCGGCATAGGCTTTTGGAATTAAACAAACTTACCCATGACAACAACGGAAGTGGCATCGGTCGAGACGGCCAGTGCAAAAAGTGGATCTGTCTCAAGGCGGCATCGAAAAGTGCCGGCATCTTCGGCCAGAAGCGGCGAAATGCTCAGCATATAGAAGGGTTTGACAAGTTCGTATCGCTTGTTAGCGACCCACCACTGTCTGCTAATATCACCCATTGTTTCCTGAAATAATTCAAGTTTAAAGGACATTGCTTTGCTTTAATTTTTTTTACGAATTTTTCAAGTGCAAGATATTGAAGCCGTCAGGTGGTCCCTTATGTCCAGACGGTCTCTAGATTTATTAATCGGTAGTGTGTTTCCATAGCGCGCTCGACCGCACATCCGGCCCAAATTATTGAGCATACTCTCGCAAGGACAGGCTCATGCGCTACTCATACGGTCAAACATGTACCAATCCGTTATGGAAAACACCCATATACAGCTGACTTCCGTCCCGTCTAATTGCTAAGAATAAGAATCGCGCATATAGGCAACAGTTGTTACTTGCGTACGGCGAGTAATTTTACCGAGTTCTCCACGCATTGGTAGGCTCAATGACTGCCGGATCATAATTGGTGTAGCGACATGAGTGTGCTTTTTGGCGCATCCACGGCAAGCCGCTTGCTTACTTTGAAAGTTGCCGTCAACTACCTATACTTAGCGCCGGAATGGTTTGTCTGATGCCGAGCCAAGGCCAGTCTTTTCCGGCTTTAAGTTTTAAGCTCCAAAGTTACGCGCTACCAAAGTGCATCGAATAAGCGTAATTATCGGTCAGTTTTAACTGTTAATTTAAAATTTGAAGAGCTTTTTGATTAGGTGTCATCACTGTAGACTGCTTTTAAAAGTACCATGCCCTGGGGGTACTCCCGTTGATGGTCCTGCGATGCGACGGGCCGGCATTTAGTAAACGCCATCGATCAAGCCCTACGCTGTTGCGAAAGATGGCAACATTGACGAATGGGTCACCAAGTCCTGGAGCAGCTGCACGACTCGTCTTCGTTGTCGAAATAAGGAAGCAAGATTAGCTAGGTATTTGCCAAGCTTGACACGTCGTGCGCGTTCGTTTTGCTTTGGCATTATGAGTATCGCATTTCTTAACCCCTCGTTACTCCCCACTTCTATTGGTTTTGCGTTAAATATGCGCATTTTTGGATTGACGATCGTGTGTTTACGCATTCCTACAGGTAGAATCCTGCCACTGAATAGTGAAACAGAACTTTTTGCATGCAAGACATACGACACACTTATCGCAAATAAAAAAACCGGTGACAGAAATCGGGGGGTAATGTCATCCAGCAGCTTCATCCCCGAAGGCACTGTCGTAGTGAAAAAATAATAAATGTGCATTGAAAAGATGATTTATTGCAAGGCCTGCCGGTATGTCGCGACGGGTCTCGAACGCCTCTCACGGATGACTAAACTTCGGAGCGGGAAATTTAGTAAGAGAGACGACGGCGCGCCCTGAACCGGCAGTCATCTTAAACCGCCTGCGGCACAAAACGAAACTCTTGAAAGTTTCATTTTGCCAATGCGGGAAGGAATGGGAAACCGGATGTCAGGGCCACCCCACCAAAAATTTTAAAAGCAAGGTTTGGTAAACAAATAAATAAAATTTAACAGTATAAACTCACTTGTTGGTAACTAGCCACTAGGAGATCATCATGAAACCAGTCTAGTCGCCTGACTAGCTGTGGATTTTCAAAATCTGGAGCCATGTGTGTCCGAATTAATTCTTCCGCCGGAGGGCATTTAAGCAATAGTTCAGTACCGTTTAGCGCCATAAGGCTCTGAACGGCACCTTGACCGTTGACAAAATCGACCAGAAAAAGGCCCGTAAGGCAATGCAACAGCGCCCACAACCGCATGCTGGCACTCCAATGACAATATTCAATTTTGAAAAAAAGACGAAAAAAAATAATGATGTATCGACGTGAATGAGGAAATACGGTTATTTTAGGACGGCAGAATCCGTCCAGGCGTTGGCATCATTGACATGAGCTCTGCAAAGCGATAATAGAGATAATGTTGAAAAATGAAAAGAGGAAAGCTTAAAGCCGAATTTAGGAATGAGGAGAGAACAATTTCCGGTCTTCCGTGACAGGTGGACGGCGCACATAATTGACTCAAGAAGCCGCGGTTGGACGCGTAATTGGTCGCAAAAACGGTGGACGGAGCCTTACCGAAACAAAAGAGCAACATGAAAATGCCGGTTTGGAAACGGATTAGCTGTACAGTCATTTCGATCTAACAACATAATGGTAGTACGCCGACGCGGCGCTTTACTATTGTTGATATTCGTTATTTAAACTTGTTTTTCTTTACTCAGTCATGGTTTGAAAATCCATCTTCTGGCTTCAGGATGGATGCTTTTGAAAGACTGACTACAAAATTAATGGAGAAAAACATCTATCATCATCAAAACGGTCGAACACCTTATAAGGAAAGCAGCCTTCTTAAAGTTAGCGGAAATAAACCACAATTGGCCAGCAAGAAGGTCCTTGAATTTGGCGGACAATAAAGAGCCAATTTTGAAGGCCTGTCTATTTGGGTGGACCTTAAATGGAGTTCTCCTTGCTTGCTTACGGGGACCAAAATGCGAAGGACAACATGGCCACTTAAAATTTTCTCAAACACAGAAACAAAGTTCGATTAAAAAGTGGCTCTCTTTGAAAAAAACGAGTAAACACGGAAGAGAAGGGTATCACGAAACTTAAAGTACAAGGATAATCAACTGTCATGGGGCTTGCTTGACCCATGGCCGCGCAGCCGAGCATGTCAGGAAATACAGCCAGTGGCCTGTTAGCGAGAAGGGCACAGCCTCGTAAGACCCGCCTATACGGGCTCAACACTCCCTCGAGTTTCGCGAAGCGAGTAAAGAAAGGCGGAGCGCCAAATACAGCAGCCAAGATAAAGCAAACATCCGTTATGCAAATTTTTACCTCAAAAAGAAAGGAAATATGGTTTTGATTAAATCAAAAATGCGAAATGAAGATGCACTTTTGTAAACACGTGATGTAAAAACGAAATAAGGAGTGCATTATTCGGCCATACAATGATTACACATATAAAAATAACTCAAAACTATTACTAAAAATTTCCTTGATGAAAATAGTCTCAAATAAAAGGTCTTTCTTGTTCGTCAAGCGGGTTTGGCCAGGAAAATAACTGCTGAAACAAACGTACTACGCCACGGAAACTAATTTTAATCACCTCCCACCCGTGTCTCAGTATCCCAGTCATCATAAATCAGCAATCGAGATCATGCCACAACTGTCAACTAAAAGACTATTGGCACCTCGAAGAAAGGGGTAGGTGGCCACAGGTGACAGCGCCCAGATGAAATCTAGATAAATGGGACACCAGGCATGAAATATCGCGATTCCGATGTAAATTAAAGACACGCAAAGGCATCGCAAACGAGATAAATAAATTTTTTCGATATAAATAGTTATACAAATTGAAATCTGGTGATTGAACTTTCAGTATACTTGTTTCTTTGAAAAGCAAACAGGGTAGAGTTGAGTATAATCAGTGTGCATCAGCTTTTGTTCCGTTTTATCCGATTTCCATGTATATGTATATAGAAGTATCAAACGAATAAAATAATAGTAAATTCTTTAAAGATAAAAGGTTAGTTAAAGCAATACTGCAAAGTTTATAAAAATTGAGAAAATTAAAAATATTTCTACATCGTCTCCCATTTTTTGACTGCCAAAAGCGCTTTCATAGGATGCTGCACACTGTAATACATATTATGTTTCAGCATGCTACCTTGCATTTCTTTTGAAATCTGTTTACTGCAAAAAGGTGGAATTCACTACGAAATCTATAAATAATGGAAGTTTGGCAGTATAAAACAACCTCAGACCGCCTCGAACACCGATGAGAAGGTGGTGATGGTGCGCGCTTATATATGACCAGGGTGAAAGGCATGCGAGTCGGACTGCGAGGATGGTACTCATCCTGACTTTTCGGTCAAACCGTTCAATAGACGGCAGATACGTAAAGACGTTGGCCACTACTCTCGCCGTCGTCACGTCTCACGCGCGGGTACCGGTCTCGCATTTTGACAACGAAAGCCCTGGGCACGTGCAATGTTGCACATGCGTTTCGGTCAGGTTTGATTTTTCTGTGGTCTAAGGACGTACAATTCGCGGCCGGGCTTTCTGAAGTACACAATTCCACAGAAGTGGTGAACAAAAATTTGAGCTAAATAAAACATGCAAGAAAAAATGACAGAAAATGTCATTGCAACTTTCAACCTTGAGTTAACAGTGCATCTCGATCAGGTTCGGTTTTAGCTGTTTACAAATCGAGAGCTTTAATACATGTTCACAAAGTTGTTATAACAGTTAAACATAAAATTAAAAACGGTTTGTTGGATTCATGGATTCTGTCAGTGGTGGTATTGCTATTTGTTGATGGTATTGCTATTTATTGGTGGTGTTGCTATTTATCGGAGTCATGGATTCTGTATCGGTGGTTGTTTTTGCTATTTAACGGAGTCATGGAATCTGTATCGGTGGTGGTTTGCTATTTTCGGAGTCATGGTATCTTTGCTAAACAATGTTTGGATACAACGGATTGCGACCATGATTATATAGCGGGCCATTTTACATAAGCAACATTTAGCGAGAGAGTAGGAGGCGACCAGACAACGAGAGAGAGTGTGTCTCCCGCAAGGGAACAAAGCAGTTCCAAAACCAAGATTGTGTTTGTCTGAATTGGCTAACTAGAGGTGAAGCTGACGCCAAAAACGACCAAGTACGAAAAGCCAAAAAAATTGGCTTCAGTTTGCGCGTATTGGCCTTTTTTTGGAAATGAATTTTCTAAAACGTTAACAAAATTTGAAAAAATCAACGAAATTCTGTCGAAAACCGATGATTAAAGCGGAGACGTCAGAAGATGTTTCACCAAAAACGACGGAATCCACGACAGTGATCGCCAGGCGGCTGCGAGAAGACAAAAAGACTGACCTCTGCGAACAGCAGAACATGGAGGTCTTTGGAAAACACTCGCAACGATGCAGGCCCGGAGGCTTCGGCTGCTTCCGTCTGCGGTTGTGGAGTTCACGGGGGGTACGAGCAAAAACTTTCTTGAATAAAGACAACAAACTGAATCTTATCAACAATGCAGTCAATTGAACAGTTGATTGGCAAAATGCGAATTGCGTTTTCGCTGTGTGACCATTTTCAAAGGTATGCGCTGTGCAACATCAGAGCATTTTCATTTTCGTTGCGTTTCGACTTTTCCCGTTCAATTTACGCTTTCGCATTTCATTGTATCCCGTTTCTTTACCTCCAGTAACGTTCCTGATGTTTTCAGCATTGATTTGAGCTTTGAATCACTGTGCCAATCTTAAATTTTGAAGTAGTTTTTTTAGCGTCGACAGACTTATCTTTGTTTTCTCCTTTTTTGCGCTTGTTAAATATAATTTATATAAAAAATTTATGCTTGTCGCATTCTTATCCAATCTACGTTTTTCAGAAGTACCAAGCGTGGAATCCGCCAACATGCAGAACCTTGTCAATGCCATCGAGCAGGTGCCCGCCGGAAATCTCGCAGATCGAGGTCGTGAAGTCGAGATCTCTGTCCAGCTGGAGTTGAATGTGCAATACATAGTCAATCTGGGCCGTGTATTGGACAACTTCTCGCATGGTATTTGGCTTTTATTGTGTTTTCTTGACGTATCTTCATGCCTCGCCGTTGTTTCAGACGTGACCGATGAAGCCCTTGCAGTGATCAACCGCCTCAAGCAAAGGATTCACAACTTCCTTGAAGACCATAGGAGTTACCAAAACTTTATGCGGAGGATTGCCGGAGATGAACCTATTCCGGGATACGACTTGACCGTCCGTCCCGCCGAAGCTGCCTAGAAATCGTACAACTTGACGTGTAACATCAAAATGGGTCAAAGATGTCAGTCAATTTTACCAATTCAGACTCCAAATTTCAACCGTTTTTGTTATTGCTGCTCGATTTTGTCGACTTTTATTTTTCATTTTGTGTTTATGCGATAATAAAATTAAAAAGTGCAGCAATTGCTTAATTAGAAGCAAAATTATGATTAGAAGCAACATAAACGCGTCGCACATGTTGCACGCGCGCAATGCCCCCAACAGTGTCCTGGCACGCACTTCGTCGGCTGCACAGTTCCACTTTCTGAAAATCGTTCTCTTTCTCAATTTTCGCCGGATTGCTCGCTGTTTCGTCGGCTTCAACCCTATCTTTGTGTCACAGTTCTCTCCGATTCCGATCCACAATGTCTTTGGTACAGTTTAACGATGCTTGAACCCTTTCCACAAGTTTCAAAGTCGCTTTCCAGGTCGAACTCGCCCGGATATGTACACCCTCGAAGTGCCTGACTAGGTTCACACGAAGAGCTCCGTGAAAGTGCCGCAATCCAAAATGGCAAGTTTGAGATAACTTGCGAGCTGCAGTTCGAGGTCCCTATCGCGAAGATTGCTCCCATTCCACCCATTCGTGATTTGCTTCTCGACACATGCCCAGATTCGATGTTGACAATGAAAACTTCACGGTAGACTTTTATATATATTTTATACCCCTGGTACACCAATTGCCATTTCAGGTGGACAGAGTAATCTTATGCGGCCTGTCAGATGACCGATCTGCTTGGCTGTTGTGAGATCGCCGAGGCGGAGGTCATATTGGGCGTTGCGAAGAAACGTCCTAAATGATGCAGTTCAAAAATTTGTTTAGTATTTCACAGCGATTTAAGAAAGAAACGTAGGGGAGTGGATTCTAAATCAGCACGGTTTGGGGATTATGCAAATTTTGAATGCGGAGAGCGAGCTCTCTTGTGGCTATGAGACCAGATTGATAAGTTTTTTTCGTGCATCCTTGCAACAATTTCAATAGTAGTTGCATTTCGACTTTTCTCGTTGAATTTTAGGCTTTCGTGTCTCGTCGTATCGCGTTTCTTGTTCCCCAAACCGCTCCTGTTGCTTCAGGCATTGATTTCGACCCCTTTCAGCCAGTCATGGACTTTCACATCGACAACAACGACCAGACATCGACCGTCGGCTGCTCCTCCACCGCCGCACCCCCGCAGCCTGTGTTGAAAATCCCACCGAAGACGCCAACTGTTGAACAGACGATTTACAAAATCGTCGAAGACCTGATGAATGTCGTCAACATCGTGACCGCTGACCACGAAACGCCGCCTAAGGTTGGTTTTCTTTTGATTTGTGTTAAGCGTTTTTGGTGTTCAAAATCACAATTTAAGACATGGAAGAAGCTGATGAGCGCCGCCGCGAACGTTCAACTCGTCGAAGAGCTGATCACGAAGGAGATCGAAGTCATGGAGAAGTGCATCATGTCATCGGAAGCCAAAGCCAGCATCGACGACTCCCTCCAATTCGAATCGTATGACGCCGTTCTCAAGATGTTGGAGGAAGCCCTGCGGATTTAAGACAGCCGTTTGTGAAGGCATGACGCACGAGTTATGGCATTTCATTAAGCATTGTTGATGTGTTTAGGTTTGTTAAGTCGTTGTTGAATAAATATATATATTATTACTCATTTATCTTTTGTGTTCATCATCATTGAATGTAAACTAACATGATGCCGAATCATCACTTTGTTCAACAACGGCGACGTTGTACTTCGATACGGGTTATTTTGTCGGCATCTGTCATTTTCTGTCACGGTTTTGTCTGTCGGATTCTTCTATCCTCGTGCGGCGGCGCGTAGCAGGATTGATAAAAGTAAAAAAAAACATTCTTCAAAAGGTGAGAAGTACTTTTGTGCGACCGTCATCGTTCTGGAAAGTGCAAAAGTCACAATCAATTTCTGATGTTTTTTTTTACAAAAACTTATTATACAACTGAGCAGTGTTTAAACACATCTACTATTTTATAACATCAGCAATGAGGTCAACGGCCCCGTTAAATCACAAAAACTTCTAAAAACAATCTGACGCTAGTGGAGCTGAGGAAACAGAACTCAAATATCAGAATTATAGTGCTGCTCATGTCACCCGGCTGTTCGTGCCGGTTTCCATCTGCATGGCGGCAGTCATCTTCACAATGAGCACGATCGCCTACTATTCGAGGGATGATGGTGTTTATTCTTTTCAACAACTTTGACCCCTCCAGAAACCTAAAACAATGACTTCGTTGTTTCCAAATGTTTGAAAAAACGAGAGATTTGTTCATGGTTTCAAAGAGCGTGCGTGTATTTTGAGCCCGCGCTGGGCCATCAATCGACCAGGATCGCCCATTGGAAAGTCATCCCAGACCGAAAGAACTCTTCAACGGACATCGTCGGCTCTAAACCAAACTACAAAGAGGAAACACGCCCACACAAAACGAGGGATTTGTTCATGATTTCAAAGAGCGTGCGTGCATTTTGAGCCCGCATTGGGCTATCAATCGGCCAGGATCACCCATTGGAAAGTCATCCCAGACCGAAAGAACTCTTCAACGGACATCGTCGGCTCTAAACCAAACTACAAAGAGGAAACACGCCCACACAAAACGAGGGATTTGTTCATGATTTCAAAGAGCGTGCGTGCATTTTGAGCCCGCGCTGGGCCATCAATCGGCCAGGATCACCGATTGGAAAGTCATCCCAGACCGAAAGAACTCTTCAACGGACATCGTCGGCTCTAAACCAAACTACAAAGAGGAAACACGCCCACACAAAACGAGGGATTTGTTCATGATTTCAAAGAGCGTGCGTGCATTTTGAGCCCGCATTGGGCTATCAATCGGCCAGGATCACCCATTGGAAAGTCATCCCAGACCGAAAGAACTCTTCAACGGACATCGTCGGCTCTAAACCAAACTACAAAGAGGAAACACGCCCACACAAAACGAGGGATTTGTTCATGATTTCAAAGAGCGTGCGTGCATTTTGAGCCCGCGCTGGGCCATCAATCGGCCAGGATCACCGATTGGAAAGTCATCCCAGACCGAAAGAACTCTTCAACGGACATCGTCGGCTCTAAACCAAACTACAAAGAGGAAACACGCCCACACAAAACGAGGGATTTGTTCATGATTTCAAAGAGCGTGCGTGCATTTTGAGCCCGCGCTGGGCCATCAATCGGCCAGGATCACCCATTGGAAAGTCATCCCAGACCGAAAGAACTCTTCAACGGACATCGTCGGCTCTAAACCAAACTACAAAGAGGAAACACGCCCACACAAAACGAGGGATTTGTTCATCATTTCAAAGAGCGTGCGTGCATTTTGAGCCCGCGCTGGGCCATCAATCGGCCAGGATCACCGATTGGAAAGTCATCCCAGACCGAAAGAACTCTTCAACGGACATCGTCGGCTCTAAACCAAACTACAAAGAGGAAACACGCCCACACAAAACGAGGGATTTGTTCATCATTTCAGAGAGCGTGCGTGCATTTTGAGCCCGCATTGGGCTATCAATCGGCCAGGATCACCCATTGGAAAGTCATCCCAGACCGAAAGAACTCTTCAACGGACATCGTCGGCTCTAAACCAAACTACAAAGAGGAAACACGCCCACACAAAACGAGGGATTTGTTCATGATTTCAAAGAGCGTGCGTGCATTTTGAGCCCGCGCTGGGCCATCAATCGGCCAGGATCACCCATTGGAAAGTCATCCCAGACCGAAAGAACTCTTCAACGGACATCGTCGGCTCTAAACCAAACTACAAAGAGGAAACACGCCCACACAAAACGAGGGATTTGTTCATCATTTCAAAGAGCGTGCGTGCATTTTGAGCCCGCGCTGGGCCATCAATCGGCCAGGATTGTCCGCGATCGAGAGATCGCAGATCTCAAATTTCCCGCCTCCGGCTTTTGGACACACAACGCCAAGGGTTGGGCCTACTCCACCGACGGCTCCGACCAGATTTGTCCCATTTCGCTCGTATTATATATAATTTCCCCCCTAATTTACTGTTAAATTCCCCCGTTTCGCTCCCCTTCCGCTCTGTTGTACCGTGACGCTCTTTTATACGTGTTTATTCCGTTTGAATAAAGGTTTAATTACCCAAGTTTGAGGCTTGAGAGTAACACATCATCCGCGTCCGGAGAAGTGGGGGCTCAGCCGGTGAAGCCGCACCCGACCCGCCCGCGGCCGACGCATCTGCCACGACACGAACCCGCCTGCGGCCAACCCATCCGTCACGACCGAAAACCGAAGCGCCCGCGGACGTTCCATCCGATACCACCCGCACGACCCGAACGACCCCGCCCGCGGCCGACCCACCCGCCACGACCCGAAAGGACCCGCCCGCGGCCAACGTAAAGACGACCCGAACCCAACCGCCACGAAACCTGACAAGAAACACCGATGGATCCCTCAACCCGCTCGCTGATAGCTGATCTCACGGAACGTCTCGAGAACCTTGTCAATGCTGCTCTGATCCGCCCAAAACCGAAGGAAAACGTAACGCCAGCCGAAACAGAAGCGTTCATCCGGGAGGTCCACACCGATTTGAAGATCGCCAACCCCATTCTCACGAAACTGATCGAATTGGGAGGAAACTGGCTCGATCTCATCGACAGAATCGACAACGCCGCGGAGAAACAACACGAAAAGGTCAGCCACGAAAAATGGTTTTCGCAGCTTTGTGACATCGCCTACGATGACGTCGAATACGACTTCGAGTACTACTGCGCAGAATACCTCGACATGACCGGCAAACCAGCGCCCATCCCGATAGAAACAACAACCAAAGTCTCACCTGGAGCCACCAACAACGCCCAGATCCACCAGCCAGCCATTCAAATCGCACCTCTCGATGAGGTCAAAGCCGAAGAATCGCCATGCTATCACGACAACGACACGTCCCGCATCCATCTCGAGAATCACCAGCAATCCGTTCAAATCGCACCTCCCGATGAGGTCAAAGTCGACGAACCGCCTTGCCATCACGACACGTCCAGCATCTATCTCGAGACCCACCAGCCAGCCATTCAAATCGCACCTCTCGATGAGGTCAAAGTCGAAGAATTGCTCTGCCACCACGATTACCATACCGTCATTTCTGTTCCACCAGGCGTCCAATATTCCCTTTCACCGCCTCCGGGCTTCGATAAACCGCCAAAGACGTCAAGGAATATATGGAATGCCCCGCTCACACGCGCTGCACCGCCGCCGGCAACGAGAACGCGCACAAGACAGCCGACGACCACCACCAAACGACTGCGCGCGAAGAAGACCCACCGCAAAGCGAAGCACACCATCCAGCTTCTCGTCGACGAAGCCAACCGTCCGATGCCATGGAAGTCCATCTTCCGTCGCCATTTCAAGTTTCGACGGCCGGAGGATCGCAGCCGCGTAAACAACGTCTGCGAGATATTGCCTGCCAGCCGCGCCCGCCCCGACTGGATCACCACGATGCCGATGGCAATACTGACGACAAACCCACGCAACCATGGCCGACGCAGGGACAAACCGCGCATGATGTGACCACCGACCGACTGTCCAACCCCTGCGGCGACGTTTCCAAGTTTGTTTGTTTTGTTCCAGTATTCCCCGAATCCCCTTCTGACGGCCACCCCATGAACCGATCTGTCGCTGCCGTCCTGACCATCCGTGTTGCCTGCTCATGTTCCATCGACCCGCCCTATCTCGAACTTCGATCGATATGTGCCTGATTGCCGATGTCCATGAACTTGCCGTCCCGCCCATCCGTCCTGCCAACCTGCTTTTGTTCCATCGACCCGCCTTATCTCGGATTCCGATCGATATGTGCCTGACTGCCGATGCCCAACTGCACTTGCCGCAAATCAACTCGTCCGCGATCTCAACGACCACACGCATCAGCTCAGTGACAAGCCCGTGAAGCCTACCGATTAGCCCACCGATTACTGTACCCCATTTGATTGTTCACCCCGGCACTAGGCCACTGTTTACACCGTTAGCGCCCGCATTGTTGTACCCTTTGGTCATATTTCCCCCTTTCAAAGTCGGGAGTGTCCGCGATCGAGAGATCGCAGATCTCAAATTTCCCGCCTCCGGCTTTTGGACACACAACGCCAAGGGTTGGGCCTACTCCACCGACGGCTCCGACCAGATTTGTCCCATTTCGCTCGTATTATATATAATTTCCCCCCTAATTTACTGTTAAATTCCCCCGTTTCGCTCCCCTTCCGCTCTGTTGTACCGTGACGCTCTTTTATACGTGTTTATTCCGTTTGAATAAAGGTTTAATTACCCAAGTTTGAGGGTCCAAATAAAATTTTTTTTGCTTTTTAAACTCGAACATTGAAAAAGTTAATTAAATTTTGATTTCTATGTGTTTGACTTGTATGTTTTCTGCGACTGATGTGATCCAAAGTCAACTTGGCATAATATCATAGCGTCAATGAAGCTGTTTACAAAACTTGTAAATCCCAATTTTCTCAAAAGGGTGTGTATCGGCCGTGTACCACGCTTTATCGTTGTATAAACTTCATACGAATATGCGACTGGTGTCAACCCACAAAACTGAAAAAGGTAAAACTTACATCCAAACAAAGGGTCATAATCTGTGCTAACTTTCTTTTTTGTTTTGATCGAAAGTAAATAGAATAACATTGTAATACAACTTTGGTAAAGTCTTCGAATGTTTTGTTTGCGAGTTATGAGGATCGGAGTGAAACCATGGTTAATTTTTTCGAGGAAGGTGATGCAAGAGTTGCCTAACTTTTTTAGGCTAGGGTTATGTTGGAGTTGTAAATTTGTCCTTTATTCACGTAGTTCATACATACATGTCAAGTTGAACAGTCAAATTAAAACAAGAACAAATTATAAGTGGAATGATTTACGACAATTCAGGTGAGGGGCCATAGGGCATGAATTTACGCAGTAATGGGCTGGGTGATTTCAGTGTTGATACCGTATTTCCGGACTGCGATTCCCGAAAGGAGTTGGCCAGCGGACTTGAAGATGGGATCAAAGACGTTGCCAATAGCGAATTGCCAGGCCTAAAAAGAATACGCATAGATTATGAAACAAGGTAATCCTTTCGGATTTGCAACTTCAGTGGTCGGCGGCCGCGCGCAAATTAGCAGGTCCGAATGTCACCCTCAATTTTGAGGGATCAAGAGTGCGGCGGAGCGGAAGAACCAAAACGTACCTTGAAAATCCATCCAATCGGAACAGTGAGAAGCGTGGCAATAGGTACAACGATGAAAACGCCGGCGGCGCTCAGAACTCCCGCAGCAATACCGTAGAGGATGGCAAAAGGCAGAGCAATGATGAGTGACAGAATCTTGTAGACGACGTTGCGGACAAAGTTGAAGAGCGTGTTAGACGACTTCCAGACACCGTTGAAGCTGCGGACTGCATCAGGTTCACCAAAGATGTCAGAGAAGCCCAAATCGATAGCCGTTTGCAAGTTCTTTTCGTCACGGTGAAGGGTGTCAAATCCAAAGCTGGGTTCGCCTTCCTTCTCGACCTTCTCGGAGGTCTTGCGGGTCCACCAGCACTTCTTGGGCTTGGGTTCGCCTTCTTCCTTGGACTCAACGATAGGGGTCTCATCAGAAGCTTCGACATTCTTGTTCTAAACAGCGAGATGAAAAAAGTGTTACGGACGAGGCACATACCTTCTTCCAGAAAACGAAAGTCTTCTTCTTCTTTTCGGGGACCTCCTCTGCCTTGCCAGCTTCAACATCACCGCCTTCGACGGGAGCGGTCTCAGAGGCGTCAGTATCGGACTTCAGGGGAACCTGTTCGGCGGATTCAACCTTCTCAGCCATTTTGTGATAGATGTGTGGGGTTACAAGTCAAATCTGAAAGAATAAACCATTAGCTGGCACTCTGGCACGACACTAAAGCACGCCATAAAATAAGCAAAACGCGCGCCAATGCAACCATTATCCCCCCAAAAGCGCGATGGATGCGAGGAAAGCCGACTGCGGCCAACACGACCGGCAGCCATCGAAGCAAATAACATCGGCCAAGCCTATGCGCAAAATCGTCACAGCAATGTGAGTTCCTCGGAAAAACTCGTGCCGTTCAAGCGCGGGCGCAACCGTAACCCCGCCCCTGCTAGTGCAGTTCCAAGCGAGGTTGAGGTTTGTTGTTGTGTCGTGCAGGCGACTGCGCGCCTGTCCAACGCGGTGGTTTCCTACTGTCAACCATACAGGCAAAAACCGTATTCACTGACCAGGAGAGCAGCGACGGCACTTGAATACACCGGAGCCGGCTGACCTCGAGGAGTGTTTTCTTGGCAGGCGGCCAACGTCGAGCAATTGCCGGTCCCTCTGCTGGACACAGTACGCCCAAATGGACTGCGGATGTTTGTGTGAAGTGGATGAGGGCGGGGACGGATCTCGCGGACCCGAGAAGCTCACCGCAACCATGGCGATAACCTCTTCAGGGGCAGGCATCCACCACGATACATAGGTTGCGCTGGTGGGGATATGTTTGTCCATTACGCACGACCTAACCGAACTTAATCTCTCTCCTTCGCGCTCACATGCTGTGACTTAAGAACGTGCAAAGTGAACGGCGTTTCAGGCTAAATCTAGTACTGCCCCTGCGGCAACCACTTTGGCGTACGTCAAGGTGTGCGAAACGGACACTTGTTTGAACAACAAAAATTCGGGACTTTTCACGCGGAAAGTACTTGAATTGACACGTTTTCATAATGTTTGAAGCAAAGTGGAAAGGATTGAATGAATTCATAACGCCCTTAGTGACAGTCGAATGTCACCGGAATATCCATTCGTTCAACGCTACGGAAGTTTCTGCCTTGAGGGACAACCCTGTTATTACGTCAACTAATGCATCCAAACATTACAGCCCAAAGCTAAACATGGAATGCACTACTTAAAAGGTCTTAAAATAGGAAATCAAAAGTTTTACGGCAGCAAGCGTTTGTTTCCAGAATTTACGACTATCTGCGCATAAGAAGGTAGGCGCAGTTTGTGAATGAGGACGCGTACTGTGCCTTTCGCAACACCGGAGCCCGTGTCGGCGAGGATGAGCGACAGTGTCCGCGGTTGGCGTTGCTGTCGGCACTGACCGTCTGCCGTCACGAAAACAAAACCGCGATGAAGTGCGAGAGGGTTAGGTCCGTCGTGACCCTCCCTCACCTGGGAAGATTATCCACAATTATTCGAAAAACCCCACATTGAGCCCACCAGATGAACGAACATATGCGCAGCACAATGACCACACAGTATGACAAACAACGTTTTTTAGAGTTCCGAACGCCGGCTTTGGCAAAGTACCGGCTAGCACGCATCAAAAACTTGGAATTGTATACGTTAGATTGTGCCCGATAACAGATGCGAGCAAATGAATATGGCCCACAGACGGGGCTAAACTTGGCGCCAATTGATGCAAATGGCGTTAGGGACGCTTTAAAGGCAAATTAAACCCAGGTTTGTGGCGGAAGTTCTAGAATGTGCCACACTTTGCCGGAGGGCCTCCCAAGGTGACAGTAATGTGAAACATACGGAAATGAGAAATGCAACGAAGGTCACACTAGCCGTAATCAACATTGAGTATCGTTCCCAACGCAAATTGTTGGGTACAAACTGTAATTAGCTTGCATTCGTGAAAGGTCCTGCTAAATGTATGTGTATTATGAACTCAAGACTTGATATATTTTTAACTTTTTGGAACAACGGTAATCGTTTAACTTGAAAGCATAAACCATATTTATTAAAATGCAACCAGTTTGAATTTCCGGAAAGGTTTCTCGGACGTTCTGGAAAGCCTAGACCGCTCAACCGCGCACATTGTTCGTATTCTTTTGTGGGATTGTTTAGAAAGTAATGCTACAGTTCAACATAGAAAATCAACTTTATGTAAATCAGCCAACGTTTATCAGTAAGATCCCATTGCAAAAGTGAATACCATTCTTATTTTACCGTACTCCAAACAAAAACTCAAATTCAAGTTATTCAAATAAGTCCACTTTGGCTAAGCGTTCTCAACGCAAAGTCACAAAATGTCCTATCAAAATGCTGTTTTTTACCCAAGTTTTTGCGTGTCTTTGGGTTTTTTCCCTATCTTGGTTATTTCCTCAATATGAACACATCTTACCATGAAACGTACTCAACTTCTTTACCGGTCGATGAAAACACCCCTGTAGACGGTGCTCCAAGGCTCGAATTCAAGGATCCAGGAGTCGCCCTCAAAACTACTGAAAAGGCGGGAAACTGCAAGTCCGAGATAATTCTTTACACCCCCGAACAACGACAGCAGTTCATCCACGGTAGTTTTACAGTTTATACAAACTCTAATAATGTTTGGTTAATTTCAGACAACGCAAAGAGGATTACTAACGAAATTTTAACCAATGCAGTCTGGTGGTACAGCTCTGAATGGGCGAGTGTTCTTCAGAAGTTCCGGATGCACAAGAAGCAAATCTGTAAAGGTAAAAAGAAAATTGTCTTCCCGAAAACCGCTCCGAAGGAATTGCCAATGGAACATTGCTGGTACTGTGACAAGAAGATTCGCCTAAACAAGATGCCTGTTCACATTGAAAGCTGTGCAGAAACTTACTATAAAACCCACCCCGAAGAAATCGAAGAAGAGGATGATGACATGTTTTAACCTAATTACGTGTATGTTACTTTATATAAGTCGCAAAAGTGGTTTATAATTGTGCTAAGGACTAACCATAACAAGGAATAAAAACTAAAGAGAACAAAATCAAATAAGGTTGTGATTCCATCTCCATTTGCCTTTCATGTATTGCGGAGCGTGGAGAAGAGACGTGCAGGACTGCTGGCCTTGGACCTCACAGAGGCACTGTCGGGAGCAGTTGGTACCGAACTCGGCAGGATTGTGGTCCTGCATCCGTTCCAGGAATTCACGTCGACGAACGAGCGGAGTCTTGCCCAATGTGTTTTGCAGGGTTTCTTCAATCTCGGTACGGGACTTGTTTTCGAGATCGAAGAGAACCTCACGGCCGTCACCTACAATATGAGTAGGATGAAACTTGTTACCTTAGGATGTTATGCAAACTTACGTAGAATAGCCATAGCAAAGGGCGTAACAACAAAGTCCTTCTTTTTGATCAACTGAATCTCGGGGTTTTTGTACTGAAGCTGGGCCCAGTTCCAGAAGATGAATTCACGGGCACCTTGCTGTTCCGGACGAGGACGGCCGTGATACCCGAGGCACAAGACAGCGACGTCATCTCTGAAGATAACCTTGCCCTGCTGGAGATAGAAGAACGTCCGCCGAAGCGGCATCGGTCCCCGCATGAAAGGCATGTTTGGTGGCTGACTGAAACCAAAATTACTTCATGAAGGTTCTCTTGACTTTAAGATTAGATATTGCAGAAGGTATATAACCTCAACTCAGATGAATCCATACAAAGCTATCATAAATGAAATTCACTTTACTCACACCGATGAAACACAGTTAACAACAATGGTTAAAAACTAGGCAGTAGACAAGGCATTCTTAACACGTTCAACAAAGAGCTCAGAATTGCTGGGAACAGCGTTAACGTCACGGATAACCAGGTAGACAACAATATCAGCCAAGGTTATTTGGTTGACACCGGTGAAGAGGTCATTGGGACCGAGATGCACGTTGCCGCTGCGCACGAGGGAGTCGACGGGCTTCTCGCCTTTGATCACGCTCACAGCTTCTTCGAGCCAGCGGTTGGCACCGTTGAACTGGACGTTATCAAGGTCGTGCAAGCCAAGAAGCGCGCCAAGGATCTCAAGAACTTGGACAGGTCCGAAATTGCGACCGGCGATGGATAGCTCTGTAACCAAATACGATAAGGATACTAATTTAATATTAAAAAGTTTACAATTACCTGATCCAGAGGCTGACTCAATCTTCAAGCCGGCGGGAAGTGGCTTAGCAGCCAAAATCTCATTGACGAGTGGCTTGAATAGTTCGCCAACCCTAACAACAACCTTGTCTTTATGGGCCGGAAGGCTGATCACAGTACAGTCGTACTGCGCGTTAGCACGGGACAAACTGTTCTCCAAGGTATAAGTGAGCTCTTTCTTGACAGCCTTCTGGAAGTATGGACCAACAACGACCTTCTTTGGAGCCTTGTTAGCGGGTTTCTTCGTTGATTTGGCGATACCAGAAATCTTCGACCTTTCTTCAAGCGTGAGAGCCTTGATGGACTTGGCAAGGTCATCTATTAAGAGCAAGGACTTTTTGAGAGCGGCATCCAAGTTTTCCTTGACGACAGGGCCGCCGGCGCTGGTAGACTGGCCGTCGTCAAAGTTGGGGCCTCGCAGCTTGTACATGATCTCCTTTGGGACGACATTGTCCTGAGCGACGCTCTTCACGGTATACATGACGTGCTGAAACACAAATCGGTAAAGATGAGATGGAAAGGAGATGAAATAATGTGAGCCTTCACGAAAAATATATATAAACGACGCCGCTGGGCACAGGGGAACAAATATTATCAAAACGTCCAATTTTCCTACGAAAAAGCATCCATCACGCATCCATAACCAGGCTAACATTGTCGGCTCGGTCTTTGGAAGGTTTTAAGAGAGAAAAAGTTTAATTATATGGTTTTGATAAGCAAAATACGAATAGGAAAACTGCAAAACGTGCTCGGATATAGGAACGCAAGTGTGCTGTTCCCGAACGCCACCGAGCAGGTCCCACCGCGATTGCGCGATCCGGCTAGTTCTGAAGCTTGTTTTCCCCCGGCCCTGTGGATAATTAGTTCAAGCCTCCCTTCGTTTATTATTCCCCGAAACCGACGACCAACAAAGGCAACATGTCCTCATCCCTCTCTTGTGTCTTCCTTGTGTTCCAAAGCTCCCTTTTTTCTACGTGGTTTGACATGCGTGTCACATTTTTTGCCTCTTGAAGCTTGCCACTACATACTTGCCAGTCTTGTTTTGAAAATAGCTCAGCTTATTCCTTAAATGTCTGTTGTTTAAAAAAATAATATATAAATATCACGAGGCGATTTTTCGACACTGGCGCATGTTGCTGTGTGTGTGATGTTCGGCTTGATTTTCAACTGTTGATTTCTTTGCTTTTCGGAGTGTCCAACTGCGTGCACGCCGTCGGCTATTCTCCTTGAGTGTCGCTTCCATTGAAGTTAAAAAATAGGGGGTTTAGTTGGCAGTTCCTCAAGTCTGGCTCTTTTTACGTTGTTTTCCGTGTCTCTGACTGAAACGACGTTTGTTCAATTGTCTTTGCTTTTTGCAATACAATTTAGTCGGGGTTAAAATAGTTTTGACGTCTTTGTAAAGTTTGTTGAAACTTGCCCTTTGACGAACTTAAACGGGCCCCTATATGGTTATGCTTTTCGTCTTTAACGCCGCAAGTATCTATTTTTATGTGCTGTCGTATCTTATGAGTGTACTTGACAGACCGCCTTAGGGAATTATCTTATTTATTTTAAAATGTGTACTTTGTAGTAACATTTTGCCAAGCGTACAAATTACATGAACAACAGGAACTCGCTTTGTTTAGGCATCACTCTAACCTTGTAAAAACAATCTTCTGTGTGTAGTGGCACTCTTCTCTGGCATTGTCCGTCCTACTTTTTTTTGCCTGCTATCAAATAATGGTGTCGTTCACATTCCCATTTCGTCTCATTTTAGCCTGTATTCATCAAATTTGGCCAAGCTGATTCATGCCGACCGTTGTCTGAACCAGCCCTCACACCGCCACTACCAGCTGGCGAGCGTCGTTCAGCAACAAAAGCACTATGCTTAAACGGGTCCAGACTTCAACGTTGCTTCAGGTGGCTGCAGGGACATTCCTTGCTGGTGCTACTGGTCTCTACCTCGCACAGAAGAGCATGCAGTATCGCGTCCGTTCACTGACACATTATCAGGAAGCGTTTAAAATTATTGGCAGTCACGAGGCCGCTCAGAAGCTTCTCGGTCCACCCATTCAAGTCGGCGCCGTCGACTTCTCTGATCGAAGGCGGAACTACGTCGACAATTTCGATTCGAAGGTATGTTTGTTTAATGTAATCTAAAGGGGTGCCTTTCATGATTGAAAACAAAAAAAATCTCTGATTTGTTTGTCGGGAAGAACTTGATGCGCTATTTAATGTTTACCTATTGTTCTTATCGTTCGAAACTCGACAAACAAACAGCAGCGCATGACGCCAACTTAGCGATGCCCTTTATCTTTCCACGGACTTGGTTCTTTTTGACACAGTCATTCCTACAAAGAATACAATCTCCACCTCGATTTTAACATGAGTCATGTTTATTTTACAAACGCTTATTATTTGTTTTAAAAAACATAGTTTGAAGCAGGGGATGCGCGAAACTCCGCTCTCTGATGCGCATTTTTGCTCTTTTTTGACGAAAAAAAGAAGTACACGTATTCTCGTCTAACCACAATTCCAAGTGAAGAGGCGCGCTTCGTCCGACGATTTGTATGCGTTGTTTTTGAAACCGCATTGTGTGCTCCAACGGGCTAAAAGGAAGAACTTTCCCGTCTACTTGCGACACTCTTTGTTGCACTTTTTATTGACACTCGGTAACACCGTCAAACAAGCTGTATTCTTTCATTTCGCTTTGATTTGCGCAACTGATAGAAAGCCTTTGTGGTCTTCTTCACACGAGGCTCACCAAAATCTATGCAGCCGCATAAACAACCGGATTTTGGAACTCGAGTTTTATGGATAGGGCACTCCCCTTCAACGCTTGTCGTCGTCTTCTTTTTATTCTGCGTGGCGCAAACATTGCCCATGAGCTTTTTCCAATCAATTGCGCATGATTCAAAGGAGCGGAAGCGATGCTTCAAACGTGAGCCGCTTCCATGGTGCTGTCTGCATTATGATCGATAACCGGCTGACAGGCCCTGATTAGCTTTATTAAGACGAGTTGTCGACTTTGAAGGTCTTCAACTCTGCGTTTTAATGTTATTCATTAACGTTTAGTCTAGTGCGTTAGAAGGGTTCAGTATTTTGAATTTTGAACGACCCAGATGACGTCGTGCCCCCTGACACGACTGTATTCTACTATTTTTTTGATCGCTCAGGTAGACGGAAAAATACGAGTTTTACGTCTTCTCCAGCGGACGCGCGTGTCTCTATCAGTACTTGGCGATGTTGTTGACACCCCGGAAGTTGGTGAAATGACGGGGCGAAACAATTTTTTTCGGCTGATTCAGACCGTTCACCTTTCATCCCAGGAGTGACATAAAAGGTCGGGCTTACCAACTTGCGGCGCTATGTCTTTAAATTAATCACTGGGTAATGATATCACGGGAAGGTTGTATCCCTCACGCGCATGACTTTTAACCTATACAATATTTTGATATTGTAGACATGAAAAGTCACGTTGAGAAATATAGGAGGGGCTTATGAATGAATGTATTCCTATTTCCTTCTCTTCATTATTTCAGCTTCATATCCCGGTGGCGGGAACTTTGTCTAGTGGCTATGTAAATGTTGTTGCCGTACGGTCTGTCCCCACGGATGGTTTTGAAACAAAACTCGTTGAGTTGGAAACCGACGATCTTTCCGTGGTCATCTACGACAACCCTGCCGCGACTTCACCTTCCAACACTTCGACGCTCACTTCATAGGACCTTTTTGACTATTCTGTTGTCTGTTTTCCGACGTTTGCGCGAAGCGCGTGCCTTAGCCTCTCCTTAGTTTTGTTTTGACTGGTTTTTTGTTGTCATTTTGATGCCATTGTAATTGATATCGAAATTTGTGCGAGTTCAACAAAATATTTTGATTTATAGACAAACTTTTGATTGCCGACGGAGGTGCTTTGTTACGGGTTCAATCAGTCCTGAAGAATTTTTTTGCATTTGGTGTGCCGTCGAACTAGCCCAGCTGTGTGGCAACTAGCTTTGTGGTCATGTTTTAAACTTCATTGAGTGCAGAACCAAAATGTTTTCAGTCGTGGCGACGCCGCGCGCGGCGGTTTCTGTCAGTAGATTGTGCCTTGATGGCTCACTTCCTGCAGCTTGTCAATACGGTCTTATCTCTACTCAGTAATATGGCGTGGCCTGAGTTTCTGCAGCCCCACGTGGACAACTTTGTCCAGTGGGTCAACTCGTGCCTTGAGTACTGGGACCTTGAGTACCTAGAGGTGAGAGCATTTTCTTTGTTGTTTCACCATCACGATGCTTAGCCTTGCACTTTCTAGTATTTGTTGTGGCTCTTTTTGCCAATCTTCATCGCATTTGTTCTCCCGATTTTTATTCTATTTTTTATTTATGGTTCCGTAATTTTCCTTCACGTTTACGGTCTTCGCAATCGCATTCGCGAAGCGTACGCCTCAAGTTACTGGGACGGAGCCAGGACGAGTATTGCTTCATTCTGGGATGGAGTTGGCTATTTGTGGCATGGTGAGCTCTTTGTACTCGATGTTTTGCATGGTTAATCATTATGCGTTGCAGGATACGAGGTCAATGGTTTAGACAATGTGCCAGACGAGGGCCCTGCACTTTTTGTCGGTTACCACGGCACTTTGCCAATTGATATTTATTACCTTCTTTCCAAGTGCCTGTTGTACAAAAACCGCCCTTTGCACGTTGTCGGGGACAAATTTGTCTTTAAAATTCCAGGTAATTGCTTTCGAAAAAAAGTACTGCAGAAATGACGTATTACGTTTTTCAGGCTGGGGAAAGCTGTGCAAAGTTTTTTGCGTTACACCCGGCACTGTTGACGACTGCATCGCCAACCTCCGAGAAGGAAATTTGTTGATCATTGCTCCAGGAGGTGTTCGTGAAGCGCTGTTTTCGAATCCCGTCAACTACCAGATTATGTGGGGTCACCGATTGGGATTTGCGAAAGTCGTTCTGGGTGCGAATGTGGTGAGTCATTTTGAGTTCATTCGAGTGGAAGCTTAGAAGGAGGATAAATGCTGAATTTCGTAACAAGACCATTTTCAGCCGGTAATTCCCATGTTCACGGAGAATTCGCGTGATTCATTCCGAACGCCTCGATGGGGTCGCAAATGCTTCCGAGGTCTCTACGAAAAAACGCGCATGCCCATTTGCCCTATCTATGGCGGCTTTCCAGTCAAAATGGTCACTCATCTCGGGAAACCGCTGACTTTCGATGTAGACAGCTCCCCTGAGGATGTGAAACACATTGTGAAGAATCACGTACGTTATTGATGGCATTTTAAAACTTTTTTACGATTGTTTGCTTTGGAAGAAAGCAATTGATGCGGATGGATATTGAAGAAGAATTTCATTTTAGGTCGCCGATCTCATTCGTCAGCACCAGATCCTACCAGGTAGTATTTGGCGCGGCATGTGGCAACGATTCCGTCCCCGAAAGTACGCGACAGACGTGCCACTTCTTGAAGTGCAAGGCGAGAATGGCAAGAGCACCACTGCAAACACTGCGTCGGCAACTGAGACTGAAACCGTCGAGCTGGCTAAGTCGTCCCACGAACTTGGTCGAGCTATCCCACGTCGTCGGCAAGCATCCTTTGACGACACTGCGACTTCGCACACTCCGGAATTGGATCCGTTATCCTTCGATGATGAACACGATCCCGAGAGTCGTGAAGATGAAAAGTCCATTGATTCGTTGTAGGGGGTTTTCATTTTCGTCCTTGCCATCGAAACTTGTACCATTTTAATCTTCGGATTTCACACTAACCTTATTTACTAACGCTATGAACGGGTCAATTGTGCTGCATATTCCCCAAATCCGTTCCACTTCTGATTGTCTTTGATACCTTACACGAATGCCAGTGGAACTTGTCTTATTCCCTGGAGCCAGAGATGTTATTATGCCTTACACAGCACTTTAATTAGATCATCAAAGCGTCTATGTGCGCACTGGTAGTACACTTACATATTGTCGTAATTGGTTATACTTTTTTTACTAATACCAAAAATGTAGTCAATGATTGTTGCCTCTGAATTTACGGAGTAATGCGTGGTCGGTATTTCATAAAATGAATTTATACATTGAGTTTTTTGGTTGGAAAGTCGTCGATACAAAGAGTAAAAAAAGAATTAAAGTTCGTTTAGCAACCGCGACTGTTAGAAGGTCCGAAGAATTATGCTTTTTAATAGGTGAGAAATGCAATAACACAACAACATTTTCAATGTTGCAAGGAATAATCTCAACCTTTATTGATCAAGTAGTCACATACGCACTTAATTATTAAAACCGTTAATTGCCAAAAAAAATGTCGTTTGCATAGACATAAAGAGCTTTTTACACCGGTCGTGAAGAAAGGAAGAACCAAAAGATGCTTCTCCGTTGTGATAGAGACGAAATACCGTAGTTGAAGCAACCTTGGATCGCCCGTTATAGCACGATCACATTACAATGTCGAGATCATGGGAAAGGGTAAAGGGAGGCTATACTATACAGACGGGTAATTTAGACCATATGCGAATAGGCGACATTTTACCAGTACCGGTTGGATATAAGGCTTGTTGAGAAAAGTTACATTTGGTATCAGTGTTACTCATTTGGTGTCAGTTGTTAGTGAAAGTAAGTAACGCAGAACGGCGCTAAACTGTTTCAATGACAGCAGCGGATGAAGAATTGCTCTGGAAAATGGAAAAAATGCAGATAGAAATGCATAGGAAAGTTAAAAACGGATAGTTACCAGATTGGAATCAGCATTGCGTTGGCGGCGTGTAGGATCGAGACAGTTGCGAATCTTCTCGTAGAACGGAATTTCGAATTTGTTTTCTATCCGGCCGGGAACGACGTTTTCTTCAAGCCATTGGACGACAGCGAAGATTACGACATTACCCAAAACGGAATTCTTACGCTCGCGATATGTGTCAATCTCGCAGAAGGCGTGATATAACCTGAAGCGACGATGTTACATATAAATTAAAATCAAAAATAAGCTTACGCAAAGACGCCTGCAGTGAGTAGACACGCGAAAAACACGTCAATAGTGTAGTGAGTTCTGCTCACAATCATACAAGTCATGCCGATGGCGGAGAATGCCTGAGGGAAGAACCTCAAGTAACGATACTTTTCTGGGAGGTAGTAACCGACGATGAGTGAGCTGACAACCATAACGAGGGTGTGTCCAGAAAAGAGTAGATCTCCGCAGAGCATTTTATCTTCGATATCCTGAAATACCATAACTTTGACCCTGACAACATGGCGACAACACCAACCTGAAAGCCAACACGGATAGTCTGCTCCAGAAGGCGGCTAAAGTAAATTTTCCAGTTGATATTAGTACCATTAAGTTGTTCACGACAGCGTGTATTGTTATCGTCATATCCTGGAGGCAGATGGGTGCACATCATAGAAAGAGTTCGCAGCGTATAGAGAACACCGATGATGAAGAGGGATCGCCGAATGACCACGGCACGATGCTTGTGAAATATGAACAATAGAATCATCGATCCGGCACAGAAGGTCACCATCAGGTCTCCAAGCCGAAGCGCCCATGCTTGTTGCGGAATAAGGGAGAAGATAAAATCCGGAAGTGGTTCTCTGAAAAGGAAACCATGAGTCAACTTGTCACCTTGGTGTAAAAATAGAAAGTCGGAACAGATCAATCATACTCTAAGGGCACCCCCTCAGAAGTACCAAACACATGTATGACGTCATCGCTCAGCTGTTTTGAAATAATCGTAAAGTTGGTGAGAATGTATCTATCGCAATGTAAAGAAGCAATCGTGAGAAATTCTTTGGTCCCATTAATCAAGCTGTCTAGGATCGATTCTTCCGATCGGTCAGTGGGATTTTGGAACCCCATGATAACAAAAAAAACAGCTAATTCGCGAATCGTGTGGAAAACCTCAATAAACAAGTGTGATTGATGTAAAGGGAGTGCCGTGACAACAAGCCTCAGGTTTGTGTTTGCCTGTTCTCGTGTGCAACAGGACAATCACAACTTGAGCGCATGGATGTTCGATTTTCTGCCTGTTTTATTGTACTTTTTGCATCAATCATTGTCAGACATGCATGACTTTGATAGCATTATAGTGGATTTAAATCACAAAACCGAAAACTGCGTCAATTTTGCGAACACAACAAATTGGTTGCGTTCCATTGAATTTAGGGAAAACCATATAAAGAGTTAAAAACAGAGAACAAAACGACCATAAAAAACAAAAAAAAGTCCTATTAGATAAAGAGCGATTCGGAAAATGCGTGGCCCCATGAGCGAAAATGACATAAAGGCGGCCATTTAGACGCTGTCGAACCGTAAAACGTCATTTTGAGAAAGATAATGAGTTCGAAAAAAACTTCAAAGAACTAACCTGCCAACAATATCATGGATGTAGGCCAGTGCAGCCCAGTTGGAAATGCCTGCCACGGCCAAGAAGATTGCGACGATGGCTATCTTATGGGGTTCGGCAGGCAAGTCGGCACCCATCTGCGACGGACAGGGTGAGTAACCGTCTAAAAAGGTGATATATAATTACAAAAATCGGAAAAAATTACATTTTGAGATTTTGAGAATTTTAAAATTTACCGGTGTGAAAAAACATTGTCGAGGGACACGGAGAACCCACAAAGTCACACGATAGACCGTTTAGGACCACGACGCAACGATGCTTGTCATATCAAACAAAACTTTGGATGATTTTGACTGAGCAAAAGCAAGAGCTCCGATAAGGCATGCATTGAATCAAAAAGCTTTGCGGTACTTCCAGAAAAGTCATCACTACGTGAAAGTTTATGCTGGACAATACCAGCCACCGCCCCCACATGATGGGGAGTGAAAAATAAAGTGAAAACGAAAAAATTACCAAAGATGAAAATGCGCATAGGACGTTGGGAAGCCGACGTGGACAACCTAATGGCGACGCAACCTGCCGGAGGGAATCAGTGGTGAGTGAATGAGGTAAGATCGGTGAGGCCCCCATGAATAACACTCAACTTACGCTGTGGCTATGCTAATTTTGATCAGTTAAGAAAAACGAAAAAATGTCTGGCGTATGCTAACACACAATTCTCGCGACAGCCGTGCAGAAAATGCAAAAATCGCGTAAATAAAAATTGTCACACACGTGGAGGTGCGCAGACGTGAGTGACACTATCAAAGGACAAAAGAGGCAATGATACGCCTGACTTCAGGATGAGAGGAGGCTCTAACTAAAAACCGGTCAAAATACGACGTGAACAGATCACACGCGAATATATTGCGTATTTAGCTACTGGTTGCGTCTCTTACAATGTACTTATGCCGGCTCTTTCATGATTATGCTAATGCTTGAGGGGCGTTGTGATCAGATGAAAAGGTCTGAGCCACTGCAAGCACAAAGTCCAATACAGACCACAATGAAGAGCCGCTGCCGATGGTTTGAGCCCTCAGGGCAACAGCTGTGATCCTCGAAGCAAAACACGAGCCCACGGGAAGGTCAATCTCAACCTCAGGGCGCTACACTGCGTCATCCCTTCCGCCTACATGCATTAGTTGTCAGGGTTATGACACAAGAATTTTAAAAATGACTATATCCATACAAAAACGGATGAAAAGCAGCACGTAAACCTCTTTGAAATGTATTTTCAACCTCACACAAACCGAATTTACGTAAAAAGGCCGACGCGAACGTCTGTCGGAAATCAAATAATTGAAAAACCATCAATCAAACAACATCCGAAACGAATATGCCAATTTTATAGAGAGCGGGCACATTTGATAAGACGGGATACGAGATCCATGAGCGTTTATAACCATCATCTGTCACATTATAAGGTGAACCGAAGGGCATCAAAGGCCGTCCAACAACTGTTCACGTGAAAAAGCGTCTAGCCAAAAATCAAACCCAAAACATTTCAAAACCGTCAGATGAAACACCAAAAAAGTTTTTTCGTAATAAAGAGGCCAACGCATACTTTTTTATCTGCAGAAAAGACGGCGCCGGTTATTTCGGAAAGAAAAATAACGCACAAAAACATTCGTATAGAAAAGAATCACAACACCAATAAAACAAAGCATTTTTATGATTCTAATGGGTGTGTTAAACACGAGGAAAACAAAGTAGTTTGAAAATGTTTTTAACTCATTCAAACTGAAAAGAACCATGGCAGAACCACGAGGAAAAATAAGAAGAAACACTGTTTTTAACGAGTTAAAAGAGAGAAGGCGACCTCGAAATGCTCAATTTAGCGGCGACCTCAAAATTTAGGCACGGTTGAGGCGTCGTTGTTTTGAACGTCCTTTGAATGCAGTTTGGTTCGAACGATTCAAATAAATGACATAATGCAACCAAATTTGACGAAAACCAAAGACAAACTAAACTGACTTAATTTGCGGGGGGGGGGGGGGGTGGATTCGCGAAATGGTGACAGATCAGATTGATGCGATTCGGGGTCGCCGTCCCGAATAAGGCAAGGGATGAAACACTCTTCTTTTTTGTTTACAGAAATAAAAAATGAAATAAGGAGAGCATGACTCATGCGTTTTGGGATTTGTCATAGACCTTGGTGCAGCTGGGAGAGAGGGAGTAAAAAACAACAATAGTTGGAATTCAAAGTTTGGCGGAGAGGCTCATTGAAAGCTGCCGTTTCCGGCGACCATTCACTATCGAAACGCACGAATGACAGCTGCAACCGGCAAGGACATTCTGTGCCTTTCGGGTGATGATGGGTGTCCGTCCCTCCCTCACATGCCTTCGAAACGTCTAGTAAAGTCGAAAATCAGCTATTTGGTATTCCTGAGGGAACGCAGATGACAATTGGATCAACTTGTAGCAAAAAACAAAAAGAGATTTGCGTTAGTTTCGTTAAAAAAAAGCTTCTCCGTGCCCACGCTTTCAGAATTGTTTCAAAAACAATAATTTCAGGCGGAAGCCATAATCAAATGACGGACGCATTATCGTCCACGGAAACGCCATGAACAACCAATTAACGTATTCTATAATGACGTGTGACGGAAACAAAAAAATATTGCTTTACATGTTCTGAATCAATGAAGAAATGTAAGCTTACCGGTTTCAGTGTCGCTGCTCGATGAGGGTGTCATTAGCGGCTGTGTAATCATGGTTTCTCGAGTGTTTCCTGACAAAGATTGCGTTTTAGCACCTCGACGATACTTAAACCATCGTGAGACAGTTGAAGTAGGTTTGGAAATTGTTGGCAATGATAGTTCACAACCCAGGGGGTCGTTGATCAGACTAGCTGACGCATCTAACACAACTGACATCGACCCGTTGGTCGGAGCGTAAACATGTATGATAGTTTTCGATTGAACGCAGGTAACACGCATCAACTAACTTGTGTAGGAGGTGTGTAACGAGGGATACCGCTCACATGTGAGGCCCAATCAGGCTGTGTACTTCGAGGTCATCCCCTAGGGTCCTTAGAAAGATGGAACGACAAGTTTATGGGAAAGAAAATCGAAAGTGAAGAAACAGAAAAAAATTAGGCCCTTTTCAGTGCGGAACAATGGTCGTAGTAGAAAACAACACCATGTGAACTCTGCTGTAGTTTTGTGGAAGTGGGATGTATAGTGAAATGAAACCGGCAGTTAAGTCTATCTTTAGAACACTTTCAGGGTAAAAAATAACTTAGGAAACTTACCATGACGTGATCGCAATCTGCGCCAACGAAAAAAATTCAGTCGTCGAAGCATGTTTATTCTCCGAAATTTGAAGCCGCCAATCAGCATAGTTAGCGCGTCACGCTTTTCACAGTTTCGGATAACTATGCGTACAATTACTAGTCGCCACTTTTATCAGTGCAGTCGTGGAATTGCTGCACCTTGAATGATTTCCATCAACAGAACTGTGCATCGAACCACCATGATAAGCATTTGCCCTTTGTCCAAGCTACGCATGCTTTAAAACATGAATCATGTTGCTTCGAAGCTCTTTCGAATGGTTTTTTTTTCTGCGTTTACAATGCTCTACTACCATTTTTGACATTTGAGTGCAACAATTGAAGCTTTAACGATCTATGTACGTGATTGAAAGAAAACGGAACTAGCTGATTCCCGACTACCGCTACTGATGACCTAGAAAGTGAAATCCCCACCCTTGTGGGGGGACTGGATATGATGCTACAATAAAAGAGCACCCGAAGAAATGATTAACATTCATTGTTGCTTTTCGAAATGTCTGGAGAACACGTTCTTTTGTATCTTGCAGCCTGCATTGTTGTAGCTAACACTTTTCCGGCGAAATGTATGTCCTTTAATTTCGTCAAGCTTAGCAATATCAAGTACACTTTTTAAGCTTTTGATCCTGTTGGTATTGATAAGGTCACGTTGTCTGGCTCCGAGAGCATGGTAAGCGGTGGGGAGAACCTATTTACCCAGGATGCGGTTGAGGTAAATGATTACTTTTTGCAGTAATTCCGTGATCTCTTATTTACAGAAACATTTGCCGCATGATGATATCCGTATCCCGCGCGAAAAACGAGAAACCGAAGTAGAGGTTCGTTGATCAGCTATTAAGGTTTCATCATCAACTTTGTAAATTCCAGCCAGCCGGCGTTCCTGAACCACCCGAAGACCTGTTGAGCCCGCGCGATTTCAAAAGCTACAGCGCCCAATTCGATAACAACACCCGAGGCGGCAAGGTGAAAGTCATCGACTTCGAAGAAGCCCTCGAAAAAACGGTTCCGTATGACAGCGATGATTTCTCATAAACTTTTATCTATTTTGTAACAATACGGTTTTCAACACTGCAAGGACTATATAAACAAAATAATTGACATAAACTGCCGAGCACACACAAATGCAAAATTTTACCCGCACATTCTGTTATCACTTTTCTAACACATCAATGACAAACTCTAACAATGGTTTAACAGCTTTAAACTTTGTAATTGTATTGTGTTTACGATGATAACGTTTCCGTGACATTGACCTTGTTCCAAAATTCGGCAGCATCAAAATCAAATACGAGTTGACCGACGGCCGCAGTGTAGCTGATAACGAGAATACATGTGCCTATCGAGACAAAGAATCCAGCAATCATCTAAAAAATACAATGTTGCAAGTGATAAGCAAGTAATGGCTTACCATATCGGACACCTTTAACAGCCCACTACCAAAAGCGATTGCATTCGGCGCAGTGCCTACGGGTAACATGAAAGCTAGGGAACATGTCAAAGTAACTGGCAGCATCAGGGGCAATGGATGAATGTGGGCTTGTTCTGCCTGCAAAACTTTTTTGATTGCTTTTTTTCAAATTTTAAGAGTTAACGTACCAATGTTGCAATAATTGGCAAGAAAATGCTAACGGTAACTGCGTTTGAGCAAATGTTTGTCACAACAAGGGTGACAAGAACACATAAAATCTGAAGTGCCCATATCGGAAGAACGCCAATTTCAGAAAGTTGGCGACCAAGTAGATCAGATAATCCGGATTCCTTGACCCCTGCGGCAAGAGCGAAACCACCACCTAGAAGAAGCAGAACGCCCCAGGGGAAACGCTCTTGCATAGTGTTCCAGTCCATTAATCGTGAGTAACTGTAGTTATACTTATCATTGATCGGTGGGTCATTTTGACAGACTAGTATCCAGCTCGGCTTCTGCGTCGGCAAGATAAATAACATTACTGAGATGATCATTGCACTTGTCGCGTCGGTATAATATCCATGCGGCAGGAAGCTGAACAATTGGGGATAGATCTGTGGCATCACCCACAATGATAGTAAACATAGGAAGCAAAGAGCAACCGATTTCTCGGCATGCGACATCTTTGGCAACTTTGAGCAACGCTCGCGCATAATCTGGGTCACTTCGTCGGCTGCCGGTGGACCTTTGTACAGAAAGATTGCGTAAAGAATGACCCAGCACGTGAAAAGACAAATTAGCATCAACGGGAAACAGAATTTCATCCACGTGATAAAGTTGACTCCAGTGTTGACTCCGGGATACAAGCTGAAATTATTTTTGTTTTATTGCTTTGTTATTGTGTTTCAATAAGGTGCTCACGTTGAAAGTTGGCCCACCATAACCAAATTAGGTGTTGTTCCGGTGATTGTTCCTGTGCCACCAATATTTGCGGCAAAACAAATACTAATGATAAGTCCCTTGGCCATCCGAGCTTCCTTTGCACGTGCTTTCGGTGCTTCATGTTCTCCGCTGAAATGACTATTGTCATCAATACGTCACATGAATAAAAACCCAATTTCCCCACCATTCGAGCAGTTCTGCGCGACTAGCTACGCTCTGCCCATGCAATCGGTAGGAGCGAAGTAATTGAGTAATGACTGATTGACACACAGGTACCATCATAGCAGTTGTTGCAGTGTTGCTAATGAATGCGCTTAACAGCCCTGTGACAACCATGAAACCAAGCATAATCCATCGTGGTTCAGATCCGACTAAGGTTAAAACGCTCAAGGCGATTCGTTCATGCAATTCACTTTTTTCGACAGCCATTGCAACAATCAAGCCACCAATAAACAAGAAGGTGACATCCTTAAAGTGTATTGATTATTAATTAAGAAAATGCCGGTTAAACAAGTTACATTGAAAAATTCTTTGGCAACGGCATGTGATGGTAGTACACCAAAAACAGGAAACAAAACAAGCGGGAGCATAGCTGTTACAGGCAGCGGAATACATTCGCTGATCCAGTATGTTGCCATAATGCCTAAACATCCTGCACATCTGAACTCCTGTAATACAATTATGTTTACAATCAAAAAAATTAAATTTAGTCTTACTTGGCTCGCGCTCATCAGCAGTGGAAAGAATAACAAAGGTGTGCCAATAAGCAAGACACTTGATTTCAGTCTTCTAATTTGATGAAACAACGAATTATTGACTTCTCCACCAAACACATCATTAGATCCAATCGATTCAGTCTCAGATTTCGAGTCATAACCTTCCGAAAACGTAATTCGAGGACCTTTCTTCTCCATCGGGGGGCTATCATCGTTGTTAGCCATGGCTTCAAGTTTGGCAGTCCACGAAAAACAACACTTCAGGAATACCTATAAGATAAACCTTAATCAGACTGACAACTCGTCCGGACGAAATGCCGGCCATAAGTTATTGTGTGAAAGGAAATCAGTATGTTGATAGGGGCGGGGATCAGAAGTGCCCTAAACGTCGACCCCATGTTTGGTCCGCGAACTGAGACTGCCCATCTCTGTCTAAGTTGATTAGAACAAAGCACGCGCGCTCGAGATTCGACGACCGTATCACGTTGAACAAAGGTATCGAGTACGAATTAATGATATATGGCATCTCTAATGACTCATTACGCACTATCAGATGTAAAAAATAAAGGAGTTACTGATGAAAGTATTGCGGACGCGACGTCAGCAGGTAGGTACTTGCGGTCGTCTTTACTTTGGTTTTGTGGCTTGTTTTTCGATAGACAAACTTCACATTTTGATAAGAAACACACAGTGAATACATCAACATCCAAGATGATGGATGAAGGGTGGTGCGCAACCAGCGACATGATGCGTGATTGGCGGGTGGAGAAGGTTGATCATAGCGAAATATCATCACCGCTCAGTATTAATAAGGACCGTTGAACAATTGAGATGAGCTCTGAGTGCCGTGCATTGCGATCGCGATTGGTCATGTTAGACGATCATGATACCGATGAGAAGATCACTGTACTTTTTGTATGAACCTTCTGTTTTTTATCCGCGGTTTTTCTTCCTTGTGATCAGCCTTTCTATGATATATGTGAAAACTTGTCGTACTGAAAAGTGTAGCTTTAAAAACGTCTGCAAAATACCAATGACCTTTGTGCGATCATACTTTACAACTGTCTGAGAGCTGTCTGTCAAACCGCATTAAATCAAACCAAACAAACACAATAGTTTACGTACGTCTTTATCATAGTTGTGTAAGCTGTGACATTAATATGTCTTTCTGTAAATTGGAAAAAATATTCTTTAAAGATACTTCCTTTCTATACAGTTTATGGTTGTTTTCAAATTTCGGTTATCAGACTGCACTTATAAGTGTAAATAATAACGCAAATATGTTATCACCTCCGATGCTTTATAGAATTCAAAAGTGATGTCATAATTCCTGATCAGTTTATTGATGAAAATACATATACCATTTTGTCATTATTGTTTTGTCAAATATACAAGCATGTGAAGGTATTAAAAACGAAAACGTTCATAGGCACATTTTGAAATTGTTTCATTTTGCGGATTCTTGAATCAAAAAGTTTTGTATCTGTTTGACAGCAGTGTTCTCAATCCACGCATATTTCCGCCTCACGAAATCAATGTGCACTTGAAGGTTGATAGGCCATTCTGGAACTAACTGCACTACTGCTTCTAACTCTTCCGAGCTTCTCACAGAGTGCAGAAGCAACTGAGCAATTCGATCTGATTTTCCAGTATTCACAGCAAACAGAAGTCTTCGTTCATGAAGGTTGAGATCAGAAATACCTTTCCAGAAAACTTCGCGAAACTTTCTGTTGTATTGTATGGAGTAGCTCGACTAAAAGCAATAAATTAAAAATTTTCTAATCGAAACGAAATAGAACCCAATTAGTGACATACCTGGAGCACCGTCGCATAAATCGCCGCATTACGTGATTTAACAATGCGTGCGACTGCTTCTTCGATCAAAGTTTCGTCTCTTACACAGGTTGCCAATTGAACAACCACAGGCCATTGTGTAGTCATTTGGCGTAGAAGGCCTGATAAAAGTGTAACTTCACGGGGACCACCCTGAGTGAAAAGATAATGGCAAATTGCGGTAATTTGTTGATGGTGTTCTGCTGTTAAGGCTGTTGGGAACGAAAGCCACTGATTCATCTACAAGATTTGATTGTAAACCAGTTTTTTCACCGTGATCATCACTCTCACCTGTTGGTTTTGCTGACAACTTCCAAAATTTGCAATACACCTCAATTGATAGAGTTTCGACAGCCTCTGCGGGCTCAATAACCAGACGGCCGCTAATTCGGCGTCAGTACTTGTCTGTTCAAGAACTCGATCAAATTGTTGTATTACTGGTGTAAAGTACACCAAAAGTGGTCCACTAGTTACAGTCGCAGAAAATAGATCAATAGTCGAGTGCACTGCATCAAGTCCAACTAGTAACACACCCAAATCTGTTTCTTGTGATAAATATTTTAGCAGTTTTAAATATAGGTACGGTACTCCAGATTGCTTCAAGTATGTCTGCGCGTCAATGATTAACTGCGCTCGTGACATTGTGGCTATTTCGAACGGATTCTTGTGTAGCTGAAAAAATGAACTTTCATGGGAAAGAGCAATTAGTTTAATGACTTACTTGATTTATAAGCATTTTCCAGTTATCGAGGTCGTAGTTGATCTTAAATGGGTACACCCAATGCGGATTAGCCAAGATATATTGCTCTGGGTTAAGTTCCGCATCGACGAAACGAATAGTCTCATTATGAACCCAAAATTGACGTACAATTTGGCCTTCAGAACTAAGTGTCGAGCCAAACCAGTAGCTGAAAGGTATTGACCACGTTGTCGGTGATGCTGGGATGCGATGTCGAAGTTGCCGGCGTTGATGTCCTTCAAAATCTTCCCGAGATCCCGATCGAAGTCCCGACAATGGCACAACTCGTTGGTTAGGGTTTTCAAAAATCTTTGTTTGCTTCCGCGTATTCGAAAACAAAGAAACCTTATTTTTGTTCTGTGATGCCGATGCTGTTGTTTCAGGTGTTTTTGGTTTCACAGGATTCAACCTTGATTTTGTTTTCTGCCTACGACGATTACCTTTGCGAACATTCTTTGTAGTTTTGCGATGATTGATATCATGACTTCTGGAAGTGACACCAGTTTCAGTAGATTGTGTTTTCTCTGCTGTATTTTGGTCGCTGAACATAGTATCGTCAAATATCACAGATTCCACAGCAGATGCGCTCTTTAATAGTTCGCTTTGGTCTTCCACACTTTTTGCCACGCGTTGCAGAGTGTCGGTTTCTTTGTCAAGCATTTCTTGCAGATGATCGTCACTTTCAATATACTCCAATGACACATCATCTGTATCCCGTTTGTGTTTTGAGTTGGGTGAATCGCGTTGGAATGAGGCATCATTTAGGTAGATTATGTACCTGTTTTGATCGCTAACTCTTTGCGTTATCCGTATCGTGTGATCTTCGTAGTTGCGGCTGAAAGAGATTAGTTAGGGTGGTCGAAACTAATCTGATGTCATACCTAATGATGACTTCAGGCATTCCTTCATTGACCAACCAGGGTTCAATTACGTCAGCTAGCTTCTCGTTTTCAGCACCGTGATCAGCAAAAGTTGGCAAACTGGCCCAAAGACTATCACTACTAACAGACTTGAATGCATTCTTTTTAAGATATCTAAAAACCAAAACATGTTTCAATTGTCTTACATTGTTCAACTAACCTACTAATCCCCGCTTTAAATTCAATAGGGCCGAGCAAATCTTTGATCATTTTCACTACCACCGATCCTTTTGTATAGAGCTGCAGGCCATCAAACATTTTGTCAACTTCATCCATCGTTTCTAATTTTCTGACCAATGGAACACGTGAAGTTGAAGTTTGTCTATCCAAGAGTTCAATTAGGCGGATGTAATACTCATTATCGGTGAGGTGAGGGTGGTCGTCGTTCAAGAAATCATAGACAAAATAACTGGCAAAACCCTCATTTAGCCATAATTCGGGCCAATCAGCCATGGTCACCAAGTTTCCGAACCACTGATGTACAATTTCATGAGCGACAATCTTTTCGATCTTGTATTGTTCCCATCTTCCGTCTACAGTTGAGTTTGTTTCTGCAAAAATTCAAACTTTTTTTTAAAGTTTTAATGTTGTACCACTACCTCCTTCGTATCCCGGTGGCATCAGAATCGCATTCTCATTGAAAATGACCAGTCCCCAGTTTTCCATACCACCAACAGGAAAACCCTTTGCGGCCACAAAGTCCATTTTGCTCATGGGATAAAGCACTCCGAATTCTTCTTCAACCCGATCAAACACAGCTGGTGAAAAGTTTGCCGCAAAGTGTGCCGACGATGCCCGTTCAGCAGATGTCCATAACGTTAGTGGCATGTTTCGATCGGTCCGCGTTTCCAATGGCACGAAATCGCCTAAAATGTTATTTATTGCATTGCAAATTGAATGTTATTAGGCGTACCGACAACAAATGCCAACAAGTAAACTGGCATTTTATGTGTTGCTACATAATGTGTCACACCATCAGCATCGGTGTCATTTTTCGTTTGCGATTGGGGTGATACATTTGTTAATACGGTTGTATTTGCCGGATGTTTTATGGACACATTAAACGTGGTCTTGATCCGAGGTTCGTCCCAACATGGTAAGAATGTTCTCGCAAACATCGGCTCAAACTTGGTCGTAAAGCTGGAAATGACCTCGGTGGTGCTATTCGGCACGCTTGACCGGATGCACTGAGCGCCCTCGAAGGGTGATTGACAAACACGCGTACGGAACTCAATCTCAATAGTGTACCTAAACAGTTTGAATTAGAGTTGTAAATCATTCGCTGATGTCAATGTACCATGTTGCCTTGAGTCTCTGTTTCATCAGCACTCTGACCAAGTCCCTTTTGAACTGCCGTTTGACTGATTTTATCTGCATAGGCTGGCCATCATGTCGTATTCGCAGGCGATGAATAAAAATATTCGATGCCGCGTGCAATACAACCTCATTATCCGACGAGTTTCCGAATGATTCAAATAATATGGATACATTGCCTTTAATGTGTTCAGCCGTAAAAAGTTCAGAAAAATCGAGCTAAAAAGCAAAAGTACATTAAAGACAGGCGGATGCAGACAAAAAACGCACATTCAAGTCATAATGTACCGGCATAACATTTTTTGGAAGGGCAATTATTGGATCCTGAGGTGATCGCAGCGCTGATGTCCGATGAATAGCCGGCGCATAGTCTTCAACAAACGTCGGCGGATAAACATCTAAGACAGTCAAGTTTCTGTGTAGAGAAAAAGTTGGCGTGCTGCTCTGTAACAATTGAAAGGATTACAAAAAATGCGTAAAATGCATTGCAGACAAACAGTCGTGGTTATGGGTAGTGTGCTTGTATGTGTGGTGTTTGAAGTCTCCGGGTTAGCTGGAGTTAAAGGTTGAAGCGAAGCGTGTTCAAAATCAGATAGTGGAAATAAAAAAGCTTTGGCAGCCTTGGAAAAGTTTGACAGTGACTAAAGTAAAGCTTAATTAGGAAAAAGCTTGAAAAGTGTGTCGTCATTTCCTTTTAGAAAACTCACCCCCGTACGATCAAGTTGAGTAATATAACCCTCATTAGCCCAGTGACCCAGGAAAAGAGCAACAACGAGAGCAAAAATAAATACAAGAAAGATTAGAAGGCACAGAACACAATTTCTGACGGAATTGGACCGTCGACATCGATTATTCAAATAAGGAGATTGAGCATCTACAAAAAGTGTAATTGAAAATCATAATTTAAGCAAATAAAAAGTCTGACCAGAAGTTTTAGTTGCAGATGAGATCATGACGACTGAAGCGTGGCCATTTCCATTGGTTTTGTGATGATAGTTGCTACTGCCACGGCGAATCATTGATCCGTGATTACTGTGGGAGACGGGGTTGTAAGAAGCTCTTCGAAGACTCTGAAGTCGCGGTTCATGCTCATCAGGACTTGACAAAACGGCCTTCGTGTGATAGCCGTCGGGAGAAATGCCTGAATCGTAGTGGGAATAGGTGCTGGAAGTGATGCCATTGCTGGACGACTTCTGCGTAAACATGGGTTCAACGTTTTCCTCCATGTGTAACTGATTCGGGCGAGACAGAATCTCGCCCCTAAACATCCTACAGATTGTTGCCGCAGGACTACCGAGAATAGAGGCATTCCATTGGAAGAAAAGGGCGGGAGGCTGAAAAGTTAAGCGAGGGAAATGGAGTCAAATAGCATCGTAAAAGTCGTAGAAAACTCAAAAAGAAGCGCATACGCACGCAATGGCGACGGTAGGATTACCGCGCTTGACAAAGCAAAGTTCCATTCGACACAATGTGCCAGCCGATGGACAGTCAATGAGTCGGAAGTAATTGCTGCTCCTCGGAGGTCAATCAAGAAGTGTCTGACACGTCCTTTCCTAGCGCAAAACAAAGACCCAAAAATCGTAATGAGTGATTGTCATGAGCGTAGATGCCAGCCAAGGCACAATTAGCTCAGCATGAGGTAGCGTTCGGTCAACTTCCGCAGTCTATAGACCTCCATTGATTGTTGTCGTCCTACCAGGTACTACTTCTTTGTATCCTCTCTTCAGGCTAAAAAATACCTTCCTATGCTGTCATGTCATCCCTGGGAAAACGTTGAAACTCGTCGTTTTTCACTTTGTTACATTCAAAATGTCCAAAGGCCGAAAGAATAGCAGCAGTTTTTAAAATGCACTTATGCGGATGGTCGCCTTTGAACAAAAGCGAACAATCCGTAACAAACATTAATCAAAATGGAATCGGTAGTAAAGGTCAAGAAAAAAAACAAGACGTCGGCAACAGATGGACACTTTTTTACAAACACGATCCGACAGTTAACGAGAGTGCTTGCTTCGGAACAAGTTTACCGAGGGCTCCAAGTATAAACAGTAACCTCGAACCGTCAAGTGGTCAATTGCCAGTCCGTGCTAGCTAGATTAACTAACTCATCACCCCCTGCTGGTAGCCATACGATGCGCGGCACTTAACGTGATACAGCTCGCGCATATTTGTTTGATCAGCTTTAATCAATAAGGCACCATCTAGATCAACGTGCAAGAATAACTTAAAATAACAAAATTTGTTATGATTCTTCCTAATGTACTAATACATCATTGGCCGAGAAATAATGTTCGTTTCAGATGGACAATAGCGGACACAAGCTTTTGTTGTCATAACATGGGAACGCCAATGCGGAATTACTTTGAATGGTTGAACAGGAAGGAGGCTAATGTAACAAAAACTCATGAAGGTTAAGAAAAGCAAAGACAACATTGAAAATAGGGGCGAACAAATTTTGACCGTCCGAAGAGTACAGCTTAAAATAACATGATCACGCCCTACCGCGCGATTATAACGTCGGGCGCGTGTCTGTGACAGCAATGTTGGAAGTGACTGGAGGTCCATACACTCCAAGATTGTGATCATGGCATCATGGGTGACAGCGCACTAAAGTAAAACTGAAATGGCAAATAGCGTCGCATTGGGCTTAAAATGGAAGCATAGCCTCAGGCAAAAGCGAGTCAGTGACTTCGCGAACGACGATGGCTGATTAGCCCAATTTTCAGTTGTCAGTTTGCATACCATTCCAAAACATTACAAATGGATTTACTGGTGAGGAAAAAAGTAACAACTTGGGTCACTCTGGAACACTAAAATTCTACTTGAAAAGTGAAAACAACAAAATGGAACGCCTTGACGATAAGTCGGAGACAGCTTTGAAGCTTGTATTCAATTCACGTCTTGGAAGTTTTTCCTTGACCACAGGCGTCTGGTTCAGATGGGCAGCAATAAAGAAGTCATGCAGCAGTAGCATGATTTGTCGCGCGCTGTTGTTTGAAGAGCGGATTATCGCAATGCTCCCAGAGTATCGCATTGCAAATATAATTCGGTCCAGTTTGGCTAACACGGATGGTTCAGAGGCTCAATGAGGGATGGGAACATTGAACGCCTGGCTGTACCATCATAACGTTCGGCGTTAATACCATGCCTACCGGAACGATTGCAGTCAGCGAAAAGTAACACGCATATCGAAACCCTCTGTAAAGGTGAGCCCGACTCAGATGGAAAGCGATAACAGGTCGCGCGTCAACAGGCTTCGGCCACCCCGCGACGGATGCGGGGCGATGTGTTGCGTCAACCGACGGCGGGAGTAAATTTGTGCCGACAGATGGGACCTTCGGGAAGCGCCAATTCAACTTGAGCTGTCACAACCATGACAAAACCCATGTGGACGGTGGTCACTCTCGCCACCTCTATAAGCCTAGAGGCGCTGATGGTACGGGTCAATTTGGGGCCCTTGCAAATTCCTACAGCTTGGTCCGGCAATAATCTCATATTTTCATTAGCTGTGCGCGCAAATAGATATTGCGGTATGCCGAAATACACTCGAGATCCTCTTCCGACCAAAGTCGTTCGAATAAACACTAAAAAGTTGCAAAATGGTCTGTTTTGCTCTGCATATTCGACATACTTGTTGACAATTGCCCCTCACATTAGTTGTTCCGACGGAAAATAAAACAATTGATAAATTAAAACGCATGGCCTTAAGAATGGGCTCCAACTGAGAAAAAAAGCGTAAATACTGAAATGGCCAGCAGGAAAACATAAAACAATGGGCTTAAAAATTGTAACAATAGAAATATGGTTTCATTAAATACATAACGCTTTGCAGACTGCATTCATTTGTTCAAAGGAACACATTTCATCAGTCAAAAATGCCCCATTCAATGCGGATTTTTGAGCAACATTCAGCAAGAGACGCTTCAATGTGTAAATGGTGACAACCGTTTATACAAATTTTCCAGCTGAGATAATTTTTCTATCGACTCAACACTTTTTGGAGGTAGCGAGTGCTCAACCGGAAGCGCCAAGTTTGCCTTTGTGTCCACCAAGGGCAAGTCAAACTCAGCTGACGTTAACTAAGCAATGGTCGGCAAGAATATCTTTCTTCCTACAGTGAATGTTTTAATGGGAGTTAGGTTACACGGCATAAGGTCGTCGAACTTTGCGTTGGAGTTTGCTACCAGATGATGACGTTCACTTTTTCTGGGCTTATTTACCCAAACTGTGAAAGATGTGCAACTATTTCTGGCGGCTCTCATTATTTTTGGAGAAATCATCATGCTACAAGATGGCTTGAATCTCCTGCTGGGACCCTGACCTGCAACACGCCGACGTGCACTCCGACTGACGACATTTACCAACGAAGTTTGCATATTGTTACCCCACGCGTCTTATCATGACTTTGCTATATGGCGGAAGTGGCACACTAAGCTAATCACCTATTATATGTATTAGTTTGCTTTATAAAATCACATTGCCTTGGGTAAAATAAGTTTTTTTCTAGTCGTTATATGTATTATATAAAAGTGCAATGGAATAAAGTCACATTGTGATCTACAACCATATCAGAATTAATATGAATTTATTCGTTATGATGGTTGTGCTCACTGTAACATATCTATAATACATAGATAATTGTGTTTGCGGTTCATTGGCGGATAAGACATTCAAGTCGTGGTTATACTTCAACACTGTCGGAGTCGCGTTTTGCCATTGCGCAAGTGCATACATATTAATGCTGTTCGTACGGTGCTAAGTATGGCATATGTTCATTATTAGCCAAAAGTCATTTCACGTTTTGTCATCAAACGTGCATAAATTATTAATTGTTTCAAAACGTAGAAGCCATAATTTGAACAGCATCACTGGAGCGCTAAGCGTGTCAAACTTTCACCACGACCATCTTCGTGTAAAACTTCCATTTAGTGAGCCCCCCAAAAGGGATGTCAAATTGACCGTGGCCCCGAGTAAGAACGTCTACTAGGGAGGATTGAAGAGAATGCACGGCCTTTGGAAACTTCCTTTTTTCACTACTTATAGCCGCTTCTTTTGCCCACCTTGAAGTTTTTATTTGTTGTGCCTTGTGCCGCGACACACCATTGTCACACCACTTTACAACATTGAGTAAGTAGATCCCAATGATTATAAGTACCAGGTGTGAGGACATTATACGAAAAGGCCAATGTTAGCTATTTATACTTAAGTTGTGATACTCACAAAAACTATCAAATCAAATGTTGTCTTGCAAATTGAATCGTCATTGGTACTTAATACTCTCACATTGAGTTGGACCAGTTCCGACCCAACCTTTACATACATTCGACCAGATTAGCGCTGAATTCAACCTTTTGAGTAACGTGTGAGATAGCTGTCGGTGCAAACAGATTTGTGATTTCCTATCCGCCTATACCTCTAAAAATAATAATCGATGTGTTGTTCTTTTATTTAGCACAGTTGTCACGTGTCTCTGATCTGAGATGAGAGCATCAGGTTTCAATTGTTTCTGTTCACCGCGTTCATTATCTCGAGCCGCCTTTAGGAAAACAAGGCATCGTCTCTGAGGTGCTGTTTCTTGCTTCCATATTCATGAAAACGGCAACCATCATGGTTTTCTTCATACAAGCCCCATACCCTAAGTTATCTATTTCTTCGTCTTGCACTACATAGTGGTCAAAGCCAACAAGCTGGTCCCCGTCATTAGTCATGAGAGTTGACTATTTGTCAGTGCTCTTTGGCTGCCCTCAGGCTCGGATTTCATGTCAAAGAGACCATGTAACTTTAGTTATGCGCTCATCTTATTGATATGTTAACATTAGACTCCATTGCTAACCCACGCGATTAATAATTTTTACAATTATCCAGTGGCGATGTCACGCCTCGTCCTCTTTTTTCATTCGAAACGAGGGCGTTGAATGGCACGTGCCAAAATCGTCCAGGAAAAGAGTGGACATTTTTACTTTTGTTTATTTCAAATTTGTTTTCGGAATTTGTGGTTTAACGTTTAGATTCTACAAAACTTTGCTGATAAAAGTGTACTGCTGCTTTCGGACAAAATTTTTGTCGAAGAGGAACACAAATTTAAAAAATGACAGAGCAAGGATCAGTTAAACCTTTGGGACGGCTGCCCGTCAGACTAGAGGGCGGAAAAAAACATTCGAAATTAGTTGTAAGTTTTTGAACTTCCAATGAAAGGGAAAAGCCTTTCATGAACCCCTCAGGGTCGTTCCGGTGACATACACACGACTCCGGTGTGCTTCCTCAAAACAGTTTATTCTTTTCAGGACTGCGCTCATTCGTCTCTAATTTGTAAGTCTGCAAAACAAGTCGTTGCTCGCTTACAGCCCTTCTTTATGCTTTAGTTGATTTCATTTTTCCTGGCATCACACCGGATTTGACGCAATTCATTTTGGGAGTCTCTTTGATGCCATTTTTTCATGATTCTTATACAGCATTTGACTTTTGAATTCTATTAATACCATCTTTAATCGAACGCCAAATGCACCCTCCTAGCGATTATGCTGCCATGGTTCCAATTGAACCCTCCCAATTTTTAGCTATCGTTTCCTCTTGGCAGTCATTTAATCGAATGTTTAATTCGGGCGTTGCCATGATGTAATTAAAAGTTATCTGCACGCACTAACATTTCATTTGAGGTCTGTTGAGTGAGTTCAATACATTTATCTTTGGCCTTACGCATATGATATTCGATGTTTTTGACATTTTCGTGTTTGTCATGTTCTATGTATATAATTCTTAATGACCGTGGTGTATACTCAGATCGCGTGTCTACGTCTATTGTGATTCCAGAGGCGTTGGCTCGAGCGCATCAAACTTGCCGTTTCCATTAATAAGGCACTGTTGCTGACATCGAACCTTAAAGCAGCCTTCGAAAATGGCGACTAGCGCTGTCAATTCAAGCTCTGTTCCTTTCATCATCGACTTGTTTGAAATTATTGCTTATTTTAACTCCACCGACGGCACAGCCGCGCCACAAGATAACTCTATGACATTAATAACGCCGCGAGAGTTAATACATTGCGACCCACCGCCGCCACCAAACAATGGAACGGAAACCCACGATCCGTTTTTGCTCGACCACATCATCTATTCCATTTTTATCCCGATTGTCAGTGGTATCGGTGTATTTGCAGCCTTTATTTGTGTCGTGGTGTTTACCAGACCACAGATGCGATCTTCTTTAAATATTTATTTGGCAGGCCTCTCTTTCTTCGATTTGGTGCTTCTCGCGATGTCATTGTTAATCTATCCACCAATGAGCATATGTCTAAAAACGGTAAGTAATAATTATGATAACTGTTGTTTTTATAACAAAAAATATTTATATCTGAAAGGTACAAGCTGTCATTAAACTTAAACTGCAAATTTCTACAAAATTAGTTGTTTGCTCGCTATTTTATTTATCCTTTCTTGACAGGTCACAAGACAAACACTATAATTAGAATATTATGTCAGTTTGAATTAACGCATTTCCTTCAATTGTTTGTTACTAACGGACAGTGTTAATAATATGAACGTCTGATTGTTCACTTCTTTCATTTTCTTTGTAGTTTTTTATAAACAAAGGAAAGAAGCTGTTTTGTTTAAATTCACCCCCTTGACACGCATTTCTACTAAGGATTAGTTCAAACAATATCAACAATCCAAACAAATTTTTAATATTGGCGACTAGTGTTTTTTAATATCAAAGTCTGAAGAGATCTCTTGCGCTTCCATCTGTTCGATGATATTTTCTCGTACCAAGCTGCCATTAGTTGTTCTGTGGGCGAGCACGTCACTGCAAATAATTACTATGTATCATCGTACAACAAGAGTACACTGTAAAAGTCAAACATCAAATATTCTGCAAAATTGTATCAGTTTTGAAAGTTCATTGTTGTTTTACATTAATTTTTTACCCTAGTTCCATTTCTATTATAACACCTTTATGGTCTATGTTGGCCAATATAATTTAAATAGTGCAAGCTAATAAGTCGTCCGCTGCAGACAAAATGTCTAAAGTCGCCAGCCATGTACGACAAGGGATTTAGTTTTTCCGAAAGGCGTCATTCATCAGAACAGAACTAAAAAAGATGAGACAGTCTACGCAATCATGTAGCATTTTTAATTTTAACATGTTTGCTAAATTAAACTGATAAATGCTAAATTACTCTTTTGTCGACTATGAGGTTCAAAAATAATCCCTCATTTTTTGCTTATTTATTATGTAAAGTCAAAAATTCCACGAAGATAGCATCAAAAACGCCTATTCTGGGAAACATGCAAAAATGTTAGCAATAATAACCACACCTTAGATGAAATTGATTATTAAAGTGTCATAGCTTATGTAGCGCAAACGCAAGAAACGTTCATACCCTGTTAAATAATGAAATTGATTTTGCATTTTCTTATGAATCAGACCTTTTATATCATTACATGATTACAACTTAAGAAGCATTCAAACATCAAAAAGTTTTGTTCGACTAGGCGCAAGCAATAATGAAATCAAAAACTTGCCACCACAACTGAACTTAAGATACCACGTTATGTGCCTCTTTAAATTAACTTCCTCGTCATTCGGGAAGTGTTTTTTATAGTGTTTTGGACTTTTTTGAATTGAATGCGACGAAATTCAATTAGCCAAACTTCCTTTGTCCATAATCATTAAGATAGTGGTATCGTTGGAAACTCTTTTACAACCATGATATTAAAACTAATCAAAATGATGTTGCACGATACATAGTACGCTGACATTTTTAGAGTTCGGGTATGGTCTGTCAGTTCTTCTGGAAAACTGCTCTTGTGACCTTTCCATTGTCATTGGCGGCACAAACGGCATCAGTGTGGACATGCGTAGCAATTACAGTGGATAGGTTTCTAGCAGTACAGTATCCGTTGAAAATGAGAGTGTGGTGCACACCTGCAAAAGCATTCGCAATAATTGTCGTCATTGCAACAATTTCATTCTTATATAAAATGCCATCTATTTTCGAACTTAAACTTGATGAATGTGGCAAACTCGTCCCAACAGAACTGAGAAAGAATGAACTTTACATTGTTGTTTACAACACTTACGGTTATTTGCTTCTACTGATTGTGATTCCATGGACATTGATGATCATTTTGAATGTTATTGTCGTTCGAGCAGTGCATTGTGCTTACCAAATTCGTCGATCGATGACAAAGACAATTGGACGTGTAGATGATAGAGAACGAAGGTGGGTTTAGTTCTTTGAAAAGGCAAACTTGTAGCCGCTTTGCTTAACTTAATTGTGTTGTTGCACTCAGAAGTAATTTCCTTTCCTTTTCATTCAACTCATAAGTAAATACTTTGCAGAATTCTTATAAATTAACGAAAGTCACGTTTCAGATGTACTGTGATGGCATTGGTCATTTTGTCTACATTCATTCTCTTTAATTTGCTTGCGGGTATTAACAATATCATCGAAGCATTCTATGATTCACCTTCGTTTTATCGTTTCCGTATTCCTATTGGAAATTTATTGGTCTGTGTCAACAGGTAATTAATTTTCACTTCCTTCTTTGATAATAAACTATGCTTTTAAGTGCATCAAACATTCTTATTTACTCAATCTTTGGTCGAAAGTTCCGGCGTGTCTGCTTCCAACTGCTTTGTCCTTGCATGACAGATCGCGGCTATCAATGGCTTCAGCCAACGATGGCGATTCCGAGTGAAGCGGGAGAAAGCTTGCGCAAGGTAGGACCTGACATTGCCATTTCAAGGTCAAACAATTAGTTTCAGATAACTGTTCTCATGCCAGAATCAACATCAGCTTGCCCATCTCGAGGAAACAGCCTTCGCATGGTACACATTGGAAATGGTTCGCCGACTTCCGGAATACCGAATCGCAAATCGTCTTCAAAACGCAGTTTTAACAACATGATTGCAAAACGATCAAAGAGCTCGGGTTGAACAATCAATTCCAAATATCACATCTCAAAAAGCTTTTGTATGCAATTGCTTCGTTTTTTTCGCTTTTATGTTTTGTCAGTTTTCAATATATACGGGTCGAATCATATTTATTGCATTAAGTTAGCCTAACTTTGTTGTAATATTAACTTTTCAATAATAAACCTAGTTATGACATGCCAAGGATATAAAAACATTTACGTTTATGCGGAAGCAACTGTGCAAAATGAAAGTCTGTGTCTTTTACCGAGACATGTTTGACTGACATTTGCGTCGACACTACCGTGTCATTTCAATCAATCAAATCGGTTGTGTGAACTCTGGTGTTATGACAGGCAATGATAAATTTGACTATATCCATATTGAAATGTTCATTGGCAAAGGTTCTTGGATGCATGAATAATCGTTGCATTTTAGAGACGTTTCAAATGAATCATTGCTCTCCATTTTTCTGCCACAATTAATTCTTAAAATAAAGAGTAGTAGCCAGCATTGAGAACTTTTGGCTTTCTTGAGAAGTGCCATTAGCCTTGCAAATGATGAGATTTTAAAACCTACGGATTGCACGTTAATTAACATTTTTATCGCTTGTCTTAAAAACAATTAATTTCGAATGACTTTGTCTGTTGCTCGTTTGTTTCCGGAAGCCCAATTTAAAACAGTTGTCAGTGTACTTAAAGTCAGGCAGGCTAGGGATCAAATCAGCAAGGATATGTCGTCCATTTTTTGTTTCATCCAGCCATGTTGTGGCTAGGAGTTTTCTCTGTAATGATATTGCACTGTGTGTGTAATCCAAATCCGAATACGCAAGATGCTGCCGAGGTTCAACGAAAATTGGACCGTTATGAAAAAGAATTGGAAGTCATTCTTCAGGTATGTCCAGACGTCATTTATTCGCAATGCGGTGCATCTTTCAATTATTTTTTGTAGCATATAGACAGTCTGTCTTCACGTGTAAATGCCTTTGCTAGCAGTACTGGTGAACGTCTCCCGGGACCGGCAGGGCTTCCCGGTCTGCGTGGACAGAAGGGCGATACTGGCGAAAAAGGACAAGGCATGGAAGGCCGGCCTGGAATTAAAGGCGAAATTGGACGTCCCGGTATTAAAGGTGACATGGGGATGGTTGGACCTCCTGGGTTGAAAGGAGATATTGGACCACAGGTAAACAAGTACAATTTATTTGTACTGTTGAGTAATGGGATAAGTTACAGGGCTTTCCTGGAGCAAAGGGCGAGAAAGGACTTATGGGTGTCCCGGGGCGAAAAGGTGATGTCGGTGTTCCTGGACGTAAAGGTGACACTGGTATCCCTGGTATTAGCATTAAGGGTGAGAAGGGCGAAATGGGTCTGCCTGGAATCGACGGACGTGATGGTCCCCCTGGTCCACAGGGCCCGCGGCCCATGGACGGCAAAGATGGTCTGCCAGGTATGCATTTATCAAATTAAATTAAGTGAATATGATGAAGTGCATTTTAAGGTCTTCCTGGTACGTCTGGAGATAAAGGTGACCCCGGACGTCATGGTATTCCTGGTCTACCGGGTCCCCAAGGCGATCGTGGCTTTCCCGGTCCTCCTGGTTTGACTGGTAAGTCTCAGCTAATCCATTCGTTTGCAATGATTATACACGACTTCAGGCCCCGAAGGCCCTATTGGTCCCCCCGGATTAAGCGGTCCTGTTGGCCCCAAAGGTGATCAAGGTATTCCCGGTTTACCCGGCAGTCCAGGTCAAATGGGCCCTCCCGGATACCCTGGAGCCCCAGGCAGCAGTGGTATGCCAGGTCTCAAAGGAGATCGGGGCACGGATGGTACTCCTGGTATGCCAGCTTGGCTCAATGACAAAGGTTATTGCGTTGTTGGACTGGGTGGTTGTCCCCCAGGGTTTTCGCACATCCGTGCATATCAGTCAACAATTGATCGTTATCAAGTTGCCGAGTCTGCTCCTGCATCAGGGGGTCCCAATGATCAACGTCTCGCCTTGCACGCATGCTGTCGTTAGTACGCATACATCACGTATATTATAAATGTTCAAATTTGGCAATTAGAGGATATTATGCAAAAAATAAATTCGAATCATATGAATGAACTGAACTTTATTTTTACGTGCACTATAGAAAATACGATTTAAAGCATCATTATGTGCACTGATGTGCATAAATCGTGCTTAATAACGAAAAAGCAGTTATCCTCTTACGGTAAGCGCAAATCTGTTGTTTGGTGTCTTCAACTTAGTTCAAGTGTCCAAAAATGCATTGCACCTTCTGCCATTAATGAAATAACAAAGAGTGAGTGGTAATTTGCAACTTTAATACATTGTTTAACAATTGTAGGTTTTAAAAAAAATTGGTGTTTATAGTTTGTCTTTACGAAAACTTTGCTTCTAATTTGCACACCCGATTCTTCGAAACATTGAAACGACTTAGATCATTTTTATTTCTTTTTATTACGCTACATTAGTAAATACTTTCATTCATGTTAAATTCAATTAATTGATGCTCGGAAATGAGTAATGTTAGAATTCAATGAAATTGTTTTTATTAAGGTGTAGGAATTGTATGTTTCTAAAATTGTAATCATTCCACAACGGACGAACACGAGTTGAAGTATTGACGCATATGTTATTTTTATTTTCAAAGGCTACAGAGACTGCAGCCGGATGATCCTGTTTTAAAATTATCCACCATGACTCTCCACATATCTGCGCGTGAGGAATAGGAAACATCAGTGTTTACTGTATTAAACATGTGGGTAGTTAGACGAATAGTAACTATCAAAGATCACTGATGACATATCTTGCAACAATTTTAAACATGTGAAAAAGTTGTTTTCATTGAACAATCCCAAAAATAAGTAAACTTCAGCATTTCCGACAAGTGTCAAAACGGTAAAAAAGAAACCATAAAAGATGACAATCATTGATCTCGCCAACCTGTATTAGTCATAAGAATTTTGAGGTTGTTTTGATTGTCGTAATCACGAGTGATTGTTTTGACATACTGATTAAAATCTGATCACTACGATTGTTTCAGGATATAGACACCAAAAATCCTTTTTTATGCGTTCATATAGTTTACTGCATTTTGTATTTTGTCCCTGCGACCAGAAAAACCGTGTGCAATATCAACTGACATGCTGTGTTATAATGTTGGAAAGGGTTACTGGACGAGACTGGTAATACCTTCCTGCAACAGAATGAGATGAAGTAGTTCATCGTGAGACAAAAGAAAGAATAAAATAACCGCGTTTTTGTGCGATTAGCAAGGTCAACGGGGATTAAACAGAAGGCTGAAAGAAACTATACTTCCTTTGACGCAGTTCAGTGCGACCGCGTTACTTTCAAGTGTTACTTTCGCTGTTCTATTCATACCGCGATTAGATTTTCAAAAGGTGTGCCCCCACACAAATGAATTTCAATTCTTCCTCTTGCTAGAAACAAAACCGATTAACATTCATTTTAATACCCATACCGATTTAAACTCAGACTGAAATGATGCGAATACTAAACGAAATGTCGAATCCAATCAGATGTGGGTGAAAACAATTTTCTAGATTGGCATTTGGTTTAACTTTAAACAAAGTACGCTCCAAGTCTTTCGTATTTTTTTTACCAGATTACTGTAGTTTCCACCTATTTAAATTCGAACCTTGAAATTAGTTTTATAAGTTGTTGTTATTATAATGAAATCAGACCTCTCTTATCTTGCAAATATGCAGAGCCGATTATTTTTTTATAAGCTAACGAATATAGTTCACATAAATTTTTGACTACACCTGTTCAAAAATCACTGACATTGTTTAAACTTTTGAACCAACTCATGACTAATAATACTACCTAATGTTTTCGCTAGATTAGCGGCTTTTTTTTGTATTTTTGATGTTTTCGAAAAATGTTTGATGTTTTAGTGATACGTCCATTATTAGCAAAGTCATTGAAAAATGGCTTAAATATTTGAAAAACAAACATCGTGTACCCACGTTTATTCATTATATTATTTTCACAAGAGAAGGCTGTGACGTAGATGAGTTTAACGTAAAAAATGGCGACGTAATATTACCTTCCTTGTAGAATTTTTTTAAAAGACTAGACGTTTGATACTAATTTAGAATTTTTGACGCGACACTTCATAGTTTGTGATTTCTTTTCACTACATGGTAAAATCCGTGGAACCTACATCTGTGCCGATAGATTTCTCCGGCTTAAGTAAGTATTAAAGTATTGAGACAAATAGCATTTAATTTCATTAAACCTACTATCTTTAAATACTCTTGCCATCAAAAACTTTTAAACGTTTCATCCGCTCCAAAAATATTTCATTCAGCCAAAGAAAGTAGTTGCTAGTCTGTCACTCAACTAATAAAATCCAAATTTTGTATAAGAGTTTGGTTTTGAACGTTTTTATGTAGCATTTGTGGTTCTATTCGAGCTAACTTTGACATTGACGTCAACGTGTTTAGTTTGTTTTTTAGTTAGTCATAATGACAAAGAACCATCATTGGAAAGAGATTTATTAAATGGTATAGTTAAACCTTTCAGTGCACAATTTACTCATAAATAATAGGAGATTTTTGAGGTTCACTATGTGGGTTTGGCTGGATCTCTGAACCTAAACTTTATCATTGTTACTTTTGGTTCCATAAGCACTACGGTGTTAACATCATTTTTGATAATTAAGATGCGTTACTTAGGCAATTTTTTGGTTCCTACCTTTAATCTGTTGATCTGCGTGAATCCTTTATTAGAACGCCGACAAAAAGTGACGTTTTTCCGGGGTGTCTGTTTTTTTCCAAAATACTACATCCTTTGAAAATCGCCGAAAAAGAAGCTTATCTACGTATTATTGCTGGATATATTGAAAATAGTATATACTTGATGTTCTAGTATAAGAGCCAAAAGGGGAGGACAGAAGTGGTCAGTCGTCTGGGCATGGTGGCATTCCTTCAGCAGTATCGTCATACATTTCAAAAGACGTGTCAACTACCGAATGGTGGTGCGTTTCGTAGATAATGTTTTTAAAATTTGTCTTTATTAAAAAGGTTTATTGCCACTATTAAATGCAACTGTTTTAACGTGCCACCTACAGATGTAGACGACATAAAGTGCGTCTTCTCTGCGTGGGAATCCATTTGCTATGCATGTCGTCTGCAGTAGCTGCAACGGTTTGAATTATAATTATACCCTCGAGCTACAATATCCTCATTCTTAAATACAAATTCTTTACCGTTGTTTTAACTGTCTGTTTGTACCGGTCTATTCTCTTGTCTGTACCACGAAGAAGAAACCGTTTCTTCATCTTCAAACGGGGGCGGTAGGGGTAGTTTATGTTCAAACAATTAAGGCGGGCATTAGATTCTTTATAAGAACGTTTAGTCTATTTTAGATTGAAGTTTTCATTACGCTGTTAAGGGAGTTGTCGTAGCGATTGTTTTCTTTACAGATGCGTCTTATGTCGTTTAAACCCACGTGACACCTACGGTAAAAATTTACATTTGACCAGTGGTGACGCGAATTATTTATGTTTGTTCACAAGTTTGAATGAATTTATGTTCATTTTTCATCAAAATTATTTTACACGTGCCAATTGTCCTGAAAATGGCATTGTCGAAACAACAGGAAGTGTTATATATGACCATTTTGGTCCCCGCCCCGCGTTACATCCAATGCCGCCATGCATCCCACGAATGTCCACCACAGACTGTTTTCCTATTGGACGCGGTCCATTCGCTGTTAAGATTAAAAATTCAATCTAAATCAACCTTATTTTCAGGTAGTCAGTCCAGCATGAGTTTGAAATTAGTAAAACTGAGCTTCTTTTGCATTATCATCAGTTTATTCGTCTTAGTGACGACCGTTGAATCAAAGCCGATGGGTCCAAATGGCGGTACGGAGACTATTGTGTAAGTTTTGCAATTACCATCCTTTTGAAGTGGTTTATTTAATTCTACTTTACAGGTTATCATCACAGTTCATGAGCAATTGTTTCTTTTCACCCATGAATTGCATTCCCTACAAGAGCGGCGAACTTAGAAGAATCGTCGTAAGGCGTGCACAATGGGCCTGATGAAGTTTCTCATAAATCATAAGTGATGGTATTAACCCTATTTTTCTATGTTTTGCAAGTCAGTATTAATGTGCAAATGGGATATAATTGCAATAAAGCATTAGTTAAAATACCCCGACTTGCGTTTTTATCATTTTCTACATGCGATCAGACCTATTGCTGATTGTGGTTTACGAAACTTTCCATTTTGATACTGTGTTAAGAAAAACTTTATTAACGGCTGAAATGTGTTTTATCGGCGTTCGGCAATAGCTGAATGACAAAAGCAAAGTACAATATATTTTTTGAATGGCGAATAAGGTCGACGTCATGCTTCAATGCTTGACAAAGCAATGTAAATTTAGAATAAAAAATTCTATATTCTGGTATACGCATCGTGAGCACATGGTTTTTTCATATCTTGGTTCGAACTGTAAGGTAGCAAGCGTATCACGCTTTGTTCTTAAAAGGGGCGATCCTCTATTACTTGTGGGGTTACTATTTCCGCTATAAACCCACCACTGCTACAATTTCCTCCCCCACTTATTAGCAACACTTGATTACGCATCTGTTATTTTTCTTACTGTATCATTTGCGTGGTGACAATGTCATGTTGAAATCTTTGCGTTAATGACAGTTTATTTAAGCTGATATCAATCACATTTGTAAATAAAAGTTTTGCTGTTAATATAAGATTGTATAAAACAAAAGCTAACAGTATGTTGTTTATAACAACACCGGCGATTTTAGTCATCGGGCGGACAAACGCTTTGGAAAAACATGGTAAATTGGTTTAACCCGCCAAGAAAGAGACATATGGCAAAACGTATTTTGCGGAATATCCTAAACACCGGTAGAATTGTGCACAGCGTGTAAAGACCACTCAGGCATAGATGAAATGTCAAAAATCAGATAGGCGAAAGATTGCATGTAGCCAACAGTGATAGCCAGCGTGGCGAGCGTGACAAGAAATCCTGATCCGATCTAAAAATAAAAACATTAACGCTGATAAAAAGGAAAAACAAATGTGGTTTACTTACCATGTCCATGACACTCAGCATTCCCGAACTGAAAACAATAGCGTTTGGCGGAGTGCCTACCGGCAACATGAATGCAAACGAGCAAGCCATCGTAGTCGGCAACATTAAAGTAAGCGGATGAACCTCGGTTTTAGCAGCAAGAGTTGATACGATTGGGATGAAGATGCTGGCAGTCACTGTGTTCGAGCAGATGTTTGTGACACCCATGACAGCACCGACACAAATGACTTGTAGAATCCAAAGCGGAACTGAGTCAAGCTGTCCCAAGATATTGCCAAGCATTATGCTCAATCCGGACTCTTTGACGCCAGCTGCAAGTGCAAAACCACCACCGAGAAGCCAAACGACGCTCCAGGGGAACATCGAAAGCATGGTCGTCCAGTTCATTAGTCGCTGAGGGCCGTGATATGCCTTCTTGCTTTTGATTGGGATACCGACGTCATCGTCATTCGACTCGTTAGCATGAACATGTGACTTCTTTTTGCCCAAGAGGTATTCTCGTGATGGCCAGAGGAACTTTGGTTTCTCCGACGGCAAGATGAACAGCAATGCGACAATGATGATGGATGAAGTCGAATCAGTGTACCAGCCCTTCTCAAACAGATCACCAAATCCAGGAACGACTTCAGGTGCTCGGCAAAGCCACAACAGAAGCATTACAACGAAAATTACGGACACATTCTTTTCGGCGAAGCTCATCACAGGAAGGTTGTTGTATTTATCGTGGATCATTTTCGTAACAGCATCATTACCCTGGGGTGCCTTTCGCAGGAAGTAAACTACCAGAATCATCCAGCAAGCAATAAGGCACAAAAACATCAAAGGGAAGGCAAATAGGAAGAATGACAAGTAATTAACACCAGTATTGACATTGGGGAACAGGCTGAAAGCTTCCTTATTTTTAGGATACCTCAACTTCACAACACTTACTTGGCCAGCTGACCGATGAAAACCAAGTTCGGAGGGGTTCCAGTAATTGTTCCGGTTCCTCCAATGTTAGCAGCAAAGCAGATGCTAATGATCATGCCCTTCGAGAGCATGGAGTTTGTCTTTTGCGGTTTTTTCGGAACTTGAAGCAATGAAGCTTCAGAACTGTGAGCTGCGTAAGATACTTCCAACTGTTTGATTACAGATTGTGCGATTGGAACCATCATTGCTGTCGTGGCAGTGTTCGAGATGAACATGCTCAACAATGCTGTGACACTCATGAAACCAAACATGACCCATTTCGGCTGGGAACCGGAAAGAGTCAAAACCCTTAAGGCAATGCGTTCGTGGAGATGACTCTTCTCGACAGCCGCAGCCACTATGAGTCCACCGACAAATAGGAAGATGGTATCCTAAAATTAGTCATTTTTTGTTGTTTTTTTTCTTGTCAACTTGAAAGTGATAAAAACAGGCTTACGTTCATGTATTCCCTCGCGACTGCCTTTGGTGGCATTATCCCCGTAAGGGGGAAAAGGAACAACGGAAATAGTGCTGTTGCCGGCAACGGAATGATTTCAGCAGTCCAGTAAATCGACAAAACCAGCACGCACCAGACACATTTGAATTCCTAAAACTTCCGGAAATTAAACTGGGTAAACCGCCGAAAGGATACGATAGGCAATTTCAGTTAAATGCTAAGAGAAAAGAAAGCTTACATCTCGACCGGTCATCAGCAAAGGACAAAAGCACAATGGCACGATGAACCCCCAAATGATAACCCGAAAATATCCGAGAAGTGCGGTGATATAGCGGACATCGTTCTTCAGCGTCCGGGCAATTCCCAGTGGTTTTTCAGTATTTAGTTCTTCACGACTAATTATAGTCTGTCGAGAAGAGTTGTAGACACAAAGATCTTCTGATACTTTAAGATCAGAGAACGACATTGTGCAGACGATGCAAACGCCTCGGATTACCCTTGTTTGATCAGCGGTATAATGTAACCTAAAATAAGCTGCATTAGTTTATATCGAAACACGCTTGGCTGGCAAAACATGGAATTGATGAAGAATGTGGCACCAGCAGCCGACTGGCCAGCGGCAATGCCCCTGGCCACTCAAAGGGGAAAAAATGAAAATGCGCGCCAAGAATTGGGAATGAGCAGTAAAAATGAGAGTGCCAAGGATGAAACTCTTAGTGGGACGACGTTTTTTTCTTTAAGCGTGATGGCAGCAAACCCACTAATAGTTTGCAACCCCTAATGCACATTTTGGCGAAAGAGGGTATTAAGTATTAAAGGCTGCTGATAGTGCAGGAATTCTGTACCATGATTACGACTTCAATAACCTTTTGTATTCATGCTGACCTTTTATGAATAAAACAACGAAAAACAATTGGCAGCAAAGTTTGCATTGGCTCACATGGTAACAATTAAACACACACGCTTTGTAAAGAATAAATGAAAATGCTAGATAAAAAGTTAAGAAAGGGAGCGGAGAACAAGCTTGTCTGACATCCAGATCGGTCGAATGGTGTTAAGACCAAGTTTTACGGGGCCGGCTCATCGGTGGCGTTCTTGAGCAAAGAACAACTTGGCCTATGCTCAAGCTATTAACTGACGTCAGGAGCTCTATTTCTTAAGTCATTATTTAAACAATACAACCGTACTCATTAGCTTGAGCTGCATGAAATGCAAGAAATGCAATGTTTGGGTTGAGTTTCCTAAGTTCACAAAGCTGGGTAGTCTTGGAGATCGGTGACGCAGTTATTTCACCACGTGTGATTGACGCGGGCTCAAAAGACCGTTTTCTAAGACTGCTGTTCTGCTTTAACATTTTTACGATATCACACTGTGGCCCTCGACATTTTAATAACGTAGCACGCGGTTATGTACAAAACGGGGCACGAAATTTCGGCCTTTGGTGACGTAGTGCGACCAATTCAAGGTTTTTAAGCACTAGAGCAGTCGAAAAAGCAGCAAAAAAAGCATAAATGCATCCTAAAAATGTGCAAGGAGTCTCAAAAAGAGTAACAGAGTGCCTAATACTCAGCCGCCGGGTGAGTGCAGTTAGCTCCGACCCCTGCCGTTTTTTGAGGCCTGGCAAGTCCGAGGACTGCAGCTGGAGGAGGAATCCCTGCACATTAGCCAGACACTAGGATATCGGATCGGGGCGCTTCTCAACAATGTTGGCCCCTCCTGCGACACGGCATGGAAAGGAACACTGACAGCACTTTGAGGTCCAATAGATTAAAAAATCCAATCTCGTGAAAGAACAAAAGGTTTTTTGATGCGACGAGGAAAATAATGATCTTCGAAAATTGGAAAAGGTCGAAGGAAGCTGGCCGCTGTCAAAACACTACCGTGTTTTTATGGGTTTGAGCTGCTTTTTCTCACAAATCTTAATCCACGTTTTGAGCTCTCTTGTTAGAAAAACGATTTAAAACATGACATGAAGATTAAATAATAATTCGTTTAAACTTTTTTACGCATAAATAAAAAGCAAGGGATTACTTGCCAGAAAAAACCGAAGCGATTAAAGTTAGCAATTCTTTTATTTTGAAATTGTGTTGCCAGTGGAACTTGAGCCAATAATAGGTCCAAAGGTTGCCTTTAAGCTGCGCTTTGAGTCGTTAAGGGAAATGCGTCACTACAATTTGTGGAAATTTTAAGCCTTCCAAACTTAACTTGTACTATTAAGAACAATTTGTAGCATTATGATTTTTTTGAAGCTGTAAAGTAATTCACTCATCATCCATGTGTCACGTTCCATCCTGTGAGTGTGACCCGATGATGGCATCATTGAACTATACGAGGGCATGATTTTTAGATGAGCGACACTTTCTTTTTCCTTCTCGCACTATACTTAAAGACAGGGCATCATTATTCGTTCACTTGCCCTTTTTGCAGGTAGGGCAGAGCTCAGTGACACATGTTTCATGGTGACGCTATCGGCGATCCTCAACTTTCGCTCGGCAAATCTAATAATAATAGCTCCTCTGCAGGGGCGATTTCCATTGAGCATTCATTTCTAATTGTGCGTACGAAAAAAGTAGAAAGAGCAGATGTGAAACTCTTCCAAAGACGCTGAAAGTATAACTCTTTTGATCTGACGGCTGCTGAACTCAATTGACTGTATGAAATAAAAAGCCTGCCTCTGGCGATGCCTAATTATCCCGAACGCCTCCGATGTCTCCTGGCGGTTTATACCAGAAGAAGGACAGTTGCGAATCTCCTAGAAAGGTTACATTTTCAAAACTGTTTTTCGGTCGGTTGTGCTTATAACCATGATTAAATGATGACCGTGTTAAATTATATGTGTACATTTGTTTGCCTTACTTTGGTTATATTTTCCTTTGCGGACAACCTTTCAAGCGTTTCTATGCTTGGAGCTTATGGTGATGTTACTCAAGGCTGTGACGACTTAAATAGAACTGCTTATCTTCGTTCTGAGGGTATGCGAATTCAAGAACTGCCTCGAAGTACTGTACGTGCTGTATCTTTGAACCAATGTGCGAAGCAATGTACCATGAAATCCAATGCGTTAGACTGTCGCGCATTTGAATACAATGCAGCAAGTCAAACTTGTTCCCTTCAATCTGCTCAAGGCCAACCTTTTGGCCCGAGTATTGTTGTTAGTACTAACGATCCTGGAGTAGCCTTTTTTCAACAAATTTGTATTGCCAGTGAGTTTTGTTTGTGTTTCCCTTTTGAAAAACCCCTGAAACTCGTTTAACATCGAAATGTTGTGTTCCAGGTGAAGAATTGTGTGCGGCACCATATACCTTTGAGAGGTATCCTCAGCACGTATTGACCGGTCAGGCTTTGCAGGTACTCTCTACAGACGGTTTATCTGAATGTTTGAGTCTTTGCCTCGAAGCCAGACATAAACTAAAAATAGATTGCCGATCGCTAATGTTTTACTATGAAACCGGTGAATGTATTTTGAATCGAGAAACAAAGAAAGAAGTACCACACGCATTCACTAACGATACAAAGTTCCAATTGGTTGATTACTTTGAAAACAATTGTTACGATGGTACCGTAAACAATGTTACAACTTCCGATTCTATTAAACTTCTATTTTTCAGTGACCTGTTTCGGAAATAGTGATATTCACTGGATTAAAGCTGAAGATTTTCATATTGGCATCGAAAAAGATGTGATCATGAACGGATTGAGCGCGGACGAGTGCAAACAAGCGTGCACGGTGAGTTCACTGAGCGGTCAACTTTAATAAAGGCGTAATTTTTCAGGAAAATATGGTCGGAGCCGAGATGTTCCCGTGTCGAGCATTCGTGTATTCTTCATCCAAGCAAGAGTGTCACTTAACCGCCGACAGCGGTGTTGTGCGGAAAGTTGTTGCGGATGCTTCTGTTAATATTGACGACGGCAGCAATGTCCGCAATCGAGTCAACGCAGAACTCAGTGCCATTGATGCTGGACAGTATTTTGAAAAGTTTTGTATTGAAGGCCCAGTTCGATGTATGGATACGAGCTTTGAGTATATACCTAACAGAATGCTCGATGCATTTGATAAGACAATCACAGTAAAATCTGTTAATATTTGTTTGCACATGTGTTTATTAGCAAACAGTGAATGTAATTCCGTTATGTATCTACGTGAAACTGTTAGTTTTCCACTTTTTCCTTGATTACTGTAAATAATGCGTTGTTTTAGAACGAATGCATACTCAATAAGAAGAGCAAGTTCAGTAATCCTGAGCTTTTTCGACCCGCGACAAATGTTGACTATTTTGATAATATTTGTGATTATGAGCCTGGCACACTTCCGTCGTTAGATGCTCCTGCTAAGAATGCATTTTCTAATGATGAATCATTTATGTCCACAGGACCCAATTTAGAACAAGCTCTTATGCAGTTTGAGGGACAACAAAAATCCACTTCTAGTTTTCCTATTTTACCTTCTGATGAACCTGTTCATGTTCCGGTGGAAAAAGTTAAAGGAAGTATGTTTTGATTGCAGTGTTACAGTATTCTTGGCATCTTTGCATTGGGTTTTTGCAAATTTATGTTCTTTTTACAGCACTTGAAACTGAATGCCGTTTGGATGGTATCATCATTAATGCAAAGTTCGAAGAACCCACTACCGGTGCGGTATTTATTAAAGACCACTCTTCAACGTGTCACCAAATATTTAATAATGCTGTCACTAGTCAATTGACAATACCCTTCCCCTCTGCTTTAGACTCAAATCCTAGTTGCCCCGGTGTTGAGCTGGCTCCAAACTTGTGGTCTTTTGTTGTTGTTGTCCAGAAGAACAACTTAGGGATTCCTTCGCTTATGACCGAGTCTGACAGAATTTTCAACGTCACTTGTGACTATTCTAATACAGCTGTGGCCGCAACACAACAAGATCCCCAACAAGAAACGGATATTTTTGTGACAGCCAAAGACACTGAACAACAAGTAACGAAAATTCACATGGCCGTTTTACGAAATGGGCTCCCTGTTACAACAGTGGCACTCGGGGAAGATCTTGAGCTCAAATGGACAATTGAAAGTGCCCCTATTCCAGACGCGCCAAAGTATGGCTACTTTATTGATGAATGTGTTGCAGAACGTCTGGACGGTCTTCCGCCAGATCCCGCGCCTCTCCGTTTGATCTATCAGGGGTAAGTCTACTGTCTACTGCCTACTGTCTGCAATGTTGCAATTAACTTTTCGAAAACTTTTAGATGCCCTGATAAACGAGTACGAAACAATTTAATGGGATATCCTATTATAAAAGTTGAAGACGGTTACAGTACCCACATGAAAGCGTTCCGATTTGATGGCAGCCGAAGAGTTCGGATACGCTGCGCAATAAACATTTGCGCTGATCAGTGTGCACCCGTTAGTTTTTTTACATCATGTTTCAAGGTTTTTCAAGTTAAACTCGTTTCTAATAAAACCATTAAGGTGATATGTGAGCTGTCTAGTACGGACAACACGACATTGAGTTATGGCCGTCGAAAGAAACGTCAAACCGTGGCGGATTTGCAAAATTTATTACAAAAGTACCATGATGCAAAGTTAAAAGGTGACATCCTTCTCGATGACGGCGAGGATGAGGAAGATGTTGATGAAGCACAGGTATCTTTTTTATCAAGTTTGTTTTTGAAAAGGGTTTTATTTTGTATACTTAATATTAGACGGCCGAGTCATCCGGATCTACTCTTGAGCAATCGGTGATCAGCGGTACCTATACAATCCTCGAAAATGACATACAAGCTGCGGAGGCGAAGGGAAGCAATGAATCAAAGACGTCGTTGCCTCTTGACCTCGGGATTGTACCCGTACAGTCAACTGATGATGCAGTAGCACCCGCAAACAATGCAAGCTCAAGCATTGTCATTTCTGAGCCGACTTCCCTGAGTTCTCAAAATGAATGCGTTTGTAAGTGCCAACGAATATGCAAACTACATTTTTTAGTCGTCAAAAGTTTACACGTTTTTTTGTAGTGGTTCCGGACAAAAATGCTGCAAACAAAGTGTGCTTAGCTCGCACGACGTTGACTGTTTTTTTAGCCTTATTTGGCGTTCTAGCGACAATCCAATTACTAAGCTTTATAAATTGTATATACTCCCGCCATTCAACAATGACAGGATTCTATGACGAAAGTAGTTCACGTGCTTCCACATTATCTAATACAGGTAAGTCCCCAACTAAGAATAGCCTGACAGCGGTGAATCATAAACATTTAGGAACTGCGTCAACTGAATTTTATAGTGGCAGTTATAACAACCCGATCAAAAACGATGGAAGATGTTTAGTGCGGGATCTTAGTTCGCCCAGTTCATTTATGACCAATGATTCGAAGGTAACCGGTACGTGTTATCGATAAAAACTACAAGAGTCTTGAAAATTTGGGTGACTTTAAGAGAACAAGTGTTTCCGTCCCGATCGTCACACAAGTTTCCGTCCTGATCATTGCGCAACGAAGAACCCGACATCCGAGCTGTGGTAAGAAACTTCGAACCTCCAAAATAAGCCGTTAAAAAAGCATGTCGTGTTTCTAAAGGGAAAATACTTTCACGTGCACGTAGAGTTCAACTGTATGAAAAGTTGTGTTTCGACGTCGCCTTTCACAATTTAACGGCCATGTTTTATTCTTCCGATGCCCAATTTTATTTATTTTTCAGTCAACTGGATATTCAATCGCAACTGCGGTCCCCTCCGCGCGTCGGCCGATATAAAGTTTGATCGCAACACATTCTACGTTAAATCTCACCCAACCTTCTAAATTATTCTTTCCGTTTGTCATGTACATAGATGTTCTACGGTACTTTTTTTGCTTTTGCGTCAAAGATAATATACCGCTGTGAAAAAACCTCAATGAAAATGTCCTTTGTATGTATTGCCACAAGTCGGTCTTTCCATCGGAACAACGCAAAAAAAATAACAACCGCTTGTGTGATGTGGTGCGGGTCGTAAACATACGCCTATTGCTAGTTTCACAGCAGTCGATTCGGCGTCGGAAATGAAACATAGAAGAGACCAAAGGTAGCGCGGACGGGAGTTCTCCCCGTCGCATCACTGGCGTAGAGCAGTGGAAAGCGATCTCCATTTTCTGTCCTTTATCAAAAATGCACCATGTCTGTTTGTAGTGCCCGCAAAAATGGCGCACTTTTAGCTTCTATCCTACTTAGTTTCCTTTTTTTGTTTTTGGCACGCGCAAATGACACGGTAACTCTCGAGACACATTCTTTTGTTGTTACATTGGTTACAGTCGTAAAAAAGTGTCATTAATGGGGAAGTTTCCGGTGACTTTGCGATGCCGGGACCGCATGAAACTTTTAAGAACTTCGTCGTCGTTTGGTTTAAGTTACTCGTCTGTTTATTTGACAGACAGTGTACCCCCAATGGGCGGCGTATGATCAAGTAGTATCTTCACGTTTTACGCTCTGATACTACGCACGGGCAATAAAAGTTTAGGATGGCGCACACGGCGGAGTCTTGTGATAGACGTTGAAGATTGCGCATCTTGAACACAAGCAAGCCCTAATGCATAGACGCTTAGGGTCGTTTCCGTTTGTTGATGCACAGATATCGGTGCATCCGTGATGAATTTGGCATTTTCGCTTCTTCAATTTCTTTCGGTTTGGTTCATCGAAATATTTATGCGTTTCGACGTGACTTTTGCCAAATACTAAAAACGCATTGTTGATTGCTTGAAAACATTTTCCCTGCGGAATGTTGTTGAAACGCTAAAGCCGAAGTTTGCCTACCCTTGAATTGCTTTTCTTTCACGCTTTTTTTAAACTTTTTCTTCCGTTTCCCTCCTATACAACATTTTGTAACCGTCATTAGTTTCAGTGACTAACATTTTTGTAGAAAAACTAATAATTACTATATCGCATTAGGGTAGCTTAATGATAAGACGCTGCAATGTGTTGTTGCAGTAACAGATTAGCGCCTACCTGGGGATACAGCGTTATCGCAACTGGTACGACCTTTTCCCCATCATTATCCCGTGGTTATCCCTACAAGGGCCTCAAAAACAACTGAAAAACTGGGAACTAATGATGGTGTTCGATGACGGTTTATAGTGCAACTTCTGGATAGTAACCCCTAAGTTGATAATCTCAGGCTTTGTTTTGATGTTTTGACAACATTTGAAGGACATAAGACGCCGCTATTTTTGGGAAAGTTTCCATCCCCATCCATCTTTCCTTTTTGCGCAAATATCCGTCTTATTGTTGTGTGGGATTTACGACCATAGGTCACCAAAGAGACCCGACACTTTCCACGACCATAACCATATTGGCCTAACAGTGCCGTATAATTCCGCAACGGCGGATCCAATTGGGTCAGTTCTTCTTTAGTCGGGACTTTATGCTTCTTTCGTGCGGTTGTGCTCTAGTTGACGGCTCCGTCTTTTTTAAAGGTCTACCCGACGATTCTAGTGCGTCCGTAAGTACACTCCCTTTTTGGTTTAGACATCCTTCCTTGAGGCAATCTTTATAGTTTAAACCGAAAAGGTCGCCCGATGTTATGACTTCGATGGCGCTCCATACTCGCGCGCTGATTTTTTATTACCAGAGTGCACGAGCGGGAGGCGAGAATCTCGCCATGTTCATTGTAGTTGGCAGTACATTCGGTGGCGGTTGTATTCTATCCGTTTGTATGGATGGCTGCAAAGGGCTTGGCCGCAGGGGCCGCACTGCGCATATCTCCTTTCCTTCGTGCCGCCGATCGGTTTCTCGCAGTGTGGGTAGTGCCAGCCTTCCTGCCAGCCATTCAGTCAGTCAGCAGACAGTGCTTCCCGTCTGCGACGTCGTGCACTCGCTGCGCACAGAACGGAAAATTTTTGCTTCAAGTCCGCAAAACTTTATTAGCTGCTAGCAAGCAAGCAGCCAAGGCGTGCTTTGGTCCAGCAGGCCACTCAGCCAAAGAGCAGTGACGCAAACGCTAGCGGCGTTGAACTCGTCAGCGGGTGTGCATTCTTTGCATTGGGCTAGCCCCGGCGAGAAGGCGAGACTGCTTTCGAGCGAGCTCCATCAGCAATGTCTGCAAGCTGGTGGTGGTGCGGCCTATGTCTTTTTCCACAATTTTCTTTCCTCTTTCTTTTCCTTTGTCGAAACATGACGGATGTCCACGGAGAGAGCACCCGAGTTTAGGCTTAACCCCCCATCGACCTCCCTTTCGGTTTTGTATCGCGGTTTAGTCAGTTATTCTCGAGTAGAATCCGTCATTGTTCAACACCCGTTTAATGACAATTGTTCTAGGGAGAATATCGCTTGACTTGTTCGCCCGAGCCTAACGCAAGGGTACGTACGGACGACTCCGTTCTCCGCACGGAAATCGATTGGACCATTTCACTTGCGGTGCTGTCTGCAATTCCTATTCACCAATTTAAACATGGCCTCCGGAGCCCGTCCATCGAGCAGTCAACGTGCTACTGTGGCCGTCGAAGTCGACAACGGAAGCGCCATCATGGCGTCGGATCGCAAGCGTGGCGGTCGCCATCGGCACACGGCTGATGACCTCGCTGCCACCGGTGGTATGTCACCACCATCGACAGGCTTGACTAACGTGAGTTGTCATATTCTGATAAGCAAAACAGCAACCCAAACCGTTGTTATATTTTCAGTGTGTCGTCTGCGGTGATCGAGCATGCTCCCATTACTATTATGGCGTTGCGGCTTGCCATGGGTAAGTTGACAGCGAGGCACAAGCCGCAGAAAGGATTATACGCATCGATTTCAGCTGCAAATGCTTTTTCTGGCGCTCCGTTAAGCAGCAAGTCCAATACAAATGCCGCTACGAAGGCAACTGCGACATTACTGTTAATGCCCGTAACGCGTGCCGTTACTGTCGTTTCCAGCGTTGCATTCGCGCTGGCATGCAGCCCGAGTCTGTACGCGTCAAGAAAGACGATGTTCCAGTCAAAGCACGTAAACATGCCCATGTCGAACCCACTCCTGATTTGCCAGGCACCGATATTATGGAGCGTCCTCCGCCAGTCAAGAAGCAGTACAGTTCTATCTTCACCAAAATGCTCGAGCTCGAAGCTAAGGTCCTCGAGGAAGCTGACTTCAATGAGAACAATCAGAGCAACACATTTGACACGTTGCAAGACATCTTCATGTTCCCCGAATACATGGATGCCTACCGTACCCGTGTCACGTTCTGTGTCCGTCTGCGTGGCGTCTCAGAAGAGGACATGAACTTCTGCAAATTCCGCACATTGGCATATGCCCTCGACTATGTCCGTGCCCTCGACTACGTCTTCCCGAACTCGATCAGCGTTTTGGATCAGATTGCGCTTCTTCGTCACAGCTATGGATCGATCACTGTTTTCAATATCGCGGTCGGTACCGCGTCAGCCACACGTGACAACACATTGTTGTGCCTTCCAACTGGCATTACAGTGTCAAAGCACGAGGAAGTCATTTCGAACAGGTTAGTGGCGTGAAGCGACACAATCGCAACACCATACTTTTACTTAAAATTCTAATCACAGTAATTTGACAGCTTCATGAGCCACATCGTCATCGTTGGCTTGATCGACTCCCTGGTTCATCCCGTTGACGAGCTCCGCATGACAGAGAACGAGGTTCTTCTGCTTCGTGGCATCATCGTGTTGAACGCGGAAGCTCGTGGTTTGTCCCCGGCTGGAAAGCAATGGGTTGCCGGCATGCGAGACCTGCTCCACACTGCACTATATCAAGAATGTCAAAGTGTCGATAGTACCGATGCTCCTGTACGTTTTGCCAAATTGCTCCATCTCCTACCAAAGATTGCAGTAAGTTTACTTGTTACTTTGTGTTTCAACGTTTAATCACCTCCTTTTACAGCTCCTGTCGCGCGATCTGGTGGAGCACATCAAAGTGGCTCATACGTTTAACGCTGACATGCGTCGTGTTGATCCGCTATTCTTCGAACTATTCGGAGACATATTCCAAGATGAGCGTGAACACATGGCTGGAGTTTCTCCCGCAGCTTCTGTCAGAGTCAAGTAAGTCGTGCTAATCTTACTGTATTAATCAGTGGCTAATCCGTACATTGTTTCAGGGAGCAGGTGTCACCCGGCACCTACGACCAAAGTTGACTAGTGGCTGCAGCCGACGTCCAGACTGTCAAATCAAATCCTGGGAGTCGGCTGCGGCATGATAATCATGGTGAAGGAAGTCGTCAGCCTGAGACCACATCCGACTTCCTTCGCCGTGCACTCGGTGGAGACGACTTGGCCAACTATGGTACCAACGTGCGGTCGCCACCCCTCGCACTCGTTGCTGATTCACAGTCCGAGACACGTCTTCCTTGTAAGACAGAGCCACAAAACAGTCCGTTAACATCGACTGATGCGTCGCTTAATGTTTCGGATGTGATTGGCTCGAATGCACCCAGAATCTCAGTGCAGCAACAACTCATGTGGAATCCAAACAACTCCATGCAAACACATGCAAACTTTCAACCCAACTCTGGTGTCCGCTTTACTCCAGAGTCCCAAATGGCATCCAGCTATGCCAACAGTTTGCATACAAACGATGGCAGTGCCTCCAGCACTCAAAGCAGTGTGGGCTCATCGCCCGAGGCTCCCTTTTTTGTATACCCCCAATTTACCTATGAAGGTTACTACTAAGTACAACTACACACCGCCTCTCATGTAAACTTCGACTTATTACTCCCACAACACTATTATCTCCAAATCTATACTGTATAGATATCTTTTAGTTTTGTTCATACGTTTATTCCTATTTTTCTATTATAGTTTATATTGTACCCATTATATTACTCTCCGATGGTCAGCAACCTATATTTGTTTGAACCTTATAATTTTCATGCATTTCAATTGTATATTTTTTCCTTTTCATTTAGCGGAAATCAACTATAATCACTCTCAATAAAACTGCTTAGAGTATTGCTTTTGTGAAATGATGTTTCCGTTAACGGTGGCGAAACTAGTCTTGGCAAACAAAAAGTTTACATTGATTCACCGTCTGAAGTGGACCGCGATGAACCGGCGTCTTTTCATTCACTTGAAACCGTTGTATCTACATGCGTTTTCGGACGTATGCCCATCGGTTTCATGAGTCATTTTTGAATAGCAAAGAGGGTGTTCTTCAAATGCCCTATCGACGAATATTCTATTAAGGCATTAGAGATTTTGAAAATCCTGAAAAAAACGAAGCGGAAGAGTGGACTCTTAGTGTCGTTTTGACTTCATTTGCGCATTAACCAAATGATTGGATGATGTTGTGGTCAGCGTCTTCTAGCTTTGCGATTACAAGACTTATTGTGTTTGTTTCTGTGCTACGTTTATTTGTGTTATCAGCACAGCTGCCAGGTTAGTTACCATTCGTTCGTGTTGATACTTTTGTAAACATTGACGGGGACTTTCCCTTTTAGCTAATACAAACAATAACTTTGCTTTTGGTGGCACCGAGTTTGGGCATCAAGAATCAGTGGAAGTTGTGCCGAATGAAACTGTGGAGGAAAATGACGACTCGCACTCAGGCATTGGTTACTGTGAGACCCCACACGAGTTTGCAACCTTTATACGCATTACCAAAGTACGCAAGGAAGGGTCACCAGCAATTATTCGTCGCATGGAGTCCCTAACAAGCTGTGCCGATTCTTGTCGTGCTAATCTCGACCGGGTCGAAAATCGCCTGTTTGATTGCCATGGCTTCAGCGTCACAAAGACCTTTGTAGAAAATGTCTGCGAGTTTTTTGATGAGATAGCTGACGAGATGCGCGTCGTTAACACGGGAGACTCCCATTCTACCTACTATGAAAAACAATGTCTTGCGATACCAGACCATTGTGCTGATACAGCCTATTCTTTTGAACTCCAACGCGATAAGGGCCTTTCTACAAAACCACTAGAATCTATAGTGGTAGACGACCGGAAGCGCTGCCTAAACTTTTGCCTCAGCAATCCAAATTGCCATTCTGTAAACTTTAACAGACACAATGGGTGAGCTAAAAAGCAACAATTTAAATGAGAAGCACTTAATCATCATGATTTACAGGTCATGTCAAGTTCTTGACAAAACCTGCCGTAATGTTAATGGTGGTTTGGTTGATATGTCAGGTGTCGATTATTACGAGAATACTTGCTCAAGAGGTAAACACCTAAGTGTCAATCATTTAAAACTTCTTAGTTACTTATAGATTTGAACCGATGCCTTCCCGGTCAAAAGGTCGACTTCTTCGTTACAAAGAACGCAAATGTAGCAAGTATGGAAGCCTCTCTTGGCAGCATGTCTCTCCGGAATTGCATGAGAGAGTGCATCGACTCAACTTTCGTGTTTTGTCGCAGTGTAAAGTACGATTCAGGCACTGGAGAGTGTGTTATCTTGGAAGACCCGAGCGAAGGGTCCCTTTTTTCTCCAGGGACTGATTTGTATGAACCGGTTTGCTTCAACGCTGATGTTGACGTTTTATGTGCCGGAGATTTTGCTTTCGAAAGAATCCCTAACAGTAATATCGTCGCCGAGGGTTTTATCACATCTTCGAAAGGTACGGTGAAATGGGCTATTATTATCAAGTCAACAAAGGTGCGTTTACAGGACCCAAAGTTGAACATTGTATAGATGATTGTCTCGTAGACGAGCGATGCGTCGCCTTTGTTTATGACAAGGTTTTGCGGTCATGTAAATTATATGCCTCAAATCGGAAAACAAAGGGTGCGTCCGCTGTGCCAGACAATTCTGTCGACTTCTACGAACTCGCATGCGATCGTGCATCGATACGAGTCAACACCGAGGGACCACCACCACCGCCACCACCTGAGGATACTACTACAGTACCCACGCAACACAGACGCTCAACGACATCATCGGAGGAAGCATTAGCATTAGTCAGTGACATTTCCTGTGGCGCTGAACTGATTGAGCATGGAAAAACTTTTCGCATCGAGTATCGTAACCTGCATCACGTCAACGTTCGCAGCTTCGAGCAATGCAGAGAACTTTGTGGCCGTGCCAGTGACATTTGCTCGAGCTTTGCTTACAATGCACGATCGAAAGACTGTCTTCTATCGAGCACAGACATTAAAAACAAAGTCATGCATGATGTGGCCACACAAGCCAACCTTGACTTTGATCTTTACGCGTTTCATGGTTACGACATAAACGCAAATCCTGAATGCTCGACACCGATGACTACACGTAGCTGGTGGGAAAGTACGTTACACAAATTTAATGTTTGACAAAAAGGACATTGCCGATAAAAAAATTTGATGACACATTTTGCAGGTTGGAGCCATTCGACACCATCTGAGCAGCCGACCTTTGCCACGCTTGTCAATGAGGCCGCAGCTCAAACAATTGCATTTACAACGGCTGTTCCTCAAACGACACCTTTTCAAATTCCTTCAACAATAGCGTCTAGCAAAGCGCCGACGCCCTCGCCGGTACCACTGTCTGCATTGGCGCCATCTTTCACTTTCAACTCGAATGCATTTGACATAACGAAACCGTCGATGTCGGCGGAAATTGATGCATCTGTTGATGGAGTCAACAACGAAGCCGAAGACTTGACAATTTTTCAAGCTGGGGACATTTTTGAAGAACCAACATCACGAGCACCTCCATCACCGGTGCCAGTTTATTCGTCTTCCTATACAACCATGGAAGTGACAACAAGTCCGCTCGAGGTCTTCAGTAAAGACGAGGGACCGAAAAAGTTTTTCGATCCCCATGGGCCTGTGCTCAGCGAGGTTGTGACAGACGATAGTAAGCCTTTATTCCTCGGTGATAAAAACGACAGTGAAGACGAGCAAAAAAGTTTTGTTGACATCGAGCCTGATGAGATTCCACATGTTGCTGAGGGAACACATTTCCGGAGACTCGCACAAAACGATGTTGAAGTTAGCGCAATCTGTCTTGAACACGGGGTCAATGTCACTTTTATGACAAAAAATGCGGTTTGTACACATCTTGAATCCCATGCCATTGAAAATGATATTCCTACACTTTTTAGAGGTACACTGGCGCCGTCTATGCGGCTGAACGATTCTCACAATGCAAAATCGTCGTAGATAAACGTGATGAATTTTCGATATTTGTAAATCGTCCGAGTAGCAACAATTGGTGCAATGCGCTAGAAGTCGTAAGAAGTGTTTATACTCATAAAAGTTTGTTTTTGATGACAAATTGCAGGGGAATGAAATGACTGTTGTCTTGGTAATGTCCAACGATATGGTTTTACCGTTTGACGTGACAACCAAGGAAGATTTTTTCTACCAAATTACATGTGACTATCGTGACGAACCGGAAAAGGCAATTATTCACGCGGGAATTGTTGTCGGGTATGTTTTTTATTGTCACGTAACTGATCTTTGTTGGCTTCTAGGGGTCCTGAACCAAAATCCATCAAATCTGCGCTCAGTCCGAACAACTCGCCAACGAAGGTGGCATTGCGAATATTGAAGGATCACCACAGTGTGACAAACGTGTTCATGGGCGAAAAGTTGACAGCACTCGTGGAAACGGATGCCGATGGTTTGAAAAACTAATGTTTGAGACTTGAAGTTACAGTTATTTTTTCAGTTTCACGTGTTCGAGTGACGGAATGCAATGCAACGAGAGTTGGTGGACGTGAACCAGTGCCAAATTCTGTTCAGCTTATCGCAGACGGCTGCACGCTGATGCCACAAATCATTTCCGACATGCGGAGCGAAAGTAGTGGGTTGCAGGCAACGCTAACAGCATTTCGTATAGATGGCTCCGACCAAATCGACATCGCGTGCAATGTAGTCATCTGTAGAAAAGCATGCGAACAAAAAGTATACATTCATGAATTTTTTTCCGAGAAAGTTTCAATTATTCAAAAAACATTCAGGATACATGCGCGGCTATTGTCCAACGACACAGACGCATGATCGCAAAAGCATCAAAGAGATTCGCACCGAACGTGACTATTCTGGGTGAGGACATTGTTATGGTTGATCAACGATTGCGTGTATTAGTCGAAAACGAAAACCTAACAGACAACGCAGCAAATTCATCCGGAATAAGGGGTCAGTAAAATTTATTATAATCAAAAAACATGAAAAATGAACTTTGTAGCCGCCTGTTTGGATCCGTCACTACTCTTCGTCATCCTACTCCTATTCCTGCTCAGTTTAATCGCTCTTATGGTGTCAATTTGTACAAATCGCTGCACGCGATCGAAAAAGATATTTGAAACGTGAGTTCAACTTTTTTATTACCCATTCCAAAGTTCAATTTTAGAGAAATTCCAAATCAAGTGGAAGCAATCAGCGCCCTGCCTCGATCAGATCACTTAGATATTTAAATATATATGTACATTAATTTATCTTTAATTGCATGTTGAAACTAACAATAAACTATCAATGTTTAAAACGCGTTTGATTTAAAGTGCATTTGGCGCCCGCTCAAGTGGCTTACGTTTCCATTTTGACGACATCTAGAATGCCCGTTCACACCCGTGCGCTACTTCTCGAACAGGGGTCCGAGAATGTTTGGGTCAAGGCCGAGGAATCTAACGCCTACAATCCTTCCCTCTTCTAACGTTGTACACTGCTCGTGCAATTAAGCAAACTGCTCAAACTCCCAGTTCCGATAGATGCGTGAAATTACTCTTCCGGACCTCCAGTAGCGCTATCGGACTTCCGTCTCAAGTGGGCTAATCTGCTATTTTCAGTTTTTACGAATCTTCATTTTCATTTCTTTTGGGTCAAAGTAGTTTGGCTTGCTCGATGTAAGTTTCTATGATCCCACACGCAAAATATTGTATTTGAAGCCCAAAGTGCAAGTTATCCTTGTCAGTGCCCCCGAGATTACATTGGGTCTCGTAGATAACCTTGGACATGAGTCATAAACCTTAAACCAATTGTTCACTTTTTATCGCGTTAGTGATTCTGTCAAGGCCACATGGAATGAAAGGCCGCCAATCTCATCCTGCGTTGCGCGTCAGTGGTCTCAATGACAACAGGAATGGCACTACCGAACAAAAAATAGAATCGAAAATCGGTGCTCATGAGCGCTTTTGTCACTTTCACCTCTCCATCCAAACGTGGCTTGCAAATTTTTAGGCCCTGGAGAGCGCAAGTCAACCGGGAACCACTAACTGGGTCAACGGCTATGCAGAAGCAAACCGTCATGCGAAAGTGAGCGCTCCTATCTAAATCCAGTGAAAGTGGACCATCCTCGGGGGTATTATTACTGTCCATCGCTCATTTTTCGTGTTTCTTTTGTAAATTTCTGCCAACGACTGATCCCTTTCTTCCGATTTAGTCTTGATCCTGTATTTACCGAAAACTGTCACACGATAGTATTTGGTGAATTCGAAAGAAACGGGTCAATTGCACCACGAATTGAGTCAGGCTTTTCTTTTAAGGGGTTAGTTGTCTAAGCGATTGTTGAATGTTGTTTGTGGTCATCCATTCTGATTCGAGCATTTCATTGGTGCCAGTTGTTTGTGATTCGGTTCACATTTCAATTTTCAGGATTGTTGGGTAACCTTGTACTGCTATCAATGCAGTCTTTATTGTTGCTGACAGCTGTCAGCTTTTGTTTAATCAATGTCGCAATCAGTTCACAGTGCCAACCTATCTATGTTCGATGGCCTCGAGTCAGATTAAACCTGAATCCTGGAATTGACGGAGCTTTACCGTTCACAGTTTGCAAAAAAGCTTGTTCCAATGACGAAAACCCACTGCGTGCCGGCGGTCAACAATGCTCCGCTTTCAACCACCGAAACAGTCCCCATCCATTTTCTCATCAGTGCCAAATCTTTCCACGTGAAAATATCCAAAACATCGATGGCTATATTGAAGCTGATGATCGGTATTCGTTCTATTGGAAGTATTGTGTCAACTGTAAGGCTTGCATTTTCCACGCATTGAATTTAAAGTTGAAATTGGAATTTCAGCTGAGCGAAAGTGCAATGGAGATTACGCATTTACTTTCCTTTCCGACCGGTACATGGCAGCGCAAGAGGTCACTCGGGTGATGCACGTGAAGACCCTGGAATCATGTCTGGCTGAATGTCTGAATGAAAAGGACTTCTTGTGCAGAAGTGTGTCATTCAATCGGACTGATGGTGGATGCCACTTGTCTCAACAGAACCAATTGAGCAAACCAGCTTTAATCAAACTTAATAACAACCCTAACTTCCGCATTGACTATTATGAAAACAATTGTTTTAACAGTAGGTTTAAAATTATTGATAAGCATTTTTGCAACTTGTGATTTTAGTCGCTGATAGTTTCGAATTCGACTACAAATGCCAACAAGATGGTATCCGTGTATCCGTCAAATCCAAGTTCCCCTATACTGGTGCACTCTATGGTCTGTATGACTTTTTCACATGCCGTGTTGAACCAAAGGAATTGTCCAGCTTCGAATACTTATTCCCTTACCCCACACTGTCTCGAAACTGCTCTGACAGTATTCGTTTCAAGGGCAACGATATGATTCTGGAAGTCGTTCTCTCTACCGACGGTGTTGAACCTTTGTATTTTATCACTCCTGATGATTTGACATACCAAGCACGTTGTCCCATCAGAGAAGTAGGTGCGAATGACGCAACTCCGGATAATGTCAATGTTCAGGATAGGTTGGTTAACTTTGCCTTTTACCTTCCAATGCTTCTCGCACTGTCACTTTTTACTTTTTCCAAAACTATCCAACACCCCTTTCTTTAGCTTCGAAAGTGAAGCTGAAAAACTAGCTCAAGATATGCTTTCTGAAAAAGAACGCGCTTCAATGCACACTTTGATTGACTTGCTATCGGCTGTTGAACAACGAGGTGAAATTCAAACCGGGCCAGAAGTTTGGCATCTTGATGGAAACGTTGAGAAAGAACCCAGTGCTAAGAGACCATCGGCGTCGACCACATTGGCACCTACGACGAATTCTTTCGCTTCACGCACTCTTAAACCTGTGACTAAGGATGTTTTCTCATTGCCTCTCACTAAGCCGACAACTTCATCTAGTTTCAATCGTGTGAGTTCCACCACTGTTGCATCGACTTCCACAACCACCACTACACCTACGCCGCGTACCACCACGACCGTTGGAACCACCACAACGGTGCCCGTCAAGACCACTACACGAAGCGTTTCTACGAGCGCATCCACTCAAATTCCTGTTGCGAAGGCATCAAAGGACACTGAAAAGGGTGAACAGTTTCGGTTTGTTTTGCATCACATTCAGTTGCACATGGTGATCCCCAGTATTGATTAAGTTTCAATTTGAATTTTAGATTTAACACTCATATTTCATTCCCTACAAAGAACAAAATCAGCATTACCAGTGGTGATAAGGAAAAGTCGATCGATGGATCAGCTAGCATCGCTCAGGTGCCATTAACATCTACGTCGACGACGACAACAACGACAACTCAAGCTCCGACGACCACTACATCTACGACTACACAGGCTCCTACAACAACGACGACAACAACAACGCAGGCTCCAACTACGTCTACTTCCACAACTACTACCACGACAACACCTACAACTACAACGACAACACCAGTGCCGACAACGACGACTACCACAGTACCAACCAGTCCTAGCACCACCACGACAACACCGGCATCCACGACTACTACATCTGGCCCTATCGGTCCTCCATCACCTCAAGGACAAATCAGCCATTCTCATGGTGGTGGTGCTTCTCCACCCTCAAGTGGCCCTCCCGGTATGAAGCGACCGGGTCTAGGTGCTGATGGAAAGCCGACGCATCCTGTCATTTTCGATATCTTCCATAATGGTCAACCGACTGAAGCCGTCGTTGTTGGAAGCAGTATCACTTTGAGCTTTACTCCTTATTATGCAATTCCTCGTAAGTTCACCAAAAAACATGTTTCAAGTTCAAATTCTTAAATTATAGCGGCATACATGTTTATCACCGGTTGCCAAGCCGAACCCGTAGGATCCTCCATTGTTGACGAATGGGAACGTGAACCCTTATCTATTGTCAAAGATGGTTGTCAAGCAGACAATGTTGGTCTTGTTTGTCCCCCTCAAAAGACCGATTACGGCATTCGAGTGACCGTCGAAGCGTTCCGCTACCAGTCGGCAATGCAGGTCGAGTACACTTGTCTCGTGCGCATCTGTCCCTTCGCAACGTGTCCGAAAACTAACTGTGGTCCAGTCGATGGTTGCCCACGTGATGACCTAATTTCGCGTACATTTGGCCTTCGAGCAAAGCGTCAGCTCAGTTTGGAACAAATTCAAGCCGCGCTTGCCGCAAATCCGTCGCTTCAACACCAATTGTCTCTGTCCTCAGATTCCAGTCAAATGAGCAGTTGTAAGTTAAACTTGAATACGCAAGAAACAATGAGTGTAACATAAAATCATTACAGCTTTGTCGCAACAACTTATCACCCTGTCCGGCGACCATAAAGTCAGCAGACGACTGGTGGTTCTTGATTCTGAAGAGGAACTCCAGTACTACCTGCGTACCGGCGCTGTTCCCGACTTTCACTAATTCTGCACAATTCTCGGAAAACTTTCACACGACTGGGTATCTCTGGCATTTGACCTAATAATTTAATAATGTTTTGTTGGTGATGCCACTTTTTATGACTTTTGTTATTAATAACTTGTTTAATTATTTCTTAATAAAACTGCCTTCTCATATGCATTGTGAATACTTAAAAAAACCAAACACATAACCAGGGTTAACGCTTAAAACCGAACTACGACAGCTGATTGAAGCCTCTTAAGATGCACACAAAAAACTGATAAGAACTCATCGATTAAGGTCAAACATAGTGAATGAATGCTTTTACGTGTTCCTCCACAATGTGCCAGAAGAAAGCTTTGTTTAATTTGTTTTTGTTATTTACACTTGTTGGGTGTCATAACCCTAAGCAGTTTGGCGAAAAAACAAACAAATGTGAGTTTTTGTTATTTGTTTAAGAAAAGGTCATTGTTGTTTAGATACACATTATGTTCAAAACAATACGGGCAATCCGAGCTCAACACTGGCATGTACAATGTGCATGAAGATCGCGGAATTAACAACCAGTTTACTTCAAAAGTTTAAAATTACTGACGAAGATGTTGATATTAGGCTGAGATTTATTTCTGAATCTGTGAGAGTAGGTGCAATTACATTTTTCATAAACAATTTTCAACATTTCAGAATGTAGTTGAAAGCGATGTTAAAACTGGATACTGCGATCAACTAGGACTGTTCAAGAACATTTGCCATCAGTTAGTCGACAACTATTTTTCTGATATGTATCAACTAATGAATCCAACTGGGCAAAGTAAAACGCTAACTTATCTCGATCTTTGTCTTCAAATGAAATTGTGTGATATTGTGGGTGATTTGGGATGTGAACATAGCCCTGACACTTCCATGGTAAGTGCTTTTGATTTTTCAGTATGTTTTTTTAACATTTCTGGATTTCAGCCCGTGTTTCGAATGAAGAGCGAATTATAAAACGGATTATCTGGAAAAACCGAAAACCCCTGTGACACTTCAAAATTCAAAGTTAATATTTTTGGCTGGAAACTGTGTATCAGGGTAATGCGGAGCCGTAGACGACGAATTCGCTTTAAGTTTTTGGATTCGACGCCTTCTGAATCCGCTAGGATTCAGAATCCGTCTCGTGAACTTCATAAGCCGGAATCCCATTGTGCGCTATATCAATCGACTGCCCGCATCACGGCGATGATTTTGACGCAAAAAGGACCGTAATTGGTTCACGTTTAAAAAAGTTATGGCACGTCAAAGTCGAAAAAAACGACGAGATAGCCTTTGGGAGCTTCTAGCAATTTTAGATGGCCCTATACCGGAAAATCCGATTACAGGGTGTGATAGAGCTATGAATGAAGCAACTTTTATTCCTTAGAAGTTTTTCATTCTAGGTTGGGGAAAGCTGTTAATAAGAGCAAAAACACTTTACCACAAAATTCAATTACAAATTACTCTGTCAATTTGAAAGTAACAATAATTCTGTTTTCTAAAATAGTTGTAATTAACAATTTTAATGCATTGGTAAAGATTAATAACAGTACCTTCAAAATTAAATTTAAAAGTTACAAAATTTAATTATTTTAAGAAAAAAATAAAAAAAATACTTTACGGCTAAAATATACGAATGTAACATTAATTATGGATAAAACATACTTGGATTTACACTAGTACTTATGGAAAAAAAGTTTAAGCACAGCGGACTCGAACCAACGGTTTCTCGGTTGCTGGATTAGACCGGACCTGCTTGACCACGCATGCACATAAGGAACATAAGGAGCAAAATTAATTTGTTAACAAGCACACGAAGTTTAAAGTTACAGTTCTTAAATTTTGCATACTTAAAGGATTTGCTTAAATCTATAATGTCAGAAAACAGAATTATTGTTACTTTCAAATTAACAGAGTAATTAAAAGTTGCTTCATTCATAGCTCTATCACACCCTGTAATCGGATTTTCCGATATAGGGCCATCTAAAGTTGCTAGAAGCTCCCAAAGGCTATCTCGTCGTTTTTTTCGACTTTGACGTGCCATAACTTTTTTAAACGTGAACCAATTACGGTCCTTTTTGCGTCAAAATCATCGTCGTGATGCGGGCAGTCGATTGATATAGCGCACTATGGGATTCCGGCTTATGAAGTTCACGAGACGGATTCTGAATCCTAGCGGATTCAGAAGGCGTCGAATCCAAAAACTTCAAGCGAATTCGTCATCTACGGCTCCGCATTACCCTGATACAATGTTTCCAGCCAAAAATATTAACTTTGAATTTTGAAGTGTCACAGGGAGCCCAAATTTGCTCGGTTTTTCCAGACTATCCGTTATAATCATGTAACATAAGCGTAGTTTATTAATGAAAAGGCACTGATTCTGGCATTATTAAACGTTATATCCTAATAAAAGTTAAGACTGCGACTAGCAGGCGGGGCACAACTGTGATTAGCTCGGCGATACCCGTATCGCTCAATATTTCTGCGGTGATCAACTTTTTTATTCAGAGGCGCACTCGATTCTGATGAGGGTGAATCTGGTGGGACGACGGAAGATAGGTCGGAATTAGAGTCAACATTTGACAGTAGACGTGATTCGCGTTTGTAAGCTTCCCTCCTCCAAAGCTCAGTTTTGGCACTTTCAATGCGGATCCATTGTGGAATGTCGGGAATAACAGCATCAAGCCACGATTTTGCGGCCATGACGAGATGTTCCAAAACAATGATAAGTAGGATCTAAAAACCTGTATTTGTCTCTGTTCAAACTATATAAATGACTTACATGACCTTCCGCGGATAGGTTTGGCCACATCCTCTGTACGAGGCCGGATTTCCCTATTAGCGCACAGTTAACGATAACTCCGGCAATACCCATGAGTTCCATGGCTTTCTGCCAAGCGCCGATGTTCTTGACGCGACGACCAAAGGGGCGTTGTACGGTATTGCAAAGCTAAAAAATTATGATAGTACAAACAAATGGAAAATGTTTTGATACTTACCTTCATTGCATCGATTCGAATTTCAAACAAATTATTGATAGCTGCGCAAGCTGCGGCTAATGGAAAAGCAGGCGAAAATAGCAAGACGTATCCGAATTGAATGAACATCTCTAGGTAATCATCCAAAGGTCTCGCGTATGATGGCATCAGCGATTCTAACTCAGCTTGAGTTACTTCGAATGCTAAAAATGATCAGAAATGTTTACATTTACTTTTTGTTCTGATGCACTTACTATCTTTGCTTGGAGATAGTTGATTCGTTTTCACTGGTGAAGCGGGTAAGAATAAATTTTTCCTCTTTCGCAGACTTCCATCAGGTGTACCTGGTTGCTCATTAGAAGCTAACGAATCAGAATCGTCATCATCTTTGTCAAGTGACGCCGAAGCTGATGAGCTCAATGTATTTCTGCGATTCCGTGCAGCGTCAACATGTCTTTGGAGGGAATGATCGCTCATTGATCGGGTCATCTGGTATGTCAATTTGGCAATTTTAAACTTTCCCATAAGCAATGGCAAGCCAATTTCAATCAAATTTTGTGTAATCTGACGCGTGAGTAGCAGCGTTGCCAACGTTTCTTGGAGTCGCTTCATATTGCCCAAATAAAAAGCAATATAAAACATAGATCCAAAGGCGCTAACACATTGAAAGATAACGACCTTTTGAATGAGATATGTTTCGTATTGCTCATCTGTTCGGTAGTTTTCTAAAAATAGGCTGTGTTACAGCATTGAATGACCCTTACACAATACTTACCCAAATCATTTAGGAAAATAGCAAGTCTTCGATAAAGGAAATCACCGCATACGATTATTAACGCATAGATAACCATTGGGACGTAGAGAATCCATCGGAAATAGTATGAATTTTGCAGATACGCGTCTGCAATGTCCTGCAGCTGTAGCAAACAAAACATGGCCATGAACATGACGAGTACACACGCAAATGTAATTGGAAATGTAATTCCATAGCGAATAACAAAGTGTTTCCATTCAGGATAAAACGGTTCCATACGTCCTGATACCGGATTTGGTTTCAAGCATTCTCCTTTATAGGCTGGACGCGGTTCTTCCAGAAAATCGTCGGATTCAACGTCGTAAGTCCCCCATTTAAATGCGAGTTCTGCCTGATGACGCTTCCAGAACTCGAGATAGGCTGTTGACCATATGCAATTAACGAAGGCAAAACATACGAAACAAATGTCTCCAAATAGCTGGAAAAATGTATCGTAGGTACCAATTTCCGAAACCCTTGTTTAAAACGTACTGTTGTTTCATGGTTGTTTTTGTCGTCGGCCAAGGAAACGCCACCAAGAAAATAAATTATCAAACCAATTAAGGCTGGTGCGAATAGTGCGGTAGTGTAGTGCTCAAGCCAAGCAAAATACATAGCAATTTCAGTGCCAAAATAGGATTCGATTCGGCCTAATGGTTGCTCTTCCAAAAGGGTCCAAACCCATTCTGTATTCAGTTTTGCCAGAATTTCAGTATCATGTGTCGGCATGACGGTATCAATAAGCCCTTGTGACATCAGATTTACCACTGCAAAGGGGTCACATGCAAAAAGAGGCATACATTATTAAAAGGTGCTCACATAGAGTTGCTCCTTCGGGAATTCGCACCGTCTTGTGATCATTTTTGTTGTAACTTTTAATCGGCCGGAAAGTTAAGTTTTTCACTGAAGGGGCTTTAATCATTAGAAGCATTTGCCGAACAATCATTGATCTTTCCATGCTCGACAAGAAGTTTGACTTGATTTCCAATCCTTGAAAGCATTGTGCTTCGTCGAATGAGAAATCCCGCATGCCACCACCAAAGCATGGCTTGACTCGCTTTTTCAAATGGCAAAGTTCGGCACCTTTCAATAAGCTAAAACGTTTCCGGTTAGTTTGAAAATGCAAAAAGTATGTGTTTGACCTGGTGTAATTAGCCGTAATGTAGATTCCATAAGTGTTAGTAAGGCAGTGACGACGGATTTTGAGTTCAAATTGGGGTTCACATTTTTTAATCTGATAGTTTTGTGGAATTAACTTTTGTTTTTACGTTTAATTTGCAAACTTACAACATCGTGGAGCCAAAAGACAAACTCCTTGGTTGTATTTTCATCCGCGTGCGGCGCTATCGTTATGAGAACATCGCATCGAGGAGATGTAGATGCACATTGCCAAAGTCCGGAACTGAGTGCTAACCTTTGTCCTTCTGTGATGCCTTCTTGGATTATACCTCCAAGTCGTTGTTGTAGCATGTGACGAGCTGAAAACAAATTTTTGATAGAACAAAAGGTACTACAAATGTGCATGAACAACAAAACAGTCCAAAAGTGTGGAACTAATAGTCTGCATAAAACAGTCTGAAGGTTTTTACGCACTTAAAAAAACAAGAAGGAACACAAAAATACCAGTAAACTTTGTTCAAAAAGGGTTGTTGATTGAGTAAGTAAATTTGCGGAATTTTTGTGAAACCGTCAGGGGACTGAAATGATGCATCTGCGCAGAGAGGCATGTAGAAATGAGAGGAATCGGACATCCGGATGGACTGCACGCGTGTGCAAACTCAAAATTGCGAGTCCTCGGGATGGTCCAAATAAGGGTCCGGTTATGCCAGGGACGGGTGTTCCGACCATGGCCTCCGGGGCGAACTACCAGCAAGTCGTGGACAACCGCTAGCCGCTGGCCATAGGACGACATGCGCATGCCGGTCGTCACGATGCGACTGCTTGGCATTTTTGTTTGACGCCCCGTACACAAGAACCCTCCCTCAATGGAAACGTTCTGAACAGTCGCCTCAAGAATAGGCTCACTCATTCTTGCCTTTTTTCACTCCTCTCGACTTCAGACGTGAGCCTCACCGACTTCACATAAAAGTTTTCATTCTTTTGTTCCGGTTCTATCGTTCAAGTCTGTCTGTTCCTACCAGAGCCATTACATTTTAAAAAAGAACACCAAAAAATTTAACTTACATTCGGAAACCGCGTCAAGGAATGAGAAGTTCTCATGGCTTTCATCCTCGAGACGAATATCATGATCATCTAAAGTAATACGGGGCACTTTGGGAATACCTTTTTCGCGACATAGAGCCACACTTTTACTCCGCACACGCCGCATAACTCAGAATGACAGCATGCCGCAAGTGCAGTTGTTTTCATTTTCAGTGTCATTCATCGCCCGCAGCATTGCACGTTTAGGTGTTGTTCCACCTTTTAATCAAATCTAACGGCTGCCACAAAGCAAGGATCAGAGTAGCAGCATGTGGACTGCACCTGAACAACTGTTTTTATGAATTAATAACAAAAATAACTCATATGTGTGTCAAAAACTTTATTTTAAGAAAACAAAGATTGATTAATTTTTTATTATGCAACATATAACTATTTGACAACAATTGCGACTTCCGATCAAACTGACAGTTATCAATCATAATAATGTATATTTTACAAACAGGTTGTTTAACAACGAATGAAATATCTCAAAACAGTGTAGAAAATGCCCAAGGCTGATGAAAGGGTGACGCTGATGATTGCAATGCTGAAATTTATACTAATTGAAAATATAAAACGCAGAATATACACTTACATCAGCCAAATTTTGATTTGTGCACAACAATAAGGAATCTGGAGGTCTTTCAAAGAAGGACAGCACTCGTAATAACAAAACATCGTTTCCTTTGGACAAACAACATCCGGTCCAAATGGTTGCCAATCAGCCTTACAAAAGGAAGTTGATTTTGATTTTGCGCTCTTGATGCTATTTGCAATTGCTGAGATGATTGAAATGACTAATAACATCGTTAAAAAGACGCAAAGGCATCGAACACGTGTTGGCATCAGGCAAAACACATCAGTTTCGCGGAAAATCTGGATAAATTAATGTCTTTAGCCTTTAGCTAGAACCCAAGACAGATGTCGAAACAAACCTGTTCTCGTATCGCAGCTTCATTGTCATGGGGGGTCAGAATATCTTCAGCTTGAGCGGCATTAGTAATAATAACAACACGTGGGTTATGATTTTGGACCGGCAATTTATCAGGCATCCTTCACCACTCACATGCCAACGGACTGGCATTTCGAACTCTGGATGCGATATGGTGTTGTGACCCACATCTGTTGGTAGCTACCAGATGGCATGACATTGTCATTTTCCGCTTTATGACAGGCACCTTTATGTGGGAATCGGCCAAGTCGAAAATACTGGGACAACGAAAGAATCATTGTCAAAAATTCAAAGTTGATCAAATTCCTTAAAACAAAAAAAGTAGTTTTTGCTATGAATAAAAAAGGGAAAGATAAAAGGTGTTATTTTGGCGCGCGCATAGTGAACTTTTGCAACCAATGTGTGAGACCAATCCTGTTCTGAAAAGAATAAACTTGGCGAACGTCTTCAGCAGCCGGATACAGCTTTCACTTTCTTCTAAGAATCTTCATGATGATTGACGCAGCACGCTGTCCTCTGCCCCCATGAATATCCACACGTTTTTCATTATCGGTCAAAGGATAGGTGGTGTCGCCATACGTCGCATTTCAAGTCTTGTAAGGGCTATTCAAAACTTGTTTTCCTAAAAATCTCATAGATGAATGTCAGTGTGAAAGTGAGACGGATATCTAATTGACGCATCCTCTGATGAGCTACGAGAGACCCAAACCAGCCGTCGGCAGTCTAGTTCGTTTTGACCACTTAACCGCAAGCATCTGAAGGCGGGTTGAAGTTGATGCGATCCTAATCTTCACAATTTGTGATAATCTAACACTAGCTTTGACCAGTGTGGCGTGAAGATGGTTAGCACACATTTTGCGACAATTGTTTATTTTTGTATATTATTTGCATTAATAAAATGTGATGATAGTGACCCTCATGCGAGATTCAAGCGCAGCAACTTTGCGTGTGGCAAAAGTTTTGTGGCCTGTACATCAGCTGTTGTGGCCAGCGGAGTGGAAAACAACGAAATAGGTATCTATTTTCAATGTTTTTTAAATAACAATGAAAATTAAACTTTTAGATGCTATTGACGCCGATATACTCGGCCTCGAATCAATTGGCACAAACAGAATTACTCTAGCACACAGAGATTCTGTAGTTCGTACAGTTTTCAAGAACGTTGACCGCAATGATGTTCAAAGTGCGGCGCAAAATGCTGTAAATAGTATTAATATTTTGTATAATCAAACTGAACGACGGCTCTATCAAGATGTAAGACAGAATCCTGTTCAATATTCCACTGGTCAATGGGCTCAGTTGACTAAAACGGATAAATATGCAAAAGAAATTTCATTTTCGGCATTGGTTTCGATTAGTGCTACTCAACAAATTCAACGGTATTACTTTCTTTTTTTAACTTTAAACTTAAATCATGTATTTTAGTAATGGTTTAACGCCTGAACAAGTACTAGTTGGATTGCCAGAAATGCCTATCAAGAATTCTGTCATTCAAAATGCCTGTCCGGTAAATACAATTGCGGAATGTATTCCCGGTAAATACCGCAGTTATTCGGGTCATTGCAACAATGTTAATAAGCCATTGTGGGGTGCTAAGTATGAACCAATGCAGCGTCTGCAGAATCCTGCTTATTCCGATGGAGTTTCTCAACCTCGAATTGGTTTGACTAGCTCGCCACTTCCGAGTCCTCGCGTTCTGTCACGTAAACTGATCACAGAATCTCGCCCAAATCATTCTGTCTGTTCTCTATTCCTGGCTCATTGGGCACAGTTCATTTACGAAGATATCGCTCAAGTTGGGTCTACTCAACTGTTCAATGGAGAAGATCGGATTCCAATTCCTTGCTGTTCCGTAAGTCATCCTGAGTGCTACAATATTGGTACGGATGGCGACGATCCTCTTTTCCGTAACCGTGCGCTCTGCATGCCCTACAGTCGCTCATTTTCAACACCGAGGGAAAATTGTAGTCTTGGTGTTCGCGAACAAGGTAACATGGTTTCTTCATTCCTTGATGGTAGCAACGTTTATGGAAGCACTAAGGAGCAGGCTGCTTCTCTTCGAAGTTATCAGAATGGTTAGTCAAAAACAAGTTTCTGTCGTCATCAAAGTTAATGAAAACAATTTCAGGACTTTTGAAACACCGATCCCAAGCAAGCAAATTAGAATTATTACCTCCATCCATCGAGAAAACGTGTACCAGCACGAACGCTAATCAGCCTTGTTTTGCATCTGGTTCTGAGTGGACTAATCTGTTACCAACGACGACAGCGATCCACACTTTGTGGATGCGTCAGCATAATAGGCTTGCTCGACAACTGAAATCGCTTAATCCACATTGGGATGATGAAAGATTGTATCAAGAATCTCGACGTATTGTTGCAGCACAGTTGCAGCACATTACTTATAACGAGTTTCTGCCGATCATCATTGGAAAGGAACATTTAAGGAGCTTTGGTGTTCAACTTCAAGTTCACACTTACGACAGTAACTATAATTTGGTAGGTTTGCTGTACTTCGAAACAAAGTGGCATTTGTGCTTTGCAGGAAACAAACCCAAGTGTCCTTAATGAATACGCTTCAACTGTTGGCCTCTTTTTCTTCTCACTCTTACCCGACTCATTGGGGCTTACGGACAAGAATGGACGCACCACAAATGAACGCTTTATCAGTAACCTGCTTAATGACCCCTCTCATTTATACCAACGTGGACGCATGGAAAGCCTTCTGCGCACCATCATGACGCAACCAATTCGGAAACCTGGACTTCACATGTCTTTGGAATTGCGTGAAAAGTTTCTCCGTGGCACGAATGACAGTGGAATCGACCTAGCTGCACTGATTATTCAAATGGGTCGTGATCACGGTGTCAACAGCTATAGCAGCTGGCGTGAATACTGTGGATTATCACGACCTACCGACTTTGTCGACATCGAAGCACTATTCCTTGACTCAATAAACGTTAATGAGATGGCAACTCACTATGCATCTGTCGACGATATTGATCTTTTCATTGGCGGTTTATCTGAGAAGCCGCTTCAGGGCGCACTCGTCGGTCCCACCTTTGCGTGTATTCTGGGACGGCAGTTTGAACGAACTCGACGTGGTGATCGTTTCTGGTATGAGAACTTTTTCAAACCATCTGCTTTCAATGAAGAGCAGTTGGCAGAATTGAGGAAGGTTACATTGGCCGAAATTATTTGTGGGAATACAGATGATATTGGCCAAGTTCAGCCTAGTGTTTTCCAAGTTCCGGATCTATATGGGTACTTTTATTATTGAAGAAAAACATTTTTTCATAAGTATATTTTTAGAAATTGTCCTATGGATTGCAACACTACTGTTATTGAGAAGATGGATCTAAAGTATTGGATCGATCAAGAACCGAAGCTGGCATTGCCAATCACAAAACAAACTTTGGAAAAGGCGTTAAAATTGGGTGCTCAACAATATCAAAGGCTTCAACAAGCCGAAGCTCAACAAATCAGCCGTGCATCTGCTGGACAGTCAAGGGACGGAAGTTCTGCTTTGTCGGCTCATTCAAGTCTGATGGCACCAAAGAAAGAATCCTTGGATATTGCTCGCACAGCTGCTGTTTTGCGTGAAACTACTAAAGTTCTCCTTCGAGGGTATGTTATTATTTGTAATAGTATGCCTTTATGAATTAAATTGGTTTAGAGATGGACTCGGCGATGACGAAAAGCTTCCAGCCGAACTTGATGTTGCTACACTTCAACGTCTTCTCCCTGAAGTCGACGTCAGCAAAATCATCGGGAACATTACCGATTTCCTTGGACCTAATGCTAACAACCGTCAGTGTTTGCCTCAGCCACTGCCATGTGATCATACCACCAAATACCGAAGTATTTCTGGATGGTGTAACAATTTAAAATTCCCACATTACGGTAACGCATTTGCACCGCTGCGACGTCTTTTGGACCCTGCTTATGATGATGGTTTCGATTCTCCACGAACCCGTGGTAAATTTGGCCGAGGTTTGCCATCGGCAAGAAAGATTTCGAATGCTGTTCACACCGACGCACCTGTATTCCACGTAAAGTTCTCTCACATGCTTATGCAACTTGGTCAAATTATCGATCACGACATGACGCATTCTCCGATAGCTCGAGGTCCTAATAATACAATTCTGAATTGTTCACGCTGTGACTCCTACGATACTCTATCTATTCACTGTTTCCCTATTACAATTGATGCCAATGATCCGTTCTTCCCGAACACGCACAATGATGGCACTCCTCGGTGTATGCCATTTGCGCGTTCATTACTTGGACAGGTTACCCTTGGATACCGTAACCAAATCAACCAGCTTACATCTTTCCTTGATGCTTCTTACCTCTATGGGTCAACCGAATGTGAAGCTAATCACTTGCGACTGTTTAGCCAAGGTAAAATGAACTTTACAAACTTGGGTTACAACAAAGAAGCACTTCCACAAGGTCCACAGGAGCGTGATTGTCGGTGAGTAATTCAAGTGTTTACTGTATTCTTGTATATACACGTTTTTCAGAACAAAGCCAAAACATCCTTGCTTCACCGCCGGTGATGACAGAAACAATGAACAGCCAGGTATCACCGTTCTCCACACAATCTTCCTTCGTGAGCACAACAGAATTGCATCAAGCCTTCACAAAATTAACAATTTCTGGACTGATGAACAACTTTTCCAAGAATCCAGACGTATTATGTCCGCTAAAATGCAGCATGTTATCTATAATGAATGGTTGCCGGTAATTCTCGGGTGCGAAACTATGGCCCGTTACGACTTGACCCCCAAAAAGACTGGCTACTACGTGGGATACAATGATAACTGTGACGCTTCTATCTCACAGGAAATGTCCACAGCTGCATTCCGATTTGGTCATACGCTAATTCGAAACCACTTTCCTCGGCTTAATTCATTCTATAAGAAGAGCTCGTCGCCAATTGATTTAAAGGTGACCTTCAACAATGCTTCCGTATTGTACGATGAAGCTGGTGGACATTTGGAATCAATGCTTATGGGTCTTTTGGGTGCTGCCGGTATGGAATACGATAGGCATATTGTTGACGCTGTGCGAAATCACTTATTCCAAAAGCCTGGTGGACCGCTGACTGGCTTGGATTTGCCTGCTATTAATATTCAGCGTGGTCGTGATCATGGCATTCAGCCATATAACGCTTATCGGTAATTCACTTGCCTTTTAATTCAAATGTAAACAAAACTCATTCAGAGAGATGTGTGGTCTGCGCAAAGCGAACACCTTTGACGATTTACTCGACACAATGGATAGAAGTGCAGTCGACGCCTTCAAATCCGTATATGCTCACGTCGATGATATTGACTTGTTCCCTGGATTGATGAGTGAAAAGGCATTAAAAGGTGCCCTTGTAGGGCCCATGTTGGCATGTCTTATCGCTGAGCAAATGCAGCGTCTCAAGCGATGTGACCGCTTCTATTATGAAAACAATAATCCAGTCACGCGTTTTACGCCAGCCCAACTAGCTGAAATCCGTAAGACTACGTTTAGCAAAATCCTTTGTGAAAACAGTCAATATGCGCACCGAATCCAACCAAATGCGTTCCTTCTGCCGGACGAGCTAACGTAAGCTTTCTTAATCCCCATAATAAATGCTACAATTTCGAGACCTATGGAACTTTCAGGAATGCTCCCATGCGCTGCAACGAAATGCCAGACACTGATTATTATGAATGGTTAGATAGGCGTAAGTAGCAACTACTCATGTATAAATTAACACTAGAATTCGTTTTTTCAGAATTTTGCGTGGTTAACCAACGAGTCATCGACCTTGGAAAAACAAAGCGCATTACGCCATGTATTACCTGCACTTGTACCACAGAAGGGGTTAGCAATTTCATTTTTTAATAGCACAATGCATCAAACTAAAAACCTTTCAGACACAATGTCACTCGGTAACTGTTGAAAGATGCGAAGACTTGGCCAAAAACTATTTATTCTCCGAGATACAACAAGTTTGTCTTTAACCTGACAGTTTTAAGTGATTGAATTCATATTTCTTTTAGGACACTGTTTGCGTTATTCAATGTTCGACAATGCTGAGAAATCGCAGTGGCCGTTTGTGATTGAGACGCAGACAGATACTGAGTACCCTTAACGAAAACGTGTGATAATTTATTGTGAAGATTGATTATATTTGCTTTAACAACCTAATAAAAACAATGCAATGAAGTATGTTGTCGACAAAGCGGATGTTGAGTCAGGTTTCGTTAACAAAGTTAAAGAAGAGTTCGGCCACAAATGCGTTCCTCTTTTGTTGCGCGAGCGGCCCCTGGCCTAAGGATACCGTCTGAGTGACCACCGGCCGTGCGGTCACTTGACAAAATTCGAATAAAAAGTCTTGAAAATCGGCTGCAAAAATCAGATGATGGTCGAGCACTCTGACACGTCTGGTACTTACTCCATTATCTCGGCTGGCCTTTAACAACTAGTGGCCTAGATGTTCGGGTTCTTTGCTGTCCAACAGACTAGTTTCCTTTTCATTTCCTTCTTAATTTGAGATTTCACTAATGCCTCCGCTCCACCCCCTAGTTCTACAAAAAACAAAGCCATAAGAGCACCTAGCGGACTCAAAATACTTTTATCTGTAGTCTATTTCAAAGTATAGCGCACCTAATAACAGCTGTACCCCCGTAGTGCGTTAATGTCAGTGTTTCGGAGTAGAAGGTGGTTTCACTGACGAATGAGCGCGCCACTATTAAACCAGTGTTGCCTTTTATTTCCGTTGAATCATATCGTAATTTTCTAGATTTTAAAACTTATACCATGTCTGCGGAACAACCAAATTGTCCTCCACGTGCCCTGTTTGGCATTAAACCGCCGTTAGCATTCCTTATTGAAGATGCACTTGCGAGGTTAAACATGAAAGAAGTTTATCGAGTAAAGTAAGTTTGCGTTATTTTTATCTTTTTATTTAGTTTTACTTTTTTGCAGACCAGAAGATGTTCCCGAAAGTGAAAGAATTCAGCCACAAGAATCTACTAAGAAGTTTGTTATTACTGTAGGTTATACACGCTAATTTAAAGTACATTAATTTACAATTTTTAGACAACAATAATAATGATATTTGCATGCCTTGGCCTATATGGTGCTTCATTCCTTTTAAAACTGGTTACAAAAAATCCTGCATTCCAAGGATTTTCTGAGATAAACAACATTACACCACTATTACTTGGGTTGAAAGGATGCATTGAGATGACTTATGCATCCAGACTTTCTACCATGGCCAACACTGGCAGACTAACATCAGCACCAAAGCTTATTAGAGCATCGTTTTTTAACTTTGCGTTAATTTTGGCGCAGGCTATTAACATTTCACTTTTCGCGGTAGCGGTTAATGTTGGGATATTTTCGGTTACCAGCGTCGTATGTTTTTTAAGTATGTAGTGGCGCATTGTGACCAAAAGATCGGTTTTAGATGACATTTGATCGAGTCGCAAGGTTTCTCTTGGCTGTTCTGTCAACTGCCTTATAACGCATTTGCTGGGAAAACCAAACAGATCCGAACCCCCAGTGACATTTCAAAAATTAATCCCCTTTTAAATCGCAGAAAATTTGTGTACAGGCCAATTAGAGGTCGTAGATGACGAATTTGCCCATTATTTTGTATATGGCCGCCTTCTGAATCCGGCAGGCTCCAGAATCCGCCTGGCAGAATCCATGATACTAAATCCCCACGTATGAGGTATCAATCAACTGCCCACATCAAGGCGATCATTTTAAGACCAAGTAGACCAGTATTGATTAATTTTGACAAAAGTTATAAGCTATCAAAGTCGAAAAAAACGACGAGATAGCCTTTGGCGGACTATAGCGCCTCGGGGAGTATATCGCACCAATTTTCAACCATATACAATCGATGTAGTATCGAAAAAGGAACTTTTCATTCCTTAACAACTTTTCATTCTAGGTTGGGGAAAGCAGTCAAAACGGGCAAAAACTAATTATTGATAACAGTTCATTACAAATTTTTCTGTTCTACGGCTCAACTTTAAGATTCTGTGTTGCTAATACATGGTAAACATATAAAACTATAAAATTAGAAAATGTTAAGTTTTTTGCTTACAAATTTATCGATTTAATTGAAAATTAAGCTTCAATTCAAAAATTTTTTTTTAATCTTTTATTTTTGCAGTAATTGATTGCTACTGACAGTGACTTACTTTTAATTAGTGTATTACATCATCTGTACTCTAGAAAAAACAAATTTATTGAAAAGGATTCGAACCTAGCATCGTGGTGACGCGAGCGCGCGGTCAACCACATCCGAAGTTATAGTGACACGCACGTCGACGGGGGTTCGGACCCCTGTTACAGTTATTTCTTTTTTCTTGTCATTTAACAACTGATTTTGTACAGCAACATTTTAATTTAATTACGTCATTGCATTTACCACAAAATTTGCAGATAGAAAAAAAGTTTTAAAATTTGAGCTTAATTTTCAATTTAATCGATAAATTTGTAAGCAAAAAACTTAACATTTTCTAATTTTGTAGTTTTACATGTATACCATGTTTTAGCAACACAAAATCTTGAAGTTGCGCCGTATAACGGAAAAATTTGTAATGAACCGTTATCAGTGATTAGTTTTTGCCCGTTTTGACTGTTTTCCCCAACCTAGAATGAAAAGTTGTTAAGGAATGAAAAGTTCCTTTTTCGATACTACATCGATTGTATATGGTTAAAAATTGGTGCGGTATACTCCCCGAGGCGCTATAGTCCGCCAAAGGCTATCTCGTCGTTTTTTTCAACTTTGATAGCTTATAACTTTTGTCAAAATTAATCAATACTGGTCTACTTGGTCTTAAAATGATCGCCTTAATGTGGGCAGTTGATTGATACCTCATACGTGGGGATTTAGTATCATGGATTCTGCCAGGCGGATTCTGGAGCCTGCCGGATTCAGAAGGCGGCCATATACAAAATAATGGGCAAATTCGTCATCTACGACCTCTAATTGGCCTGTACACAAATTTTCAGCAATTTAAAATGGGATTAATTTTTGAAATGTCAGTGGGGTGTTCGGTTTTCTCAGCAAACGCGTTTTATTGGCTTCGTGCATCCTCGTCTACGCAATAACATCAATCGTTTACCTGACGCGCTTTATTCACGTTAATCCAGACAATATTTGTTCCCCTTTTGCTGCGGTCGCGGGGGATTCTGCTGCATTACTCATTTTAGTGAGTGAACTTGCACTCATGTGTATCTCAAACTTCTGTTTTAGAACTATGTTGGCCAATACGTTTATGATGATCGCCTTCCGATTACTGTCGTTTGGGGCCTAATTGCGTTAATCTTTTTTATCGGTGCAGTTTGTGTTGTTGTTGCACTGCTTCATGAAGAAACGCGCGAAGCGCTTGGTTACGGATCAGTGTCAATTATTGTGGCTACGCTTATTTTTATTGGAGTTGGCGCAATCTTTAATCATTCAGTTGGCAGACATCCGTCGACGGCCAATTATCAACTTATACTCAATGGTAACATTCACTTCCTGTTTTTACAGCATTCACAAAATAATAATTACAGGTGTCGGTGGAAATCTTGTAGCCATTCTGGCAAGCAAGATGTCTACATCATTACATCAATTAAACGAGTCAGAAAAAGCTGTCGTAGTTAAACAATGGTCTCGTTACTTAAACCCATTACAAATGTGGAAAGACAAAAGTATGATGAGACTTTGCAACTTACTAAATAACATAAAAGTTTTACAGAAAATGGTATTATTATGCTCTTCCTGCTGATCATTGGAATGGTTCTCCAAGCTACAGAGATCACATGCATCACACTTTTCACACCTAACTCAATTCGACATCCGGTGTTTATCGCTATTTACTTGTTCATTTGCGTTTTTCAAATACTCATACTCTTTTATGCCTGCGTTTTTCTGACGCAGTGTCTTTTCGCATACAATATTAATCCTGATAACAATAGCATTCCAATCTTAACAGCCTTTGCCGATCTCCTTGGTGCCCTATTTCTTGCTTGCTGCTTATGGTTCTACAAATACTTTTACGTGTGGAACGTTTAAAACTTAACTTATGCGGTTATATACTTTATTATTACTCAATGTGCCAAACAAACAATAAATAATTTGATTGCATGTAAATAAAACTTAACAACCATCTTCTCGGCCATCACAACGGTAGTCAACATGAACAAATACGCGCTCAACAAATTCCAAACCTCTTATCTTGAATTCTAGAGTTTCAGCAATATCATGGGTAGTTCTTAGGGGTAAATTTTCGTCCAAAACAATATGTAGTTCAACGAGTTCTTTTTCACCAATGTGATAAACAAGGATGTGGTCAAGGAATTTGATCCGGTCATCATGAGTCAATGCAATGTTCAAGATTCGGCCAATGTGTTCCTTCTCTGCACGTCGCCCAGTAAGAATAGGAAGGTGTTCAAAAGCGTTAGAAAACCACGATGTTGCAATGAAAGTGCTAAAAGTAAACATTGTAAAAAACGGAACGATAAGAACAACTAACCAAACAAGTATGGCACCGATAGGGTCGGCATACTTATAATAGTGATCTCCGACAAATGCACCCACGAAAGCAACAATATTTGTGATAGCGTCGTTGCGTTGATCGAGAGCCAGCAATTTGCTGCTGGTCGTCCCATTCTTATAGCAGGCTATCATCAATATTATCTTTGAACTTATACCAGTTGACAAAAGTACTATAGTGGGTAAGTTTAAATCAGGATCGACATTGTCTGCTACGATAGCTTGCACAGATGTCAGGATCATCATGATGTTTGTGATAGCCATGATAACACTGCTGATGATTACTGCGATTACTTCAAGACGGTTTCGACCTCGAGGGTAGTTGAATCGATTTGTGTTACTGATAGCCCACAGGGAAACGTAAATAATAAAACCTGATGTAATGTCCATCGAAGAATCGATGAAAGCACTGAAAATAAGTCATACATTGTATAAACCGGTATGAGTTTACCTGGTATCTCTTTAAAGTTGCCATAAAGTCCTTGATATTAAACATAAGAAACACTTTGATACATGTTAAATTAACATTTGTTAAAGCAAATTTTATCAGTAAGTCAACTGTTTTAACTCGTAAGGACCTTATGGCACCTTCAAGGATACATTGTGCTTACCTAATGACTGAATACGATCCACTTAGAATAGATGCCGTCAAATTTGTTAAAAGCAGGACGACATTCACAACGAAAATAACAGCAGCTAGAACTTTATCGCTCTTCGCTTTTTTCTCGGAAGCCTCTGTATATTCATTAATATGAGCTTGTCGATGTTCATCATCGAGTGACTTCAGATCCATCTCAAAGCATTTCTTCAACTCATCTTGTTCGTCATAAAACTGAAAGTGTCACAAAGTTAGACATATAAACATTTTTTTAAATAAATTTACCTGTTTTAACAGCTTTGATCTTTCCTTTTTCGACAAATGGTCACCCGGTAAGGTCTTATTTTTACCTGTTTTGGTAGGAACGGCCGGTGTTGTACATTTAACAGGTTCAAGAAGCGGCTTACGCTCATCGTCAGCAGCACCCATCGTTCATACAGACAAAAGTGAAGACTAAGTAGGGGAGACTACAGGTAGACGGCGCGCTGATAGGTAATGAAATCATTGGCGATTGCACATGGTCTACCTGATAAGCCGCATGACGCCTTCATCGACGAGATCAAACACTGGGTCCAGATCTGTTTATAAGTGCTGTGACCTTCTGTTAAAAAAACTGTTGAACCGGAAATCATAAGACTTTGCTATTTAATTTTGGTAATGTTTTACTGCAAAAATTTTTGCTTCCTTGTGTTTTAAATTATAGCTTTAATGTAGCGTTAATGAATGACAAATTTTAAGGCGATAAGCTAATCTTTATGTTTATTATCGTTATTTATGTTACAAAGTTATCATGCGGAAGGATGTATAGTTTTTTGCTTTACAACTCTCCATTGCCTCAGGATATCCCAAACGCCGTTTCCGGAATCAGTTTTTTGTGACCTTTTGTGTCTTCCCATCTAAACTGCATTTGTTCTCTGCTTCCATGCGTCCCCACTGCTGTGTTACCAATACTTCCGCCATCGTTTCCTTCGTCCAAACAAAGCTAATTTTAGGATCCATGATGCGTAACACTTTAAGTAACACAGTTTAGAAATCTATTTATTCTGTATTCGTTTTATGTTTTACAAATGTTCTACTGTTGGTAAGGCAATGCTCAAAAATGGGATAAACCAAAAGTCTACATATATGTAAGAAAGGCATCGTACGGTATCATTGCAACAATAAGCTCTATACAACCAAACAGAAGCGTTCTTTACAAGCATAACAGTGAAAGAAAGGGTAAAGTCATTGCAAGTGCATCATATAGAAATCTGGGTTGGTGTTTATTTTGCATGGGGGTAGATAAAAGGAGTTACTCGTTTTCAGTTTCATTTCAAAGTTTTCCGAAATGTAAGTATTACCATCAAAAGGTAAAAGTGAAACGTTGGGTAGATAGTCCGTAACTCAGGCATGTTATTTGGAAACGTTGTTGTTAATCGGCGTTGATTCAGGGGCACCGGAAACCATGGAGGGAAGTCGGCCAAGAACTTCCCAAAGCGACTCACCCCAGCTCTAAAACAAAAGAAGTGTTGAGAAAAAACTAAAAAATTGTTGGAGAAGCGGATAAAGTTTGAAACGAATAATGTGCATGCACTCGGGGGAATAGTAAAAGAAAAAGCTTAGAAAACCTTGCTGTGTTGGCTGTGATTGCTCAATGCGAAAGATCCGGTCGGCGTGCCCTTCTTAAGGTGAGCATCGAGGACTTTCTGGTAACGGAGCTTGCAAGCAGCTTCAATGGTCTTGGCCATGGTGCCGGCATTGGGTTCAACGTGGAATACGTAGCACATGTAGTTCTCGGAAGAGGTGTGCATGATAAAGGCACAATGTCTAAATTAGTCAATTAACAAAATAATTACATGTTACTAGCTGACTCACTTAATATCCTGTCCAATACCGAGGAAAGACAAATACCGAACACGGCACTGTGCAATCTGACCACCGCCAACTTCATTAATGGTGATGGTTGAGGGGGCGATTGACACATCAGCAAGAATCCAACGTTCCGGACGAACCTGGCTGACCAGACGATCAACGGCTTCATTCAAAATATCGATACCCGTAGCTCGTGGAACCTGAGTGACACCAAGGAAGTGACAACGGATAATCTTCTTCGGCTCATCGATCGGAGTAGGCAAAGACGACTCGCGCAGGAGTCTGCGTTCGGTATTTTGCTCCAAGCCTTCGAGCGCTGTCGGGCGACGTTGCAGCATGAGCTTCTTGCAGATGTCCCTGAGGGTGTTTGCAATAGTTCTTGCAGGAGTGTCACAACGGAAAACGTGACACAAGAATCGGCGAGAGTTGCGGTCCCGAGCGACATAAGCGAAGTCCCTAAAAGACACTTTGAAACGCGGAACCAAAGCTTTGACAATAAATCAAGAAAACGGTAACGACAGACTCAACAACTACTACCACAACAAGACGAATGGTACCGTGTATAACCAACCTGTCTCTACAGATGGCATGTGAGAATGTGAATATTAGTTAGATTGCATTGTTAGTACAGTTATTAAACTACTTACCGTCCATTATCACGTCCAACACCCCAGACACGGATCTGGTGAATCCGTTCAGCGTGAACGACAGCCATCGAATCGGGATCGATAAGAGACAATTCATTGTCGTCGAGCTCCATAATGAGTTCACGGCCATCGCCCCACTTGGCAACATTGTCCATAAGACCTGTCGACAATTCGACGATGGCACGGTTGACGGCACGAGAGCTACGTTCAGCAGTTAGGTCCTCTTCGGAAATTTCGGTCCATCCAAGCGAGCGGACAGCGAAGCGCACCGGCTGTAACATTTTGAGCAAAATGAGCAATGATACTGGTTTCCATTAAGTTAAATCAATTTCATTTAATGGAGTTCTAAACTTGCCTTGTTGTGTCCGTCCTCAATGATTTCTTCGCGATCGCTTTCGTCTTGGTTTTCAACACGTCGTTTGGTCGTAGTTTGTTTGAAGGCATGCTCTTCAATGATAGGTTGGGCAGGTGGAAGTTGCTGAATCACCTGTGGTTCTGGGTCGGTTTGCACCTGAACGTATTGGGTCACCCTTTGTGGTGGTGGCGCCGCTGCTAGAGGAGGAGAAGGAATTTCGGGACGAGGTAGTGGGGGTTCCTTAAAGGGAATTATTGTTTGTGTGAAGTGATAAGCCCGATTAATGAACCAGTTTGAACACGCTGGGATAGCTTAAGGTTGGTTGTGACGACTTACCGGCTTCTCACGTTGAATCGTTCCACTGTCAACATGCCAATAGTAGGAAAAGCCGGATGGATCCTCATGCTTCTCCCACCCGGCTGGCAATTGCTTGACTTCCTCCGTCTTTTGCGGTTTTGAATACTGACTTTCAAAGTTAATGCCGCTGTCATGGCTGTCGGGAGAAAGAATAGCCGTTTCCTGGAGCGGAACTTCTTCTTCATCGATAACATAGTCAGTGGGTGGTAGCCGACGTGGAGGGTCTTCTTCAGCGCGACGCAGTTCATCAAGCTGCCAATAGAACGAATACGGATCACGATGTTCGGAGATGATGGTCGTGTTGCCAATCTGTCTTACGCGAACGTTATCATTCTGCGAGACTGCACCAGTGCGCGAAGCTGCATCAATAATAGCTCGGGATTGTTGAAAATCCTGGGTGCTGTAGTCGACAGACATGTCGCGTTGGCGTTCGTAACTTCCGTAGCCGTGTTGTTGGTGCCGACGCTCCTGATGGTCGTCGTAGGCGTACGAGTCGATTTGTTCGTGCTACAACGTAGAGTCCAAATTAGGTATTGCCTCAGGCAAAGAGGATGTTGCTCCGCCAAAATGAAATCTAAGCTGAGCTGTAGGAAACATCGAGCAAGCAACTTAAAAAGGAGGAAAGCCAACGCTATACGGGTCAGTGTACGGAAATGGGAAAGAGATAGACAGGCGTGGACTAACTTTTGTTTTCAAAGTCTCTTCAGGGCAAAATTTCGGAAAGCAAAGAAGGGTTTATCTCAAGGACCGCGATGGCACGGCTACTTTTTAACTTTAAGGCTTGCAGTAGTATTTTGCACAACAGCCAGCTGTCGTAAAGATAGATGTGGCAAATTTGTCTTGCCAAAATAACAGACTAAAGAAAGTCTCTTAAGAAAACACCGATTAACGCCCTTGGAGCGGTACGTCAACGGCACAACAATAAAACCGAAAAATTGCATAGAGAAGCAGGGTGTAAGAAACAAGAAGAAACGTCAGCTACGAGTGCAAGAATAAGAAAATCGGCGGAGTAGAGCCAACGTGAATTATGCATGTCCGTCGTCAAGCAGTGAGTGAAAGGCCAAAAAACATGCTTAAGACAAGGTGGGTTTGTAGTAGGTGCAGGTGCAGGTTAAGCCGCAAACAAACAGACAGCTGGCAACTTTACGTTTCTCCGTCAATACCAGAAGTTCCGTTCGCCCACCTATTCAATGAAACCGTAAAAATGGTACAGACGGGACCCCCGCCGACGTACCATGGGCCGTAGGCAATCGATGGCATTCATTGACGGCAGCCTTTGGTTTACGTCTGTGTTTTCCATTGCGGGGCCAGTCATGTTCATTTGGGTGCCCTAGGCCCTGTCCTTTCCATCGGCGCGCACCCCTTACATGCATCACTATGTTGCCATTCGTGGGTACAATTTGTTTCGGAACCTCCACTGTTCGGCTGTCTAATTTGGTTCCCATTTGGAGCTTACATTTTCGAATAAAACGTTCTAAATTTCGTTCAGCATTGGCTATGCATCGGAAAGTTGGTCGCTGATTATTTTTGAGTAGCCTTACCGTTTAGGTCCCCGGACAAAAGCGAATGCGCAAGCTGCATGACTCTGCAGCAAAAATCCCCGCAATGCGGTAATAGCGACAGGAAAATGAAGTCATTGTGATAAGTTCTAAGACAAACAATCGACTCAGAAGTACGGCTTCGAAATTGAGTCATTCCTCGGCGGTAAAACCAAGCCGAGGAAATAAAAACATTGGGGAATAAAGTTTAAAAAAGTGAAGTCAGAATAAAAGAAGGCGAAAATAGTAAAAAAAATCAAAAAAATTGATTGAATGTACCTGGCGCGAGCTGCGATGGTGCCGAACGTCTTCCTCATATTCGTCATGGGCCAGATGTTCGAGGCGATCATCAACCAGAAAGTTCATCGTAGCATATTCAGATGCTTCCGATTGTGGGCGCGAATGAATGTAGTAGTATTCTTCTTGATCGCGTTCTTCACGGTAACGATTGATTTCATTTTGCGACTCGGTAGCGATGGCAATAGAAGCATTGTCGTGCCGATGGTAGTGAGGCCTGTTGTCTCCGTTATCACGGGGAGCCGACATGGTATGTTCTGGTTGGCAGTAGTCGAATACGGTACTGGGTAATAGTGAGTAAGCACTGACAACAACTCAGCTGGAGTTCCGTAGACGGACACTGTTTCGCGAGTACGACTTTCTCTTGAGCACAGACTGTTCCAAGATCAGTAGTTCCCTGACAAGAGTTGCCTCAGGGCTCAACGGGACTTCGTGGATGTACAGCGTACGTACAAAGGTGTGTCTTGCCACGCTGTCGAAGTCTCGGATCCCCGCGTTAACGCCGCACTCACAGTGTATGAGTTAGTTGACAAATATACCTCGTTGCGCAACAACGGTAAAGAACGCAGCAACGGTATTCTAGAGGGTGTCAGTTCGTGAGTCCGCAACGACGCTTCCACTAACGCCTATGGGTAAAGAATGGAAGTCCTCCGCAGAGACGCCCTCATAAAAATGCTTCAAGACAAACCAACAACTGGTTATTTCGTTTTAGTCAGGACCGTTGCCAAGACGCCGTCGTCCGTCGATGCGTGCATCAACCAGATCAGCAAAGGATGCACTCCAGCCTGTGCAACACAGAAATTGAGACTGTACCGACGGTCCTTACCCAGTCTGCAAGCGAAAGGAGGAAGTGGCGAACCTTGATTCTGTGATTAGCGTCGACTAGTTTGAGACAAAGTAGCGGACAGTAGCTTCATGTAATTCACAAAATATGTGTTGAAGAATAGCTGGCTGACCAAGTGAAGCCGTGTAGAGATGAGGTGCTACGCCCGTTAAACAAACACCTCATTCGAAGTGATTTGCGCTGAACGTCACCGCGTTTTTCCCACCTGTCCTTTGTTAGTTTATTTTGTGAGGGTGACGCCGACTTAAAGCCGAGACATATCGAGAACAACAATTGTGGAAATAGCGGTCCCACTGATGAGGCATAGCTTAAGGACAATGACATGATCCCATACATTGCTCAAGTGCTTCGAGGATCCAAGAACACTACTACTGCGCAACAAACTTTGGAAAAACAGCGAAGCGAAGCGTCCTAATTGAGAAAGATGAGATCTGTTTTTCTTTACAGTGAAGTTTAATGTGAGGAAAACAGGATGAAAATAAGTGAAGCAAAAGGATAAATCGAATTTCATGTAAAAGTGAGACATGCAATATGAACTGCAGCTAACATAAGTGAAAGATGTTCCCTTTCATCAGCGTTCGGGGCAAAAATAGGTTCAACAAGAGGCAGAATTCGTTAGCTGAACACAAAAACGTCCTAGCTGTTAAATTTTATGTTATTACCGAGCCAAAAATAATCAAACCATAAGCGCACAGGCCTTTCCGACAGGAAGAGAAGGGAGTATTAAGCTTTAAGTGCCAAGAGCATGAAAGCCTCTCCGCACTCCCCCCTTAATGGAAGTAAGTGAGACGATTACCGAAATAAGCGGTAGATTAAGCGGAGGGAAAGAGCCATCCAGCCTAAGGGGTATAATAACGATCTCTCGTGCACCGTTAATGCCTCGGAAGTCGGCCAGCTTCCAGCGACAAGTGCTTCAATTCGTGGGTGGCGAATACGGTGAAGTGAGAAAAGCTTGAAGCAATTGTGAGTGCTGCGCTCGTGCAAACCACAGACGAGAGGATGTGTCAACACTACAGACGATATTACATTCAATGCCGTCTCGACCTACTACAAGCAGGCATACGAGTATCCAGCCGATGCAATTCCTGATCTTACTTAGAGTTAACGCGGGATGTGCATCGACTAACCATCAAAGCTCTATTGGCCGACAGACACAACAAAAAGCTTCTCTTTGAAAAAAAAATTGTTTATTGCTGCTTATTGCATCCACTTTACATCAAAATAGTTTGTACACAACGTGTTATATGCACTATAAAAATAGTTTTCTCACGTAACGCCATACTACATTTTCATAAAAATGTATTAGACGACGAACCCAGACACCAAGGGTTGACCACTAGCAAGGCTAACAAACGCCGCCGCTGGGTCGATAACTTATTTTCGCCTCTTCGGCCTTGGGTCACTCTTCCTTCCCTTTTCCATCATGGCGCCCTTCTGCTCACATGCAAACCACCGTCCACCCGCCGAACCGTCCTCTGTCCATCTTTTTTCCCTTGTCCGAAGTGGTGGTCGCTTGCACTCTCTGTTGACGAGCGCAAGGTCTTCGCACGATTAAAAGTCACACTTTCCTATTCGCGTTCACAACTGAAACAACTTTAGTAGATATGAAAACAGTACCTTTGTAATATATTTAATTATTTTCAGGATGAGTTATCTTTTGATTAACGAAGACGGTACTACCCACTGGCTTAATGATGCTGCCGCACCTATGGACCCTCGTTTGAGCGATAACGACAATGATAATGATGATGACGACTTCGAGCAACTTTACGTTGAAGCTCGTGAATCTTCATCGCCTGGTTCTGACTATGTTCAGGTTGAATGCAAAACTGAATCCGATTCGTCTCCAAACACCACTCAAGTTCGTCTCGAAGAAAGTTATGCCGAGTTAAGCGACGAGTATCCGTCAAGCTATGTTGCAGTATCTTCGGATGACGAAAAGCTTGTCGCCGAGTACGATGCTGTTGCTAACCACTATTGTGACGATAGTCAGTATCGTAACCAGTACTTGACTACCAAGTTACAATCCGCATATGAAGTAAGTAAATCAATAAGTCACGCGCACCGATCAAACAACAACATTTTCAGAATATATTGTCTAAACAAATCGACAACGATGACACTGTTATTGGTTATATATCGGTATTGATCGGACAAGTTACGCAAGAACTAGCCAAGACAAATTTGTATAGCGTCTTGTATAGTGATGAGTTAACGGATGCGCTAATGCGATATGATATATTTTTAAAAATGTTGGATGAGACCGACATCTCGGAAGAAGTGCAAGTTTACGCAAAAGGGCGTTACTATCAGTGTATCGGTGATGTGATGTCCGCAAGATTTGCTGCAGTAAGTGTAACAATATAATGCTTCAAAAATATGATGTAAAAACAAACTTATTTTAGCGCGATCATAACGAAGAGAATAGATGGGTGCTGATTAGTTATGCGATGTGTGCCTACAGTGTTGCCATGAATTACCTCAAACACCTCACAATTAATCGCGGGATAAATGATGCCCACCTAAAAGTAGTACGATGCGAAGTTAAAATTTGCTTGGACTATGCCTTTTCATATTATGATATGATTGACGGTGTCAAGGAATCTTTGTCTGACAAGACGGTAATACTTTTCTCTTTTTACAAATCAGAAAAAGAATTCAAAAAGCGTTTTTAGTTTGGAAGTGAGCTATCGGTAGAACTCTACGCAAAACTGGAGGATGAGGAAGATGAATGTCTTGTGTCTGAGTCATTTCTAGCTACAAATGACGAAGACGTGTACAGTAGCGAATCTCTTGATGATCGTTTCAACTTCAACACCGATTTTGTTGATCATGCTGGTGAAGTTTGGAAACTCCGTGATACTCATAATTTTCTGGACCACCTACTCTTCATCATTGGCTACAGCAAGCCTCACAACTGTGGGTAAAAAAAATTAATGATCAAATTAATTTAATTTATATTTAGATGATTTCGTGCCCGTGTTTTTCCCAAATCTTAAACCAGGTCCTGTTTTGTCTACAGAATTAAGTATTATTGAAACTTTTGTAAGTTAATCAAATTGAATCGATCATTTTATACAATATACATATATATTTTTTAGCTCGCGATTGTTTCCATATCAATTGAGTTCTGTCAAGTGCCATGTAATCAGTTTGGATACGACTTTTTGTACCGTAAACGAATGGAATTACCTGAAATCGAACATCATTCCACTGGCGATTCGGACGTAGAGCGTGCTATTATTTTGCCCGTTTCGCGGCACGAACGCCATGGCCATGTCAAAACTCTGATTTGGAAGGCTTTGTTGGAAGTAGGACAAGATCCTGAAGAACTGCAGCCTTCAGAAATCTATAGCTCGAAACGAATGCTATCGGAAATGATCAGAAAAATTAAGAATGAGGTTCATGTCACTGAAGCCCTTCACAATGGATACATCGTGTCAGAACGGTTCCATCTCATGCTCAACTGGTATCACGACAGGGAATCACTGGATAGGGAATCAAAATTACTTCTTAATGCCCATCTAAAGTATCTACGACGTCGGCTTCCCTTCAAGCCGTCTCGTGACGCCATTCGCGAGGCGTCAAAAACTGGCGACATCTTAACTCAAAAGTTCCCGGATTTGCATCTTGAATGGCTCTTCTACCCTATTGGATCCTCATGCGATTGTGTCCACGTTCCCAACGTCTACGAGCTAATCGACTATATTAACATATTTGCATACGAAAGGGGTAGTCCGAAATACAAAGAGTTGACCGCCAAACTGTCACCCTCATTCCAAGTGAGTTTTTTCACCGCGGTGTGAACCGATCGGCTCTCTCTGATCGCAGTCTTATCAACGTGGCGAGTCCAAATCCTAAGTTACTCTTTCTTTTTCAGGCGGTGATGGCGGAGAAGGAACTCAAAGCTAACGAAGTCCCCGGAAAGCCGTTCTCCGATGAGTTTCTGGCTAAATCCAAGGCCCTCGAGGAAGAGTGTAACGCTCTAAAGCGTGAACTTGGGTATTCCATTCCCGAACATCTCAGTTGGGATCGCATTCGAGAAGTTGCACAAAGCTCCGGCCAAAAGCTCGGTCACACCAAGTATCAAGCGGCGTACAAGGCTCTGAGTATGGAAATGCGTGAGTTGACGCTGTTTTATCGCGCTGAAACTGCACGCAACATGAAGCCGCAACCACCGTTGCCAGTGTCTGATCTGGTAAGTTATTGTTTTAAAAAAATATATAAACCGTTCAAATTATTCAAAAACTGTTTTTCAGCCCCATCACGTTGAGCTGCGTAAGACGTGTGCGCAGTTTTGTGAAATCCTTGAGAATCACGGAAAATGGTTGTGCGAGAAGATCCGCAGCATCCGCCGAAGGGAGGAAGAAAGTCGGATCCGCCTTTACTCGATCATCTATGCGCCCGACTTCCCATACAACGAGCTCCTGGATCTCGCCAAGTTCGTACAGGACCCGCTGAACATTCCCCCGCCCGATCATCTTGAAGCTACTTTGAAGATGCTCAATGATGCGCTTGAATTGCAAGCCAACGGCTACGTCATTTCGCCAGAAGACATTCAACAATCTACCTCTTTCTACGCTGACAATTTGTCCGATGCTCAACGCATCCAACGGGAGCTCAGCAATCTATCTATCGGTGACCAGCAACGAGTGTCGACGACGCTTGATTACGTCAATGGCCAAGTTACTGATGAAGGCTTCTCCGAGTCCATGGCCTTGATCGACAACATCTTTGGCCCTACCGTGGCGTTGGATCCCACTGCGAATCGAAGCAATGTCAGCGAGAGTATCAGTCAGATTGCATCGACGTCGACCGCTGCCGAAGCCACCGATCGCTCTGCCACGCCCAGTCCGGTCTCCCTGCCGTCTGTTTCGACGCCGCCAGCTGCCACCGTGCCGATTTCGAAGCCGGACGATAAGCCCAAGGCGGATGAGAAGCCTAGCGAACCCCCTGCCACCAGTGCTGGAAACGATAGCTTCAAGAAAGCATTCCAGCAATGGCGTCGAATTTATGATGATACCCCAGAGGTTTGTTTATTTTTCCATGGTTTTCAAAACAAAACATAACACATATTTTTGCAGCACATTGTTGCTGAAGTTTTGACTCCTGCCTTAACGAAGTCGTCTCTTGCCAACTACAAGCCTGTCATCCACGCCGGAGCTCGACCGGAAACCGATCCTTTGGAAGAACTTGAACGTCTACAAGCTGATCCTCCTGCGCAACACGAGGATAGTCTCTACATCAGTGACGATGACGAGGAGAGCTACGCCGAAGACGGTTATGACGAGGAAGAGAATATCGATGCGTATGACACGGAAGACGCTGAAGACTACGATTACGAGGACCCCGATGCCGATGTTTACTAAAGTCTGCAAAGAAACTGTAACTTAAAGTTATATTAATTTCAATGCCAAAGTGGCCTGTAACTACTAATTGTATTTACTAATCTTAACGAACGTAACCATTAATTGTACTAACTTTATTTAAAATATGTATTTTTGTTTGTATTTAGAACGGATATATGAATATAAAGGTTGCTATTCTGTGAAACTTTTATTTTAATGCCAATTTTTAAAGTTCTTGTAATATTTAACAATTAATTTCTGATACATACGTTCAGTAAGGTCCAATACCACCAAAAGTCGGAGTTGCATACGCTGCTGTTTGGCGGCGAATGCGTTCATGTTTTATCACCTTCTCTTCCTTGTGGATCTTTTTTAATGCTTGGCTTCCAAAAATAATTGAGAGCAGTGAGAAGGAGCCCAGGAGCAAAGAAACGCCAATCAATATGCCAGCATAAGCGGTGCGATCGTCGAAGTTGAGTGCATTTATGGCTGCAGCAACATCATCCTCAATCTAAAATATTCATATTTTCATCAATCAATAGTAAAATCAACTTTTTACCTTGTCGTGAATTTTGGTCAGAGAAATTGTACTAAAAACAATAACAACAATTGATACTACTGCATTGATGATACCGACGGTTATACGGCCCGCAAGTTGTTTCTTGGCGTTATCTTTGTCGTTCGAGTGATGCTGACTGGTGACGCAAATTCCGGCAATTGCGGTTGCTCCGGCAACAATGGCAGAAATAGCCATATTCTTTTCTTCTTGTGTCAAATTCTGTACATGGAATCCGCGTCCCCAAAGTACGAAAAGTCCGAAAAGAAGAATCACAATCGACGGATACTTTTTCAGCAGATGCAAGAAACGAGCCGTTCCGACTTCTTGGATGTTAAACAGATTCAGCTCCCAATCTTCAGCGGGCTCAGGGTTAGCCAAAAGACCGCGATGGATTTGTCCCGTTCGACGCCCAATCGTGTCGATGCCAGCATTCGCGGTTGCGCCTTGGTTAAAGCTTGAAAGGTCCTAAAAATATCAGATCAATTGTGAGTCATCGACATGAAACTTGCAAAACTTACATGAAGATAGTGATCCCCCGGGATACTGATCCGCGGAATTATAGATGCATGCTGATTTTGCAATCTTGAAATAGAATGCAGCGTGCCTGGATCATACCGCCGTAATCCGCGCTGAAAACTTTAACTTATTAGTCATATTTAAATATTATATTACCTCTGTCATACTGCGATCAGCTCAGAAGAAGCAAGTGAGAATACAACTGGCCGGAAAAACGCAACTCACACCCACTCAGGATGAAAATGCAATCTTTTGAAGGGAGTCACCGGCACACCTATCAATTCTTATCAATGGAATGTATCTGTATACACGCCAAATCAAAGCCACCTTTGCTTTTTTCCCGCTTATTTGTTTGCACTTAATTTTCCTTTAATGTTTTCGCCAACTTGTAACTGCAGTCTTGTTTTTCTGTGATTTCGCATCGCCATCGATACATTTACCGTCGCCAAGAAAGGCTTAAATTACACCGAACAGTGGCGCAGCATAAAAGTTAGGAAAACAAACTATGAAAGAGTGTGATAGATTTTTTCAAGTGCAATGTCCACAAGTGACAGTCGGCCTAAGGCTGTTTTGCGAAGCGAGAAAATGCTCAAAATGGCACAGATCCCCTGAGGCTACTTAAGACACCAATCCTTCTAATGTGGTTGCAGTACATCAATAATGCCCGCTTAGCGTCTGCTTCATGGTGATTATCTGTCGTATATCATTTGTTTCCGCCTTTCCTTATTGCCCGGAAAAGCAAAATCTCAATGTTTGCCAGTTTTGATAAGTTAAACATCCTGATCAGAATTGTTACTCTTTTTGATGCGTTTGTTGTCAGTCACAAGTACAATCTTTATCTACACTCGCTACATCCTGCTGTCCCTCGCACCATCTTTGAGGACTCTTTGCTTAAGTGAAAATGCGCCACTTTATTAAAACAAATACGGCGTTAAACGTTCCACTAACACTTGAAGCCTCGTTTGCTAGAATTAAGCACAAACTTCAGCTATTCTGCGAGGCGAAAAAGTAGCCTTTTGTATTGTCCGCTTTGAACGAACGGACCTTTTCGCTCTGTTCCCTACCCTCGATAGGACCTTTGTGACCATTGCCGACTGCATTGATGGTCATCAAGGTCCCCTTTTCATGATTGAATGAATCCATGGTCCGTGATATTTATTTAAACCACAAAAACAATGTCGGTTCAAACGCATCCGAAAGTTCGACCGTGTTTGGAAAAAGGCATCATCCGCAATTGGGGGAGGATGCTTCACAGCCATCGACCGGGGTCGCCTTTCAGGCCACAGTCCAGCCGCCGGTTGCAAAAGTTGATTGTCAAATTAGCGGACGTTTGCATCCCTCCAACCTCGGTCTTCGGCATCCAATTTCTCGGCGGCGACACTCTCGTCAACAATGCAAACTGCATTCTCGCAAACAGTTTGAATAGCTCATTCCTGCCTGTAATTAAGACTGAACAACGGGAAATCTTTGCCACGAACAAGCATTCCTATTCATGCCGAATCGGTACAGCTTCTCGTTTTTTTTACAACGCGTCGACGACATCACACTTTCCCATTGATGGAAAAAGGAACGAGTGGCCAATTTTTTCCCTACTCATCTCGAACGTCTTTGACAAACCTCACGTGAAACGGCAACCGGTTTCATAGTTTACTGTCCATAGAAAATAACTGTGGGGCGCGAAATTCAAGATGCGATTCAAACTCCTCATCCGCGATCAAGAGCTGTAGCGGGGAAACGTACGCGCAACATTATTTGGTCGAAGAAGCGGCTATTGTCCATCGCAGGGATGTCCTTCCATATTTTGTTAGTGACATAAAGTTTTCCATGCTAGTCATTTCAAAGTCGCTTGTTCAATTTTTCCGAAATCTGTTACTAGTACCTGCTTGTCGGTCCTTGGAAATTTCGCAATGCGGAGCTGCAAGCAACGTCCGATTGTTTTGAGGGACTTTTGTCGCGCGTCCGGCGGCTGGTTATTTGTTTCGCGCGAAGTAGTACACTTTCTTTTGACATGCTAAAAATGGTATTCTCCTTGTCCTCAGAAGACGGCTTCGCCCTGTGACACGGGAGGCTTTACGACTGCAACTCTCCCTCCGTCGATCGGGTCACGATGAACAAGTCCGAAAAATGCATTTGGATTCGCACGAGTAACGCTGCTAGTCTGTCCCGGCGTGCGAACACGATTGGACTGGAAGTTTTTCTTTTACCGACACCCTCCTTGAGCCTTTTTCATTAATCACTTGATTGCTTAGTACCTTAACTGCGTATTCTTAAAAATAGGACAGAGTCGAACATCAGGGATTCAAGATCAGTTTGTTCTTGTTTCGGGCTTAGCTTGCAAGACCAGTACTGCCTCTGTAATCAGTGGATTGATTAACTCCAGTCGGTGTTTGTACATTCTAAAGATTCTCAATAACGATATCGCCTCTGTGTTGATTCCACCAACCCCCGAAACCAATTCAAAACATTGATTTCCATCACCTTGTTTTCACCTTCTTGTGCCACTAAAATTACTCGCCATCGAATACATTCCCATCTGCCATCGTACACGCGACGATTGTGACTCCACTCGAACCCCCTTTTACTCGTTTACAAAAAAGCGTGTCTCTGTCGACATGGATTACCCGATTTTCGGAGACGACCCACGAAACTAGTGAAAGCGGCGCTCTTTCGTCGGCATTCCTCAACTTTCTGTAAAGTGAAGGTGTCACCACCTTTCATTCAGCGGCAACTTTTAGCCCAAAAAAGACCTCCCCCAGACGGCTGTCAGAAAACGACTATAATTGGAAAATTGGCGATGCCGCGTTTTTTTGGGGTCATTCGCGTTCTGAGGAACGTGCAGCAAACGGCAAAAACTTTTTAACAGCGACTCTGAAACAAAAAAATCAATCCAATGCTCGCTTCCGCAGGTTCATTGGAAGTTTTCAAGGTCGACAAAGCATCTGAACACCCTCAATAACTCGGACTCGAAAAGAACTGGGAGAAATCAGTGCTACAACATGGTTCTGCGCACTTTTTCTGTTTTTGAAGCACTTTGCTTTGTTGTCTTTATTACATATTGGCACAGTGTCGGTACTTCCGGAGTAATGTTAGCGTCTGTCATTTTTCAGCCCCTGAAATCGACCGGGGCTTCTGCCACCATCTTAAAAGCACAACGCAATATTTCCTGCTTGTCACCCTTTCACGCAGAATTTAGTCATTTGTCGTCTTACAAGGGAATGTTTTGAGGTCATCCGCGCCGATTCGAACAAGCTATATAGCATTCGAAAGAGCATGAAATTCTAAGATTTTTCGCGCAAACCGGAACTGCCAATCGATTATTTCGGCCGAGTTATGCCCTTTTTAGTTTAAAAAAAGTCGATTTTAAACAATTTTTGAAAGGTCATAACTTTTTTTGCAGGAGGTCTTTCGGAACGGGGTTTATTTCATTTGATAGACAATATATTGAACTAAAAATTGGTTTTATGACCAAAAGCATTTGGCTACACAGTTTTGCGTAAATGATCACGCAAATTTGACGTTTTTCAATTGAATTTTGCCAATTACTGGTTGACTTACGTCTTTGGCTTATAAAAAACATTTTTTAGTTCAATATATTGTCTATCGAATAAAACAAACCCCGTTCCGAAAGACTTCCTGCAAAAAAAGTTGTGACCTTTTAAAAATTGTTTAAAATCGACTTTTTTTGAACTAAAAAGGGTATAACTCGGCCGAAATAATCGATTGGCAGTTCCGGTTTGCGTGAAAAATCTTAGAATTTGATGCTCTTTCGAATGCTATATAGCTTGTTCGAATCGGCGCGGATGACCTCAAAACATTCCCTTGTTAGTGATGCTTTCGCGCACGAAGATGAGTTAGAGTCACGGGAGCAGGTGTTCGAGTGGGTGCATTCTCGCTTTCAGCCTTTGGTGACAGCTGGCTTTCCGCATCTTCGTTTCATTCAGCGATTTATTCGGTTTTAGCCGCCTGGTGCGCAATTGATTCGAGGTCAAATTAGACAATTCGCTCTACTCTTAAATGAATGATGTCCGCGCGACGAGCCATTGCCCTTCCCTAAGGATAAACACGTTTCGGTCCGATGCTCCGTTGAGCCATGCCTTCCCGGATATTTGCACACCACGATCATAAATTTTCATGCATTGCTTTTTTGCAAGCTTTGGTCCTCTTCCGTTTTTTAAGCGTTATGTTTTTTGAAGTGCATTTCCATATTATCGGATTCTTTATCACGGTGATCAAATTGAAAACCTCTTCGACTCTTTGATGTTCTTTCTCCATCTTTCATTTAATAGCTGACAGCCTTTTGAATACAATCCCGTTTTCGCACTGAATCATTCCATGTGCTTTGTCCATTCCCAGCTTATGTATGTATACTCTGTGTGGTCCAGCCGGCCGCCTTAAAGTTGCCACCATGGTCAACCTTGTTTTTCCTATTTATAGTCCCTCCGTGGTATCCCCGATTTGCATATCCTTTTTAAACACACTGCCTAAGAAGGTTGCCCTGAATTTACTTGTTGGTGAAAAAGCCGAAAGGCTTTGGTACACAATGCTGTTTAAGCTCGCCGCTGGACGTCCATATTTGGTTTGAATTGACTTGAAAATAGCATTAATTGAGTAAATGGACGTTGTTGGACACCAACGTGCCAACTATTTTGACCGTGTTATTTTCGGATTTTTTTACCCTGCCATCTGACCAGTAAACAGTTTGGCATTATCCGGAATCTTTTGTACGACTTGTTTTCCGTTTTTCTTCGACAATTGCGTATCATAAACACTCGCTTTTGCAAATCGCAGTGAAATGGTTCAGCTGCGAAGAGCGGTCATCTTCCGCGGATTTAGTTTATCCGTGTCGTTTTTTGCCTTTCTACTAGACAATTCCCTTTTTCTTATTTGCATTTTACGACGGAAATTCGTAGAAATGAAAAAATTCATTTGCTACCTGAAAAAAATCATTGCGATTCTGTCGATTTTTCTCCCGGCATGTGACCCTATTTGCACCATTTCGCAATAGGAGTCTGGTTGCATTTGTTTATTAACATTAATTTTCCTTTTTGATTAGAATTCGAGCGGGCGAGAGTCTAATGTGTAAATTAGTGGTTTCATTTTTTTCAATTTCGAGAAAAAATAGTAAAATGAAAGCGAAGTTTACTTTTCGCGTGCCGCCTGCCCCGTTGACAATTGTCTTTTTACCGGACGTGATACGTAATGACTGTGTTGATGGACGGTATGAAGTCTCCCGCCGTGAGAAGATCTGGTTTTGGTGAAGGGCGTCATCAGGGCGATGATGGACATTGTTGGCTCACGCATCCCGAGCAACCACACTGATGACTATTTCCTCTTACAGAACAAAAAAAGGTCTGCCGCAGTTAGAGGCGATGACCTCGAATGATAAGTGTTTCAAAAGTTGACGGAAAAATAATACAAGAAGGCACCTGAAGGAAGTTTTTTTTGAATGTCCGAGCCACATGGCCACATTTTGAATGTAAACACTTGAGGAAACTCTGCGTGCAAGGGTGACAGTCGTGCAACGAAGCACTTAGTCATTATCTAATGACACCCGAGGGCGGATAGTAGCCATTGACCTCGAAATGGCGCAAGTGTTCATTTCTCGCGTTCAATGTGAGCTCGACCCGCGCGATCACTATCTGCCACAATGTGTCGAGCGTGGCTCTAAACAGTGCGAAAGGCTTTCTATAAATTAACCGGGCACCGTTTATTGCTCGTAAAGTTTCAACTTTCGTGACCCCCTTGGCGCGACCCACCACGTCAAGCACGGCTAAATTCGGTTTATTCGTTTGGTTTTTTCGCCATCAAGTTACTTCCGACCGTTCTCCAACCTTGACAGAAATTTTTTGAACAGTCAATGGCGACGATAGTGACACTTGCGCAAAGGCTTTCTTGGGGTCGTCTGCGGCGATTAAGTTAGTAGTTTTTACTGACAATTGTTGAGCACTATTCATGGCTGATTGAAGTCAGTTTTTTTCTCGCGTCTGTACCTTCAGAAGGTGAGGACCGTTTTGCCGTGTTCACGTTCACGCTGATGTGAGAGTACTTCGGTCAACTACGGGGGCAATGACCCATCCTATATTCTGCTTCGTGTATCGACAGATTCTTCCTTCAATCAGACTGTGAAAAACAGCATGGTCAAATCTCTTTTCCCTTTTCAGCCGAGTGAATTGGCGCCGCCAATAAAGATGTGCCCAGCATTAGACTCCAGGCACGATAACGTTATTTGACCTTAATTCAGTTGAATGCGCGGTTTGGCGGACTAAACCTTGTCGATGAGAAAGTCATTGAGATTCGCCTCACGCATCGTTTCACTCATTTCACGTGAGGCAACGCTTAATCCAGTGATCCTCCCTCTTTTACGCTGCCTAACGCGGTTTAGTGCACGATTTTCACTTCGGCAAGTCATTATGCACTGATTGGGCTGACTTGGTGCCAAAGGGCAAAGCCGCCGAAACCGAAACAGTTGTGGTAGCTTCCCTCAGGGGCCCGGCCATTCGGCCAAAAACGTGTCACTTCCTACGAGCGACTGGGATTTATGGCCGGTCGTTTGAGGTGGTCCCCAAGCTGGTCCCGTTTTCTGCCATAGTTCACCTCTATCCACTGTTTGCAGGCTATTCACGTCATCCAGCTTGGATGCCATCGGGGATAGATGCGGTAAAAAGACAATCCTTTCATTTCGGCGTCACTTCCAATGGCCTTGCTTTTAGCGAAAAACGTGGACACTGGTTTGTTTTTGTCATCTGACAGAGCAAACGCGGAGGACGAGCTCGAGGCCACTCAATTGCTTCGACATTCGACGGATGCCCGATGCGCGCGGCATCGGTGTCAAAGCTTCCCGCAGTGCCACCGGCTGCCGAGACCGTTGTTGGGGTCATAAATGCAGGCATGCGAGAGGAACCGGTCACTTGCATGCCACATTTGGTCATCCATAAATATTCAAATTGTTTTTCTGTGACGAATTCAACCTAAAAGATGCGTTGATGAACCCTTTTGTTTTTTTGCTTCGGTCTTCGGTCGTACGGTTTTGACCCTCGAATAACACCGTCGCTTTTTTATCGTGTTAGGGTGGGAGCATGAATCACCGCAAGACATTGTTCAAAGGCGTTTTCTTCTTCTTCGCGCATTCCGATCTGTGTTGCGAGTCACGGTGCCTATCTTGCTTCTTCGTCAATTCCCGGACTTCCGTAGTAAAATCCACCTGTTTGCGTGATCCTTTCAAATTTCCGAAACCCATTTACCCTTTTCTTACTCTGCATTTCTTCACACATCGCAATATCATCTGCTCGGGCCTATAGATTGTATCTCCCAGACGTTTTCCTGCATTTCTTGCCGCTGCTGCTTCCCCCAAAAATGTTGAGCTTTCTTACTTGTCTGGGCCGATAGTGTTCGACGAGCGGATTAAACTTACCTCTTCCTTTTTTCTTCCAGTTTTGCTAATGTTTCCCCCGTTTGTATTTATTTTTTCATCTGACTCATTCGGAGCAGCTACTTTATCGGACAATAAAAAAGTGCTCCACTGATTAGAACTGTTGCGTCAGCATGGTTGAGGATGTCCCAGTTTCCAAAAATTTGTGTTCAATTGTGGAAGCGCAAAAAGTTTCTGACTAACTGCTGGCACGGGAGATAGATGCCCACTCTGGAATTTGCCCTTAGCCAAAAAAGCAAGGCCACAGGCTATATAGACAACGATTGAGAGAGTCATTCGGCGCAACGCATGTTTCCGGATGGAGCGCAACTTGCGATGTAATTTTGCTCTCAGCCTTTTTCGTTAGCGGATTGCGTGACTTCATCCTACGCCGAGTCTGAGACTCAAATTTTTTGGTTGCTAAAGTTGGTTTTTTAACATTTTGAGCTTGTTTGGTAGTCTCAGTGGAGGCGTTGTGACACTGAGGCATTACTGATTTGCCGTTGATTGTTGCGGCTTTTCGATGGCGCCGACGTTCCGTCATGGGAATAGCGACTCGGCGACATAGTCGGCATGTCCTCTTCGCGTCGCCGTCGGTCGCACGTCGGCGAGCCTCAGCCCTCGGCAAAACCACCACTTATGGTGGGGGAGGAAACCGATCGGGACCGTTTACTTATGCATTTGCAGTCTTTGCGACTTAATTATAGTCTCTATCTATCGGATTTCCATCGTCCTTGCTGCCTTCCGTTGTAGGTACACTTTTACTGATGCGCGAAAAATAAATGCATAAAATTTGGATGTTCGGATGTGCATTTTACTGCAGTCACGGCAGCCTCTGGTTTTTTATACCGCACTTTTTTGGTACAAACCACGGCGTGAGAGGGCTGAACCGGATTGTATCCATTGCTCATGCGTAGATCACATCCATGTTGCGTTTTTTTCCTCTTTTCTTTTAGCATTATGTTTTCTCCACCTTCAGTTAGGGTATGTCTTCCATTTTTGTCGATTTCACGCGGCCTACAAAAAGTCATTATCAACCTATTTTCGCAATAGTGCATTACATACTGTCGGTGTAGATCGGGCACAAAGCCCTAAAGATGCTATCCGTTCCGCGGGGCCTCTGAAAAGGGAAATCGTGCATGGCCCAGCAATTGTGTTCATGCAACATCGATTGAGGGAAGACTACCCTATTTGCGCAGACAAACCGGCAGTTCCCACTCAATTGCTAAAAAAGGCCTGCGCCACCATGCTTCATCTTTTTGCCGTCAAAAAGTGTGACGGTGGGAGTCCATCTTACTGCCATATGCATCCTACAAGCGTATCCATCTTGTTGCATGTGTAGGCGTTGTGGTTGTTGAGCTATTTTTTACACCCTCTTTTTTTGTTGCTCTTTGACAGTTCTTCCTATCAGTGTAGTTGACAGTCCGCGTGGCTTAGGAGCCGGCTGGCTTAACGACCAAGCGTTGATCCACGGTTAGAAACAGTCTGTCGCTTAGCCGGCCTCTGAGGGTGGAGAAGATGGCAGCAGTAGAGCGCGCGACAAGACATACGCAAACAGCTTCCTGCTAAAGTTTTAGCGTACCCCGTGCTTGGGCTAGTGGTGTGAGAAGAAGGGCTTGCGAAGATGAGCCGCCTGTTGACCTGTGCTTTTGTCTTCCAGCAATCGATGGCTTCTTCAATTTTCTCGGCGACAGCCGATGGCACTTAAAAGGCCTCCATCGCGTCTTTTGTCCTTTTGTAAAGGCGGTGTCACCTTCTTAGAGCCCATGTTTGTATAGTCTTATCAATTAAACGACCGCTCTTGGTATTTCTTTCCGGCTGGCGCCGTTCGTTAGACTGTCTTCCGCCATAAGTCATGCTCTGTTCAAGTGGCGGTGCTGATGACCAAGCCGCTTTGGTGATTATACACCTTCAATGTATCGTTGAATCGTTTCCAGTTGCGCGAATCGTGTCTATAGGGCTTTTTTTCTTCATTTCGCGCCTTCTTCCGTTATTCTTACATAATCTGTATGGCCAAGGGTCTGGACGAACTAGTTTCATCGGAAGTACAGGTTGCCTAAGGTCCTGGACGCACCTATGTTTTTTGTGTCCTGCAGAATGCGGAAAGTGATACACTTCCTCGCTCACTTCGGTTAGCTTATTGGCGTTAAGTCGCAAGCTTTTCGATCAAACTCTCTGATTTATTGCTGGACTTGTTGCATGCATTTCAACCAATAGTCTACCCTTCGCGCCTCCTCCAACTAATTTGTTTTTGGTTTCGGTCATTTTACTTTTTGCAAACGTTTTATTTGTTTCGCTACCGTGGATCCGACGAGGGGTATCCGTCCTCTCCGGAATTTATCTTTTTTTAAACTAATTTTTCGCGCGGCACGCGTCAATAACCATCGCATTGAATGGCCTGCCTCCATGTTTTCTGTTTGATAAAAGACAGCTTTCCAGATTCCACACGCGTGTACTAAGTCCGGGAGATCCGGCTACTTTTGTTAAGCTAGCGACCTTTTCCGTACTTTCTGTCAATGTAAACACTGATCGAAGTCAAGCTGATTCAAGCGTGTTCACCACTTGTCGATTTTGCTACAACAATAGCCGTGGCTCCGTGCTTACGCTTTCGTCGGCAGTCTACGCGATTGACGCCAGCTAGTCACCGTTGATTGCCCCGCGCGATGCAGGACAATCGACCGTCGACCTCGGCGGACCCATGTGATTCGGGTGAAATATCCAGATTTACCGCAGATGGCACTCCACAATGTCCATGCTGTGCTGCCTCTGATGTCCAGATTTCACCCACTACTTCCTCCAGAAGTCGCCGCAGATCTAATCTTCCACCCGATCGAACAATCGGATCAACTCGGATAATGCTATCTACTTTTATTTTTGTGATGTTTGCATTAAGTAATGCCATCGGTGTTACGGGTCTGTACTCTTCCTCGGTGACTCGCGTAAGTGTGCGGGAATTTGATGATAATGGCATCGGCACAGTACGATTTTTTCCGATGCAGAATGAGAAGAATGTAATTCTCCAAAGAATGGTACGATTTATCTTTTCTCGTCTTTGATCCGTCATTCCGATTCTTTTCTGCAGGTACACGACAAAAACACCAATCGCCTTATTGTCGGTGCAGTCAATCACCTCTACGATGTCCACACATCACTCGCTGAGGTTAAGGAAAAAGTTTTTATTGGCGACGAAGGATGCGAAGGACGTAAGTTTACAACTTGACCTTATGGAGGAATAACATCGATTGTTCACCGCAATCCGATTTTCAATGAGGGTTAATTGGAAAGGTCGCGGGCACTTTGCAATTAGCATACGTTGTGTCGCTCCTGTTGTTTTTGTGTGTCACCGAAGCGATCATTCGCGAATTCATTGCATGCAATTAAAAAAGAGGAAAAGTTCATATGCGCATTACTGTTTTTGCGATGCCGAATCGAATGACCATGCCGTCTGCCATCCCTACCAGTTCCATTGTTTGAGCTTAGGGATCTGCGCGGCAGCTGTTTTGCCGAAGTCGTGAAGCAAATTTTTCTTTGTCCCGTACGCCGAAAATCTCCGCTCTGTACGCAGTAATTTGTTGGACTAAAAGCGGGTCGCACCGCTCCAACCACGGCGGATTAACGCATACAGAGGCTCGGCGATCACTAAATTGTCGGTCAAGCACCTTCGTCTGGGGAGTATGCAAATTTTTATTGTCCGCGCATAGGGTTTCGACATAGACAGAATGTGGATGGATAACATCAGCATGCATCCAACGATTGCGTGTCGGAAGCGACGGCTAGCATCCGGAAAGGGACTGTTTTTTTCTTTGCATTTAAAAACATTAGATCCTTAACTTTGAAATGGAAGAGATAACGCTTACACCACCAATCAAAAGGGGTGCTTTTAATTCTTTTTAAATTGAAAATAATTTTTTATGCAACCAAGTGTCAAATAGCGTTCAGCCCTATTTCCGTCATATTTTTTTTTTGCTTCTTTATATGCAAATTGGATTTGACCACTTGTTAAGCGCATTGTAGGTTAAACGGGTGCAACGGATGAGTAGCTTCTCGCATTTATTTATGTTTCGAGGTCGAGCACCAGAAGCTGCGTCGGAACATCATAAGCTGCCCTTAGCTTCCTCGCTAAGACGCTTAACGGTGTCGCTTCCCTACTTGTGCAGTGACCGCCAAAACCGTTGATTAAACAAATCAAACGGGTTAAACAAACACATTTACTCATTTCGGATTTGGCGGAATAAACACGCTGACTTGAGGGACAATTGCAAGAGATTTGCGGATTAGCACTGACCATAGACAATTACAAAAATAACTGCCTGACCTCTGTGACTCAAATCAAACAGTTGATAACCACTTGATTATTTTCAGCCAGCTGTGCGGTGTACGTCAAAGCCCTCGCTATCGACAAGTCAGAACATGCCTTGATTGAGTGCAGTGGCAATGGAACTTGTAAGCGACGTTCGCTGGGAAACATTAGCCACGTCATCGAGGAATCAATCCGAAATATGGTTCCCTATGGCTCAGAGGGAATGGCAACAGCATTAGTCACCGAAACTTGTGGAGTTAATGATAGGTGCGGTTCTAACCGTACTCGCACATTGATTCTGGGGACCACCCCTGTCAAGAAGGAAGATACTCAATACATTATTTCCGGGTATAATCTGAAAGAAGGCAGGCACTTGGAAGCTTTGAAGACTAACTTCGATGGATTGCAACTTACGGTTAACTATGAAAATTCTGACGTGTTGAACCTCATTGACTATATCTTTGCCTTTGAACATGGTAACTTCGTCTACTTCATTGTTCGTCAGAATTATGATAGTAGCCGAACCACGACACATATCGCCAGATTTTGTAAGGATGATACTAAGTTCCACAGCTATTCTGAGATTCCGATGATATGTAATGGTCCAAATGGTGAAAAATTGTTGTATGCTCAGGATGCCTTTTTCGGCAAACCGGATTATGATCTTGCCGAATTGTTTAAAGCACAATCGTACGTTTTCGGTTTAGTATTCTAAAAATCTGTTTTTAAAAGCCATTTTTAGTGTTGATAGTGTCGATTTGGTGTTCACTGTATTTTCGTCAAAGTTCAACACCAGCAGCAATGCCGATGATTACGTTTCCGGCGTTTGTGTTTACGATATCCGCGAGATTTCGAGACAGTTTGAAGTTGCGCAAAAGCAATGCCACGAGGGTCACGGTAATCGAGGATTCAACTTCCAACCAACAGACGTTCAAAAATGTACTCATACGAAGCTTCCGGATGTTCAATGTGGCTCTGAAACGAATCCCTTTGTGGATGGCAGTAATCACCCGGTCACCGCCAATGCATGGCTTGTTCGCGACAAGGAACATTTCTCGTCTATCTACGTCCATGGCTTCAAGGGTGCTAACGTCGCTTTTATTGGAACGGCAGAAGGGGTCTTACACAAAGCTGTTTTATTAAACGAAACCTCTTCAAAGATTTTCAAGACAGTGCAACTCACAAATGACGGATCGCCGATTCTTCAAGACAAGGTGCAAGTTGATTTGGGCTCCAACATCAAAACGCCAACTTTGTTCGTCATGAGCAAGTATGCCGTCCACAAGCTGAAGGTTGATCATTGTGATCACGCCGACAACTGTATCGACTGTGTCCGCCACGAAAATCCGTTTTGTGGATGGTGCGTCAAACTTAATCGTTGTGCGAAACGTGATGAATGTTCTTTTGACTTCATAAACTACCGCCGAACTCAGGAATGTCCTAGCATTATTAATATCACTCCAAATCAGCAAGATATCGTCAAATCCCGTCATATCATGATTAGCACCCAAAACATTCCTGTCGATCCACGACTGAAATGTGTTTTCAAGATCGATAATCGCCCAGAAGAACGACGTCCCGCGGAGCATGTTAGTAATGGCACGTTTAAATGTGAGACCCCGACCTTTCCGAATCTTGCCGCCGCTGGTATTGATGATGAAGGCGCGAGCAGCGTAACCGCGCGACTTTCGATTGTCGATGGTGATGCAACACTAATTTCGAGCAACTTTACGTTCTTCGACTGTCAGCAACATTCAACATGTAATGAGTGTTCTGAATCCACCTTCCCTTGTTTCTGGTGCATCAAAAACAACAAGTGCGTAACGAATGCTGAAGATGCTTGCAGAGAGGATGTCCTGGTCGTGTCTAGGGTAATTTATACTAACCACGTTGACACTCAACAAGTATTAACTGTATTCTTTCAGGTTGTTGGTAGTGGTGCTTCCCGCATTGGCCCCTCTGGCTGTCCTCGAATCGACACCCGTAATCACAGCAGCTTCTACATCGGCCTTGGAAAGAATCGGCAAATTTCGGTCAAAGCAGAGAATCTGGACGACCCTAGTATGCAGCATTTCAAGTGTAACTTCTCACATAATGGCCAAGTCATCAAAACTTCCAAAGCCATTAGGCGAGGTAGCGATATCGAATGCCTGGATGTGAAGTTCGATAGTTTTGAACATCTGCGACATATGGTTAATAATGCTGCCACTTTGCCGATTGATTTGAACATCCTCTGGGCCCAGACTGAAAAACCACTTCGAGCCGTTGCCGGACAAGAATTATCTCACTATCGACCTTTAGGCAATCCGCATAACATCCAAGTTATCGTTTACACGTGCGAGCGTTTAGCAGATAACTGCGGTCATTGTCTGATTCTACCGAAGCATTATGAGTGTGGATGGTGCGATTCTTCAAATAAGTGCACATTCCGTGCTGCGTGCGCTTCAGATTGGATGTCAATTCTGTCGCCGAATTCCCATTGCAAAGCCCCTAAGATCATTAACTTCTGGCCACGCAAAGGTCCCCGTAATGGTGGAACTCGTCTGAACATTACCGGTGTCAATCTTGGCTTGAATGCCGCGGATGTGGAAGTTTTTGTTGAAAACAACAGATGCCAATTGATTGCAAATGAGTATAAGCCGACAGAATCCATCGTCTGCATGACAGGACGTGTTGATGCTCCCATGGATGGACACGTCATTGTCAGAATCGGTCCCCACAAAGAGAAGAACTTCACCAACGTTGCTCTCGATTATTACCGTTACGCTGATCCCGAAATCACATACTTCTCTCCCGTTAGCGGACCTGTTGGTGGTGGAACAGATATTGTCTTCACTGGCAAGAACCTGGACAGTGGCCGAGATGTGACCATTAGAATCGGAATTGTCAACTGTCGTGTATTGCGTCGGACCGAGAAAGAACTTGTCTGCAGAACTGAAGCTGCCGATTCTAATAACATGGAGGGACGTTCTGCAAGTGTTTCGCTAACTGTTGATGGAGCCGTTTTCTCTCTTCGCAACTCAATCAGCTACACTTTCCTCAAAAACCCAGCAGTCACTCGTGTTGATAAAGCCGTTTCCATCGTCTCTGGTGGTATTTTGACTGATGTCGTCGGCCGTGATTTGAAGCTTCTGCAGCGCCCAAAAATGGTTGTCAAGTTCGAAGATAAACTGTACTATGGTGAACGTTGCATTGTTGAATCAACTTCACGCATGCAGTGCCGAACACCGGCCATTGCTGAGCCCCGTGAAGGATATAAGTTCTCCTCAGAAATTCCAATAGAACTAGACTTCGGATTCAGTCTCGATCAAGAAGAAGATAACTTTAACAAGTACATCGACGAAGACGACGAGAGCAAGTCCAAGTTGAACGTTTATCCGGATCCGAAAATCATCAACATCAGCAATGTTCAAAGTGCTCAAGTTGGATCTGATTTGGTCATGAAAGGCGAAAATTTGATTTTGGCAGCTTCCGTGCGTGATGTTAATGTCACTGTTGGAGGTGCCCCGTGCGTTGTGACGGCGTTGGCATCGGTAACACTCACATGTCAACTCGGTCCTCAGATGGAAGAAATTTTTGATGATCAGGATGATGTTGATGTTATCGTTTCTATTGGAAACAAAATGTAAGCATTTTTGAACTACATTAGTATTCTTTTAATTTTAATATTTTTAGTGAAAACGTTGGCAGAATCTCTGGTGGATTCAACTTTGCTACTCCAAGCTACCTTATCCTCGGTATTGTCTTTGCCTTCTTCCTACTTGTGTTCATTTTGATCATTATTTGCTACCGGCGATTAAACAAAACTCACAATAAGGAAATGCTTACCATGAAGCATCAGATGACGACCATTGAAATGAAGATTGCTCAAGAGTGCAAGGAAGCTTTCCACGAGTTGCAGACCAATCTCAATGCCATCGCCGGATCCTTGCCTGAAGGAACGCCGTTCATACCATTCCTGAGTTATCAGGATTACACTGCTCGAATTCTGTTCCCCCAGTCATTCAACAACCATCCAGTTCTGCGTGAGTTGGATGTTGACTCGGATCGTCAGTGCCAAGTTCATAATGGCTTGAAGCAGCTACACAACTTGTTGCTCAACAAAACCTTCCTGCTTGCTTTTGTCCGAACGATCGACGACAACAAGTACATGCTTCAAAAGGACCGTGTTTATGTCGGTAGTTTGCTGATGGTTGTATTTCAAGATCGCATGGATTACTGTACCGAAATTTTGAAGCAGCTTCTCAAAGAATTGATTAAGCGAAACCTGGAAGCACGATTCCAGCCTAAGATTCTTTTCCGCCGTGCAGAGAGTGTAGCCGAACGCATGCTGTCTGTTTGGTTTTCATTCTTGATGTATGGTTACTTAACGGTATGTTTATTTACACCACTACTTATGAGTATTTACTCTTTTTTTATTCAGGGTACCGCCGGTCAACAACTTTATCAATTCTATTGGGCTACGAAGCAGCAAACAGAGAAAGGTCCACAAGATTCCATCACTTTGGAAGCACGCTATTCGTTGTCCGAAGAAAAACTGCTTCGAGCAACTGTTCATAGCCGTGAGCTTACCGTCTTCGTCGTAACTGAAGGCGGCGGTGCCATTGGTGATACCCAGGTTACCGTGCTTGATTGTGATTCGATTACGCAAGTCAAGGAGAAGTGCATTGATGCAAAATACCGCACAATTCCATTCTCCGGTCGGCCTTTGGTCACCGATGTCGATCTTGAATTGCGGTTACCTGGTGGGCAGCGAAAGATGATGCTTGATTTGGACCAATCTTCCCGACATGACAATGGCTATTGGCGGTACAACACGCTTGCTCATTATAACGTCGAAAACAAAGCCATGCTAGCGTTGGTCCCTCGTCAGGCAAACAGCTCGTCATACAATTTGTCGCTAATGTCAGATCGATCTGATTCATCATCGAAAACCTTCCACAACAGCCCGACATTGACACGGCCATTTGGCACAACTTCGAGCGGACACAGCAAAGATACGATGCGAGTGTACCACTTGGTGCGCCAACATGGTGAACAGGAGCCGCAGGAGAAGATGATGTCAGAGATTTACTTGAACAGGCTTCTCTACATGAAGGGCACACTTCAAAAGTTTATTGAAAACTTATTTGAAGTCATCTTCGCGACAACTAGCAAAACGGCTTGTCTACCTGCATGCGTCAAATACATGTTCGACTTCTTGGATGACCAAGCTCGAGAACATGGTATTGTTGACGAGGATGTTAGCCATGCGTGGAAAAGCAATGCTTTGCCATTGCGCTTCTGGGTTAACCTCATCAAAAACCCAGACTTTATCTTCGACATTCCGAAACCCACGAAGATCGAGGGATCGTTGAATGTTGTCGCACAAACCTTGATGGATGCTTGTTCAAAGCAAGATCAACATTTGACCAAGGATTCGCCAAGCAGCAAACTATTGTTTGCCAATGACATTGAGAAGCACAAGAATCTCGTTGCCAGGTTTGTTGATATTTCTTTGCAAACAAAAAATTAATAATGGTTTTTTTAGGTATTACAATGAAATTGCTGAACTTCAACGAATTCCGGAAGAAAACATGAGCTCCTTCCTGTTGCAAGGTACCCAACCAAATCAACGCAGTTTCCACGCCTGCTTATCTGCTCTCAATGAACTGTACATTTTCGTCGCCCAGAATCGTGACATGATCTACGAAGAACTCACCAACAATGAATACGCCCTCCACGGAGGCCTGCCAGAACAATTTCGCAAAATGCTCGAAACAATGGACGTCGTGCCGGACTCCAGCATCAACAATGGATCCCTCGACAACTATAATTCGAAATCTCGTCTCATGTCAAATTCGCATAGTCGCTTCTTCTAAACATTTACGGTGCCTCAGTCATAACCTTAAGCTTCTGTCGCACGGGTCGACCCTGAGTTTTGAACTTTTATCAACTCTCTTTTTCTAGTTCATTGAAATTAAGCAAGACATTTGTATAGATACCGTTTTTAAATTAATTGCCGCTGATACGGGTTGCTAGTGGCTATCGAAAGTTTTCCACATTTTGTTGTCACAAGAATATAGTTTCGAAATTTCTTCAACTATTCGGATAACGCAAGGGCCTTTTACTGTGTTTTCAAATTCGTTGCCATTCGCTCAATTCGCTTGCTTGTCGTAAATTGTTACTATTATTGGTGTTGCTGTTTCACTTCTTTTTTAAACAGTTTTATAGAGAATAATTAAATGATATTTATATAAAGCTGAGATATTTGTTTGCGTGTTTTATCTTTGGAGAATTGCAATTTCTTTAATGGGTTTTGGGTGTGGCTTGGGCAAACTGTCAAATGTCACAAACACTTTACAATCAGAGGCAATTGCCGTCGGTCCCGAAAAGCAGATTAACAGTTAAGAATGATTGGCAGCGCCGATCTGGTAGCTAATACTCCGACCTCGATCGACGCGAGGATGGCTGCCAGTCACGAGGCTGACGAGTGGCGCGGTTTCCTCTCTCTCAGTATGCATATTGGGGCAGTTTCCTCTGGCGGAGCTATTTTTCAGCGATGTTTTCTTCAGTCGCTGCGCGTATAGCATTAGGGTAAGTCGAAAACATTGTGCGGCCGACGGCAGCCATGTTGATTCTTCCTAAAAGAGGCGCCAAACTCAACGGAGTCTCTTGTCTAACACTATCCATTCTTTTTTATTCAGTCTTCTTTCGAAACTGGCGCCTTTCGAAATTCATTCTTTACCTAAAACGCGTTTCAGAGAAATGAAAAAGTCAGTAGGCGGTACTTCTCTCCTTAACTTTTTCAAATAGGTACATGTAGTTTTTCAAGCTGGACCGTTCACGCTGAGAGTTCTAACCATTTTAGATTGGTATCGACGGTTGTAATATCGCGAAGAAGATCGACAACAAGGTAGTCGAGTTGTCTTTTACAATCCGAACCAATTGCACCTTCGCTTCCGCGCATCCAGTTTTGAGGCAACAGCTGGCATAGCGCCAACTTTCAAAGGGATCAGTGGCCCGATTTACTGCCCACAAAGCCTCCCTCTTCTCAAACTTTTGGAAAACGACTGCAACCCAAATCCGATTGCTTTTCATAGTTGGTTGCATTTGCGAGCCTTTCCGTCATGTGCAGAGGTGTTTGCGTTAGTTTCGGTCATTCCACGGAAACGAGACATCACCACCTATCGGCGCTGTCAGTCTCGATTATTTGATAAGCGCGCAAGAGCTGTTTCTGCGCCCAATTTCAGCATTCCTAAAATGCGTGGAAATCCTAGACGATGCGCTGCCACACTGTTTTTCCTTTCAATTGATAATAGATGCCTGCAAGAAATGGAGAAAAGGGCGGTGATCGTTCAAAGGAGTTCACCTGATATTTAAGGTGCTTATAGGCTTTCGTTGTGACATAGTCGGATTGTCGACAAGAGTTTAAGCGAGCTTCATTCTGAAAGGATGTACTATTTTGAACCATTTCAAGCCGTAACACGACACCAGTAGTCGTTTTTGTATTAACTTCGCGTAGTTGTTTTTGCGGTCGTCACAAGGGTACTGTTTTTCTACACTTCGATGCTTTGCATAATCGACTGACAGTTTTATTGCTCTGATCGCGTTGTATTTAAAATGATTGACTAATTGTTATAATAACTTTTTTGTCCAGGTCGTTCCATGAATAATATGAAGGCCGATGATTCATGAATCTACATTTTCTAAGAGCAATGCTAGTATTAGTTAAACGTGTTTCTATGTGTCCCTGTAATCGCCCCCATACATCCCCACACCCATTTCCATGTGTGTTTTGCCTGTTTGAATACAATGCACATCGAGAAAGAAAAAATTAAATCGAGGTTGTTGTCTAAGGTGCGGTCGATGTCGTTTGACCTTTCCTCTAGTTAAGCCCAGATTGTGTTCGATTTACGTGCGCGAAAGAAGATTTCTAATAAATTAGAAGGAGGAAAATGTTTCAACGCACACTTTCTATAATTGTTTTTAGTTTACTCCTTGACTACACACGTGTTCCATCAAAATGCCCACCTGCCCGCGTTGCTCTAAGCCCGTCTACTTCGGTAAGTTGTCAGATTTGTCTGCAAAACATAATTAAGAATACTTTTTATAGCTGAGCGAGTAACTTCCATTGGCAAAGATTGGCACCGTCCGTGCCTCCGATGCGACAATGATGCCTGCCGTAAGACCCTATCTGCTGGATCCCACAGTGAACATGATGGCAAGCCTTACTGCAACCGGTGCTACGGCGCTCTCTTCGGCCCCAAGGGCTACGGTCACGGCGGCACCGAATCACACACCTTCCTTAATGGCACAACTGGCGTCAACTAAATAACTGTATTTTTCCGCACACTGCAAAATATTCGTCTAATGTCTATATACACCAGCTTTAGTACAGTATTACCATAATTTCTTATAAACATTGTTTTATTATTGAATAAACTTTATTCTGTCACAATTTTTGATTGCTTTTTATGAACATTACAAACCTAACAATTTTCTTAAAATATCTGTTAGTCATTACCACGCTGGAAGGTTCCATAAAAATGAAACTTAACTATTCTTTAAAATTGTTTACAGTTCACCAACATGCAATGCACTAATTTGACCGGATTTGATCTTACGTCAACAAATATTTCTCCTCGTTGTCAAGGAAAGGATTTGCGGGGCTCCGATGGAATAACGATATAAGTATATTATACGAATTACTGTATCAAAAATCGGCCATTTAATTAAATTAGAGTTCTTGGGTTTTCTATGTCACGACCCACTTTGCGAATAATTAGTCTACGTTATTAAACTATTATAGATCGTTTTTGAATTCAAAAAGGCACATTCACATCCTCATGGGTTTTGCCAACCGGCTTGTTTTATTCTTCATTTTACCAACCGTGCTGGTAAAAATTAATGTTCAGATTTTAAAGTGCCTTTAAAAGTTGTTTTTATATCATGCGCAAGTGCAGCTTACTTCTTTGTCTGTGTGTGAATCAATAGAGCTGCGTTTCTCGTACGGAAATGCGCAAAGGGTTACCCACACGCGACGTTTTGGGTTGCTAGGCAATGAAGCCGATGCGGAGTACTGCCTTCATCAGAGGTATTCTTTCACGTTTTCACATGCCTAACTGCCCTCCCTTTTAGCATTATTAGAGAGTGAGGACCCCAGCTGACACGCGCAGCGCGGAAGAGCATTATTGCCAGTGGGGTGAGCCACGTGCCACACTCAGACGTGAGGTTGCCTTGGGGCAAGTTTAGGCTTTAACAATTGCTTTTGTTTCGCGCATCTTATTTTTCCGGATTTCTAGTAGCTTTTGCACAATTTAGGCTCTAGAAAAAGCATAATTTTTTATGTAAACAAATTCGCAGTTTGCGTTTTTAAAGCCAAAAACTAGCTATTGATTAAAATATTTTATATTTTTCCGTCGCTCTGAAAACTTTGTGGTTTTTTCCATGACATATACGCACTGCTAACCAACAGTTATATAGCACATTTGTCACTCATTCCGGCACTCATTCCATCAAAATATATAAATCACGTGCGCGGTTTTTTTTTGTTTACGCGTTTTATATGGTTTAATTTTTGGGTTCGGTTTTTTTGCGGTTTATAAGGTTTTTTTTTCAGTGGTAACATATCTCACAAGTGACAGCTTTGAATCATGGCCAACGCCGGTCAACACCCCGCCGTCCATGCCGTACTTCGTGTACGACTCCCGCAGATTGCGGAAGCTCCGACACCGCCTGTTGAGCCCGAGCTTCCTTCTTTGGAGCCTGAAGCACCCGCTGCAGCCCCAGCGGCTCCTGCCGTCCCCAATGGTAGCGGCCGCAGCAACGGTGCGAAGAAGCTGCGCAAAATCAAGCGCAACCATCTGGATCTCATGAGCGAGATGTTTGCCGAAGAGAGACGCAAGAAGAAGGCCGCCAAGCGTGGAGTTCCACCGAAGAAGGGCCCAAGTAAGAAGGCTTGGAGAAAGATGCCGATCCCCGAGAACGTCGAGATGCTCAGCGAGCGAAGCTTCCGCTTCAAGGGAAGCGACAACATCTGGGTCTTGAGCAAGCCCTTCACCCCCGAGATGAGCCGTGACTTTGTGTAAGCGCTTTTCAAGCCGTGTCAATCGAATCATGATCTATCCGTTTCCTTATCCGTATTATTTATTTTCCACTTCAATCCTGTGAAGCTTCTACATTTCGGTTTTATCACTTTTATAACGTCCAAAAGCTGTCTGTCTGTATAATGAAATATAACAAAAATCTAAGATCTAAAGAGGTTTTTCGCTCTATCTGTTTATATTCCATAAACCCCATCCCACACATATATTTGTTTCTCACTATATCATGTTAAAGATAAATAAATGGCTACATTGCCAGAGTTTGAGGGGATTTAACACAACAAATATTATTAAATTTTAAAATCAAACAGTTAATAAACTTTGTATAGGCAATTAGACAATTTGCTACAGAAGTTTATTCAAACACTCGTATAAAGAGAATACCAACGTATATAGATTAAACAAAGCATTTTACACATTGTTAAAAAGATACACGAACATTGTTGTTGATTAGTTGCCATCACTTTCTTCACCTTCGGTTGAAAAACCCAAAGAATCAACGCGTCGTTTCACCGGAATAGTCAGACGAATTGCAAAAGTCCGAGTTTGTGGCGTGCTCATGGTCGGCGGCAACGAAACGGTACTACCTGTAAACGACATATATGATATATCAGTGTTAATGTAAAATGCACCAAGAACACTAACTTGATTCTAGCTCCGTTGTCTGCGTAGGCTTCGATTTCAGCTGTTTCATAAGATCGAATGCCAAAACGTCAACTGCAGGTTCGATCAAGCATAAATCTCCGAATACGATCTCGCCAGAAGAGATGAGTGGCTGAAGCGCCTTGAAAAGCTTTCCAGGATCACCCCATCGGAATGTGACTGGAGGCATTGAACCTGCGTACAAAACATAGGTTTGATCTTCGAGTGCTTTCCATGTGTCGTCCCAATAGAACTCAGCTGGGATTGGCTTCTGAAAAACGGTCAATGTTTACAGTGGATTAGAAAGTTAAATTATTACCGATTCAAGACAGTCCAAATTCGATGCTTCTGTGGAGATTTTCAGCTGATTAGCAAAATCGAGGTCAAGGATAAGGTTTTTCCGAAGATAGTCGCAATCGATGGCTACATCCGGCGAGCACCACTTTTTGAGTTGTTTAGAATTCAGAAGCTGGCCAGGTGTTGGGCGTTTCGTAGGATCGACAACGAGAAGTTCATTTGAAAGAAACGATTTGAGTTCATCGCCGCCGGCCTTGACAATTCGAGCACGTAGTTTCTGAAATTACATTTGAATTATTTGAATTCAACAACGCAAACAATGAAAAACAAAGAAGACTTACCAACATATTCGTAATCAACCAAATGAACGGCATCTCTTCACGAGTCATCAGCACAGCAAAATCCTTCGGCAGTTGAGATTCGTCGGGGGCAATGAGTTGCAACAGAATCACACCGAGTGACCAGGTATCGGCAGTCTCTCCATAAGACAGACAGTCGGCGACGCCGCTGGCACCGAGATTGTGCAACTTCTCGAATGCCATGAAAGTTTCCTTTCCAACTGGTGTCACACATTCCTTTGATTGCACCTTTGCCTGGCCGAAGTGAGCGATTTTGACGGTACCATTACGCGTCAGAAGGATGTTATCCGGAGCAACGTCACGATGGACAAGCCCCGCCTTCGCAAGGAAATCCAAACCAGCACACGCTTGGAGGAGAATTCGTGCCATAATAGCGATGGGCCATGGAGCACCGTTGTACTTCTCGTAACGCATTTCTGCCAGATCCGAAAGTACGTACAGCTTCGGCAAAACGAGATGCAAATCCATTTCAGCAATGAAGGCGCCATGAGTGTGAAGAAGGTTGGCGTGTTGTAGCCGTGTGAGAACGTACAGTTCTGTCAGCATGCGACGGATATAGCGATGGGCACGTTCTGTCGGTGATACAAGCCCTGAGGCAGGGGCCAAGAGGATGGCATCAAGCCGTTTTCGGAGATACGCCGTTTTGATGACACAGCGCCGAGTGCCAGAACCGCCCATTAATCCGAAATGCGGGCAACGACAGTCGGCAACCCGGACACAGCCAAAACTACCGGTGGCAATAGCATCATCTGAAAATGGAAAAACGGAAATACGTAAAGTCATCAAATTTTGGATTGAAGAAAAAAAGCTGACTTTTCGTATAAGCGGCCCCATTTAATGGCCACGGATCCCGAACATCATTGCCGACGGCGTCCACAGCTGCTGTGACTGAGCCTAGTAGCACATTACGGATTTCACGGGCTTTCGCGGAGTCAAGCATCGCTACAACAGCGGATAAAAGTTCAAAATCATCAAAACGAGGATGATAGGTGGGTGGGTCGGGTCGGTCAGCGCGATCGAGTCGCCAAGGCGGGCCAGCGCGGACAAACAAACAACGCAGCGGCACGCACTTTTTTGGCACCTATCTGACAACTTCGAACTGTCACAAAAAGTTGTCGGTCAGTGTTTCTAATATGAAAGTCCAACAAATATAAACTTCATCCTTTTATTGGTATTTTGACACATACACTTTTTATTGAACCATTACATTCGACATTTCACATTTACGAAATAATAATTAATAGATGAGGCATCGCCTTGAACGGCGTGGCTGCTCCTTGGCATCCTATGTGAGCAAAAACAGAATCAATCAGTTGTAAACAGGCAACAGGTGTTGATTGTGAGACGAACGTCGCAGTGCTAATGAGACATGACTTCCTCGAGCCTCTTGCATGATGGCATGTTCATTTCCTGAGCCTTTTTCCAAAGACCTTGATCACCGCGCATCTTCGCTGTCCAAAGCATAGATTCACCTGAAAACACACATTTTACGAACCACCCAAAAAAGTTTAACGGAAACATACGATTGTTCTTTTCTTTGTAACACCGCATACGAAGCTGAGTGATGTATTCGTTCTCGACATGGGATTCAATTTGACCAAGTTTGCTGCGATAATCGCTTTCGAAATTCTTCTTCACGTAATAGTTAACCCGTAGATCGCGAGTGATGCGAGGATATACGTAATCGCCCTCTCGAGAAAGAGAGTATGCCGGCTCGCCGACCAGGAATTGCATAAACAGTCCACCAAAAAGCAAAACAAGAAGCGGCAGAATATGGAAAATGTTTCCCAAGAGTGTTTGCGGCTCTTGAGGCTCCTCACGACGGAACTGGAAGTGAGCACGGCGCCGGTAGACGGAACCGTTCGGGAATCCACCACCAAAGAACATTTCGAAAATATCTTCGGGGGACATTTCAGCTTCAAAGCCTCGACCAACGTCATAATCGTTGAAGCCATCGTTATGTCGACGTCCACGGACACCTTCTGCGCCGAACTGATCATATTCGGCACGCTTCTTGGTATCGGACAATACGGCATACGCGTTTCCAAGGGCTGTAAAGCTCACACTTTCACAAAATTCAATAAAAATGAAACACTGTACCTTTGAACGCGTCAGTAGCGCCAGGAACTTTGCACTTATCAGGATGAAGCTTCAAAGCTAATTCACGATACTTTTTCTTCAAAGTGATTTCCGAGGAATCTTTGCTAACTTGCAAAATTTCGTAGTAGTCCTTGCAATGGCGAATTCTAAAAAGTGATAAAACTAGCTATCGTTCATTGAAAATAGGCGAAATTACCTGTCTACAGCATGCACCTCATCCTGGGAATATTCTGGCTTTGAAGCACGAGAGGCACTGTTGCTACGAGACCGAGAGCTGGATTTAGGGGATCTTGATGCACTTGGGGTACGTCCATCTAAAACCATTCATGTTTAAATGGCTAAATGGCTTAACTTGAACTTACTGGTTTTAGCCTGAGATTTTTGGTTTGATCCGGTAGAAGGACGTCGACGCTGTCGCAGATCAGCGTCTTCATAGTGATCATCATGGGAATAGCTACGTTCTTGCGGTGGAGGCCTGTCAGAGCGCTCCGAGGCGGTACCAGTAAGAAAAGCTATAAAAATGCGAATTATTAGTTGTATTCGCCAAAAATATATAGAAAAACCTACATTTAACATCACAGTTGGGATCAAGGCGCTGGGCTTTTGCAATGAAACGCTTCATCTTAGCTTCATCCTTCTCCAGCATTGCATCTTTGGCTATCTGGAGACACTTCAGAGCTTCATCACGATTTGCATCTGCTACCATGTTTGCGATCTCAAAGGGATTTACCCGTCACGGCTCGAGGAAAAAGGTGTCTATTCGGAATGAGAAACACTTGGTTTGCTCATACGGCCGATACAATAAAAATCCTGAAAAATCAATATGAATATATAAGTAGAACCGGAAAGGGCTAACGGCAAACACGAGAAAAAGGTAAGAACACGTATGCATAGGGACATGAGGCAAAGGCATAGGCCAACTAAAGGACGTTTCGATCAATACGGCGGAATGAGTGTTAATAAATGTCTGGAACAACGGTGTCACCAAAGTGACGAGCCAAAGTACAAGAATCATAGGGAGAGATAGTTTTCAACACGCACCGCTTCATTCGATTTATAAATTGAGTGTAGCCATGGTGAGCGGACAGGTGTCACTCCACAATCGATACCAATTAACTGGACGTTGAGGATGCAGTCAAGGGGCATGGAAATTATATAAAATAGTGCCCATAAGTGAACTAAACTAGACAAGCACGCGGTCGAGACCAAGCCTCAAGCGGAGACATAAATTGAACAAGCGTTCGCGATGAGACTCGCTCAATACAGCCGTGCATACTTTTGGCGCATTGCCCCTGGCTGCTTGGAACGTCGCCCCGCCACCGGCAACGAGGGCCACTCAGAGCTGTGCGGGCATTTAGCAAGTAAACGGCCGGGGATGTTACAAAGCAACCTTTTTGAGATAAGTTAAGACGAGGGACATTCATTGGGTCGAGGCCCGTCGACTGCGTCGCAGTATGCACAACCTTGATACAGCTGTGCGGCGTCAGCGAGCTTGACGCTTCGACGATCCGTTCAGGAAACGACACAGTTTTTCTTGGCCTTGCGCGATTAACAATGACAGTCACAATTCACAAGTGTCGACGCTTCTTTTTTTCTTTGTTCCTCTGGCAATTACATCCTGCCGACAGCCACGTCCGCAGTTTGACCTATGCCATAACGTGGATGACAATTGCAATTGCAGCTGTTGTTTGTTGACTGAGATGATAAAGAAAAAACTAATGCTCCGCCCTTTGTAGGTTTTGGCGAGAGAAATCACTTGGCTCTCGGCCAGCTCGTGACCGACAGCGATTATAATCACCGACGTTCCCTCGTCATTTTTTGTGTAGCGCTGTTGAGGAACCGAGTTAGTCAAGATCCGAATGGTGTAGACAACTATGGGGAAGGTAAGGACTTTGCTGATTATATCCGACGTGAGATTCAACCTCCAATGATTACAGCAACGCGCTCGCAAGAACATCATCGTGAGGCCACCACATGTGATCCCGGATGTACATAATGAAGTGGTTATACCGAAGGAGATTCTCGACGACATCTGCTCTCGGTTTGTTATGTCACTTCCAGATGAATTGGTATGAACCGTTTTTAGTTGTGTTGTTTTTCAAAATTTGAGTTTTCATATTTTAGAAAAGAGACAACATCCGAGTCTGCTTTGAGGTCGAGCTCGCTTTTTGGTTTTTCCTCGACAACTATTGCGACCCCTCCGTCAGTAACGTGACGAACAAACAGCATCGACGGGATTTCGCTTCCTTCTGCCGGGCCATGTTCGAGCATGTTGATTTCTTGAGGCCAAAACTTCCACATCTCAGTCAAGTTAGTGTGTGATCCCCCCTACTTGGAAATATATATATAAATTTACAGATCCTCAATGAATTTCGTACTTACAAGAGCAGTATTCCGGTTATGGGCGCTATCATTCTGGATCGAACGTTGAACTACGTCTTGGCGGTTCAAGGCTATTACTCGCCGAAGGGATCATGGGGCTTTCCCAAGGGCAAAATGAACGAAAAAGAAAGTCCAGCAAAGTGTGCAATCCGCGAAGTAAAGGAGGAAATTGGCTTCGATATCAGTTCCCGCCTCGATCCGCGCCTGCGACTCCGACGTACCGTCAACCTCACGCCGACAACCTTGTACATTATCACCGACGTAGATATCGATACTAAATTCCAGCCCGAAACAGAGTGCGAAATCAGGTGTGTTAGCAAGACATTTGTTTGATTCGTAATTGAACAGGTGTTTTTTAGACAGATTCAGTGGTGTTCCCTCTGGGATTTGCCCACCACCCGGACGGACCGTGAGTCGGCGGCAAAGTTCAGCGCTCGTCCATCCAGCTTCTTCACCATCGCCCCATTCATTGAAAACGTGCAAGAGTTTGCTCGGTATGAGCAGTTTGTCCGACGCCAACAGGCCCACGGTATTTACAATTCTTTGCCCAGTGCTGACTATTTCGAGTTTTTTACATCCAACAAAACTCCCGTGCGTTCCAACGTTCCTAGTGAGTCCTTGAGGTCACGAATTGCGACCCCATCGATCGATCCAAGACCGTCGTCTGCGGCGTCATCAAGTGCCATGAATTTTACGGGCGAATCGTTTATGAAGCTGTTCCAAGGTTAGTATTTTGATAGGGAATAGTAATTAAAAAGTTGTTTAATTAATTATCTTTTTTTAGCTCCGACTCCCTCGTCGTTTGCGCCTGGATTACCACCATCGGGGTCAAATCAGTTACTGCCGCAAGAGCATCCTCAAGATTTGGAGCTCACCATCTTGATGTACTCCATCCCGGGTCGTGAAATCGACGAACCCTCCCCTGTTGGTAGCTCAGAGCCATCTTCGGCAGAAGTTCCAACGTCGGCTGAAGTTGTAAGTTTTTATGGTTCATAATATATTTTTACACATTTTGAATTATTGCAGGATAATACGAATGACAGTGATGCTGTGAGTGTATCAACAAATGTTCAAAACAGCATCCATAACAATAACCAACCGGACGAAAATAAGAACATGCCTGCCCAAACCATCGCCAATTCTACCTATGAAACCATGTTAAAGCTGAATCAGACGGAAGAGCTTTGCTTTAGCACTTCTGAATCCGTGCTTCGCACCCCTGCCGAGACTCGCATTTTCCCAGAACACGGGCCACTGCCTCCAGCTTCCACAACTTCCGCTCATAACTCCACTGCCGAAGATATCCAGCTCACCCCCCGCTCAACCCGTAGTACCGGCTTCCGTCGAAGTTTCCCCACCAAAGCGAAGAAGCAAGACGGAACCAAGCTTTCTCTCTCCATGCCGACAGATATTACGAGCAGTGCCAATCAAGAAGAGGCAAACCAAAGCCAAGGGCCTGTAACGCCTCAGCGGTTGTTCGATCAAGGCATTTCGATCAACGTCCTCGAACTTCTGGCATCCGTGGCCACGACCGATCACTCTGCTTTCCCGGCAGTTCCCGAATCGGCCCCATATGCGACTGATCTCAGCGTCGATAGTGAATCTGTTGCTCCATCCCATCGGCCTCACAGTTCATCCGCCGAGCCTCAAAATGAGTTGGGCTTTGTGCCAGTTTCTCCTGCTCGCGCTCCATCGGCTTTGCGTGTTGGTTCGCAGGTCATTTCCGAGACATCGGCTTTCACCCTCGTTAAGCCGACCACAACAACTGTCTCGAACTCGTCGTCTTCGACTTTGTTCAATCCGACGCCGATTAACATCGCCAACTTCTTGCGGTTAGTATCGTTTATTGAAATTAAGTGCTCATTTTATGATTTTTAGTCTTTCGACGGATGCCCACACAACCAACAACCATCACTCGTACTTACTTTCTAGTAACGACCCTCCACGGCTTGAGGTGCCCGCTGCCTGGACTAACTTCAAACTCAACACTGATCGTCTCATCCAAGCATACGACCACTCGATTTTGGAAGGCCTCGAAGGCACGCTCATCTAACCCGAATACTAGTTTGATTAACCACTTGTGATTACGATAGTTTATTTTGCCAATAGCTCACACAATTGTCACTATTCACATGGGTAGCAATGTTTTGACTAACCTTATTTATGAAAGAGATATCGTTCGTGGAACGTATGAAGTATCGCTTGTGTCTATGTTTTTGGTTTTGAAAGCAAGTTTCCGATCACGTCGAAAAGCGTAAACCACGCGTCGCGCACGGGTTCAGTCACCTCTGTGCCACATGCACTGATGACGTGAAGAAATTCTGGGAGCATGTCCATGACATGATTCTTGTGAACAACGAACTTTGCGTGCGAGCGAGCCATTCGGCGGATGCAGTTTCGGAACTCGGTTTCATTACCCGCATTCATCATTTCGATGATTTGGTTCATTCCACCAAAATAAACACGTGCATGGTTGCGCAGCTGGTCCGATGAGATCAAGGAGCTGTCCGTGATTTGCCGAAACTGTGGCCAGATGTTTTTGTATTGTGGATTCTCAGCGAACATCCTGTCAAAGTACATTCAATCAACAGAGTTGAAGACACACTTTGTTCAAACAGCCCAGACGGTTTGATGAATCGTTTTTCTTACCTGATGAAAACCATCAGCGAATGGGTCACGCCGCCGTTTTTGAACTTTGAATAACTTTCGGTGATAATGTGGCGACGGGTTTCGTTGAGACGTTGCACTTGCTCATGCGATGCGGAACCTAAAGTTTACGTGTACTCAATAAAAAGACGCCAAAGGGGCAACCGAGAAGTAGAACCCACGCGAATCAGCTAAAATGACAATATCACCATTCTTGGCGGATGGTGTTTCAGGTTCCTCGTCAATGGATTTGACGGCAGCCGGCTTCTGCATCTTCAAAGCTTGGGGTCGATTGAGGTTGGCGAAAGCGTCTTGGGCGGACACTGTACGATTAAGAGCGGAGTAGTTCATAGCACTTGATTAAAATGATAATGCCAATGGCCCAATTCTAGCTTGCTTATATACGGCCAAACGGGTGGAGATTAAAAAGCCAGAAAACTTGAGAACATGTGGTCGGCTTGGATATGTACTTCCGGCCCATTTCTTGCAATGACTTTAATTTTAAGCTTCAATCCCATGACACTTATTAAAAACTGAAAATGTTAAGTTCTTTGGAAATTTCTAGCGCGGTTTTACAAATAAGTGTCCCTTGACGTCAGGAAATCAGCACACACCTATATTTACGCCCCCTTTTGGCATTATGGTGCTTAAAAATATTTTTTTATCTCGCACTTTGTACTATTTTATTTCAAAATGACAAAAACTATGATTAACGCTGCACTGGTAAGTTAATCACACGCATTGACCAAAGGTTTTTAATTGCATGCCACTTGATTATCACCGTTTTTGGTTTTCACGTGGACCTTTTGTCTTACTTTTTAATCTTTCATCTTGCATGGAAACAAACAATTCAACCGTTTCACGGCTATCATTTGTTCAATCGAGTTTGCGCGCTTTGTTTCACTTGCATAAAAAAACTGCGTGGGTTCAACTGAATTCGATTTTACGACTGCGGCATCAAAGACATAAATCTTGTTGTGTCTAAAACCACGTAAAATTTATAGCTAAAGCTAAACGTGACCTGAGACTTGATGGAGGAAGCAAAGTTTGCGCACAAGCGTTTTTAATACTACCCCGCTTCATTTGTGCTGTTTTTAGTGTGCTCGTTTAGTGTGGTGAATGGAATTGATGTTTTTGTCATTAACGTCACGATTAAAGCTTATGTTTATTTATGTCGTACACAAAACCTGCATGCAATAGTTCAAAAAAGCAGGAAGACTACGAGAAGAAAACGAATATCGCTTCATATCGCGTTTGTTTAATGATACTTAAAATTGCATCAATAAGGAGATAAGACAGTTTTGTGACGATTACATCACATACACCGTGAATGAAAGTACTGTTCTTCGGCACAATCGACTGGACGGTATGGTAGAATGACAGTGAAGATGACTGAGGTACAGTACATAACCACCGGAATGGATAGTTTTGGTTGGGCACTGCGTATCAGCACGTGCATGATGGTAAATGACTACTGTTAGCAACTCCTGAGAAGTGAAGCTACAGATCTTTGCGGTATAATTAAAAAAGTTTGAAGGACCTTCATTGCCAGAAGTCTGGCAGTCTCAGAAGCAGGGGGTGAACCAGTAAGCTAGGGGTGGGGAAAAAGAGGCCACGCATGTACAAACATATTGCGTACTTCAGAAGAAGTGTGTCAAAGATAAAAAGAAAGTTGAGAAAATATAATAAAGCTCCAAGTGGACGCCGGAAAGGAATCAGGCGCAGTTCCGATCAGACCCGCATCAAAAAAGAGAACCAGCTAGTGCCAGTTTCGAATACTGGGGATGCGATTGATCATCGTTATCACTCCTTTGTAAGGTCGGGAGCGCTGAGAGTGCGCTTGACTTTTTCGGCCTTGGTTTCTTCAGTCTTCTTTTCGGCTGTTTCGTCGACGACGACGGTTTCGGCGGTCTTGAGCGCGACAAGCTTCTCAGCGAGCTGGTTGGCAAGCTCAAGGAGTTCCTTTTCGTCATTGATGACCTTAGGATAGCCCGGGGGGTATGCGACGGCTTTGTTGTTGACGGGAGTACCGGCGGAGTCGGGAGTCATGGTAGCGCTGTCGCTGCTGCCTTCATCGGTCTTGTTCAACTTGTCGGAATATGCGAAGGGATCGCCGAGATGCACCTTATGGATGACATTTTCAATTTCACCGGTAACATTAGCAACATTGGCCACAATACGGTCAGACCAGCGGTGTTTGTTGATCTTGCAAGTGTCGTCAGCTTCAACTTGGACGACGGCATCGGCTTCGATGTCTTGGACGCGGCCGCTAACCTTGCTACGAAGGCATTCGTAGAGGCGCACGATGGGGGCAGTCTGACCGGGTTTGCGAGGCAACACGATGAAAAGAATAAGTTGCGATACAGCCAAGACGGAACCGATACCGTTAGGCGTCTAAAAATGTGCTCATTAGTAGTGATTAAAAACCAGATATCAAATCACTTACAATCAAGTAGAAATCCTTGACAAGGAGACCGTAAATGAACCATTCGGAAGAAACCAAAAAGTTAGCGATGCACAGCGGCAAAGGAAGGGTCGATGTAGCGCGACGACGGATGACAACTTTCTGTAACGGAATACATGATCATCTACGTTTCTCAAAGTACAGCTACTCGGGAACTTACCAAGCCAGCCAATGGAGCACCGAAATCGGCGGTATTCAAGGTCATGCAGACAATGCCTAGAGGATGGAAGACTTTCTGGCCAAAGAAGTAAACACTGGCAATCAGAGAACTGCAGATGGTGATCAAGGCAATGATTTTGATGCTAATCCAGAACTTATTCTTGGTCATGAAGAAGTAGAACACGACGTAGGATGAGTACAGGACACATTGTGCCGATGTCACATACATGACAGTGTGATCACCCTTAAGATAGCCATATGTAAGCCAGCAGCAGCCACTGAAACCATTGTTTATTAATTTCTTGAACTTTTGTGGTTTCTTTTCTTTCACTCACCCAAGAACACCCATCAAAAAAGGAGCACCGCTGATTTCGCTGGTGTCTTTGCGCTTCCATATCTGTCGGCAAATAGGGCTGAAAGTAGTTACGCGTTATTTTTTTGAACTGCGTCTTCGACGTGATCACTTTACACAACTGACCACAGCTATGCCCTGAGGGTATAAATTGAGAAAAAAACTTACATCCCGCAGAAGAAGAGGCCTACGGTCGTCAGGAATGCAATAATAGAAAGGCAGTTAAGGAAGCTAAACTCGGTGAAGACGTCGAACATGATGGTGTTTGACTGCAACTGATTCCAAGAAGTTTGGAACTGTCAATGTTGCCCCAATGAGGGTACGTTCGAAAAAACGTGGAAGAAAAGTGTGGACCTAAAAGTGAACTGAACTGTTATTCTGAATGAAGGCGACTATATCAAACTTAAGAAAGATGACACCCGAATTATGAATGACGCGTAATGTAAGGCAATCATAGGACGGTTTAGGGTGGCGGGGTTTGGCGGGCGTGTTTCTGTCATAATATCGGCTATTTAAACGAAACTCCCTAGATTAAGTCCGCCGTTTGGGCACTTTCCAAAATGCGTTAATACACGCACTGTTTTTAAAGGTGACATTCACAACGATTGAGAATGCAAAAAATGTGCCCGGCTTCAGATACTGTAAGCACCGCCCTTTTGGTGTGGCTTCGCATGCGTGACGGCTGACAGAAAACTATCACGTCCAAGAAGTTGGAGTGGTTGAACTACCGAATTAGGGGGGTCTGTTGTTTGACTAATTAAGTGAGCAATTCGACACGTCTAAACCACTAATTGGAAGGGACTCTCCAACGCATCATTACTTCTAACACGGCCACTGCCGCAGCACGATACTCCCAAAAGTGGCGATATCGTGTTCGAGCAGACGGGCGATTTACGATTAAACAAATAAGACAAAGCCCAAAACGAACTCGTGTCGGCTTTGTCGCGCAGATGGGTTTGCGAGTACTTGCTATTATGGGTCATGTGCACCCACTGCGATCTCGGCACGTCCATGCAGACGTGCGAGACTTGTTTCTCCATTCCGCGTTTTACGGTACAACGCACTGAAAAGTTTGCTCACAACATGCGGTCATGCTGTACTTTGAGATCGCGCAGGCCTAGGGGGTTAGAGTATCACGCGGGGATTCATATGAATTAATTATGCTTATGTCGTGAACGGTGTGATGTCTAGAGAGCGAACTGCGATCAGTTTTCCATGATCGACAAATACCCTTACGGAAGATTCGCGCTACCGCTGGGCATAATGACCTGCTAAAGACTTGAAATCTTTCAAACATCACTCTAATGCAATGTTAAATGCAATAAATTTTAAAAAGCGGCGGCTTTCTAATCAAAAAAACATCGGAACACCACGATCTTTTAAAGGTATTTGCTAAATTTTGGCTGTCTGATGACTTTTGGTTTAAAGAAACGCAAACAGAATATAAAGAGAACAATGTTGAAGTATCAACATTAATTGTTGAAGCTTGAAGGAAAAATAGCTACTGCAAACATGGTCCTGTTGAACGAAACCCCCATAACCACTGAAATGGTCATAAAAATTGAGCATAGACCGGACAATGGGGATGGTGCTCGGAAGTCAGTCGACACTGTGCTGCGTTGGTGTGAAGCTGGCTACATTTATACCAATAGCCTTGAGCAGTTGACGCCTACGATCGCTACGCTATCATCGCCACGTTTTAACGTTTGTCAGAAGAGGCGGAGCACAACGTCTGAAGACGGGCTCCCGCCGAACACCCCCTATACAGCCAATCGAGTAGAAACAACGGCGCTACTTCTCGGTTTCAGATGACGGAAAGTTTCATTTTCCGTTTTGATAATGACGTCTGAATCCTGCTTGGTCAGTGAAGACTGTTGTTTGATCACAATGTCGTAACTGGACTTAAACGAGCCGGTTACGGTAAACCGTTTCGAAGTCGACCGGTACGTACCAAATCTGCTTTCAAAATAAACTTCTAATTGCATCAACAATTTTTTTCTAGAAGGAGACAAGTCTAAAGACACCAAAATATTGCATCCTGTTAATCAAAAACTGTTTTGAATCCCCAAACAACTGAACATTCTTACTTTTGCGCATCTATTTCAGTGTGCATTGTTTTGACGGCAGTTCCTTTCTGGTTTCTATCATTCGTCTTGCATGTGGATTCAAAAATCACACAGTTGTTGTTTCTATCTGTTGTCCGACCACCGCAAGAATCAGGCATTGTTGTCGTCAAGACTGTCAATCAAGAGTACAGTAAGATTAACACCCAAAGAACGTGGTCAAACCAAAGGTATGCTGTAAAAAGGAACAAACACAAGATGAACCCAATGTTTGACGTTAAGACCATCGTGATTCCTTTTTACACAGTGTTATGTCATGATCTGACGTTCGCTCGGTTTATTGTTTCGCAGACGAATGAACTTGGTGGCGTGGGTAATTGACGATCATACCTAATGATCCGCATGGGAGTTGGACCCAATCAACTTTTTTCCTTATACACTTAGAAGTGACATTAAAGGGGACGACTAGTACCCCTTCGGCGAGTGCATAGCGTACGAAAGAATTGTCTGGGTGCATGATGAGCGTCGGCGATCAGCCCTGTTTATAATTTGGCAATAAGATCCCCCGCACCGGATGTAATTGCGGATATGGAGCTCTTCCGGAAGGAGTCCACTTATTAGCTGTCATTTCGGGGATACTGCCAAAATAGACTTGATCTTTCATGAGTGCTCGACGGCCACTCTACAACGGTTCAACACACACGATATTATTAGGGTGCGCGTCGTTTCTCCTAACCGAAAACCGGACAAACCCGGACAAACTCAAAATCGACTTTTTTGAAGTCGGAATAGGGTATTCTGATGCGCAGTATTACGTAGATGCCATTTCTGAACTTAGATTTTGTGTAAAATAATGTTAACGTACTTAAAAACATAAAAAACAAACACCCCGTTGTAGTCAAGTTGGCCTAGGCTGCCCCAGCATAGGCGAGTTGGCCCAGGCTGGCTCCATCCAGACTTAGAAACCGATTGCAGCTCCAGCATAGGCGAGTTGGCCCAGGCTGGCTCCAGCATAGGCGAGTTGGCCCAGGCTGACTCCAGCATAGTCGAATTGGCCTAGGCTAGCTCCAGCATAGTCGAGTTGGCCTAGGCTAGCTCCAGCATAGTCGAGTTGGCCTAGGCTGGCTCCATCTAGACTTAGAAACCGATTGCAGCTTCAGCATAGTCGAGTTGGCCTAGGCTGGCTCCATCCAGACTTAGAAACCGATTGCAGCTCCAGCATAGTCGAGTTGGCCTAGGCTAGCTCCAGCATAGTCGAGTTGGCCCAGACTGACTCCAGCATAGTCGAGTTGGCCCAGGCTGACTCCAGCATAGTCGAATTGGCCTAGGCTAGCTCCAGCATAGTCGAGTTGGCCTAGGCTAGCTCCAGCATAGTCGAGTTGGCCTAGGCTGGCTCCATCCAGACTTAGAAACCGATTGCAGCTTCAGCATAGGCGAGTTGGCCCAGGCTGGCTCCAGCATAGGCGAGTTGGCCCAGGCTGACTTCAGCATAGTCGAATTGGCCTAGGCTAGCTCCATCCAGACTTAGAAACCGATTGCAGCTTCAGCATAGGCGAGTTGGCCCAGGCTGGCTCCAGCATAGGCGAGTTGGCCCAGGCTGACTCCAGCATAGTCGAATTGGCCTAGGCTGGCTCCATCCAGACTTAGAAACCGATTGCAGCTCCAGCATAGTCGAGTTGGCCTAGGCTAGCTCCAGCATAGTCGAGTTGGCCTATGAGTGTGAATCCATTAGAACAGGGGCTGTCCAGAAATTACGTCATCCGAAATCCGTGATCTTAGAGCCCCTTCTCCCCGTCGTCATTTAAGGTGAAACGTCATCGAAATTTGGCATTTTCTGATACCCCCTCATTTTAATAGACTACCTTTTTAGTTCCACTTGTTTATAGCTGTGACAATCTAGTCCAATTTGACTATGAGGGAAACACGATAGACTTCTAAGTCCTGAAGCTAGTGCAGCCTGGTCGAGTTCGACTACGTTAGAGCTACAAGCGGTTTCTAAGTCCGGATGAATTAGCTCGAGCCTGCATAGGCCAACTCGCCTATGCTGGAGCTAGCCTAGGCCAACTCGACTATGCTGGAGTCAGTCTGGGCCAACTCGCCTATGCTGGGGCAGCCTAGGCCAACTCGACTATGCTGGAGTCAGTCTGGGCCAACTCGCCTATGCTGGGGCAGCCTAGGCCAACTCGACTATGCTGGAGCTAGCCTAGGCCAACTCGACTATGCTGGAGCTAGCCTAGGCCAACTCGACTATGCTGGAGCTGCAATCGGTTTCTAAGTCTGGATGGAGCCAGCCTAGGCCAACTCGACTATGCTGGAGCTGCAATCGGTTTCTAAGTCTGGATGGAGCCAGCCTAGGCCAACTCGCCTACGCTGGAAGTAGCCTAGGCCAACTCGCCTATGCTGGAGTCAGTCTGGGCCAACTCGCCTATGCTGGGGCAGCCTAGGCCAACTCGACTATGCTGGCGCTGCAATCGGTTTCTTAGTCATACTGAATCCAGGCTAGGCCAACTCGCCTACGCTGGAAGTAGCCTAGGCTAACCCGATTACGCTGGAGCTGCAATCGGCTTCTTAGTCCGGATGGAGCCTGCATAGGCCAACTCGCCTATGCTGGAGTCAGCCTGGGCCAACCTGACTACGCTGGAAGTAGTCTAGGCCAATTCGACTACGGTAAAGTCAAGTTAGTCGAGTTTGACTATGCTGGAACTGCAGTTTCTATTGTATGTAAGTCGTGATAAACTAGCCGGTGCCAGCTTAGTCCAAATCGACTGTAGCTAGCCTAGTCGATCAACTTCTAAAGTCTTGATGAACAAACCAATGCTAACTTAATCCAACTCGACTACGCTAGAGTTGCAATCGACTTCTAAGTTTCGACGAACTACATCACTGAAGCTAACCAGCCCAGTTCGACTATGCGGGGATCACAATCAACTTCTAAGTCCTGACGAACTGGTGCCAGTCTAGTCCAATTCGACTACGCTGAAGGAGATAAAAAAAGTGGACCCCGAGCGTGTGCTGTGAAACGGAACACAATGCCAACGTCCGAATTTGTCCGGCCGGATTAGGAGAAAGTGGACCCAAAGCGACATCAAATTATCACTTTGCGCAAGCTTTTCACCCCTTTATTGTTTGTGTTTTCATTTCCCCAAGTTTTTCTTGGATGGTGACATCATGAGCTATCGAATGATGACAAGTACGGTCAATTTGGCCGTCTGGTTAGTCTTAAAAGCTCGAAAATCATTTCTCCTAAATGTCCAAATTTGCGAGAATCCTAAAAGTGGATTCTGAAGTCGAAATTTTTGAACCCATGGCATCATACGGAAGCTAAACGGCATGGCAATTTTATTCTTTTGTCGAAATCGATTTTGCAATGCTCACTCCCAAAATAAGCTATTTTGAATTTTTTCGGTTTAGGAGAAACGACGGGCAACCTATTATTACACTCATGTTCCGTCTGTGGTAGGATCATGCCAAAGTCCTATTTTTTACACATTTAGTGCACTACGCACTTAACCAGCAAGTTTTGGCGTGCAATAATCATGGGCAGTAAATGATCAACATGTGAAAATTGACATTTTAAAATCCACAACCATCAAATAACATTCTTTCTCGGGGTCATTGTTTTCATTCCAGCATCTTAATCTTTGACACAGACTATACTTATTTGCACGAACTGTTATTTCATTGCAATGTAGTTTAAGTTATAAATAAATCAAGAATTTTTTTATTTTTTGAATCATTCCTACGTGATATCACTTAATACAGGACATTGAAATTAACTTCAACTGTACTTTTGAAGTTAAAATGAACTTAAAAGATATGTCGGAGAAAATTTTGATTACATGAGACATCGCACTTTGGCAACAGCATCAAAGGAAATATGCGCTAATGCGCGAGCTGTTAAGCAAATAGCATTCAAATATCAGAGTCCAGCAGGAACACTGTCCACAGGGAAAAGTACGTCTTGTTCGGGAGTCACAAAGGACACCTTTCAGTCCAGCCGCGACGCCTTGCCAGCGGCTTTTATCATGACCGTCACCACTGATATCACCTTTGGAACATCATATGCTCGAAATTTCACACCTCCCAGAGAGGCCAGCAAGTCAGTATACCCGATGAAGAGCTGATTAGCTGTAGCTTCGGATGATCGGTGCTTTTCTTCTTAATAGTAAGAAAAAATAGGCAAAGTTGTTTTATTGTTTCATTCATGACTTTGATTTTTGCCCAAATTCTTTTTTAATCATACAAAAACCCTGTGATTTGTGCAAAGGATTACAAAAGCCCAATGGGTTGAATTGTCCTGACGTTCTTCCATTCTCCCATCAGTCTGAACTTTTTGATTTTAGCTGAGGCATTGGTTCTCGTTAAAACTTATCTTACTGACAGTTATTTCCGTGGTTCCACTGTGTTACAATGAAGCCTTCCTCGATTCAAACATTAAATGGCGGCACTCCACGAAAGAAAATTTCCCGTCAAGGCAAGTTCTTTTGTGCAGATTTAACGATTACTGATCCTTTTTGCAGTATCCTTTTTTCACCCATTTTCTCGAAGACTTCATGTGATGCTTCTGTTAATGACTGGGTTCTTTCTGGCGTCGTATATGCGTTCAAATCTCGGAATGACCATGACGTGCATTGTTAACACAACAGCAGTCGCTATCGAAACCGCACAGAATCATATTGACGCAAACTTGACCTTACGAGATCAGTCCATTCCACTACAATGCCAACGAGAAGGCTTGGCTGAAGAAGGTGTCCCCATAAACGACTACGGAGTACGGTTTTTCACAATCAAAACAATGCGTAGTCACCATTAATTGTGGTTTAGGGAACCTTGATATGGGGTCAAACGATTCAAAACATGCTGTTTGCCGGAACCTTCGGAGGTTCTTTAGTGACTGTGATTCCCGCAGGTTATTTGGCGGATCGCACATCACCAATGAACCTGTATCAGACATCAATTCTGACCTACGTCGTTTGCACTGCATTGTTTCCCGTCCTGGCAACATACACTTCTCATTACATCGTTTTTCTATCACGGTTCATCATGGGCTTGGGCGAGGTGATTGTCTGACTATAAGTACAAGTTCGACAAGGAACACTATATTTTAGGCGTTAATCATCCCAGCCGCTAACGCTATCATCACAAGATGGGTGCCAAATCAGGAAAAAAGTACCGCAGCAGCAATTTTTACCGCGGGAAATCAGTTTGCCGGGGTTCTGGGAATACCAATTGCAGCAAGTTTTTGTGCATCCTCATACGGATGGCCCGCCGTATTCTATTTTGCGGCTTTCCTCGGAGTTGTCTGGTCAGTCGTATTCCGATTATGCGTTTCAAACACACCCGACAAGGCAAACAACATGTCCAAAGAAGAACGAAACTTTCTGGAAGAAAACATTGAGAAAGTAATGCCAACAGCAACAAGGGTAAAAATCTACTAAATTGTCATCATTGTGACACGACCTTGTGCTTTTTAGCGTCAACAAAAGGTACCGTGGTCAAAGCTTTTGACGTCGCCGGCTGTGATTGCCTGTTTTGTTGCTATTTCTAGTCAAAACATGGTTGTAGTACTGTTGCAAGCTTATCAGCCGACCTACATGAAAGAAGTGTTATATCTGAAGCTGGTCGATGTAAGAAACTTTCAAACTTTGTACCGAGCAGATGTTTGGCTTTTCAGAACGGACTTTATAGCGCGGTTCCGTATCTCATTCAAATCGTAGCAAAAATTATCTGGAGTGTGACATTTGATTACCTGAAAGCATCTAAGCGGATAACGAACACGACATCTTGCAAGATTTCACAAAGTTTTGGTGAGAAAAATACATTTTTAAGTTAAATGTGACCATTTATTTGTAGCATCATTTACAATGGGACTGTTCCTATTTCTGATCCCACAGTTCACTCATTGTGAAAGCCCTGGGATAGTTGTTGTTTTGTTTTGTCTTGTTGGTTTCGGATTCGCCGCTGCAATTTGCGGTTTCTACACTAGCATGTTGTCACTTGCACCCGCGTACATTGGCATCATTTCGTCGTTTGCCCAATTTGTCGGTTTCGTGAGTATGCTGGTGCCACCAATTCTCGTCAATTATTTCCGAGTATACGTACGTCCACAAAACGTGTCAATTGTCTGAACAGTGAAAATAGAACAATGATGTTTTAGGGCACCCTGGAAGAATGGACTAAGATCTTTAACATCATTGCCGGTTACACCGTCTTTGGTGGCGTGTTCTTCCTTATCTTTGGCCACGGTAGGACTTTTGTCATTGAGCTTGGATTAATGTAAACCTTATAGGCGAAGCACTGCCCTGGGGACGTCACTCACAGACTAGTGACACTGATGGAGATGAAGCACTAACAGTTTCTAGTGAGCGTCGAATGACTAACATTGAAGTGACCCTTGATCAATAAACAAAAAAACGATGAGAATACAATGCACTATCTAAAGCAGTCCATGTGGAGGCTTGTGCTTCTGCTGATAGTTAAAAGTAACAAAGGAGCAAAGTTGCCAAAAAGTCCAGCACGATAATGTCTATGACGGGTAAAAGGAGAACAGACACTCCTCAAATGAGGCGCCACATGAGTCGGACCCGGTTCGAAGCTGAACGTTCGACCTGCAGCTGCTAACTGCGCACAGCTATTGCTCTCGCCAGCCGCGGGCCCACATTTGTTATGCTTTGTGGTCGATGGCACTCATTCAGGATGCTTTGTGTGTAAATGAGTTTCTTAACCTTCAATTTGTTCGTCAGAGAGAGTGTTTTTCCGAACATTTCACCCCTTGATGAAATCGGACGGTTTTAATTTAGGTATAAGCTCCACCTCGCACGCTCGCAGAGGTTTTTTCTAGCTGCTAGCTGCAAGTGGCTTTTGAAAACCACTACATTTCATTCCTTTTGCCTTTTTATGCGAAATGCCGCTTAGTCTGTTCTACGTTTCATCGAACATAGTCTTTCGTTAGTTCAAAAAACACACAAGGAGTTTGCTTGTGGCTGCTATTGGTTTTTAAATAGCTATGTATGATGAAAGCTTCTCTATCTATAAATTAACTATCCAATTGTTTTCTCGCTCCTACGCGTTGTCCGCAAGACACATTTTGTGTGTCCAAGAAGCATGCTTTATCAGGGGTCGGAGCCACTATAACTTTGTTGCTTCCAGTTCATTTCGATAGCTGCTGTGTTTTGTTTGTTTTTACTTTTACTTTTACCTTATACTTTGCAGTTCTTACAGCCAATGTTCCTTTACATTCGATTTACTTTGTCCTAGTACCTAAAAATGTCGAAAAAAGTCTACGATGTACCGGAAGAACATGTTAAAAGGATACGTAAGTTTAAAAAATGCTACTATTGCATCATGGTTGACAGTGGCACTTATTTTTAGCATTCTTCCATCCGCTTTCGCGGAGGTTTCACATGATTCTCCTCATTTTATTGGGATTGTTTTCGTTCAGTATTATGCGAATGAACATAGCCATTGGAATGACATGCATGGTAAACTCAACAGCTGTGACACAATTAGCACTTGAAAATCAGCCACACAATCATAGTGCACCTCATGTATCACTTGTTGATCTTGCGCATGCTAAAAAGAAGATCCATGTGCCTCAGAAGTGTGGTGTATCCGATGATGGTCAAAAAATTGTTAACGATTACGGTGGTACATTTGTATGGGATGCCCAAACACAAGTAAGCAATCAATAATAATATTGGGCCTACAATCAACAATGTTTATCTTTCAGGGGTTCATATTCGCAGCAGCCTTTTATGGATCGATGATCACACTTGTTCCTGGCGGTGTATTAGCCGATATTTGGTCACCCGTGTGGCTTCTCCACATCGCTGCAATCATTTTGACAGTGGTTACGGGTTTGACGCCGTATGTCGCCACCGAGCTTGGCCCTGGGTCCGTCTTTGCATTACGCTTCTTGATGGGTCTTGGTGAGGGCCTCATTCTACCATCGTTTAACAAATTAGTAACACAATGGATTCCTAACGAAGAAAAAAGTACTGCTATTTCTATTTATACATCAGGCAATCAAATTGGTGGAATTGTCGGTGTTCCGTTTTTTGCATACTTATGTGGGACACGATTGCAATGGCCGGCAATTTTTTACGCATCTTGCGTTGCTGGGGCTACTTGGTTGTTTTTGTGGAATCGTCTATTTAGTCCGTCACCGAAAGATTGTAAGAGAATGACAAACCGTGAAAGGGCATATTTGAACAATTGTCCTGAATTAAAAACGTCTCAGAAAAATGTACGACCTTAATTTAAAATTCAATAGATTCTAGTACAAATTGCATTTTTAGAACAAATTTAGCATTCCGGGAAAGGCAATGTTTTTATCTATGGCATTTTGGTCGCTTATTGCATGCAGTTTTGCAACTAATATGATGGCGACGTTAATGCAGACATACATTCCCACATTCGTGAAAGAAGTGATGTTTTTGAACCCTGTTGATGTAGGCGTTATAATGCATTACCGTAGTCAAATTAATTGATGCATTTTTTAGAATGGTTTGTTCAGCGCGGCTTCGCCATTGGCGCAGTTCTTTGCTAAAATATTCTGGAGTGTTTTTATTGATAACATGAAATTAAAGGGATTGCACCCTTCAGTTGCGGTGAAAATATCACAATCATTAAGTAGGTTTCATAGAGTTCATTAAACGTAAAACACAATTAATGCAATTTTAGCTAGCTATGGAACAGGAATCATGTTGATTCTAATTGGTTACCATTCGGACTGTGAAAGTCCAAAATTGACTTTGGTACTGCTAATTCTGCTCGGCGTTTTCCTCTCTACTGCCACTAGCGGATTTTTCACTGCAATGGTCTCAATGGCGCCGTCGTATACAGGCATTTTAACATCAATTTCATTTATTTTTGCTGTCACAGGGCGCGCATCTGTAACTTTCGTTGTTCCGTATTTCAACAAAACTGTAAGTTCAATGTTAAAAGATCATTTAAATTTTTAAATGCATTATTCATTTTCTTTAGGGTGCATTAGAAGAATGGCGCAGCGTGTTCATTGTTGTTGCTGTCGTTCTGTTTGTAAGCGGTACCTTGTTTAATATTTTCGGCTCAAGTGTTCCTCAAGATTGGGGGACCGTGCAAGAAAAGGCAAAGCCAGAAGAAGTTGAAAAGATGACTTTGGAAAATCAGGCTTCTAATCAACTAGGAAGTCTGATGTTTGAAACCGCTGATGTTTAACTTTACAAATAACATTACTAATGTGTGTCAGTCGTCGACCCTATGGGTCATTTACAGTATGTATCACTTAAAATGAAATTGGTTGTCAATTTATTTACTTCGTAAATATCTTCCGGGTGCACGGCAATAAAGCTTATATCGTACATACATGCATGGTGCTTAAAAGTCTCTTATGATTTAGTTTGTAAGCCACTGACTAAAATATTTAGTTTCCCGACACGAAGTTGTGACTGATGGTGCGCCTTCGGATTTTTCATATTCGTGATGCCGGAACCAGTCATTTGCAGGGAAGAAAACTGAAACAAAAATTTGGTACTTTTTAAAACTTGTAAATGTGGCTTACATGTATGCTCCTCATAAATTTTGGTAAAAAAGGTTGGACAGAATTCTCGACAAATTGTGTCAACTTTGTAGGTGTTATCGGTCATCGGGATGGTGTCAATACATTTCACACGGACGCAACATTTTTCAGCTGGGAGACACTCACATACAGGCTAAAAATACACATTTTATTGTTGCATTGGTTATTTTTAGTTTACCTCTTTGAAGGTAGGAACAGGAAGAGAAGTTGTCGGTTTTTCAACCTCCACGGGAATATTTTGAGGCGGCAAACCTCCAACTAACTGACGAGTTGCATCACAATTTCCAATGATACTGTTATCATAGTTTTCAAACTTTTTGCGTTCCATTGTAGCTGAAACTTGTTACTGTAATTGCTGTAATGTAGAGAACAAAATTTACCTCCGAAATAAGTTCCCGAATTAGTATTAGTGCCAAACTGACACATACTAGAAGGCGTACATCCAGAAGTCACTTGATAATATTTAGCATTGAAATCGTTACAGCTAACAGTAGTACAACAAACAAAGTTATATGGTGGATATAATGGATTCAAACGCTTTGCACATTCCTCATTGCTTTCACAGGAGTGATGAATGGGACTCGCTGTTACCTCAAATACAGCAATAGAAAATGCAACATTTAGGTAGCTTATTAATAACGTAAATTTAATTAGACTCATCATTATAGATCAAACATGGGCCAAGACTGATGTCCCGAACCAAGAAATGTCGCTTATGTACACCGTTTTTTTTGGGTGTTAAACGTGTTTGAAACAAAAGACCTTGATGATAGAAATCAGTTGACACAAGCGGTTTCGTTTTTTGGGTTTGGTCGCCATAGGTTAAGGGCTATTTATATGCGTAGACAATGATAATGCGTGACAAAAGTACATCAAGACCTCAAAAACTAATGTTCTAATAATAAATAAAGAGTTTTAAACAAATATGTTGCATTAGCGTAACCAAAAATCAGTGCGAGAAATCATTGGCGACTTCTAAAAAACGACGATGAACGCAAAAAGTAAACAGAGGTTGCACTTACCCGATAATTTGCAAGCGATGAAACATTGGATATTTTGAGCATGATATCGCCAAAGAAAGCAGATCCATTCGGTCGTGTTGCGGAAATGTACTTGCGAAGTGTGGATGCAAAAATTTCATTGACCTCTGCAACAATCGCGCGATCCATCAAACCGCCACGATGTGTAAACGCGATAAAAGCACTCAGTAAAGCATATTCGACGTCGGTTAAGTCCATAGCATGAATTTTCCGTGCATAGTGAAAGAGTGAATCGCCAATATTTTCAAAGCCAGCTTGTTTGAATCGTTTCAAGCAGAAGTTAAATGAGTAGTTTTTGTTTCCCAACGCAATAAGTTGATTTTGTTGATCAAACTGACGAACAAGCTGCAAAAGAAGTAATCTCGGAGCTGCAGTCTGAAATTTTTTGTTAACTTGATAAAATTATGCTTAGCCAACTTTTTTCAGGATGTCTTTGTCTGTTTCTTTGATCATCTGGAAGCCATCAATTCCCCCGACAAATGTGTTGAATAGTCGCACGTAGACAGCCGTCAATTGCGCAAAGCATTGCCCCGGACATATTTCACTTTTCTGAAATGTTTTACGATCGTTTGCTTTTTTCTTTGTTTTTTTTTTTGACTAACCGTAACGGTCTGTAGGTCAGAATCATGTGGCAAAAAGTTGATCTGTGCATTTAAAACGGTTCGCTTGATAAGTTCATATGTCTCTGGCGCCAAACCCTCGACAAAAGGAACCTGTTCGAGAAACGCTGGTCGCATTGTTTCAACAGTTTGAGGCGAAGTCGGAGTCGTGGCGCCGCCGGCGACCTTGCCTTCTCGCTTGGTTCGGTTCAACTCCTCGGGCAATACCACTGAAATAATTTCGGCCATCACATGCTTTACATTATGACCAAAAAAGACTTACAATCGGTGCGCATGCCTTGCTCTTTGCACTTTTTAAGGCGACAATATTGACACTTACGACGCATAAAAGTGTCAATTTGACAGGATTTGTTGAATTTACAAGTATAAACAATTTTTCTAGTGATGGAACGGCGGAAGAATCCTGAAATTTTGAGTTCCACTGTTATTTTTTTTTTATTATTTCAGTCTCTTACCTTTACAACCCTCGCATGTCATTGATGAATAATGATAGCCACTGGCTTTGTCTCCACAGACAACACATATATCATCAAGCACAAAAATTCCATTTTTTGTGACCCTTCGACGTTTACGTGCGTCTAACACGGTTTTGTCAGTCGTCTAAAAACATAAAATGTTGCAATTCTCATGATTGTAAAAGCTTACATTCGGAGACAAAGCAGCCGAAACTGTTGCATACTTCGGAAGCTCACGTCTAGGAATACCTGATAAAGCTGCCGCTAAACAAGGCATATTGTGGGGGCCGTACGTTGGAGTTGGTTTTACTGGTGTTGGTGCAGGTGGCGGTAACGGTGTCGAAATCGTAATCGGTGCCGTATAGACATGATAGTTACTGTTAGTCCAGGAGCTGTACGTTCCAGATGCTGGTAAATCATAATAGGTAATAGTTGCTTGACTCATCACAAAAACCGTGAAATCTAAAGATGCTGGTCAACACAACTGAGCCCTAGGGTTTTTTTGCTGTTTTGTGCCAATTGTGACCTTGAGTTCTCCCACATTCTCGAGGGTTGCGTTTGTCATGATTGCAAGTTTGACGCTCGTTTTTCAAGGTCTGCTAAACAGTAACCGAAGCATGTTAGGAAATTTTGAAAAACAAACATGATACAACAGTTTGATCATAATTTGACATGTTTGAAATTCGATATCTTTATTTCGTCGAGTACAGACTAAAAATTTAAAATACTGATGCATTTTGTCAACGCGCTTATGTTAGCAATTGGGTCCATCGCCCAGAATTCCGTCATTTCCGCAACATTCATAGTTGCTTTCGGTTTAAAAGGAATTAGCATGACAACTAGCAGTTTTTTATTTGCATTTAATAGTATCGTAAAAAAGTTTTTTTGCAATATTGTTTTTATTATTAAATGTGGTTTTAATACCACACACGACTAGTGCGGAGTGTCTGCCATTTTTCCTCCCCACATGCGGAAACGCGAGTCAGCGAAGGAAAGAGCGAGAGAGAGAGCGGGGAAACGGCTGCAGCCCGCAGGAACCCGCGTCCAGGCGGACACTGCGCCCCCAAGACGCCAAGTATGCACGTGTGTGTACACTTGCTCTGCACTCGGACGGACAGAGACTTTCCGTCCTGCTGTGGGACTGGCGACGAAGCCAGGTTAGCATTTGCCAACGCCCTTAATGCATTTGGGGTTTATGCCATAATCGGATTCACATTTAAAAAATCAAACTAAAAAGCATAACAGAAATTTCAGATGTTGTGATGTCCTAAAGATGGCGACTTCATATGTGGAATGAGTCGAAGGTTAATAGTAACCATAAAATTTCACGGCTGCCTTAGCTGGTCAACAGATGGAGCTTGTGATGATATTCAGAGTATAAGGTAGATCTGAAAATAGGAAAGCGCCATTGAAAATCAGTTAAAAAGGTTACCGAAGACTACAAATAGATTTACTTTTCTACAAGTTACGCCATTTCCAACTGTCATTAACAACCACTTTATTATCAAACATATCAAGATTACTATTTTGACGACATTCTGCAATGTAAATCAGACTGTAAAATCAACGTCAACGAAAGTTTCGTATTATGCTTTTCAGTTTGGCCACACAGGGACGATAAATACCCCTTTCCTTCGGTTGCAAGACGAACATTACGCACATGCGTATACTTTGCGTTTTAGGGGCGCAGTGTCCACCTGGACGCGGGTTCCTGCGGGCTGCAGCCGTTTCCCCGCTCTCTCTCTCGCTCTTTCCTTCGTTGACTCGCGTTTCCGCATGTGGAGAGGAAAAATGGCGGACGTTTCCCACTCGCCGTGTGTGGTCTTAAAAGAATTTTAAAATATTCAAAAAAAATTGGTTATCTCTTGAAAAATACTGTTTTTCATTATTTTGAATGTATAATAAAACCAGCTATGGGCCAATAAAGCTAAAAGCAAACTGAAGGAATTTACTATGACAGTAGGTTCAATGACAAACGTTTTGGGAATGACTTCGATTTTTTTTAGCTTTTACGCTGATTTTTGGTTAACCCGTCTGGTGCAGTGCGATTATAAATATAATAATGTTTGAAAAAACATTATCGAAATATAACAGCAATGCTTTGTTTTACTTCCTGTTATTTGTACTTTATGCTTCTCGTCTTTTTTGCGAAAGTTCAAGCCATTTTCTCTCACCTTCACTCGATGTTAAAAACAAAGACTTGCAAAAGTTGCCTCTCGCCCATGTGCTAACACTTGCAAACACCATGTTATCACTGACCACACATGACAATGAGTTTTGAACCCGTTCAGCGGTACCAAAGTACACGCGCATGCAAAGCGCAGGCCACTGCTCACTGCCTTTGCGATCAATAAGAAAGCGGGTTCTCGCACAGATCTTTTAGGTGCTTTGACAATGTTGCGTTTACGTTGTTGCTGTCCGAGCCGAGCTAATCTCCCTTCAGATGGGTACATCCATTATCTCTAAATCTGATAATAGCATATCTACCCTTCGTGTATATGACTCCATAAACCGCGCCGACATTTGGACTAACCCACAGATTTTGTAGGTATGACCGACAGCGACGACGACTTTCAGCTGTCGGCGGAAGCTAAGAAAGCTCTCGATGAGTTCTTAGCTGAGCAGAAGCAGGTCGAAGGTGCTGATGTGATTACGGAGAATTGGCAGGTACGTCTTGTCATCTCACAAATGTATTTTGATGTACTTCTTTTCAGCTCAGTCAGTTTTGGTACACGGATGAAACGTCTCAAAAGCTCGCCCAAGAATGTGTCGTAGCCGCTATCGCTTGCAAGTCAGATGACAACCATCTCCCCCAGATTGCTTGTGTTTCTTGTCCATCGGTTATGGAAAAGCTTGTCGAGCTTCCTGTGAGTCAAATCTACACAATTTATATATAATTATATATAAAATTTTGTCGATTTTAGGAATTCCGCGACGGGCTTGTCGGTGCCACTGTTTTCGAGTTTGACACACGTTTTGAAGTCAAATATGGAGACAACTTCGCCTTCTATGACTACAACAGACACGATCAGATCGAGCAGCGGTACATTGGCAACTTCGATGTTGTGATATCGGATCCCCCGTTTCTTTCCGAAGAGTGTCAAATGAAGAATGCTGTTTTTGCCCGTCGGCTTCTACGGGATCCCTCAAAGGGGAAGATCATTCTGTGCACGGGTACGACCATGGAAGAAATTGTGAGTTTTATATATTTATATATATATAAAACTGAACATAACGATTAATTTTCCAGGCTGTGCGTGCCTTCCGCGCCACGCGTACGGACTTCAAGCCGCAGCATCGCAACAATTTGGCCAACGATTTCGCATGTTTTACCACTTATAAACCGCTGGTACTTTGAATTCTTCTCGGTTATTTCTTTGTTTATTAAATTTGTTGATTTGATTGTTTAGTAAATATACGTTTTAATCTACGGTTGAAGTAGTTGTGCAAAGGTTTCGAATAGCCTTCTAAGTATATCTAAACGCTTTAATTGAAGAAGTTTTCCTAAAAACGTCGATAGGTTGTTGCAGGTCTTTATCAGCTCCAATCCCCTTCCCGTGCTATTGGATACACATCGCCCGATGGGATGGCGCCCTTGGGCCAGGGCCAGAACTGGTCTGAGGTGTTATGCTGCCCCGTTTGTAGCGAGGTAAGCAGAATTTATATATTTTCTGATTTGAAACTGAACTTTTCAGTTGTACGGACTAACTCAAGTTCCGATTAACCTTGCCTGCGGTCATGCTGTTTGTAGCGGTTGTATCAAGAAGCGATCGGAAGTGTGCCCTCACGATGGATCACAGATTCCAAGCGACGCAATTACATATCCCGTCAATAGGGCTCTTCTTTCTATATTGAATATTCATCATAAAGATTTATTATGTAGTCCACCAACACCCAATTATATTGAACTGACTAATGTGGCACCGTTAGCCACTGCAAATCAGCACCTATTGACATTGGCACAGTATCTTCGCTTGGCGGATTCAGAGCGTGGTGGTGCCGTATACAGTGACCTTGTTAGTCGAACGACTCAGCGTCGATTGTTAGCAGTTTTATTTGCTCCAATTTACTTTCCCGATGGAAGAATCTCTGCAATGCGTGCTATACGATCCCTGTGTGATCGAATCGTAACTGAACTGATATGTCTCGTTCAAAATACAGTTCACATGTCTGCATTTCTGTGGTCCGCTGTACGAGCCCGTGGATGTCAGTTTCTGGGCCCGGCCATGCAAGAAGACGTGCTTCGATTGATATTACTCACTTTGGCGAATGGAGAGCTGATTGCTCGTAAAACTCTAGTGATGTATATCGTTCAAACACTATCTGAAGACTATCCACATGTGTCGAAAACGTGTGTCGGCCATGTTGTTCAACTTTTGTATCGAGCAAGCTGTTTCAATGTTATCAAACGCGATGGCGAGTCGTCTCTGATGCAGTTGAAAGAAGAATTTCGAGAGTATGAATCTCTTCGACGAGAACACGATTCGCAGATAGTTCAGATCGCACTCGAAGCTGGTCTGCGAATTTCACCGGATCAATGGTCGGCATTACTGTATGGGGACCCCCACCATCGTTCACACATGCAGTCTATAGTTGATCGGCTTCACTCTCCTCAACTGCTTTCCAATGCAATTAAGGAGCTACAATCTTTGGCGGAACGTAATACCCATCCAGTTTCTTTTCAAAAATTGACTGATCACTTGGCTGTCATTGCCGAAATGGACCATGATTCGGATTCGCAGTGGCAACGATTGAATGAAACACTAACTGCTTTGGAAACAGTAGTCTACGAATACGTTGCGTTTACAAAGCGTCACATGAACATGAATGACTACAGAAAGAAGACTGGTGTACCAACAAGAACTGTAAAGCAAGCAGATCCACAACCTTCGGGATTCCAAAACAATGGATTGTCATTTTGCCGATACAAAACCAAAATGTGTCGAGATGTTGTTGCGGGTCGTCAGTGCCCACGACGTGCCGCCTGTACGTATGCTCACATTGTGGAAGAGTTGCGCCCAGTTGAAAACGGTGATCCTCGTGCTAATGGCCTTCAGAAGACAGATAGCAATGGAGTGCTTCAAAATGGGAATAATAATAATCAGCAGATGCGACAGCCTGGAATGATGATGCCGGATCTGTCGCCTTCCATTGCGCAAGCACCTGATATGATGTCCATTCCGATGATGCCAGTTCATGCCATGGGTGATGGGTTAATGGGTATGTTTGAAAAAACTTTAATTTTGACATTTCTTATGACAGTCATTTCAGAAAGTCAATCTCTAATGATTGATAATGGCAACGGTATTGTTAATGTTGTCCCCGTTGTCATGCATACACCGATACCCGACCACGATGGCTACCCGACGCGTGCACCGACGGCCATTCCTGCACCAATTGGAATGCCGGGCCCTATCTTCATGATGCCATCAGCCGAACATATCCCAAGTGCAATGCCAATTCCAAATGCACACCTGCCAATAGTGCAAACGAACGGTGCAGGTGTGGCTGGTTCTGCTGGAATGTATTCATACCAAATTCAGCCTAATCCTGCTCCTTTTATGGCACACCAATCAACCATGATCTTTCCCCAACACAACATGTGGTAAGTTGCAACTGTGTGCCATTCATAAATAATCAAACATCTGTTTTAGGGCACCTGGCCAGGTGTATCAAAAGTCTCCGGAAGTTCCAATCTACATGGAACAGCCAAGGCAAAGCATGGCTCCAAACCACCCTGCATCTGACAGTTCGAGAAGAAACAGCACTAACGGAAGTGCCTCAAGTTCATTGAATGATCAAAAAAGCAAATGGCATGCTCAAGAAGGATCCTTAATGATTCGTCGAAATGAGGTTATCCAACGACTTCGATCTTTCCAAACTTCAAAGGATGAATCGGAGCCAGAGGACGCAGAAAGGTCAGAGTATGTTGATTCGCTTTCAGTCTGCTTTAATTATGTTTGTTTTACTTTGTAGTTTTAGCCACGTGTCCTTCACGGTTGCCAATTCTGTGCTCTTTGATGACATGGACTCGTTTAACGCGAAAATTCTTGACTTTCCACCTTTGCCCATGCAAACATTGGCCACAGTACAAACTACGGTATCACAAAGTGTTATTTCCGATGCCTTGTCTGCAGTCACGTCAACATCATGGTCACTTATGGATTCAAAGAAGATAAACAATGCTCTCTCTGTGAGAACGGTATGTCCAACGACCCTGATGCGTGTGGACTCATCGAAACCTGCTACTGTCCAGGCTGATTGCACTGTCATGAATGTTCGCGACGCTATCGAACAACCTCTTGTCACTGCTACTCTTCAGTTAAACAATCGTACGTTCTTGTTTTTTACTGCTGTGCAAAGGATTAATACCTCGTTCAGTTTTAGTTGAACCTCAAGCAAGCTATGAAATGGTGGATCCTGTCCAGTTGACAGATTTGCTGCCTCGGGTTATGAAATCAGTTGCCCCACCTCAAGATCCACAGGACTTTGTCTCCGATTCACTCGACAAAATTGTTACCGTACAGGAGCGGATAAACGAAGTCCCCAGTTCAACATCTTCAGCTGTGGAGAAGGAGCAGCTCAAAGTAGAACTCAATATTGCCAACCGGCAATTGAGTGCGCTGGACCTTCAAACGAAGCAAACATGTTTGCTTAACGAACTAAAAGCTATTGATGAACGTATTGAAAATCTTGGTGCCAATCCGGATCCTTGAGCAAACAATTGTATCATAACTCTCACTCTTTGAACCGTTTTATTGCTTTGTATATTTAATAACGTCAGACTTAACGCTCTCTTTTGGGTCTCTATGTACGCGGTTTTGTTTATTATTGGGATTCCATCTCCCCTAAAGGTTGTCATTTTGTCATATTTAACTTCATATTTTGTTAATGATGTCATTTTGTAATATATATTCAAGCCCTAGTCCATAATGGATTAAAGTGGTATCCACTCAATTCAATAAATTTTTAGTATACATAACCATCGAAACATTTATTTATCAACACTTGAGAAGTCGCACTGGGATTTAATCAAACGAATATCTTTGTAAATTATGCTGTCAAAACTTGTTCGCTCTTATTTTGAAAATGAATAAGGGAGCGTTGTGGTTGTTTTATTGAAATGCTGTACTGAATTAACATGACGTGCTCATGGGCACCACCTTAGTCCATAAGTATCAGTGTCGAGTCTGCAACGTCACGGCCGAACTTGTTCTCCGCGATGCACTGGAAGCTCAGTGTAGCCGCGTCTGTCTTCGCCGTGTCAATGATGAGGTTACCGTTTCCAATTGGCTGCAAAGCGTGACAATTTTATGAATGAACTGGATACATGAACCAAAAACCTACCCAAATGAAGCGGACATCCTCGATGGGATATGATGTCGTCTCGTCTTCGTTGTCCAAGATACGCCAGCTAAGTTCCGGCTTGGGCATGCCTTCAGCGCTGCAGAAAAGCTGAACAAAATGGCCAGGAGCCTCGATGCGAGTGCTCGACACAAGCGTAATCAGCGGGGCTTTGTAGTATCGGTTTGCATAACCCAGTGAAGCACCTGCAAAACTTTTGCGTCAACAAATTGCTCTTTTTATGGCACCTTAATTAAGCAACAGGTTTAAAATTTTTGCTATTACGGGTTTCTTACGTCAAAAGGATGGCTAAAAATATTGTAGGCATAAACTGAACGGAACTTGCGCTTTGCCATTCATAGAAATCAACATTTTTTGTTCATGTAATATTAATACAATTTGCATTCATAATTTGTTAAAGCTACGGCCGGAAATTAAGAAGTTACCGTGACATCGTTTCTGTTTACATGACTAATTGTACTATGTACACTTAATTACAAGTTTGACTCATTTTAATTTTGAAATTTCAAGTACAGTCATCGTACTTTTAGCCAGACATCTTAAAGATCAATGTATAAATATACTTACCTACTACGGGCTTCACTTGGACTGGCAAACTCTCGATGCTTTCAAGAGGGTTACATGGAGATTGAGCACGACACTTGAATTCCGCACTTTTGGTGAGTACCAATGAATCTACGCAAAGCCGATGTCTGAGTGTAGTCATGCCGTGTAAAGGACTACTAACATGAGCCGCCGAATTTAAAGTAATGTCTCTAACGACAGAAGCGTGAACTACTTTGTTGTTTTTGTACCAAAAGATGGTGCCTTCAGGAGGCGCAGAAAACACCGAACACTCCAGAACCCGAGCGCAGGAGGAAGGGTTTTTGGAATCTGCGATTGTCACAAGTTCGAGAGGCTGTTCGAATGCCATTGAGGCTCCGCCGGAAAGGTTGTTACATGTTGATGACCGAAGCTAAAAAAAGTTTATTAGCTTAGATATTTACATAAATTAATGTTGACGGTCGAAAAAACTCACTGAGGCAACAAGCAATACTGCGGCTTCACAAAGAATCACGAATGTAAACAGTAGCTGTTGAGCCATTTGCCTAAAATAAGCAGTTTTAAATTAAACCCAAATCTGTCAGTTTGAACAGTACAGGAAAACGGCTTTTTTGGGACCGCCCACGTTAATTCATTCAAAGCGAAGGTTATAAAGTACGGAATACTCTTGTACAATCGAAAATAAAACTTGTAATGCACACTTTTGTGAGTTCAAAATATACTTAAAACTCCGCCTATCAAGAACCACCCCCTTTTCAAAATTAACAAATTTAGACCCTTGTTATGAAAGCATACAACTCAATGACTTGACGTATCATTTATTGGATTTCCCTAAGTAGCTCAAAACAATAAAGAAGCATTACATGTTTTCTTTGACCTATGGATTAATCTCAAAACCATTTCAAATGCTATCATTTGAGCTGTACTGTTTCAATATTACCACAAACAAAGAAAAGAAAGACAAAAAAGAAACATTTGAAGCGTATAATACCAGAATTCACTAAAGAAGCAAAAAAGACAAATGACAACTAGTCACAACATCGTGTATTTTCAGTATGTTCCAAGTTCACACTGAAGCAACAAACTCATTTATCTGTGCCGAGTAATCAGACGACGCCCAAGGCTTAAGGAAATGACAACACAGCTTTGAGGTAATTTACGCGTATAACGCTCCGCCTGATACCCCCTCAGACAGCCGTCATCAGGGGCTCCAAATTTGAGGCGCAATTTATTCTTCCGGTGGTCTTTATCGCCTTTTTTCGGTTTAAACGAAAAAACAAAGCAATGAAAACTGATAGGGACGGCATTGACTTTTTTGCAACTACTCAAATCCTTTGAGGGTTCATGCATAAATGAAGCGCAAAGAAATAGGTGGCATTTTATTTATTTAGTCGTTAATGTAGACTAAAGAATGAATGGGAGCATGGTGCAACGCTTGACTAGGTTTATCCTTATTTTAAATGTGAAAATGCGTTTAGAAAGGGCATGGACTGCGTTATTTATACGGATCTAAAAATATATTCGTTTAAAAAGAAAGTGAAACAGGTTACTTTTGAAAAGTATTCTGGGTGGCACTGGCGTTGATTATGTAATGAACGACAACTTGAATGAAAAGATTGTATTTTACACTGTGAACGAAAAAGGTGGTGCCTCATTATTAGCGTAGTACGTGTTTGACGACGCTTTTAAACGGTGTTTTTGCCGGTCATTTCTCAGAAGGTGGTCACACTATTTTTATCTTTGAAACTTTTTGAGAACAACGCAAGCAACAATGACGTCTCAAAGAAAGAAATTCATTGCAGATTTATACCTGTTTTCCCGCGCTGGACAACGGCACCCAACGTAAATTGAATTATCCGCGTCGACAAGGTTCATTGAAAATGCAAACTGTAATTTGCCCTGTAAAAAGCTAATTTACTATGCAAAATGTTGCAAATTTAATTGCTTTGTAGGTTTTTATGAAATTATTTATTATAACAACTAGGAAATGTATTTGCTGTTTGTGCCAATATTAAATGAATGTTTCTACGACATAACGGCGTACTATAAGGTCATGCTAATGATATCACAGACATGATCACCGATGATTTATCAGAACATACTTTGATGGAAGCAAAATGTGTATCATAAAAGACGGAAGCGATAAGATTGTTTAGGCAAGGGGCTTGCTGTTGCTGCGGTAAAAAGCAGTCGATAAAGCATGCAACTGCCGCGGATAGTTCTCAATGATGATTCGGCTTCATTCACATCTGATCTACGTGATGATCACCTAAGTCAAGCCTCGTGTGAATCCCTTTCACTTTTTGACTCGACAACGCCCTCTTTTTCACCCTCACCTGTGGGTGACATCCCCGTTCAAGTTGACGCCACAAATGAATCCACGGTGCGTCATTACCTACATGATGACCGTCATGTGCCTATTCCGGACTGCTTCCTCCACTCTTCCACAATTACTGCGAATGACTTTCAAAGCTTTGCTCGCATTAGTAAGTTAATCCGTTACCATCTCTGGATTGTAGTGCAAGTATTTCAGAGAGGATCGACATCAGTCGTAACCGATTTGGAAAAGTCTTTTGCTACGTCGACACTCGTTCGATGGTCGAAATGGTAGCAAGTATTATCAAATTAGATACATTTGATTCTTGGTCACACAACTCATCTTCAATCGAAAAAGTAAACATCAATTTTTTGAAATTTTACATGTTTTTTCTTTTTTTTAGAAAATTAAGAACTTTACTGAAGAACTGCGAACTGTTATCGGATTAAGACATTTTCGAATTGCCCATCTCTACGGATTTTACAAAGACAACGAGAAAATATTAGTTTTCAACGAGTATCTTCCCCGAGGAAGTGTTTTTGACAAAGCAAGAAGGCATCCAATTGAAGAAAAGTGTGCCTTAAAGTATTTTTTGCAAGCGTGCGAAGCACTGCAGTTCATTCATTCCCAAAATCTATCGCATGGAAACATTAAAGGTAAGGTATATATGGTTTTTGGTTTGTAGTCACGTAATATTTCAGCTACAAATTTACTTATAACGCTGAGTGACGACATTAAATTGACGGACTTTGCTGTTTCGCACGATTCCGAAGCTGATGATTTTGACGACATCCGTTCAGTGGAGGGTATATATTTAATTAAAGAGTTCAAAATATTATAATTAACCGGTTCCAGTAACAAACTATAGAATGAAACTACTTCACGCTTCACCAGAGGATGTCCGACGGTTTCAAAATCCAATGAAACCGCTTCCTCCTTCAGACATTTGGTGCGTTTAAACAGTTTTTTGATATTGTAGCATAACAAGAAAAAGTTTAGAGGAAATGGTCTGGTAATTGAGGGATAAACTTAGGACAGTTTTTCATTAAAATTTGTCATCTTAAGGAACAGTTTTTCAATGTTTGAGGGGGATCTCTTCGTAAAAACAATTATTAGACGCATTTAGTTGTGATTTAACCTAATAATTGTTTAAAGAAAAATTTATTGTAGCATCTTCTCAGCAACATGCACTGTTTTTCACAACAAAATTTTTATATTTCCTGTGCCGGTTAGTACCGTTTCACCCTAAAAATATAAATTAGTCATAGCACACAGTTTAAAAACATACAAAAACTGTTAACCGTGAGAACTACATTTCTTTCATAGAAGATTCTTCCCCTACAAACCATTCATGAAACTTAATAGCTTTACATTCACCATTTCAGGGCATTAGGATGTGTCCTCGTGAACATGCTGACGCAAGCTCCACCGTACTTCGAAGTCTTAAAAAACAAGGGTGATCAAGAAGTGTACAAAGTACGTAACGTTATCTTTACTTTTTTTTGATAAAATGTAGCGTATATTATTTTTAACTTTTTTGTTTTCCTTAAACCATTTAACTTAAATTGTCTATGTAGTGTGGATTTCCTGTCTTTCAGATAATTGTTGACAACTACGTTAAGCCAGACGACCAGCGATTACAATACACCAGCAATGTCTTAATTAATGATGCGAGTGATGCTACAAAAAAGCTGTTCGATTATATTATGGTAGATGATCAGTCCGGAAGACCTACGGCAGAAGAGGTATGAAAGTTTTAGGCTTTATAGAAAGTTACAAACATGTTTATTCAAGTGCAAAGTAATTAAACATTCTTCAGATTCTTGAACATCCGACAATTTCAAAAACCAAAGCACAGCTTAAAAACTACAGTATACTTGGCAAATGTATCCCTTCCATCAAACCTGTGCCCACGCACCATAGAAATGGACAAGCACGGTATGGTTTAAAACGTATAAAGTATCATACAAACAAACTTTTAACATTTGTAGTAAATCCAAAATCTCATCGGCAGTTAAAAAGCCGTCGGTTGTAAAAAATGATCATAAAGAAGAACCCGCCGAAAATGAAAAACGCCCAAGCGTTACGCCATTCAAGTTTTTCCTTCGTTTTTTTGGTTTCCGTATTTTGATATTTTTACTGCTGATGATTAAATGGTCTTTAATGGTATTCGGAGCAGCTTTAGTGCTGTCTGTGATTGTAATGGCTATTTTTATGAGTATTTCCATCATTTATCAGGTTATCAAAACTGCTTGTCAGTGCGAGCTGAATGAAGGTGGGTTATCGTTTTTACCTGCACCAATAAACATTTATATTGCAGGGTTTTCCGTTCAAATTGCAATTATTCTTCTGCCCATTTTAATTCTGTTGTCAACATTATGTTGCAACAACGCGTGGGAAAATTACCATAAGATGATGCATCTTGGGTCACTGGCCAAAAACAGGTATGACTTATTGTTAAAAACAAAATAACGCGAAAGTACAACAGTTTAGATTCTTTGTCGATGATCCCGATGATGATGTTATAATCTGGGGTGTTCGAGTGATGAGAGGTGCCCGTAGGAGACAGAAACGATCGGCATTTTCAAAGGATGATGGCTCGGATGACAAGAATCCAGCAGAAAAAGGAAACATTCTGAACACGATTCGCGATCTCGCGTAATTACTTCCTTCTATTGCCGACATGTCATTCAGTCTGCGTTCGCACTTGCTTTGTCTATATTAATTTTCTTCTTTTGATTTCCTGTGCTCTTGCTTTAGGGGAAATGATCTTCAGAAGCACACCCAATTACCTTGTGCATCTTTGCAAGAACCTTTAAAAGAAGAGATAAATTTCATTGAAATGGTTGGACGTCGACTAAAGGACACATCACTTCCACGTGTTTCCGATCAAGCCATATGTTGAGAACACAAATGTCACTTTATTCTATTTTTGGAAAGCACATCTTTTAGACACTACACAGTCATGCAACAATGTCTTAATTACATCAAACATCAATTGATTAATACCTGGAAATGAAACTCCTGTCAAAAATGATGGTATCATGATACCAAGGGTATCTAAGTTTGTATGAAGAAGTCATCACGAAATAAACTACTGCGCACTTTTAAAGGCGTTGATACGGTGGATTACCTTGTCGTTGATTAAATTATAGCCATTCTTCAAAGAACTTGGTGATACTGGAAATCATTGCGATATAAGCCGGTTCAGTGAATGCCGCGGCCGCGGTTGATGAGGGCTTGTGGGGAACCACCACCGATAGTTTTTCCCTTATCGGCAGCGGAATAAACAAATTGTGATGCATAGTTGTACTGAGAATACTTCGGGCAGCCGTGATACCATAATCGGCAAGTGTTCAGAAAGAATGGCATTGGAGGAGGATTGCAGAACCGTTGAACTCGAGGATATAGGTAGTCGCATTTACAATCTTGAGTACAATGTTTGAATTGACGAACATTACATTCTGGAGTGCACGGGTGTAGTCGCTCAATTTCTTCTTGACGTTGCTCTTTCAGCTAAAAACTATTTTTAGAACATTGCAACTTATAAATTGTACCTACTAATAGTCGATGTCTTCGTTCAACATCCGGAAAGTCAATAACAGATTCACGATGTTGTAAAACATGAAATGGATCAGTTTCTCTAAAGATTGTTCACGCTGATGTAATACATCACTTTTATTGAAATTCGCTTACACGTGGGATGCATGATGTTTGCACTTATTACGATAACTCGGACAAAACTGAGTAATCTTTTGAACTAGAGGTTCATAGCCATAGGTTCTTCCAAGGCAATAGTATGCATAGTTAGCTCTGTAGTGCCTACAGTAATCTTCAGGGCGAATATGATTCTGTCTCCAAGTAGGCTGACCCGTAAAGTGTCTTGCGGCTTTCCAACCATGAGTTAAAACTTCCTCTTCTTCATCAGTGAATTCAACCTAAACTATTTTGGTATAAGCCATGAAGCTGTTTTTAGAAACATACGAGTTCCGGTGTCCTTGGTCGAGATTTTGAAGAACGCCGAATACCATCGTCTAATATTCTTTCTTCAGCGACAGAAAAACGAACCTACAAAATCTAACCATGCATACTATATAGGAATTGTATAACTATAAACTGACCAGTCCATCGTCGTCTTCAGTTCTCACAAATTGAAAAGAACTAAAAATTATCAAAAATAACCAAAGACGAAACATTCTTGAGCAATCTATGAAAATTAGACTTTTCTTGACGTCTAAATAGTTTCTGTCATTTCACATTCGGTGCAGCCCCTCGTCATCGAGATACTGTTTCAATCAAGTTTTTTTATGCGCCGACGCGTCTCTTGCGTCCTCGGTTCAATGTTCGCTCGCACACTGCCATGAGTGCAGACAAAAAGGGTCGGGATCATCACTTTTTTAGTCACAAAACTTATAAAATGAAACAATGATTGCCACAAAGCATAGCCAAGAACAATGAAACACAAAAAAGTAGAAGTCAAAATGATTCAATCGTAGTCGTCGGCGATGTTGAGGAAGTTGCCGATCGACGGGAAATGCACCGCTGAGAAACCGTCTGTACCACCGACACCGGCAGCAGGTACAGCCCAATGTGCACCCCAGGCCAACTGACCACTGAGCCAATCTGCCGAGACTGATTGAGGTCTGTACCAGAATTTGTTAGCATGATCACGATTATGCGGGTTATCTGGGTTGGCTGACCATAGACCTGGTTTCGAGAAAGGTGAACGAGACCGGGATCGTAAGGCTACACCATGACTGTCAGTGAACTGATCAAATTTGTGAAAGTTGGTAGAATCCTCGACTACAGCAGCACCTGCTTGATGGGCCCTGGAATTGGTTGAACAGATCGTAAGAATTAAATGAAGCAAAACTATCTTACCTTGGTCGAGCGCTTTGACTTTTAGAACGTTGAATGGCAGTTTCGAAGGGATCACTTGGTCGTCTACTTTGATCACGAGAGAATTCCACAGCTTTTTGGGGATTGATCACTCGAGTCAATTCACCTTTTGCTATCGGCACAGCTGCTGGCGGGACCAAAACAGGAGAACCAGTGCCCCTATGTAGGGCATTTTTAGGAGCATCACCACCAACAGTTTTTCCTTTTTCGGCAGCCGAGTAAACAAACTGTGAAGCGTAATTGTACTGATTATACTTCGGACAGCCGTAATACCACAATCGACACGTATTCAGGAAGAACGGGATTGGTGGTGGATTGCAGAATCGTTGCACTGCCGGGTAAATGTAATCGCATTTGCACTCCGCAGTGCAGTGTTTATGCACTTTCGGGTCACATTTAGGTGTGCACGGAAACTTCTTTTTTAATTTGGCTAATTTAGCGTCAGCGATTGACTCTTCTGTTGGCTTTAAGAGAAATAGGTTACACTTTGCTAATAATTGCTGTATTTTTAAAATATTACCGGAGGTGGATTGAAAACATCTGGAAAATCTGTTGATGTGTCTGTAGCCGGGACGACAATAGGAAGCGTCGCCAATGATGAAGTAGCCCTGAAAACGTTCTTTGAGTACTTTGCACCCATATACGGTCACAACAAGTACTTACTCGTGCGCATGATCAGGACAGTTAATCTCGTAACTAGGACAAAATTGTTTCAATTGGTTCTTGAGCACCGGAGTTTTGTCAATAGAATCTGCGCAATAATAAGCGTAATTTTCACGGAACCGATCACAGTACTCCGCCGCTTTCTTTGGATCTACAGTTTCAGTTTGTTCAGCAGTAGTACGAGAAGGTGAAGAAAAGGGAGAAGAAGAATGTTTTGATTCCTCAATTTCATCATCGTCATCGTTGTCGATCTTCTCTTCTTCTTCAGCTACAAGCCTATGTGACAAACGATCATCGTCCTCAAAATCGATCTAAAGAATAATACCGTAAAAAAACATACAAAAACATGTCGCTCATACCAAATCCTCATCGAGCCGAACATTCTCGGGTTCATGAAAAGGATTTCGATACTGCCGTGCCTCAGCATCGAATTGTCGTAATAAAAGCAACTCTGAGCGAGTAATATTTACCGGAAATTTTTTTTGCTGTGATAAGTGAGGTAAGTATGACGGAGGTGGCAATCGTGGCAACTCGGTGTCAACATCTGGAATGTCTTCGGCTGAAGTAGAAGTAGTAGTATTACATAGTTTAAGAGTAGGATTCCTGCGACATGCGAGTTGTACTACATTGCCAATATTAAATGCTGAAAAACAAAAAAATCAATAAAGTTAATGAATCAATAATTAAGTTTCACCTTCACAAACAACGAGAACAAAAAATATCAATGTTCCAGCATGTCTCAATCGACTCATTATTTATTGAAAGCAGAAATTGTTTATACCAACCGCAAAGCCATTAAGCATACGACCAAGTTGAAAGCTGTATCAATTAGTCAATTCTGTTATAACGATTGCACTTTTCCTCTGTGAAAGCTTACTTTGGTGAGTTTAGGTAGGCGGATGTTTCAATGAGCATTTCGTCACAAATCACTTTTTGTAAGGTTTCTATCAGCCTAACGACGCACATGTGGCAAAAATCCGGTCCCGAGGCGGTGATTGTGGTCATCCTCTGTTGCGTTGTGTTGCATGTTCGTCTGCAACAAGTTTATGTCAACGAAGCCGATGTCATGCGTCTGCTTCAACCCAGTCCTGATCGCTGGCGCAATGACTATAAATGTTTGGCTTCATAGGTTTCGCCGAATGATTAAGTCAAAATCAAATTTGAGGACACGTGCACCACTTAAGAAAACCTCCTTCAGCATTTGCAACTACCAGTTTTGTGTGTTGTGTTTTGCCATCGTCATCACCTTTAATAGCACAAAAATCTGAAACTTTTCACGGTCATCCAAACAACCAAACAACCTGCTTTTTTGAAGATGCGTCCATAGGCAACCCGACAAGATCAAATCACTCAAATTATGATGAAAAATTATGAATGCACGGATGCAAAAACCGGAATAACAAGTTTCAAAAACCCTAAAAGCTTAAGATCTCACGGGAATCTTGTAACTGGGTCAGGGTCCGTTCCTGTTTGAAAAACGCATAACGGCAATCGAAGGGCAGCTTCGATCTGTTTAAAAACTGACCAATTGTCTCGTTCAAGTTCATTCGCACGTTTACTACACTGACTTCGACACTTCTTGGGCTCCCTTTTTAATTTTTTCCATATTTATCCGTCACTTTTTTTGCGTAACTTGCGATCTGTTGCTCTATTGAGAAAAACTCTATCAGGTTCACGGTTTTCGCAGACCGTGAGATGTCTACTTTTTTGTTCATACAGCCGAATCAATGTAACCTAGATCCGGAATCATAAGGGCGGACTTTTCAGGATTGGTAAGGGTGGTAGGATAGCTATCAACACGGAAAAACGAAAGTCGACCAACCAAAAAGTAACCGCTATCCGGAACTTCCTGAAGTTGTTTCCTTTTAAGCCGTCAATTTACTTTTGTCTGCGTGTTTTTTACTTTTCATCATGGCGGCATCACACAACGTCACTTTCCTTTTAGTTATTTTATGTAAGTTGTTATCAATTTCATACAAAAAATGAAGATTATATGTGTTTATTTTAAGCTATTTCTCTTATTGATGCCGCTATTAGTGTTCAAAAGAGACAGACATATGTATACCCCGAAGAGCTAAAGAGGTATGCTCACGTTCATCCGGGTACAAAGATTATTCACGGAACTGTCGGGCGGTACGCTCCTCAAGATTGGCCTTCATGGTAAGCACAACGATTACCACCATCAGTAACACATTATATTTCTATTTCCAGGTACACTCGCACCATCTTCAAGTGGGACGGTGAATCCCGTCTGAGCCCCTATGCCCCCAATGACGTCCGATATGCTGATTACCAAAGAAGCCGTTTCCAACAGGCGTAAAAAGCATCGCAAACAACCTTAACTTAACTTTTTACTTATGTGTATCAACGTGTTGAAGCATCGTACAAACTGCCGACATTTGCAAAACACTTATATATTCAACGAACTTTGTTCTTCACAGTAATTATTACAAATAAAATTTGCGAGTTTCTCAGTACTAAACAACACTTCCAAAAGGTAAACACAATTATAATGTAATAGCACCGAAGCAATATGTACACATTCATAAACTGAATGACCGTCTAGTATGAATAAATAGGTAACAAATTTATTATCATGATATGATATACCTTATTGACGTTAGAAAACAGATTGAATAGAAATCCATTAAAGCGGTCGTATAGGTGGCAAACCGTGTTTGTCCGGGGTGTTTGTGAATAATCTTTTTAGCGCAATTTGATAATCACGATTGAAAACCTATAATGTGTCTGTCTTTGTTTTTGCATCCGTTTCCGTGAAACCAACCGTATAAATGATGGGGTTCATGGCAGAGTTACTGTAACCGAGCCACGTTATAAACATCTCGATATGAGGGTTCAAGTTGCAATCTCTACAGAATTGCACTACTACGTACATTCTGAAATAGAAGATTTAAAATTAAAAGTTGCAAAATAGACATTGACATACATGAAAAACGGTGTCCAGCACACAGTAAAGCATCCTAAAATAATCCCAAGAACTTTGACGCCCCTGCGTTCCTTTGCGGCTGAAATTGCCTTGGGCTTTTTCTGAAGGCTTTTCCGATGCATTCGTTCCTTCCTGAAATGAAGTTACTTTATTATTGATTACAAAGGTTCTCCGCGACAAACCTTTGTTTGTGTCGCTTGACTTTCTCATAACTTATTACTGGTTTGACATTGGGTTCATCGTGGGAGGCTTGGAAAGCGACGCATTTCTCGTAATTGTTTTTGTTGTACTTCCTATTCATTTCACCATTCGGTGATCGATCTCTTCGGATGATGACGCTGTTTTGGGAGTGCACTGGCGTATTCCCGGCCACCATTGTTTCTTGGGTTTCCATTTCTTCAGCTGTTTCGAGCTCTGCGCATTGCACGTCGTCGTCCTCTTCAATGATGACTCCATTGCGTTGGATTTTGGGCGGATCGTCATCATCTTTGTCTGCACTGCTTTCACCTGCAATAATAAAGCATAAGTAACCAAAGCTTAAGTGAGTGCAACTAACTTTCTTCCTCGTCTTCTTCTTTGGCAAATTCATCCGAAGTTGGCAACACGTGACTGATCTCGTGCAAAATTGTTGATTCAATGTGCTTCCGAATCACCTAAATAGAACAAAACATAAGCATTTGAGCTACACAAAGAAGCGGGACAAGGCTTAAAGGGAAAAGTTAAAAATAACCATTAAAGCGACGCTAATTACTAACGCATAGCTTCACACTAAATTTTTTCAACCATAAAGATAGATTAAACCAAACAATAAACTGAATTAATCACACGAGCGCTCTACGCAAGGATTATTAGCGTTTTCTCACAAAAATAAATTTAGTTTCTGTGCTTGGAGATAAACCGCTTGAGGTGATCGGATGTTAAAAAGCGTGCATGGGTTTAGATGAAGGTCATTAGTGCATTGATGGGTGAATGTGCGCAATACAATAATTCACATAACCCAACCACGTCCACAAAATGGCGGTGCCAAAAAGTAAAAAAGTGCTTGAAAAAGGGGAAATAAAAATAAAAAAAAACGGGGTTCAGTGTGGTTTCAACGTTAAACTCCTCTGTTTCATTGGTTTTGGGCAATCGTAAAGTGTCTTACATGCGAGGAAACGGCGAGCTAAAAAAATTCGTCATCATTATTTTAAATGTAAATTTGTACAAAATAGTATTTTTTGTAACTACGAGGAAAAGAGATGGATAGAATTAGACAGAGAATGGAATTCTGTAATCTGCATCCATCACAAACATTCTTAAAACTAGTGCGTCGCCCAAAAATAGAAAATTAAAAATACATGAAGACGAAAATACAATTGACAATTCTACCACTTTCACTAATATCAACTTATAAAAATTTTGCTGGCTTGTTATCTATGCGTTGCTTGCTCCCATTTTAGTGAGCTTTGTGACTTCTAGTATACCCCATATAAATAGTAAAAAAGATACAGTAATGTAGTATTAACACAAACCTTTTGTCTGTAGATTTGGCGTGCGCGATGCTTGGCAAATGCTTGATAGATTTTAAAATACACAAAAAACATAACAATGGTAGGAATAAAGAAGGAACCCGTAGCACTATAAACTGTATAACTCGGTAGATTTAGGAATGTACAGTGTTGAACGTCATGAAGTTTAACGAAGTTACCGGCTGTGGCCATCTGTAAACGTCAATTAGTTTTAAACACGTAATATTTGCACAATTTTTTTTTGCTTTAACAAAGGATTACATGTAGTAAACAATGTTAAATTCATCATAGATGAGATGAAATCGCATAAAAAATGCGTGCATTACTTTAGACAAGTGAGGGATAAACATACTCAATAAAAGTGAAGGGCACTAGTACATGTTCAAAAAACTTGCCTGTTTCCATCCTAACAACGGCGCAAGACTAATCAAAGCGGAAGATGCCCAGACAAGTAGGATCATAATGCCCGCAGTTCGTTTGTTACGTTTTGACATGTAAGCCACGGGAGAAGTGATAGCCCAATACCTGTCAAGGCCAACTATTGATAAATTCCATATTGAAGCAGTCGAGCAAAGGATATCGGCTGAAAAAAATACATAAATTTAAAGATCTGTCAAACATGACTAATGTTAACATACGGCACAACAAGCTTAGTAATTAAATAGTTTTTAAAGCTTAAGATTAATCCTTCTTCAAAAGTAAACTATACAATTGTTTTAAAAGAATCTTGTTTGACTTTTATATACTTTGTAAGCTTGTTTTTAACTAATTCAAAATCAAAACAAATAATTACCGGAAACAAAAATGACACATAACGTATCATTAAATAACCATCTTCCAGCAATTGCATAAATGGATGACAAAGGCAGTACTACTATACCAAGACATAAATCACTGAAGGCTAAATTTCCAACCTGAAACAATTTAAAACTTTGAAAACGTTGCAAATCAAAGTGGCTTACCAGTAAATTAGGAACAGTTTGAAGACGAGGATTCTTCTTTAACACAATAAAAACAAGAGAATTTGCGGCAATTGTCCATAAAACAAGCAAGGCCAAGGCGGTACCTTTAAGGGTTGCATAAAGCGGGAATCCTTCTTCGGTTGAGCGTACATAAACACTAGCATTACCAGTTGTAATATTGTCATCTGCCACTGACATTTCAAATTCGACAAGGTAGAAGAGTCAGCCAAAATGCATTGCGAAGGTCTCTGTTTGACAGGCAATCTAAAAGAGAAGCATCATGTCGACTGCCAGGATAGGCGACATGCCAATGTGTGAAGGAGACTACTCCAGTCAAAAAAAAGCATGGTGGCGAGTCAAAATATTTCGCGTAATATAGAATACTAGGGGCGGCAATAGGAGTCTCGATATATTCGCATGACAACTAGGACTCTATCGGCAACTACTAAAACGTTCGAAACACATTCAAACAATTTCCGACGATGGCAAACAAGGACAAACGCTAGAGCTATTTGAAGACATACGGAACAATGAGAATGGTTGTCATTCATTTTTGAGATAAATGTAAACGTGTTTTTCGTGGAATGTAGCCCTTTAAAACTTGCGGCATCTTTATTAAAAAGTTTAAAGGCTAATGACGAAGTTGAAGGGAAGAGAGGCACACCGGCTGACTCATGACGACCTCCTGTGCCAAGGAAATTGGCTGAACGGGAAAGAGGCACATCGCCTGACAAAAAATGATGTCGAGAAGTTCCGTCCTATCATTCCTACACTTATCTCGGTTGAGTTCATCGAGCAGTTGTGGACCTTGTTCTTAGCTTTAAAAACTCGGCCCCCGGTGATGAACAAAAATAATGCAACATGAAAAGAAAACTAGTTGTCAGTGAACTGAGTAAATAAAATTTTCCGTTTTGGACCATGCAATCTTGGAAACACGCGTGGTTTCTGTATTGGAAAGAGTTGGCGCCTGTCTCTTGTCTTTAAAATAAGAACAAAAAAAGTAAAAAGAATTGGACTGCTCCCTCGGTTGATTATGTCTATGTTAGGTTTCCAAAAAAGAACGGAAGTTTTGGTGCTTCATATGTGTTGTTGCACATTTACAACCGATTTCGCAAGACACCGAAAAAAGGTCTATGGGGGCGAATCGACCGTTAAGACGTGAGCATCCAAGGTAACGCACACAGGGATAAGCCAGAAGCGGAAGACGACGGCTTCTTTTCGAAACTATCATAAAGCAGCAGGTTTCCGTAATAATCCACCAATTGACGCACGACTCAAAATATACGCATTCCTAAGCATCGGACATACTTTTCATAATGACACATCGTCTACATAATTGTCAATGTAGGGGGTGTATTCACTTGTGCTATATGACGCAGTTGAGTGCAGTCTAACCATATAAAGTTTTAATTAAACTACTGTAAACCCATTCAAACGTCTACGATACTTATATTTAGAGGTAAAACTACTGGCAGCACGACTGCTGATTAGCTCAATTTGGTTACAGACTGGCGGAAAAAGTTGGCGACAAGAATCCAAAGACTGCGGTTGGCTAACGGCAGCCGGTAAACAGCTCAAATAGACGTCCTTCTGAATTTGAGAACGTTGTGCGCAAACTCGGATAGCTTAATGACCCCTAGAATTGCAAGCGGTGTCCAATTTGATGCCTAAAGCTACGAGAACGTGAAATTTCGAGCTGGGTGATTACGAGCCTAGCGGCACTTATCCTCGAAAAGCGTCGACACAAACCGCAACGATTTACATAAATAAAAGTTTTTAACGTTTATTTGCTTAGGAAGTATAGGGAGAAACGATTAAGTTAATTTGAAATGAAAATTACACTTAAAGTGTAGGTCAAGTGACTGGGCAAAAATGTGAGAACAAGCGGAGGCAGTCTTCAGATTATCTACTCCACCACTGAATTCTTTAGTGAAGTAGAAAGATAAACTTAGAAGTCCATTATCGATACAAAAGTCTTGGTTTGGCTCGGTGGTTTACAGATTATCATCTGATAAGTGCGGTATACATGGTAGAAAAGCTAGCTATAAAGCACCGAAGATTTAGCCCCCGAGACTTAATCCGGAAATTAAAATGGAAGCACAGCTAAGAGGTATGAATAATAACGACACATGTTGCCCCTTCGAAGGAATATCCACGCCCTTGTAACTGTGTCTTTACGCCAGGAAAGTACCCAATAACGCAAAATATGATCATGTATAGTCGTCAGATATTCAAAAGCTATTCAAGAACTACCAGCCAAATGTGTTAACGACTAGAAATTTGAAACCAAACAAAGTAGTACATGTGTCTTCACGAATATAGGAATCTCAAATGATGCCTAAGTAAAAAATAGACACTGTGCATCGTCTAACGAAATATAAAGCAAATTGCACTATGGATGGGCATTTTGTGATTTTTTTAGCATTGGATAAGTACAAACAAAGAAAATTAGAATACGCGTTCTTTGGATGTGCTTATATGAGGCCCTTTCCTTCGGAACATCTTGATGGTCCGAGGAAACATCAAAAAATAACTTCCGACATAAAGTCTTTGCTGCGCGCCGGCACCTAATCGTAGCCGTCAGCCAAGTCAACTAAGTATACTTTCAAAGCGGTCTTATTTGCAATGATGGCATTTAAACGGTGTCAGTGTCGATAGGCTGACGGTTGCGAAAACTTACATAAACGCTTGAAAATACAAAATGTACTTAAACAACTTACAAATTGTACAGAATCGATATATGTTTTATGATCACGCTAAACTAGCGTATTTAAAGCAAAATTACAGGGGTTACTCAGAGCTCGAATGCTACGATGGAAAATGCAAAACGACATCCCTTTTGGGCAATGCCACTTTCGCGGAAACGCGGAATTATGAGTTTGTTTTATGTTAATTACAGAAGATTTAATTAAAGTTGCCATTGAAGGCATTAAAATGTGGTAGGCTACTTCAAAAAAACCGGAACGCCAAGTCTGAGACGTCTCATGCGCGTAAAACAAAAGCTGACGAATACACGTGAAAAGAAGAAAATATAACACCACAAGGAAAATATGGGTATGTGTAATGAAGAAAACAAGAAAGAAGCCCTCTAGGCACAATTTATTAGCAATACATAATAAAGAAACATTTGCAAGAGAAGTGGTGGTCGTCGAAGGGGCTATAGCCAAGAATGTCGGTGTCTGTGTCTCGCCGATTAAGAAGCAAAGTATGGCAGAGTCGGCATTTCGATGCGCGTAAAAATACTAGCACAAATTCACGTCAAATAAGTATTCTCCCGTATTTGGTTCAATATCAACGCATCGTGTGTCGAATATTAATATTTGCACAAGGCAAGCCAACCAAAGAGCCACGAAATTGAATTGCTATCGTGTAGCTCGTTGTTGTGATGCAATTTTTGAAATGACTTAAAGCTCTGGGGGCGCGATGACTACATGTCTTAAAATGGTGACAGTTTTGGACGGATAAGACTTCCTTTTCACTTGAAACTACGCAACGACATCACTTCACGGTCTTTTTACTCGGTATTTTTGGCCTTTGTGTAACACGGATACGTCTAGTCCTCTGTCGGCTTCACAATTCAACAGCACATATGGACAAAGTTTTAATGCATTTCAAGTCAGCAAGCCTTTTTCACCGCCCATAGGCTTATCGATATCTCGGCCTCCAGTAATTTGATTAGCCGTCAAATGGGCTCTATTTGGTCAATCTGGCATTTAATGTTGAAGTTTACTACTTTTCGCTGTTCTATTAGCACAACAAGACGGACTTTGAAAGGTAATCACAGCTGTGTCCTTTGAATTAGCTAAAGTATGTTTCAGGGGCTATATTGGTGTTTTTATTTGTTTGCTTTTGCATCAATAAAATTCGCCATGTTAGATCTCATTTTAAATGTATGGGGCCAATATAATTACACACTAACAGTGTCTAGGCCACAGTTCACTGGTCATACCAAGTGAGCAATGTCATTATAAAATCACGCAGTCCATATGTTATGTTCGGTCTGAGGGATGCAATGCTACAAGACAAACACGTATTAAAACTGACTTACTGTCAGTCAGTGTCATGAATAAAACCAAAAATAGCCCGGCTTTTTATACATGTTTGACATATCTTAAGATGATACTCATTCTCTTACGTTACTATTATCTTTTAACTTTCAAAGTTAAACCAAAGTTCGATTGTGTTATTTTCTTAGAATTTCAACAATGTAAAAATAGAAACGTAATCAATAATGATAATTTATACGGATTTTCCATTCATTCGTGCTGAAGCTAATGTCGTAGCTACGAAATACAACCACGCATTCGACTAATCTTTCTCCATTTGGATTTCAAATGCAACAATTGACTCAGCGTTGCCAAGTCCTTTCACTTTTGCCACAATTAACGTCGTAGATATTCACACTTGTATGCAAATGAAAAACAGAATAACAAACAGATTTCATGAATATTTCAAGCGATGCATTCCAGGTTTTTGAAAGTTCAACTAATCTTTGTCCGAGCAGACGGTGAAGCAGGGGGTCAAAATGAGCAACTATCAATATAATTGAACCGGACACATTTGATAATACATTTGACGATGCGGGGAGAAGGCGGCGGCCACTGCTGTTATTCATGCGTTTCAGAGAAAACCTTCAATTAGTGATGATCTGCTTTTGCGCATTTTAGGCTCCATTTCTCAGTCTGGTTAACAAACAAACGTTGTCTTCACTCGTTTGGACCCAGTAGCCGAAGCCGCCACAGTGCAAATCAGGAGGCTTGAGTTTTGATCTGCAAGCTGGTTCCAAGCGAGTGTCCGCTTTCAGCGCCTTCTTAGTCGTCGTTTAACTCGGATTGTGTCCGCCTTTTTAACCGCCGAACGAACTGCAGCCAGTCGTGACAGTCCGCGAGTACTTGGGTGACCGGAGCTGGTCCTTGACTACAAGTATCACGATCCACCATCTTTTTGGCCGTCTCCGGGGCCAGATCGTTTGTTAAACATGACACTTGCCACCTACCGTGTGAGGTGAATCCATTCATTTTGCAATGTCCTGTGAAATTTCTTGCATCTCTGAAGCGATGGGTGTTTTGCGCGATCGCTATTGCAATGATCTCGACGACCATTTCTACTCCCGAAAAGGAAGCTGCGAAAAATGAGAGTTGACCACAAAATACCGCTGTTGTCTGCTAGTAGTCGTGAAGAACTAAACCATAAAATACCCTACGCTAACGCTGCTTCCAATGTGCGTCCGCGACGTTACTGCGCGCATGCCCGAGGGCTGCTAGAATCTCCCCCATTCGGTCGATTGCTCCTTATGGATTCCCCTTTTTTCTTGATAGAAGATGTCTCATTGACGTTTTCGCCTGCGCGAAACTGCAAAAAGTCTGATTCAGATGTCAGTTTTGATTTTTTGTTTTTGTATTCGTAGTTTTATCGCGAAGAGAGTGAAAAGTATCTCTGAAAGTCCATATCGTTCCCGCGATACTTGGTCTAAAGTAGATCTACTGCTCCTCCAACTATCCATCCACTTGACGGGAATTTATAAACCAAAACTCTTTTCCTGGATACTTTTTTGCTCCAACCGGACTAGGGTTTCTTTCCTCCAGCGCTAAAGACCCACATTCACATTGAAAAACCCGATTATTATAGCCCCGTTTAGTACTCGTGAGTCAATGTTTCCTTTGGCCTTTTCAGTCTTGCCAGAACAAACCCATTAATGCGACTGTGAGATTAGAGCTGCGAGGCATGGCCCGAGTGGTTTACCCTTGGCGCCGGCTGGCCATTATTTTGGCCTTCTGTACAGTTTTACAAGTAGTCTCGGGGTATCAATGTCATTCGTGCACGACTTACTGCAAAACCCTGCCAAACGGCAAACTCGACCCCGAAACGTGCGACTGTGAGAGTGAGACGTCTTGTTCCGGAGACAAGTGCTTCACGAAAGTTGAAATCTTTCCCGATGAACTTACTGCCATTATTCAAGTGAGTTAGTTTGGTTTCTATTGAAGCACAATTTGCATGGTAACAAAGTTAATTTTCAGAAGGGTTGCGCTTCCGGCTTGTCAACGGGTTTAGATGGCTGTCATTATGCAGGACAAGCCGAATCAGTCCATTGTTACTGTGAGGGTGAAAAGTGCAACAACAAACGGAAATCGGAATTCTATGTCCCGAAGACTTTGCCAACCGTTGAGTGTTGTGAGTGCTCAGAGCCCCATGGCGATGAGTGTGCCGACAAAAAGTGCAAGAGAACTTGTAGGGGTAACTACTGCCTTGTCGACTTTGATGGTGTAGAACAGGTCCGTCATTGATCCCCCTTTTTTATCAATGATTCAACCCAATATCGGGTTTTAGGGATGTGGCCTGGGTCTGCCGAGACTACAATCGTTTATGAGAATCAATGACTATCCTGCATTGCAAGGACAAACGACTTGCGCAAGATACGAAGCAACTTTATCGACGGTTGTTCATGGATGTGTTTGCACAAATCCATCCGGATTCTGCAATCAAGTCGGCAAAACTCGTGAATACCAACTTGAAAAAGTCGTCGAACGCCGACTCGATGACCAGAACTATTGCTACAGTTTGCACGAAAAAGCAAAGAAGCCCTTCGGGAAAGATGTATTTAGAAAATCTGACACTTGCGAGGGGCATTACTGCTTCATCAGTTTGACCACTTCCGAATTAGTAGTTGAAAGCGCTAGTTTTGAAGAAAATCTGGAAGACCATGATAACTTTATTGGCATGGTTCGCCCACGCTATGAAATTATGGCAGGATGCTTGAAAGTCGACAGTGACGAGGTTTGATGGTCTCAATCGAGAAGATTTCATTATGAGATAAACTTTTCAGAAAGTGACACCCGGGTGCACAACCGAATATGCTACCAATAGCAGCGATCCCATCAGCAAGCATTGTGTTTGCGATTCGCACTTATGCAATTACTTCGACTTGCTCTCGAACAAAGCCGCTCCTCTCGGAAGACAGATCATACGCCCGAAATCTGTTTCAAAAACTAATGAAACTTCCACGCCAGACAAGCAAAGTATTACAGCTGAGACGGCATCACATGGTCCTAACAGAACCGAACAAATTCCAAACATGTATATTTATGTATTATTAACATTATTGCTTAAGTTTGTATTGTAGTTATTAATGTTAACAATTATAAAATCTCAGCATCATAACAATGCCATTAGTGTCAAACTAAGCAATGCCGACGGACGAAACTCAAAAAAAAACATGAAAAAAGTTTGAAAAATACAGTACCTGGTATTTACGACAAAAACTAGAAGCAATTAACTGCTACAATGTTCTTCCAGAAAATCTAACTGCCGGATTTTATCGTAAGAACGACTTTTCAAGTTTACGCTTCCGTGCATGTCGCAGCCATCATACAGGCTGCCGATAGCAGGTGCGACTTGTACGTCGGATCTAATTCTCGCACGAGCTCAGAATGTGCCCCGACGCATGTCACGCCTTAATTGGGTGAAGGTCAAGACAAGCCGACGAACGTGGGGGATTGATTCTCCCAGAAGAACCGCAGGACATACTATTCATTTATTGACTACTACAACGTGTTCCGTCAAACTGTTTTTTATACGTATTAATCATAACAAGCCTTTTTTTAGTTTCCATCAATGTAAGAATGGTAGAATTTCAAGAGTACAAAGACCTGGAGGATCTTGCTGATTTAAAGTAAGTTAAAACATGAGTGTTGCAATTACCATTATAAAATTACAGAAACGGCAATGCAATCCTTGATGTCGTTGCAACTCGCTGTAATAATCAACAAATATATGTGGGTAATATGGCTTCTAATTTGATATGCTCAAAATAATGTTTTAGACTCTCAATGGTGGCACCCTGCTAGCGTTGAATCCAAATAAGAACCTTGAGATCTATGATGTTCCTACTATCGAACAGTATTACAAGAATGGTCCTTTTTCTGACAAAGCGCATATTTTCTCCATTGCTAATGAAGCATTGAAAAATATGCAGAATGGATCTACAAATGAAAATATTGTTTTTGGGTAAATGATGAGTCAATATCAATTTTAAGTTATAGTTTTATTTCTAGTGGTACATCAGGATCTGGAAAAACTACTAACGCCTTCCATGTTATGCGGTTTTTGACCACCGTTGCACGAAACAAGTCGATTACATGCCAACATGTGAGATTTTGTTTATTTTTTCTTTTAAAAAAGAGTATTTTTAGATCAACGCGTTGCAAACCATTTTTGAATCTCTTGGAGTTGCCAAAACGGTCAAGAACAATAAAGCAACTCGATTTGGTTATGCGGTTCAATTTCTTTACAAAAAGTAAGAATCTTAAGAAAAAAAAAAAAAGATACATAATAAATAATATATTTTAGGGGTGAGCTGTCAGGACTAAACGTCACTGGCGTCTTACCTTTAGAAGTTGGCAAACTGACAAGCCATCGAGCTGGCGAGTCGTCGTTTCCCATTCTATATCAACTATGCCATGGATTGAATGCTGAGAAAAAAGACAAGCTTGGGTTAAAGGACGCCAGCAAGTACTTTTACCTCAACCAAGTTGAAAACCGCAAACCAGCTGAATCATACGCAGAGGATCATGCCCGATTTGAAGCTGCTCTCAAAACAATCGGCTTCTCGGAAAATCAATCTGACATTATTTACCGATTGTTGGCAGTTGTCCTGCACGTTGGCAACATTTATTTCAAAAGCAAAACAGTACTGTTTTTGCACTTTTCTTTTTGTTTTAACTTAATTTGTTACAGATTGCTGGTGGCAAGCAAACCATTGAAATTGCAAATGAGTCGGAATTAAAATGGATTGCCCATTTGCTTGAAATTGATTGGTTAGAGCTCAAGACTGTATTTTTGTCTTCGCCGGTCAAATCAGACAATGACCTTGATGGCACGCCGCCGCAGCCAGCTGTAGTAACTTCGATTGACAAAGTCCTTGACATTCGGTAGGGTAAAATTAAAAGTTTGGAACGCAATTAATTAGTGCTTAATTTTACAGCGACTCGTTTGCAAAAACAATTTACAACGAACTTTTTAATTGGGTGTTGAAACGCATTTCGACATTTTTCGAGTGCACTGATAATGACGCCAAGATATCCGTGTATGATTGGTTCGGCTTTGAGGTAATGCATACTTCAATTATTGTGATTAATTTATTATTTTTAACTTTTGCAGCGTTACACAAACAACAGCTTCGAAGAATTCTGTATCAACTCTGTCAACGAAAAGCTGGAAAATTTGTACATCAACAAGGTTTTCAAAAACTTCCAAACTGACTACGAAGATGAAGGTGTTACTTCGGATTACAAAATGCCGAAAGGTTTGGACAATGAACGCACTATTAAGATGATCTTTGGCCGTCCGTGTGGTTTGATTCCTCTGTTGATTGATGAAAGCCGTTTCCCAAAGGGTTCCGATGAAGCTTATTTGCAACGCGGAAACTTGAATCATCTGGATAAAAGCATCTACGCAAAGCCTCGTTCCAAAGACCGTTATGAATTCGGAGTTCGACACTTTGCGGGATTGGCATATTACTACGTCTCAGGTTTTCTACAGAAAAACCGCTGGACTGAGTTGAGCGCTATTCGGAAACTGCTTGCGACATCTGATGACCCATCGTTAGCTTTACTGTTTCCCTTCTCTGCTGAAAAGGGTAACCGTATTGTGTATACTGCAGATGAGTATGCCAAATCCGTTTATGAACTGGTTAAGAAATTGGAAAGGTAAGCCGAATTCAATATATTGATGTGTAACAAACTTTGATTTTAGTGAAAACTGCCACTTTGTGCGTTGTGTCCGTGTTAACTCTGATCGTACCAGCGCAAAATTCGATGCTGAAGTTGTTGGTCGCCAGATGAAATCACTTTCAGTTCAGGAAACGTATCGCATGAACAGTCTCGGATACCCGCAGAAATACAGCTTCGAGAAATTCATCAACTTGTATCGCTGTTTACTACCCATTGAAGTTGTGAACCACGACGAACCTCAACACATAGCTCTTGACATCCTTAATGGTCAAGGAAGCAAGTTTATTTCCGACTTTGCGGTTGGTAGTCACAGTGTTTTCATGAAAGACCGTCTGATCAGACAGTTGAATAATGCAAAGGAAGCGCTTCAAGACAACTCTGCCCTTATTATTCAGCGGAACTATCGTAAACACGTTGCTCGAAACAATTTCTTAAATCAGAAAGCTGCTGCTATTCGGATTCAATCTGCAGCACGTGGATGGAGCACACGTAAACGTTACAATGCTTTGAAACAAGAAAGTTTGCGCAAAGTGGAGGAATCTGTTTTGAAATCGGTGGCCTCTCCGACCTTTGCTGAAGCTAATCAGAAGGACAAGAAAGATAACCAAGTTTCATCGCAAGCCGTTGCACATCTTTATGAATTGCCGGAAGACTTGAACACCATTCTAAATACGAATGCTCCAGCTATTCACAAAGCACGTACACAGACATCTTATTTGCCTTTTGATGTCACCATTGACCGTCCGTCTGTGGATCAGCTTTCGATTGAGGAATTTGCTGAACTCAATTTGAAGGTACGTTTGTAAACTTTTTAACCTTAATATTGTGAAAACTTGTAGCATCATGTACTCCAAGCACGCCGTGAACCTATTTTCACCCCTTTTCTGCCGAAAAATACCGAAGAAGATTTTGAATTATCCCTCAAAATCTTCAAACTTGTCCTTCGTTACATGAATGACAACACAATCACAGCATCTCAACGATGCATACTCGCAAAATACATTATTCAACAAGGCATTGAAAATCTTGATCAACGCGATGAGATTTACATGCAATTGTGTAACCAGACATATAACAACAAGAATCCTGAAAACGCAAAAGGTGCATGGAACTTGCTATTAATGGCGGTCAACAGCTTCCCTCCGGGCTATCTGGTGTTTCCGATGTTGAAAGAGTTGGGTTTCATTCTTAAAAACTTCGACACATAGCAATGAAAAGCAAAATTTTAGCTATTTCGAACAGCAAAACGAGCCACTTGCAACAATGTTGCTTGAGGGATTGTTCCGATTGTTGCGCCACACAAAAAGCCCGGATCATATGAACCGCAATCGAGTTTTCGCTCCGACGGTGCTTGAACAACAGTCATATCTCCGTAGACAGCCGTTGGTAGTCACGATCGGACTTCCGGACGGTGACGGAATTGACGTCGAGACCGACTCATGGACAACAATTGATGAAGTTGTCGGACGCGTCCTAAGGCTACGCGGGATCGCTGAAACCGAAGGATGGAGTTTGCAAATTGAGGATGACAAAGCAAACAGCACCGCGCACGGACCAAGCTTTCTCTTTGACGCCCTATCGCCATTCGAGGTTCCTCAAATTCCGGAAGAGCATAACCCGTTTGTCTCGTTCGAAACTTTTCCTAGTGTGAAGTCTGCAGGTGAACAAGCTCGAAATCAAAGTGTTTCCGACAATCGACCAATCCCGGAAATCAGTGATCGTAAGTGAATACGTTTTCGGGTACCCCTTTTTGGATGACTCCGCATTTCGCGCTCAAATCCACTTGTCCATTTTACGGATCACATAAGCCAGCTTTGTCTCAAGATATTCAAGTACTTTTTTCGAGAAATGGGGGTTTTAATCGGTTGCGACAAAAAAGAAGCGACTTGGATATGGCTGTTATGAATTTGCGGGATTTCAGCTCGAACAGTTCATAGTGCAATGGACTCAAGCACACTCAAGCGTGGAAATGGTATCTTGGTAAGTCCCATTTTTGCTTCCAGGTTTCAAATATCAAATGCTTGAATTCAGAAATCACAAAGCCAAACTCGATTGACACCGGAAGAGTATGCGAAAATGAGTGTCGCAAGCCGTATTCGAAACATGCGTATCCCAGCTAATAATGGCGATGTTAACAGATTTCTTGATGAAGTCTTTGATCAGGTAATTTTATCATTATACTAGGCAACTGATAAACTTATTGTTTAGGCACTACCGCCAAACGAAGACCAAACAAGAGACACTATTGCTGCAAGCATCAAGGGTGGTGCTCCTCACGATCCTTACTACGGTTATCCAACAAGAAACGGCTATTCTGCTTCGCCGTATTATGCATCCCCACGGTTTAATGAAGGTTTGTTTTACATGATGTTAACATATTAATAACCGGTTGCGACGAATACCTTCTTCAGACCGTCAAACACCTGCAAGTATCAACCTAAGTATGGATGATGGCCGTAGTTCAAGCCACACTATGCCTCGAGCAGATGATATTCCATCAAGAGTAAGATTAATGATTTTCGTATTTTGCAATAACGTTATTATTTCTAGAACCGAGATTTCCGAAGTCCTTCGTCTCCACCGATGAATGGTCGGGTTTCACGGTAAGCAAGTTCGACATTTCTGGTTTTCTTTCAATAATGCATGACTTTGAAAGTGAAAGATTTAAACATTTCTGTTATCTTTAATTGCTTTTCTGTTGTAGCACCTACATGAATGAGGGCGAACGTCCGTCACGCAACTATTACGAGGTAAGCGAGTTTTCCCAGTTTCACTTATGTTTTTTACTTTTTTAGTCGGACTACGATGTAAGACCACCAATTACAATGCAAATAGTTAGTTTTTTAATCTCTTTACTGGAACTTGTATAAAAGAAACTTTTCAGCGTCAAAATGAACGTACAATGACACCCACCAGTGGAAGCGAAACTCCACGAGTTGGCCAGATTACTCCTACTTCCCAACGGGCCCGATATCTTGGTGCCAATAATGGTGTTCCTAACGGTCGTCCCGGTCCTTTGAACAATCGTCGGCGTTTCGAGAGTCCAGCTGTTGAACGACGAGCTAGAAACTTGAGTTCGCGATCTAAAAGCACTCCTCGAGGCTTCGCGCATAATGAAAGTTTTACACCTGCGGCTATTCCTCCACCTGACTATGATCAAGATGATGAATCAATTTATTCACGTCAACCTTCACGAACACTTTTACGGAGGCAACCTCGATCAACATCCTCAACGCCGAGAACCCAACGTGCTTTCCGTTACCCGGAAAGGAATGACCTTGTTCCACGTGGGTCTCCATCAATGCAAAGAATTTATAATCGTAACATGGAATTGCCGTCTCCTGCTATGACGGAAACGCCCATTTATGCTCCAAACGGTGAATATACCCTTTCTCGTCCTGCAAGTCGTCAATATTTGGGTGATGTTCGACGATCACGTAGCAACACTGCCATGGGCGACGCCCTAAACGGCGGATACCCCTCACCTTCATTGAAACGACGGACGCATGACGTGCCATGGACAAATGACACACCTTACGACGGTCAATTTACCAATGATGGATTCAACAATAACAATGGGTTTATCAGTCCAAATGGATATGAACATGATTATGAGGATGAAACTGTGGTATCACCAAGTCGTTTTGGCGACAGTGAATCTCAATATGGCATTGCAAAAGCACCATTGGCAATCAAGGTGAAGTCTTTGGCCACAAATGGAGCACGACCTGCGACAGCTTATTTGCAAGAACCCTGGAAGCTCACTATCCGACGAGAAGTCAGTCATAACGCGATTAATAGTTCACTCGGAAACAAAAGTATCATTTACAGGTATTCTTTCCCGGTGAGCAGTTAGACGACGCCGACGCCATTGACCTTGTCTTTGCACAAATTATTGGTGATTGCCGCAAAAATAATCCGTACAGAATTCGTCAGTTTGAACGGGAACGCATTAATTTTATTCTGAGTAAGTTCTTTTAGACATTGACCTTGAAATAGAAACGTATACTAAAAAAAAGATAACACCTTAAGAGTGGTTTATTGTTATTGTTTATAATTGGTTCATTCAGACAAACATCGAGTTCCGGTGGAATTGCTCGACAATCCAGTTGAAGTTTCCCAACCAGTCAAAATCGAAATCATCAATGAAGCGCGAAAATGGCCGTTATACTTTTCACGAATGTATCCTGTCGTGGAAGAATGGTCGGATTCGCACATACCAATGATTCTCGGCGTTAGTGAAACCGGCATCCGTGTGATGACACGTAGTCCTGACGACCTAAGTGATCCATTACAAGCAAAGGCACACTTTGAGTGGGTGTACGCATTTGATGAAAGCATTTTTTACGATTCTCATTACAGCTATCATGACATAACGGATGTCATACTTGAAAACTCATCCATCATCAAAATCGCGACAAAGCAAAACATCGTCTCTAGATTCCGATGCAACCAAGCAAAACAAGCTATTGACTTTATCCATCGCTTTTTGGATTCATCACCGAAGGTTGTTTGTTGACTTCCGTTTCTTGATTGCACAAATTACCAAACAAAAACTTGCAGCAAAAAAGTTTCGTGACTGCCATTAGCAATTACCAGATCAAAGACGCCAACCTTTTGAGTTTCCGCCGCGGAGACATTGTACAGATTGTGAAACCCGATGTACAAAACCAGGCCCCTTCAGCAGGCAACTGGCTTTATGGGAAGATTGGTAATCGGTTTGGCTGGTTCCCTGCCGAGTACGTCCAACCGGCATCAACGACGGCCACCAACACCGAAAGCGAGGTTAGTCGTACTTTCTTCCTAATTGATTAGTTGTTTTTTCTTGCGTCAACATGTCTTAAATGGTCAATTGGCTACTAAAGCATTTTTAGTACGGATCGGAGATTTATGCACCGCCTTCGGCGGTCCATGCCACGTACGCAGCACCATCACACTATCGCACTAACAACGCCATCATTTATGGTTCCCTTCCCAAAGGACCCGACAACGTTGGTTTTACATTTTTTAAACTTAAACGGGGAACAGTTTAAAAAGTGTCTTGCTTGATTACATTTCTTCAGTCGGCGCGCCGGAGAAAGGTGGGGTCTCAATAAGACAATCGTCGATTAGTTGTATACTTTCGCCTGATTTTTGTTGTCATTTTCGTGCACTTGGGATTTCTCAGGGGGTGGAGGTTGTCGCGTGTAACCGATGATTTGGATCGCTGAATGTTCAAAACCGCAACATTCACAACCAGCAATGATGTTGTCTACCATTAACGGGTACTTGATAGGCAGCCAGTATCTCCTCCTTTGGATTCATCAGGACCTTATAACGAACCGGGAGCGCAGTATGCGGTAAGAAGGCTCCGCGCGAAATGTGCGAAGCGGACGGAAGTCAACGGTGGCCGGCTACGATCAACCCCACCGAAGGCCTCAAACCTGTTTTGCCCTAACAAGGCCGCGACTCCTTTCTCTCTCTCGGCAAAACCGAAATCAGCTCGCTCCATTCTAAACAACTTTTCTCATCGGGCGGACCTTACGCTCCCCTGATGCGCAATGCTTACGTTATTTGCCACACCTTGCGATAGTCTAATTGGAAATTTTGCACCCAACTTCGTTAGGATTCGCTTTTCAAAAACGTCGTGATTGAAACCCCGTTTTACAACGTACTACGTGCTATTTTGACGAGTCACCATAAACCTTTCGCTCATCTGATTTCACAGTGTTTCTGCGTGATTCTCATGTTCTTCCTGTATTGAGCACCATTTTAGAACCATTTGTTTACTAAGAGTTCGATCTGTGGATCGTCAAAGCAGCTTCTCCCACCGGCCCTGCCATGGATCCCTACCGGCGGTCGCGATCGCAATCGCGGTTTCCGCCCATTGACGAACATCCAGGAGGGTACCCGACGAACCAACCCTTGGACCGATCGCATCGTTCCAAGTCCCTCGACAATCGGCGTGATTTTGTAGCTGAGGAAGAGTACGACGCTAACCCTTATCCATCGATCGAGCGTAACTCAACTTTGCATGCGTCGATGCCGCGTCGACAGCCTCGTGATGGTGGTCCTCCTCCCCGTGATGAGTTCTTCAACGAGACCGTTAATGTGCCTGTGATTCACACTTCCTCTGGTGCTGATGGCGGTTACCGTGGTGGGAAGACGAGTTCCCGTCAAGTCGAAAATCAGCACTTCGAGGACGGCGATGACAACGATTTCACGAAGTACGATCGTCAAGTCCGTTACACCACGGAACGCTCTGGATTTCCTCCTGTCGGCACTTTACGTCGTGGACCCCCTCCTGGAGCGTACTACGATGAATATAGCTACCGTGCCCCGATTGCACCTCAGGGAATTTCGCCTCGGTCTGCTGCTTCTCGCTATCCTGAATCCGAATTTTACGCTCGAACTCAACGCCGTGAGCAACACCGTCCTCTTGATTATTCTCGCTCCATTGAAGCTCAAGGTGGTTTCCAAAGAGACAATTTCGATCGCGGTGTTGACTATCGTTATGAAGAAGAAGCTGCTGCTCAACGAGCTGCCGCCAGTGCTCTTGAAGCCAACCGTGCCCCTCCTCCACCATCCGTAGCTATCGCTGCCGGTGCAGGTGGTGCCGGTGGTGGTGGTGGTGGCGCTGGACATCGCAGCTACCAATATCACCATGAATCTCACGGTGGTACCGGAGGCGGCTTCGGGACTGTTGCCCGTCAAGGCGCAGGCGGATACTCGTGGCGAGAGAAGCGTGCCGGTGGTTTCATCGAGCCGGGACGCAGAAAAGAGCAAGTGTATCACCGAATTCACTGCTGCTGCTTCACATTCAAGTGGCCTCCATGGAGCTACGAAGAGTGTGAGCCACCACGTCCGATCTACATCAAGCCGCCAAAGAACACGACAGACACGCTGCCATACGGACCTGCACATCCACCACCGCCTCCTCAACAACAGTATTAAGCAAAACGACATTTTTGAAACGAAATTTGCCAGCTTTCACCGCCAGCTAACAACTTAATCACTCCGGACATTTTTGTATCAGTTTTTGTATAACCAATTGTAACATTGCACCAGGTGCCAGAAGCTGTGACAGTCTTATAAAACGTTTACTTCTCATATAATACTTTCAAATTTTATTTGTACTTCTGTTATCTGATAGCACTTCTGCAAACTTTGTCGCTTAACATTAGAAATCGCCGTCTCAATACTTTCTTCTTAAAAAACAGATAAATTGAAAATAAATTTAACACATAAAACATGAAAGAAGGGGTATTTTTTTGTTCATTTTTCAACTTTTTAGGTTTACTCTAATTGGGCCGACCAGTCTATCTACGGCGTTCCACAGGGCGAACGTCTCACAATGACAGAGTTTGCTTTGCGATACTTCCGGCAACCTAAATCATCCGACTACGGGTCATTCACTTTGAATCGGAAAAAGAAGGACTGGACTTGGCAGGATGTAACCGACAAAGTGAAGTTCACAGAAAAGCCGTTGACGCATTCATTGCTGAAACTTGAAAGCAGCGAGTTTGATAAAACAGCAGTTGATCTTTTTGATTGTAAGAGTTATTTATTACAAAGAATCAAACAACATGAACTACTTTAGGTGTGATGCGTTATATGGGCGACATGCACAAGAAACGCGGTCAAACCATCACCGATTGTGTGTACGAAATTCTTTCCGCGTGCCACAAAAACCAAGTTCTGGCTGACGAAGTTTACTGCCAGATTATCAAGCAAACGACATGCAACAAGAGCCCCAAAGCCGATTCATTGCTCCTTGGATGGCGATTGTTTACCATCATTACAGCCTATTTTGCCCCGTCAACCAGTCTGCAGCCATATTTGATCAAATATTTAAACGATATAGCTAATGATCCTCGACGACCATTCAATGGTACGGCAAACTTGTGTCTCATCAACTTGCAGCAAACCTTGAAATATGGAGGCCGAAAGTTTATTCTGACAGCCGCTGAAGTAGAAGCTATCACGGTATGTCATATAGAAAAAATAAAAGTGAAGGTAGACTAATTTGACATGCTTTTAGAGCGGAAAGAATGTTAAGCGTCAGGCCTATGAATTCCCTGGTGACCAGAAAAAGTTGATTAGCACGCGCACAATTACCGTAGCCGAAGAAATCATTAAAGATATGTGCAACGAAATGAATGTCTGGAGCGAAATCGAACAAGCAGAGTTTGCACTTTGTTATATCTTGGATCGCGGTATGATTGCTTATTAATGTAACTTTGCACTTATAGTTTTATTGCAGACAGCTCACTCCGTGTTCTAAGCAACAATGAGTACATCTTGGACATTACCTCCGAACTGGAAACACGTAATGAAAAGTTCACACTGATCTTGACCCGAACAGTTTGGATTCATCCCTTGCGCGAAGATAATCAGTTATACATTGATGTGCTCTTCTTCCAAGTCATGCCAAACTACATGGCTGGTCTTTTGACACCTTTACCAATCGGCAGCAAAGCACAACTTCCGGCGAAAACTTTAGTAAGTGTTTTTTTAACATTGACACCAAAAACGGAAAACAAAAATCTAGGACGATGCCGCAAAGCTCGCCGCATACTTGTACCTTGCAAGTGGCAACACCGCCGACTCCTTGACTGATGAAGCCGTACAAACCCTCATTCCAAGAACAGTACTTGACAGGGCGCAACTGTCACCTTCAAACTGGGTCGGCAGAATTTCTCAAAAATTAGCAGCAATATCGCCGAATACCAATGGAAACCTTGCAAGATTAGAGTTTTTGAGTATGTAAAACTGAAAGACATCAATTTTCTCACGAAATCCGATTTCAGAGGTAATTCAAAACTGGCAACTGTACGGATCTTCATTCTACTTTGTTGCCAAGTGCCAACTTGCTGAGAAGACCTATGAAGGCCCTGTTGTGGCAGTAAACAAAACAGGGCTAAGCATTCTTTCACCAGCCAACTTGGATGTACAACTAAGTTGCCCGTTGTCAACGGTAATCTTAAAGTACATTTGAAAGTAGAAACAAACAACGTTTTAGATTCGCTCTTCCCGCAAGTATAACAATGCAAATGGCAGTTTCCTCGACATTCACCTCGGCCCCGAAAACGACCCGGAGGCAGCCATCCTCACAATTACAACTGACTTGGTATGTTCTGTCCTAGTTCAATTATAAGTTCGCCAAATAAAACCATTTTCAGGGATCGGAAATTGCTCGCGTGATTGGCCAATACGTTTATCTGAGCAGTCACAAGGCACAAACTATCTTCAACACGCGCAATGTCAGACAAGCCTAATCCACACACCTATCGAAGTATTCCTCCTTGCCTCTAAACTTATTCTGCCATTTGATTTGTATTTATCAAAACAGTTAATCCGTAAATTTATTGGTGTCACTTGAAAATAATAAAGATTTCTATCGTACGGATAAATGTCTTCCACCGTGACCGTGGAAGTGGAAAGAACCACTGCGCAAGTGGGATGCCGTCAGCACTGTCGGGGTTAAACACTCCATTTTTTAGCGAGTCAGTCGGTGACTGTGAAAGCGCTGATCTTTACGCGAAAGTTTAGTTTGCGCAAGGCTGTGCTGTCAACCATGGGTACATGAGCGACCGACGCAGAATATCGTGCATTAAAACGCCTGTTGACGGTTCCTTCTTGTTCGGTGCAGACGGTGTGTTCTTAAGATTGTAAAGCATCTGTTGCTTTGTATTATTCTGCTGCCCTACGGGGTTATTCACCGATCGATGAGCCAACCACCGCGGCGTCTAATAATTGCGCGACACGGTGAACGCGTTGACTTTTGCTTCAATGATCGAACGCACTGGACGAACAAAGTGGTGGATGCTAATGGCAGATACCGACCGTTTAATTTGAATATTCCAAGGAATCTTCCCCGGAGAGCAAATGGCGTTGCTGGCTTTCGGACGGACACGCCATTGACTGAAATTGGATATTTGCAGTCTAAGTTGATAGGTTGGGTTCCCACCTCGCTCATAAATTATATATATTATTGTTTTTAGGAAGAGCATTCAGAGATCGAAATATAAATTTTGATGTTGTATATGTGTCACCTGCGTTGAGATGCATCCAAACTGCTATTGGTATTTTAAAAGGTGTGAGCATTTGAAAACAAAAACAAATTGCAAATTATATATATTGCAGGCATGAACTGCGGTCATTTAAAACTTAATGTAGAACCCGGCTTATTCGAATGGCTAGGTCTATGTAGAAGCAGCATAATACCTACTTGGATGACACTTGATGAGCTTACTGAAGCGGGATATCCCGTAACAGCTGATTACAATCCAGTTTTTCGCGCTTCTGATCTAAGTGTAACAGAAACACTAGACAACTATTATGATAGATCAGCTAAAGTTGCGAAGACGATCTTTTCAAAACAAAGATATAGTGAGTACATTTAAACTGTATATAAAAACAATTAACCCATAACGGTTTTAGATACTATTCTTTTTGTTGCACACGGGTCATCGTTAGATGCTTGCACTCGAATGTTAACCGGAGGTCAAACAAGAAGTGTCAACGATTTTTACGATATTCTTCAACGTACCCCATATCTTTCAACTCTTCAAATCAATGAGGTGGACAAACGCTACGATATTGTCGGGTCACCAATACCACCTTTAAAACATTCTGTTAATAATGAGTATGACCATCAGATAGTATATCGCACTTAATATTTATTAATGATAGCTTTCATCCATCATGAGTAACCTACAGTTCTGAGATTCGCCGACTTAACGTTTATTTGAAACTTTAATCTATGTTTAATGAATATACTTAAGGCCATTAACGTTAACGTTACCGGATTTCTAATGGTTTTATTTGTTTAAAATTCAATAAGACGTCATTGAAAATAGCTGTTGGGCCTTCTTGTCAAACGATTATACCGGTTTTTTCGGGACAGCTTGGTCAATCCACAACTTAAGAAGCTGTCGTGCGCGGGCAAGGACTTGGCTGTCCAATATCCACCCTACAGCAACATCGTTGACTCTCATGCGCATAGCGCAATTACGAGTTTTGTCACAACTTATTGAATAATTGAATGGGGAAAAAGAACCCTTAGGCGGCGTAAGCGCAACGTTTTTTGCGCGAATGGGCCGTTTAGTGGTACAAGATGAAATAAGGCGCCATTAATGCTTGTTTGGTTTTTATATTCGACATCCACAATCGACGGCCGATGGACTCAAGTGCTTCTTTGGGCGATGTTGCCGTCTGCGTTGCGGAAACAAAGGGTTTTCATCTTTAAAGTCAGTGTCAATTTTTGGTTGACTCCAGCCACCTGCCCTGTGGGAAGCCTCAAGCAAACCGTCTGAATCCCCTAAATCGTATTCATACAAAAAATGTTTTGACAAAACATCTTGTTTCATGCATTTTTGTCTGGTATACCGGTTGCCAGTGCCGCTGGCTTGTGTCTTGTATGCATTTGATTGTATGACCACAGTTTTTACGGATATTTGCACTTGTTTTACGCGACGAAGGCGCATTGACCCGTATTAAGAGCGAAGAAAAAGACGATGAAATTGAACGATGAATGAATGATTCGTGAGTTTGTTGGAGGCATTGCAACTCAAGGAGCTCGCCGCTAGCGCTAGGCCATGTTTAACGAACGATACACTCAATGAATAATCCCTCAGAAGTATTAGTCGTCTCGTCCGTTCCAAAGTGAAACCAAATAACGGGTTGTCATGTTTATAAGGTGATTCAAACCAGGTTCCCTCGGATGCAGCTGCTTTTTGGGATCTAACAATGATTAGTAGCCGTTTTCCGCAAACTCCGTGATTCAGAAAGCTCGAGTTGCCCGAGGCGAATGATTATCGACATTTACGGGTATTTGATGCGTTAAATAATCATTGCGCGTTAAGGTTTTTATCCAACGCGAGAACCTTAAAGACAGCATTAATTTAACTTACATCCATACATCGTATCTTTCGATAGGAAACCATTACGCTCGCATCCTTTTTGCAATTTCGTGTTCATAGTTGGATTTCTTGTTGGTACTTCAAAATGGTGGTTCGAGCTACCCTTGATTCTATAAAAAGTGTTTTTCCGTCGAGTTAGAGTCGTTAAGAACAACATTCATTGCTATTTATAAAAAATTGCTTATAATTGCGTTTGTTCCGTGTGCGTAAGGGGGTGACACAATAAAAGATAACATATCGGGTTCTTGAAGGTGTAACCCTTGTTCCTACTGTCGTCTGTTCAATCTGTAAGTAGTTTCTTGTTCAGTTGCGTCGTATTACTTTTCAAATTGCCCCAGAGGCACACTTCTGTCACCCATGGGTTCCTTTGGCATGTCAATTTCGATGCTCCACGTTGCTTTCTAACCTCCTAACAACGTCGAGTTGTCGACTAAATTTAAATGGAAATGAATTTTGCGTTTTCTGAAAGACAATTTCAGCTTTTGAGTCATCACATGTCCTTCATGGCAGCCGTCCGGGAAGTAATCTCATTTGAACAATCTTCTGCGCAGCTTGCCGCGCAGCGGGTGATTCCGAGTGCCTTCTCCGTTGGCATGGGCTTAAAAGCGGGCGGTATTGTCGGGTCTTTATCTAATTTCGGGCTACTGGTGGTTGCCAAGGGTCCATCCGCTTACAAATCAAGCGCAAATGTTTCATCCATGAAATGCGGACGGTTGTTTCGTTCATATTGAGGTCGCTTTTTACGCCACTGTTCAATTGAGGCTCTATCCAAAGCAAGGAAGACCGAATACCGACAGTGTACCAGCAATCCAAGGTCATCCATCCGAGTCGTTGGCGTCAAGTCTCTCAGCATACATCCATGTTGTTACACTCTTAGAGAATAATTCGTTCAAATATTTTTTGTGTGTGTGAACACCGTGAAAGTGCTGTAATTTGCGAGACGAAGATGTATCTGCAATGCTTAGAAATGCATTAACCAGTTTCAAATAGCCCGTTTATTTTACGTGCCCTGTACCATGTGTGCCTTGTTTAAAGTGCGTAGCTGATTGTACGCCTCATCACCAATTCCACGCAGCTGACCATTTTCCCCGGCAACTTTCCTTTCAGTGCCAATGGGCCTTTTTCGGCGTTTCATTTAGCCAGAGGGCCTGCAGGGGTTCTCGGCGGCAACTGCGCCGGTCAGTCTGAGAATTCTCGGGCCCTTAAACACTGAGTCGGCAATAAAGCTCACTTCGGTGCCGCCAATGCCGCAAAGCAGATGTCTATTTCGACGGGACCCGCCATGTGTAGTCAACTAAGACCGTTGCTTCTGAATCTTTTCGGCCCACTTTGTCACATAAAACCTTCTTAAACCGAAACAATCGTCTGAAAAGTGTTTTCCCTCTCTTCCTCGATGCGTTCGACTGCCTTTTTTCATGCATAATACGGTAGTGTGCAACTTCTAATTTTAGTTAAACCATTAACAAAGTCATTATGTATGTTTTACTGACTATGGCACGGGGGTACACCCTGACATCGGTAACCTTCAAAGTGAGTGTTTTTGTAGAGCCTCGCTGCATTGTGCAGATCGCTGGCAATTACTCTTTTCTCAGGGCGACCAGCCTTGACGAGGTCATTTCGACGGTATGCGCATGTCAGGCTTCAAATCTGGAATGGCTGATAGGTTCAGTTAACTGATTGCAGTTCCCGATGCGAACCGGAGCTCACATCAGCATTCTAGCTCCGTCGGTAACTCTTTTCACCCAACTGCTCGCTTTTTTTAATCCCATCCTTTTCGAAATCGGATCGACAAACCCCCTTAACTGACGATTTTTTTCGTTTCCATTGTCAGTCGAAAAAGCGATCGGCGTCCTTGGATTCCAGGCTTCTTCTGCAGTGTCGATGTAAAAAGATTGTATGGCACTTTGCTCGACTGATGCACTGATGACGGAACGTTGGTGCACCGTGTTCTGTCATAATGGTCGGAGATGGTCAATTGGCGCTTTGTCAACGGCAGTCATCGCCCAGCTGTCGGCCTTCTGTTCTTGCGCACCTCGCCGACGCGTTAAACTTGTCGGTTTTTTGACCGTCACCCCACTCCCGCAGGCTCGGCCCGCTTCGTATTGTGAATCTCTTCCGCATCTACGTTACTCATTGTCTTAGGGTTGTTTGAAGGCCATTCCCACGCGCCGTGGTCTCGTATTAAGGGGTGGAACCAACCAGGAACCTGCTCGAACGCGTTCACGAGTCTGATGGTCGTCCTCGTAATGACACGATTTATCGTGGCCTCGGTGCCGTTTTGAACCAGCTGCTCCATGGTTTTAGCGTGTCTCTTCCGTCGAAAATGAACGGTTCCAGCTTGCGTGTACGGCCGAACACAATGTCGCGCACTTGGCCTCGTCAGTGCCGGTCGTCGTCAACATTGAACTATCTCCCCGTGGCCTTCTCGACGAAGCACACTCCCGCAGCCTACTCAATGACCTTTATTAGCGAGACTGGGGGTTGTTTCTTCCGCGCATTTTCTAATTTATTACTGCCTCAGCCGTTGCCACGAGAATGACTCTTCAGCTGTTGGCCCAAGTCGCAACCCGGAGGCAGAATTAGGGGTAGTCATGGCCTCGTCTTCTTCGTCAATACACATCAAAACGACGTTCGAAAGACTTCCACATCGGCTTGTTTGTCGCTACCATTTTGATTAGGGTGATGATCAATCACATGTTCTCTTATTTTGGAATTAAGATTGCTTTAGAACGTTTTTTCCATTTAATTCTCATCCGTGGTTCGTTCCATTTGCACTTTTTTTTGTGACCGCGCGGGAACCCAAGATCTGTGTCATGGCTTTTCGCAGTATCGGTCAGCGCAATTGTAATCTGTCTGTCGATTTTAATGTCGTTGAGAAGTTGTTTTTATCTCTGGTTTTGGTTTGCCTTATTTTTTCATGACCCACTTGGGGCTAGCCGAGGTTTACTGTTGCAAATTGCCCGGATGTTCGTTTTACGAGGTTTGTCCCGAATCAGAATTGGGGCTGAAACAAATGAACCGCATCAATCTATCGCTCGTTCTCTCCCTCCAAAAACTTTCACTTCCACTGGAAACTGTTGCGCTTCAGTACCCTCAGGACACTCATCTGCGCGATCATATCAAACCCTCGCTGTCTGGTCATGTCTGTTCACTTCCGCTTTTCAATTGCTAATGCTTCTAGTGTTTCCCTTGAATCGGGTGGGTTGTCACGGTGTAATGGATAGTTTGCTTTATGATAAGAGGTGAAAATGGTCCTTATGGAGGTGAACATTTGTCATGAAGGTAGTCCGGTTCGGCGCAGTGTGAGGTCGATGCGATGCCACCAGTCGGAGCTATCTCAGCAATCCAATGCATGTCCATCCATGTTGGTAATCCGCTCACGGTTTTGTTGGCGCGGCTCGAATTGCAGCAACGCTAACCTGATGCCAGTCGGAGCTATGCTTACTCAGTCAAAATCCTCGACTGTCACTAGCGAGCTTTCGCTTCGGCCATTTGCAGACTCGTTTCGCCCAGTGAAACATAGTCCGGAGTGACCATCACCAACCGGGGCTTTGTAGCGTGCATATCCTCCTATTTGGCGCACGCCCTCGAAAAGTGGCCTCAACCCGGGTCCCGAATCCGCGGCGTCGTATTGTGCAACCGTAGACGACGAATAGCCTGTTGCCGCAGCAAAGAAACCCACTGTGAGTCTCGTCGCGCAGACGGGGATACCGCACGAAATAGGCGATTGTTCGCCGCGACACCGCTGTTGCGGTTTCGTGGTAGGCAGTTCTGGTTGCGGAAAAGTTTGATCGAAGTTGGTGTTGTTTCCACTGTCACCCCGAGATTGCTGCAGCTTTTTGAACCTGTCAAACTTCTCATCACTCGACGGCTTTGTGTCGATCAGCTACTTTGAATGTATGGTGCTTGATTGGACATATGTTTGAATAGTATCTACAGTACATTCAATTCGTCATGGTACCGTGTAAAAACACAAAACTTGAGCGGTAGGTCGCTTACACTTGTATGTTTGCATAGACTTCTCCGGCGACCTCATCTCATCAAACCTCCTTTTTTGACCCGCTTAACACCGAGCTTACTAGCGTATCAGAAAGAATCGGTACTAAATTTGTTCTGTCAACAAAGTCTATCTAGCAGCAGTGCGCACTTCTCCTGCAAGGTGACCAGTAGCTATCCTCTTCATTTCACATTGACGGCTGATCGCTTCTTGTTTTTGACACAACGTGAGGTATAAAAAATGACTGTTCATTCATGTAGGAAGAAATATCGCATTTCACTCTTTTGTATTATTTAGACAGATCAATATGCCTCGAGGACATTGCGCTTCATCTTAAGCGTAGCACGCATCGTTATCGCGTGTCGACCTCCCCCTCTTCGTGGTCAAACTAAACCATCATCGGCGATTTGGACCAATCCTTTTATTCTTGCACGCGTTTCATTGTTTTTTTTAGGGTTCGAGTTCGAGACAGCATTGTTCAGACCTCTTCTTTGAAGCTAGTCTAGATCATGGGAAAAACAGTTGCGTTGTTCATACAAGCAAAGTTAAAGTGGTCATAATTATTTTATTTCGTCTCCCTCGGTCGTCACGAATGTGCTTCTTTGTTTTCATTTTGGCCCCTGACGTGTTTGAAGGCCGTTGATTGTCCTTCCTTGTTGCTTGACATCACGTAACTATCGTCAATTTTTAGGAGAGGCAAGTCGCAACCCGAAGTCATCATCGGGTCACGCTGGCACGAACGCCAACACCTTTTGCCACCGATGGCACGTATCGAGTATGACCGATTCGAGTCATCGGTGTCTTTGCCGCGCTTCCGGTATGACAAGAAGAAGGTCGAGAAGCCCCGGCAGGAGATCTGTGCTCCCCTCAAATGGACTTGTTTCATGCTCAACTTTGTAGTCTTTGTGAGTTTATCTCTTCCACATCTGTTGCAACCTTGATTAATTTCGCTCTGGAATGCGGCCTGTGTTCGGTAAAAGAGGCACAATGACTCTTGGCGTGCGCCACTGATACCACCAAACCCACAGGGAGGTCGTTGGTCGTCTGTTCAGGCGCCACGACCACTGGACAAAGACATTTTTGAATTTAACGACTTTTTGAATTTCCGTCTTCCTGCGGCTTCTGCACCATTTTTTATGGGTGGAACGGCAAACAGGTCGTTTCTGCGTCAATGACGATGCCCGGAAGAACGAGCCGATTAGCTTTGCCGAGGGTATGGTGGGAGAGCGTCAGTTAATTGCCAAAGTAGCCGTGCGAGGTCATAAAGCGACAGGCATGGGAAATGACGATATTGTGACTGTCAAACTAGTTTTACCGCATCCTCAAAACACCTGTAATGTCGCTCGGGAGTCATGACTTCAACCAATAAACTTGTTTTTACTGGCACCACCAACCACCACTAAGGAAGATGCGCACGATAGGCACAGCTTGCAACAACGGAAGTTGTTGAGCACGTCCGATGAATCACTAATGAATGACCGATAGTTCGGGAGCTATGTTTGACCGGCGCGCGATCGGCAAATAAGCACCGGAAACTGCCTTTCGGCAATCGTTATTTTGGTCATGTTTGCAATGGTGGCCGTCGGAGGCTCTTGAAGTGGTCACGGCTTAGCGAAGCGTTCGCGCGAAAAATTTGCATCGATGATTGTTTTGACATCGTCGGCAGAGGATACAAGAAGAGAGGTCAATCCAGCCGGAAATAGCTGGTGTTCACCCACGTATGCATGCAATTTTGAGACAGTGCCCGATTCATCCGCCGGCGAAACAATCCGGCGACGCCGAAACTTGAAAACTTCCTGATTAAATTTGCAAAGATCTCCGAAACGAGGCTTAGCGCATACATATCCCGTAGGAATAACAGTTGCGCACATTAATTTTTAATACATATGAAATTGTTTCAATCTGTATGTCACCAATTGGTAGCCTCAAGTGTTGATTGTGCACTGAGGCGAACACAGCCATCCCAAAAGGCAAATCCCACGCAAAATCCGGCCGCTGACGACATCACATAACTCGACCCATTTGAGGGGCTTTACTTAGCATGGAATGTTGTAAATTGCATACAGGCGGAAATGCTTTCCCATTGTTTCGCTTTCTTCGGTCGGAAGGGAAAACAACATTTGTAAAAAACATTGACAGAGAACACAGTCAGACAGATTTAGAAGTCAAAAACGCAAAGATGAAATGACCTGATTCTTAATACTTTGAATCTTTATACATCATATTTGGAATTTTCAGCTTGCTGGCGTCACTGCGTTAGCTCTTGGCATCTATCTTTGCGTCAAGGATCCACGTCCCATCCAAGAATGGGCAGATTTTGTTCTAAATCCGGCCATACTTTTCATCGTAATCGGCCTCAGTGTTTGTATTGTATCACTAATTGGCCTATTTGGCTCATTGCGGGATAATGTAGCATTACTCAAAGCTGTAAGTTAATACAAAACTTAATCATAATTGCAGTTTTAATTAATATTAATGACATTTCAGTTTGCACTTTGCGTGTTTTTGTTCTACATTTTAATCGTCATGGGAGCCTCTTTTCTTTTTATACTATTTTATTCGGATACGTCTGAAGGTATTTCCGCTCACAGCATATTACTGTACTCCATTAAAAAATACCACACGAACCGCAACATCGGTGACTTTGTTGACTACGTGCAAGAACAGGTGTGTTTTAATAACACTTAATTATTTATTGACATTTTCTGAATTGATATTGGTTTCAGATGGAATGTTGTGGTGTGAGCTCGATGTCACAGGGTTTCCGAGATTGGCAGCTGAGTGAACAGTTTAACTGTAACGCGTCTAACCCTTATCCCGAAAAATGCGGTGTTCCATTTAGCTGTTGTCGTAAAACTGTTATCTCAGAAGCCGCAGGAAGTGCGAATCCATTACTCCCAGCGATGCGATCATTACAGTGTTGGCAAAATGCGCAGACAAAACGAGTACAGGATTTGGAGACAGATATTTATGTGAGAGGGTGTTTACAACCCGTGCGTGCCCTTTTCGAAAGCCACGCAGTACATCTCGGTGTTATTGTAGCGGTTTTATTTCTTCCTGTTGTAAGTAGCTTTCTCGGTTTCATGGTTTATGCATAACGGAATCCGTATTTACAGTGCTTTTGGGTGTGTTTGTCCCATTTGCTGGCTCGTCAGATAGACTATCAGCGCTATTTACTCGAAAGAGAAGCCAGACAGTTCAAACGACGCCAAAATCGGGAACGTCATCGACTTCAACAGCTTGAAAAGAAGCAGCAGGTGATGGCAGACCAGGGGTTCATCCCAGCTCAACCTGCTCCACCACCGACTTCTACCATGCCACCCGGTCCCCCACCACATGTTAATAACAGTTTGCCGAAAAAAATAAGCAATGCAGGTGCCGAAGATCGGCATCAAAGGAGACACAAACGCCGTGCAATTAGTACGTCGCCGCTCAAAGCACAAAATACCGGTGTATCAAAGAATCCGAATGGAAATGACATGTCTACCGGCAATCAACCAGGTCCGCCGCCAAAACCACACCATCACAAAAAACGTCGGCGCTCCGCCACGAATGGACCTGCGCAACCAACCGCCACAGGCAATGAGCCATCAGACTTCCGGACACATCAATGGGTGCTTCAACAATCTGATTTGTTAGGAAAAAAATGATATATAATCAATCCATCGCTTTCTAATTTCATACTTTCACGGTTTTTGTTTACGTTTGCCCTGTACTTTTTTATTGCCATGCAAACCTCAGTTTGAAACATGTCCTCGTTCTTTAGCATCCTAAAAATTCTATGTTAAGACAATAAGACGATTGTTGCCAGTCCTTGGCAGCAGTTGTGCCTTTTGTCACGAATTTCTAGGGTCAAAGAGCGAAACACCACTATGCCTACTTCTTCCAACATTGCCACTTTGGTTTTTCTCGGGTCTCTGTCAAATTCTCTTTCTCATTCATACGTGCTCATGGCATGTATTCCAATTGTCTTTTTGACATAGTTCATTATGAAATAAACAACTGCAAAATGAACCAAAATACAAACATCACAGTTTGCTGATTGTAATTACAAAAGCTGCATTACGGGAATGATGGATGCGTATTAGCGAGGAGGCATTTCATGTTTTGCTGACAGAGTTCTGTAACGAAATATTAGCATAAGCCAAAAATAACAGAGCAGGACGGCTTTACCTTGAGAGCAGCACAGGACTGGAGAAATGCAGATCCCCGCAGAATCACCCACTTTGCAGGAGCGTGGCGCACATGAAGGGGCTCCAACACAGTCAGCGCTGTTTGTACAGGCAGTTGACGTGCAACAGACGCTGTCGGCGGCACAGACGCCGTCGCCGTTGGTGCCTATAACAAATTTTAAGTAAATATTTTAAGCCTAAGAATTAGAGGAGTCAAAAATCTATACTTCGTGGAGGTTTACTGGGATCTACATAACTCTTTTTCCACTTCCGGAACTCGTTTACTTAGTATTTTCCAATATTGCTTAAACAACGCTACATGAAAGCATGCATTTTTTCACCTTGCGAAACGTGCCAGATATCGGATGACTAATTCATTTTCCAGGTTCTCCTACAATGATTGTTTTTGCCTACATCGCTTTCAGGCCCCTAGTACGGTCAAACCACTTCCCATCCTAGACCACAAGTAGTGAAAAGTACTTTCTCATCGTTACTTGACACCGATGCCCTTTAAAGTTCACGCTCCCCCGCAAAGTTTAACGATGCCCTTAGGATATGACACTTCATGAAGTGTCGCGTCCATGTTAGTTCCCCTTTCTTAAAAATATTACGGTACCCCTTTAATTGAATCAAAACTTACCGCAATGAGCGCACTTCACATTTCTACCGTAGCGACGATAAGGACAAGAATTGAGGAAGCATGCGCTGATCGTAGTCGCAAATAATAGGACGAAGATAGTGGTGAAAACGAAGCAGGAGGTCATCGACATAGTGTCTAGGGAGTTGTGCCGGAATCACGAGTGACAAGAAAGTCTCTTCCAGAGGAGCCATAGCCGGGGCAATCAAATCCGCTTTGGATCGGCTCTAAAAATAATCCGAGGTGCTTTCTAAAATGAAAATGAAGGTAGAGGCGGAAAGTATGATGGCAAAGGTGCCTTTCGTAAACCCTCGGAAAGTCTGTTTCAATAACATCGGTATGATATCACTTTTTTGTATTCATTATCTTCTTTCGACCGTTTCGGCAAAAAATTCTAATTTTGCCTTGTTGTGATTAAGCTCTCAATGACACATAACTACATGCATTTGTTACTTAAATTTGAGACATTTCCGCATTCTATGCTCTTAAAAAAACTTCCAGCAATTACCCTCAGTTTACATAGACATAAATAGAAGTGCAACAGATGGTGGTAATCCAAGTAATTTAAACAATTTCACGTAACGGAAGCAAAAACCAAGTAATAGGTTGCACGGTAATGCACAAGGCCACCCCGCAATCTATACATAAATAATGTATGCAAACAATTTATTTTGAAACAGACCATATTGCATTACTTATAAAGACATGAATCATACCTGTTGTGTAATAATATTTATATGTTTCATTTTGGGTCGCAATGTCTTACTGTATCAAAAATTAATACTTCCTCGTTGTTGCATGAAGAAACAATGAAAAAGAATTGATTTTCGTTTGTCTTCTCGAATAAACGGTCCACTTAATATGTACTGTTTTTGCGGAATTTTTACCTTACTAACCGACATTTTTTGTCCGTAATTGTAGCAGCTTATCCAACAACGTCCTTTCACTTAATGTAGTGGAATGAGAGTGCTGTCTGGCTTCCATGGTGAACGCAATATCGAAGCTGAGAAAATTTACATCATTGAAAAACTTGAAAGGTTATATAAGGAGACAAAAATCACGAGCCATTATTCGCAATTCAATGTACTGATGTGAAGCAGGAACCTAGAACTTGTTGATGATCCAGCAATGGGACTTGTGTTTGTGCATTTCTGGGAAAAACAAACTCAGGTTTGCACTTTCTTGACTCGCTGTTTACGGTAGGGTAATTTTTTAACTGTTTTTGAATGCGAACACTGTTGTCCACATGGCACAGGCGTCACAAGAAGTCTGATGATGCAGTGTTCAGAATGACTAAAAACACATTGGTGCTTCTATTTTATCAGACGCAGCGGGGGGTACATTTAACCGCTAAACGGGGAAGTTGTCGGTGATTGTCTTCCGAGGGTTGCTAGGATTTTTATATTACAATTCTTTTTCTAAATTACTTCACATCGCAGCCATATAAAGTCAATAGTTTTGAACGTGACTTTCCATTGCCCAGTGCCATGCAACACGCCATAGAGGAAGGAACTATTGCGTATTCTAAAGCCGTACAACTTAATAAAGGCCTACTAATCACAAAACCTTGCCGGTCGTTTTTGGTTTAGTGGTTTTTCTCCATGTTTCAAGTCGACGCTCCTTCCACGAATGTGGGAGTGTTCCTCAAAGTTATTTTTTTCATTAATTTTTTCAAAGGAGTTTTATAACATAATCAAATAGCGTTCGAGGAAACTTATACGGAGATGAGCGGACGAATTGATGCCGAGCGCGGCGAGGGCGACGGTTTTACTAAGTTTAATGTTCGCATCTGCCCTTGTTCGAACAACGTTTCAAAGGTTTCAAAGGTTTACATCGGCACTTAGACCGTCACGCCTTGACTTAATTATAGTTATTGCGTTATAAAACCAGGGGAAACGTCGTGCCGTGTTAAAGTTAGTTCCGTGGCCTTCAACCCTCATATCGAAGTCCGAAGCCTTTCCATCGAGTTTCAATACCGGCCGTGCTTGACTTATGAATTATTTAAACTTGACATCTCGAGAACAGCAACCAGCTGCTTTCGAATCTGTGTCATACCTTATATATGGTTGCATACATGCTAGTTTCAACCCGTTATCTCATTCGTAGCTCAAATTGAGTTTTCAGCTTTCACGTCTCGTTATTGTGATCTAAACTTTTCCTTAGCCCCAGGCTATTCATGACATCGTTCATTGCAGTGCTTTTTGATGCCAACGATCCCAAAACAGACGACAACGATCAGGTAAGTCCGGTGTCATTGAGAACACGGAAAGTGTTTATTGTTTTATAAACAATGAGGCTTTACGCACATGCTGTCACTTTGTATGAATGAAAACTGTCCAGGATACCTTTGTTAGCTACGTCCTACCTGTAAAAAGTTTGAAGCAACGTTGTAGTTTGCTTCTTCGATAATCTTTACCCTTTTTTACATCTGCCATCGCAACAAGCAACATTTTTTGCTAACAATCGTCGTCCTTTGCGTTAACTCATGCGCGTCTGCAAAGTTTAGGCATTTGAATTTGCATTGTTTAGTTTTATTCAATGCAACCCCTTACATTTCTAGTTCGATTCACTTCACGAAGCTACTTTCAGTGGCTACAGTTAGATTAAGTAAATTTTGTTTACAAATTAAACTTCCTGCATATAAACAATTCTGGTTTTTAATGTGCTACTTTGACAATGAAAACATTGAAGAAACTTGCAACCAACATAGTCCTATTGTGATTTTTTGATAAAAACAAGTGTACGTGCACAATTTATATAAAAAAACTTTTGGCGTTAAGCCGTTTTGTGATTTGATTACTTCCAATTTTGCCATCTTTATTGGTTGTATTAAGGAGTAACCTTGTTTTTGACTTTTCTCAGACACCATGACTGGGTGTTCTGTCCATAACAAGAATGTTATGGTGCATCCAGCCAAAACCATCAGTCAAAGTTATTATAAAGTTAACTATTTTACGTAAAAACCGCTATTTCGAAAAGCGCTTATATATTAGTACATTTCGGATGAGCGCATGTTTGTCTTCAACCTTCAACGCATCCATTTTAATAGCATTTTCCTGAAGAGTTGTCGAAAAGTCTGCAAAAAAAGTCGCTTTTTTGTCACTATTTGTTGTCTAGCATTAAATTAGACAAGTTTCTTTTTCACCGCAGCAGCTGTCAAACTTTTGGGACATTTAGACATTCATTTGACGTCAAGTATTGTGATTACACATTAAAGTGTAAAAACCAGCAAAAAAAGTAGTCACACTTAAGTTTTGTGATGCTAGTTAATGATTTTGAACCACTTTTTTTTGACTAGGGTTCACCAAGTTTCTCGATGATAGTGTAACGGCCTATGGGGTCCTATTACACATACAACAAGCTACTTAGAATTGGCTTTTCCTAAACCAATGCGGGAGCGTCCCCTCAATGTCCAAGCATGGAATTTGGTGTATCCCATTTCACGGGGAAACTCCAACATTTCGTTGTTTAGCAAGAGCATCCTCGTTTCATACAAATCTCGCATCTGTTAAAGTTGTATCACTTTCGCAGTGCAAGCCATAAACTCGCACGTAAAAATTTGATGCCGTTTAGCCTGTCCTTAACCCCCGAAAACAACCGTCACAGCTGAAGCCATAACACAATTGCAACAAATGGATCTTTAAGCCTAGGGATAAGATACTCGTATGCATTCGTTTAACTGTAGTTGTCGTTGTTGTTTTGACGCAAAACAACTTTCCTGGCTTCATTACGTTAAAATTTGATCAGACAACCCCCACGAAATTGTCTTTACTGTTCCTGGTTTTCATTACGAGTCCTATTTAAGCTTGAACACAGCACTCATAAAACCGTGACCACGGGAATTTTCGGTATATAACACAGTTTTTTTCCTTAAATTGTTTTATTTAAAATTATCCAAATGTATTTACAATATAAATATATTTTTCACTGGCGTTGGTTCTGGTGTGAATAACTATTTCTGAGTCAATTAATCCTAACGCTACAGTATGCAACCTTTAAAAGTAAATCATAATTTTTCACCTTTTCTTCCTTTACTGTTTGAAACCTCGAATATGCACGCATTAACACAGATGTTTTGTCCGCTGTACCATGTTAAAATTGAAAACTGTTGTCGCCTGACTCAAAACATTCAAAAATGAACTTTTTCGTAAAATTGTTTTCTCACTGTAATTGTAATACGTTTTGAATAGAAAAATGCGTGGGACATGGATTCTTGCTGTTTTTTCCCGTTGCTTTTGTTCTAAACTCAATGAAAAAAGTCTAATATGCCGCGCCAAGTAATCTCGTTTGACATTTCTTTATAACATTATGTTAACGGAGGTATTTTTGCAATAGTTTTTTTGCAATAAACGCTTTAAAAAAAGGAAAACGAAACTTCTTTGTTTTTCTTTTGTTACCATGGTTAAAATTATCCCCTTCCACCAGAGATGGACATTCCGATGAACTTTTATGAATAGCATTATGCTTCATTGCATTGAAATAAATATAAAAAAAATAAAACAGAATTAGAGGGCGGCTGTCAAACGACATTCGGAGATGTGACTGCCACGCACGAACGCCACCATCAGGGGGTCTTTGACGGAACTGATTTACAATTAATAAGCCTCCGTCTTTATTTATATCTAAGGCGTTATTAAAATGTTCTTTAATTCTTGTAATAACAACGTTATTTCGTCACTTATATTACTTGTGCCTACAATTTTAAAAAAATAAGGAAGTGTATTCTTACTTCTAGTCGACTTAGTTTTATATTCATAGTTTTTGTCAATCGTCAAAAAGATGTATTTTTACAACATTTTTACGTTAACTGTTAATTGAATTTCTGAATAGGAGTGACCATGAAAAGTTTCTACGTAAATAGGGCGGGCAGGTGGAAATGTTAAACATTTTGGTTTAATACTAATTGATCTTATGCACTTTTTTCGGAAGTCAAAGACACTTTTATGCTTTTCCATTAACGTTCTCTTTACTCTTGCGTAGAACCAAGACCTCCGCAGCCATTCATTTATTCCGTCAACTGTTTACCATGCAACGGCCCTATTTTTATCATAGTTTTTTTTTTCATCTTTGACTAAATCAATTCGAGGTTTTTCTAGCATTGCATCCTAATCAGTAGGTGTTTTTTGTGAGAGAATTAACAATAAGCTTTAATAAAAATTGTAAAGTATCAATCGCACTTGGTAAGTGTATGCCCCTCGTTAATATGAGAGGGCTTCAATTAAAATTTTGAAAACCCCTATTCTTTTTGGTACCCATAACTACATCAATGACGACATAATGAATATAGTGTAATTTTTTCACTAAAAGGTATTATCTTCTATTCCCCAATGAATAAGTTAATATTCCCGCAAAGTGGAACTAGCGACAAGGTTAAAAATTGACAAAAACTGGCCAGCTTTGTGAATGCATAATTACGACTTTAGTAAAGTTCAGCCAGTCTGGAATGTCAACTGTTTGTCGGCCGGTGTATAATCCACAATTGAAGTTTATTTGCCCAATTTTTCTGTCTGACGATGAAAAAGAGGCATTACCTATGTTAGCCTATTGCAACTCATATATGGTTTCACATGTTTTCTATGTACTTTTGTCACTGGGGAGCCGTCATGCGTTCCAGCTGTGCATTTCCCGAAATAAGCTCGTTTGCAAACCGCCTTTTCTGATCAATCCGCATGTCACAAACATGGGTGGAATTTTTGGTATGACACATAAGTGATGCGTTTCAAAATAGTCTTTAATGTGAAGCCTTGCCAATATATAATTATTACGTTAGACTACTAGACTCTACGTTGAAAGTTTAATGGTCATTTTACTGCGCCACCCGTGAATTACTTTTATGACTCGACTAATTATTATTTATTTTAGACGTATTTCATGGAAATTGAGGAGATCGATCAAAATTGTCCAAGAGGAGAAAATGCAACAAAGGATACCCCCTTCAATGCCACGTGTTTGGAGGTTCGTTAAAAAATTATTTATAACCTCTTGATCAATGAGCACACTCATTAATTTTGCAGGACTTCTTTAATAATATGAACCTACAGCTTCGAAGGTTCTCTGAATGGGAATCTACGTTATATACTGTGATTTACATAATTGTATCACTGTTTGCGTTGATTGGCAATGGTGTCGTAATACTCGCCGTTATTAGAAAAAAAGAAATGCGTACTAATCGGAATGTCCTTATCGTCAACTTAGCTTTAAGTAACCTTATGCTCGCTTTAACAACAATTCCATTTCTTTGGTTACCATCTATGTACTTCGAGTTCCCGTATTCAAATTTTTTCTGTAAATTCGCCAACGCACTTCCAGGGAGTAACATTTATTGCTCGACGTTAACTATTTCGGTTATGGCAGTTGACAGGTTTGTTCAATGTTCTTTCATATAGTAATAACCGGAACAACACATCTAATTTTAGGTATTACTCTGTCAAAAATATGTCGCTGGGCACGGATCGGCGTCAGTGTTTACGCGCTGTCATCATCTCAGTATTTATATGGGTCTTGTCCTTTTTGCTTAGCTTTCCGCTCCTTGTGTATTATCAAACAAGCATGCTTTATGTTTTTAAGGTAAGTAAAAAAAGGTAATGTTATGGTTTAAATGTTAAAATTATAGAATGTATCCGTTATTTACGCTGATTCCGACGAAATTGAAGAAAAAAGTTACGGGTGGCGTCAGTGTCATTTTGGCTCGCTGTCAGCCAAAACAGATGAGTCTGAAACTGAAATAGTTACGATACAAGTAAGTTTCAATGTAACTTTCCAGGTGTCACGTACTAAATTTCCTTTTTAAGCGCGCCATGTCAACTCTCCAAGTGCTGTTTCTTTACGTCATCCCTCTTGTTGTTTTGGCTATTTTTAACATCAAGCTCACACGGTTTTTGAAAGTCAATGCCAAACAAGTTTCTCGTGGACGGGGAACAAGCACCATGGGTGTTCGTCGAGGATCTCTTGCCTTAACACAGAACAATGCTTGTATTATGTCAGAGCCCACGACGGCTGACAATTCGGTAAGCCCAAAGAAAAAGCGCGTCAAAAACGGAATATCAAGTATAATATTTTTAAGGCACGTCTTGTTGTTGTCCAAAATAGTGGAGCAAGTATGGCAGAACGTGCATCCCAACGCCGACGAAACAGAACAACGGCACTCTTGATTGCTATGGCCTTGTCATATGCCGTATTATGGTGCCCTTACACAGTAATCACACTTCTCATAGATTTGGAAGCCATCAACCTCGTAAGTAGCAAAACCCCGCAAGAATGAGTAAAAATGCAATGTTTTGCATTTCAGCATACCCAAATAATCGAGCGAGTCGATCAAGCATTCAAGCTAATCTCAATCTTGTCAATATGCATCAATCCCATGCTCTACGGTTTCCTTAATACCAACTTTCGACATGAGTTTACTGACATCTTTCATACTGTAACACGATGTGTACCACGAAGCACAAAGAACAGTTGTGCTTCCTCGAATAGCTATTCCATCATTCGGTAAATATTGTTGTTCCCCTAAGTCAATTATTCAATTTTATTGTTTAAAGCACTGCAAGCAACAAACGTTGTTCCCAAATGCTTCATCGAATACGTTCTCTGGGCCATGGGGAGTCTTTGCAACTGGAAGACAAACCAAGGTATGAAATTTTTGGCAAAATGTACATGCTTTCTTAATACTATGCTTTACAGATCGCATGTCACAACCGAAACATGTACAACTACAACGTAATCAATCACGCGTTTTCTTCCAATTAATATGCATTGTGAAAAACTAAATTTTGCATCAGTGCGTGAAAGAATTGTTAATTTATACAAATTGTATTTATGACTTATGCAGCTGAACAAAGCTATCCAGCAGGACTATTTTGAGTACACACTCTTAAATTATTAAACTTTTTTTGTATGAATAAATCTTTATTGAAACATTCTTGTAAAAAAGAATAAGTTTACATGTATGCAAAACAGAATAAACACCGAAAAGGGTAACAATAAATCCCACCCACGACTAGAGAAGTGTGAACGCATATTTTAGGTGTGCGATACAGTCGAAAAAAGTGTCGGTTCGCGCAGAATGTCTCCCGACGCAGAACGTACTGTGTGTCCTCATTAAAGCATTTTCCCGGCTAAAAATTTTCTTCACCATCAACTAAAAAATTCCGTATTTACATGAAAAAGCAAAAACATGTCCTTGTAGTGTAAAGCTAGTCTAATAACTTGGCAACCGTTGTGTTTTTCCATTCGTTTTAATAAGCAGCGTTCGCGTGACTGCACTATAAATATCATTTATCAAGCAATGTGAATTTTACATTTGCCAGAAAAGCCAATCACGGATGTCACCTGGGTACACTAAAAATTGTTGATGAAAAGGAATGAATTCTAAGAGAACCACTATTTAAAAGTACATTACACTGTACAAAGTGCATGAAAACTGATATGTTACGTTTTTAATCAAAAAATATATTAGTTCACATAATTTGGCTATTTCAAAATCAAATTTTTATATACTGCATAAAAACTTGATATTTAAGCGCGTGATCAGTTGGCATTAGCTTGTAAACTTTAATGTAAGCGCCTGCTTTAACAACAAAAACAAAAAGTGCACTATTATTCATAGCAAAAGTGGAACGCGTTTGCATGTTAAATCAAAATGAAACCGCATATAGATCTTGTACACTTGCCAAATATGGACTAAAAACCAGTGTCTGGGTATTAAACGAAAATAAACTAATGAAACGAGCAGTACTGTGACATTAAACGCAGCAATATCTTACTTTACTACACTATTTTTTTTTTCAATCACGACAGATCGCAGGAAGTTAATAAATAGTAAAAAATATAAACATGATTAAATGTTGTAATTTTGAATGATTCATTTTTACATGCCCTTCATTACAAATCATCATAGTGAATCATACAAATGAAATTCGATTGATTCGCTGATTCCAAAAAAATCACGTCATTACGCTCTCATGTGACAGTCATCACTTGCTATTACATTTTTAAAAAGTTTTCCTAAATTATGAAATAAAATCGCGCCACGGAATTAACTATCTGTGAACGTTGCATTTTAACTACTTAATATGTGAGCAATGCTAAGAAACAAAGTTGTAAAATTTAAGAGTGACGCATTCTCCGTCACTTAAATTATCTTCACGCGTGAATCATTCACATTGTACAGTTTTGGTTTTACCTTTTTTGTGAATTTTAAATATTTACAGAAAAAAATTATCTTATAGAAACATGGTGATTGTTGTTTCAGCAATACCGTTTTCAGTTTAACGCAATAGTGCACTTTTACAATGCAAACATGTTTGTTAACGAATTCCATTCATTTTGCTCAAGTCGTTCTTCTAAAAAAGGAAACTATTATTGTACACAAATGTAGATTCTACAGTTTAAGGGCACGCCGGGATGCTCAAATGTATTTTCGAATGTGTTTTTAGCTCGGCAACACCAACGGTTGAAACGGTATTAACAAAAAAGCAATTTCCATTAAAGATTTATTGCGTGCATGCACAAATGTCACATAAAATGTCGGCTCGATACAACAAAGAGTTTAAAACGATGATACTGCTATCACATAAAGCGCAACGATAGCCGTTCAAACAATAATAGTTTCCCTCCCAGATACGTTGATATGTAACACATGAGGAAATATAAAAAAACAAATCAGTACGACGGCACAAACTGAATAGAACTGACGGCTTCAGAGATTAGTTCAAACAAAGTATCCCCAGATAGAGAATTATTATTTTATGAACATGTTGTTTTTACGATTAACTTTAACAAAAAAATCTGAATTTTATGAACTCAAAATATGAATTACAATAACAAAGATCGGACTGAATTATTAAAAAATAGAACATAAACGGTTCAAGAAAACTGCACAAAATGTCAACTAGCAATGGCCAGCTAAACGCTCTTTAAATTTCTCTGAATTTTGATTTCAATGGGAATGCACGGATCAACAAGCAACACGTTACATCATGAGTTCATCGCGACATCGCTGTTCGAATTCATCCGTGCGTGAAAGTTTTCTGTTTCTTCGAAGATCAGTTGCTTCAGGCGCTCCTTCGGCAGGTCATCCAATTCCATTTCAAATGTGAACGGTGTTTCAGAGACGGGCTGAAAAAGGATTACCGTAACAGTGGACAATGTATCGATCGAAAGAAACAAACCTCATCATGAGGGTCGTAGTATTGCTCGAGGTACGGATGGGCAAGCGCTTCCTCGACGGTGATACGTTTGTTGGGATTGAAAGTAAGCATCTTATCGAGAAGGTCGAGAGCACGCGGATCAGCTCCAGGGTATAGTCTCACCCACGGCTGTTTCACCTTGGGTTGAAGCGAGTTCAGATAAGATCGGGCCTGAAGAACAATCAATGAGTTAAACAAGACATTAAGACAAACAAAACTAAACCTTTTCATTGAAGATGCACTGCATATCATCAGGAGTAGGGGTACCGATAACAGCCAGGATCAAGTTCAACTGATCGAGGTAATGCTTGCCCGGAAACAGCGGCTTATTGTTCAGCATTTCAGCCAAGATGCAGCCGACAGACCACACATCGATGGATTTGGTGTAGCCCTTGGAGTTAAGCATGATTTCTGGGGCACGATACCATCGGGTAGCGACATACTCGGTGAGGAAGCCAGTGTGATCGTGTTCAGGGTCACTGATACGCGCGAGACCGAAATCACAGATCTTGAGATCGCACGTAGTGTTGAGGAGCAGATTGCTGGGCTTCAGATCGCGATGCAGCACGTTGGCAGAGTGGATGTACTTGAGGCCGCGGAGGATTTGGTACAAGAAGTAGCAAATGTGGTCGTTCGAGATCGGTTGGGTTTTGAGCAGCTTGTAGAGATCTGTTTCCATCATGCATTGAACAATGTAGACATGCTTCATCTGATCGACGTTGGGGGCACGGATGATTTCTTGGATGTTGATGATCTGAAATTGATGACTTTAAACCCACGTTGTCGACAGTTGGTGACTTACGTTTTCATGCTTGAACCGGGTCAGAATCTTGATCTCACGGAGTGTGCGCTGGCAGAATGTCTGATGCTCGAAAGGCGAGATCTTCTTGATGGCGACACGCTCCCGCTTGATGGTGTCGAAGGCCGAGCTGTAAATTGAAACATGAGTCAACAATAAAAACGAGAAATCCAAAGACACTCACACGACCATGCCATAGGCGCCTTCGCCTATGTAGCTCAGCTTCTCATACCGGGGGCCCACGTCAAACAGTTGGCCGTGGACCTCCTCGACGCGGTTCCGAAGGCCATCCGAAGACATGGTTCTAAAATGTCAATGTTTCAATTTCTTCGATGTGAATCTAACGAAGTCGGAAACAACACGCAACTCGAATACATGAGAGAAACATTTCCTTATCAAACAAAAGCTAATTAGAATGCTTGCAATGACAGTATGAAAAAATAAGTTTAGGTCATCAAGGCCGCATGTGTATACCCCAAGGGCAAAAACTGGTGACAGCCTGCATAGGCAAAGACAAAAACCCATAATACGCATTAAAGGGCGGGCAATGGCTTTTTTGACGAAAATGACCGTGAATTAGCGGCACAACATAAAATGACATTCATAGATGGGGCAAAAAGCTCAAGAAAGACTGATATTGCGATGAAATTGCAAAGCGACAGCGTTACGGCAACAGGGCGAGTTAATTTGAGTGTAAAATTACTTTTTTTTGGTTCGCGTGACTAACTACTTTTTACCGTTTTTACGCTATGATTTCTCATATAAATATGGCACAACTAAGTAAAGGGTACCTACACCGTATGAAATGCTGCAGCTAACTGAATTGAGCAAACATAAAGTATCAGTGAAGAACGTGACCCTCAGGTAAGTCACACATGAATGAAAAATTCCATTACCTTGAGGTCGAGTTATGGCTATTCACTCTTAGGACCGGTGAAAACGTCATAAAAGTACACTAAAATCTACTAAGCCGTAGGGAAAAAGCGGTGGTGATGTTTTAAAGTGCAAGAACTGTAAGCTGAACTAGCTAGTATTCTCAAAATAAGTTACACCTCCTGTCAAGTACGCGTCTCGACATGGAGGAATGAGACTTTGGGTCGTTTCAATTTTGGGTGCAGGGTCGTGAAACTGGAGGACGAACAAAAACATCAAAAAAGTGATAAAAAGAAAATATCATTGGACCGGCAGTGTGACACGAACGTTGGGGATAAGAAACCTCAGTAAAGTCATGCCAAAAAGGGAGGTGCTGACATGAGAATGACAGCTTTATCTCGTTTGAGCCAGTGGCAACACGCTAAACTTTTTCTGTGTCCGCTTGTCGTGAGAAACAAACTCGGAATGATCGAATTTGCAATGAATGCTGTCACCAGCGTCACCGCCAACCATAGCGCCTCGGGAAGGACAAAAAATTAAACGATGATCAGGGAGGATAGTGAGAAGCAACGCGAAATAAACATGATAAACTTTGGGTCGATGCACAGCGTGCAAAAAAAATAGTGCAGTCATATGTGCGTTTGTCGAAGAGTCCACTTTGCCAGACAGGTAGCCAAGTTGAACTAACAGCCAGCCGCGACGCACAGATCACGTCGAAGACTGGCTGGGATCGATCTCCTCTTTCGTCATGGATGACACAATTTGAAATGAAATTTAGATGCAGGGTGGGCAGATATAAATGAAAAAGGAGAGTACTCGAAGTCTTCAAGGAAAAAGAAACCTAACATGTTGATGCATGAACAAATAAAGAAAAGTCAGCGACAGCACAAAACAAGTGAGGACGGCGACGCAGGACAAGAACGTGTCATGTAAAAAAAGCTGTCCCTATCGCGGACCGAGGGTTGCAAGAAGACAATCTCGCCCTGGGTAAAAGGCCCCACCAAATCCCCCTTGTCAATTGAGACACACGCTTCGCCTTAGGTCCTCTCCGTGGCGCTCAAGCCAGAAACAAAAAAAGGGGCGCCCGGCAACGTTTCTATCGTTTAGCTTTCATTTTCACGGTGTCGCAGTGTTGGTGCAGTCCCGCAAGAGTGAATGTGGTCAAAAAACAGAGAATGAGCGCGGGAAGGAAGCTTCTCTGCGCTTTCCTGAACTAGCTGCAGGAATCGTGTGTCGGGGGTGCGTAGTCCTGCCACACAGCTGAGCGACGCACTTGGGGCACCGCCGCCGGCTTGCAACCCCAGTCACCGCTACTCTTGACTGGGCAAAAAGAATTTGACTGGAAGGAGTGATAGTATAAAAATAAAGAGGTAGCTGTTATTTTCGACAAATCTCTTTTGCCAAAGGACAACGATCGGTTGACGTAAGCCCGTCCCACATAAATGTATCTAACTAGTTAAAAAAACAAAAGAACGTTAATCTGTTATCACAAAAAGGGCAACCGTAAACAGTTGTTCGACATGAAATTCAAAAAATAATCACTGTGAAAATATAAACTTGTTTTTCTTTTCGGCAATGCATTCGGGAGAACCAACGTGAAAAAAACGTAATTAGCATTGGAGGGTTCCGCCATCCATGGAAAGACGAAAAGAAGATTATTCCGAAACGAATTCAAGGTCAGGAAGGGACCAAGATAGGACGGAAGTATACGATTGTCCCTCAAAACAATGCTCATTCAAGATATGGTAATAGCCTAAACAGCCTTGAATTTTAATACTTTTCAATGACCCAGCAAATGACCTCCAATCTGTTTATCAAGACAAATTCTGCGGTCTGTGTGGTTTCATTCTGTGTTTTGAATGGTTTGGTATGCATACGATATCAAAATTCGCCGTTTTTTTGCCATTGACCATCGTTTTTATGTGGCAATTTAAGAAGTCTGGCAAATAGCACCGGGTCTCGGATCTTATATATGGATGCAACAAAAAATTTGACAGACTCAGTCAGCGCCTAGAAGGTTTTGACAAACCGGGCACGGAACGCACGGAGCTATGGAGGCGCTTTTAGACAAGCCTTCAAGTCACTCTACGGCATGAAGGACGCGCCGTACCCCTGCGGCGTTGGTGACACTAGTGTCCGGAAAATAGCTATGAAGAATGAAAAACAGAGCGTTGCCACTGCAGTGGCTACTTGTACTATACATATCGCCGATTTTATTTAACAAGAAAGCACAAAATACTCTTTTTTGTGCGTCCTCCGCATTACTGGTTTTTGCGTACAACGCGTGTGACAACATGAAGGCCCAGCTTTGGCAGTATATACACAACCTGGAAGATTCTTCATCACTCGAACTGAGTCCGTGTCGCGCGTCGAGTGTTCATACGTATTTTCATGAAATCGACATTCTAATGTTTCGTACTGTTTTTGCTACGTGTATAGTTTTGTTTTTCAACTTTTCATTACTCATTCTAGCAAAACTAATTTTGTTTACTCCATGTAGTGCCGTTAGTCAAACCCCCCTACGCTTAAAGCAAGATATTTGCGCGCTTACGTTAGTTAGCTATAAAGGGTGGGAAAATTATCCGCGTGCCATGAGAAAAGTAATTTCTGACTGTGGTAAATTCTCGCGAAATGGCAAAGCTGCGACTGCGCGTGATTCTTAAAAGTGCCGAGAGTCCGTCGCACTTAATGCTACCATTGGCAATGACTAAATAACGACTTTTTCTTACTAAATCTTGTTTTATGAAAGGCGGGCAGTTGAAAAAATGTCTTCGGCACATGTGTTAAAGTTACTGACAGGAAAATGGCATGAGCTTGTTCTAACTGGCGATTTCTTGAAAGAGAACAAAAGTAACGAACTTCAGCTGTTGCACGTTATTTCAATGGACCAAAAACATGCTACAGCTAACAAGTGTCAGATCTCAAAGTCATTGCGGAGGCACAAATAGATATGTAAAATAGCTTTCTTATTTTTCTTATTGGGTTGTTTGTTTTCGCTTATTGGAGCCAATTTAGAGTTATGCATTGCCATTTACATATTGGCGCTGTGTACACAAAAGCATTATAATTTGGGCGAACAAAAATAGAAAAAATATATAATCTTTCAAACTATATCAGTTGTTATGATAACTTGATAACAAAGAACATACACAAATTTTATTTTCTATCAAAAAATAGATTTTTTCGTTAACTTTTGCAAAATTCTCTTTATTTACTCACTTGGTGACTGGTTTTCAGGGGCAACTTCAAAGATGAACTTTAAAGAAATGTGCTTTATAATTTACATGCACTGGGGATAAAGGCAGACTAACACTCATTTTTTATGCCCATATAAAAGTTCTCATTAGTATTTTTGGAAGAGATGGTAGGATGGCTTAACCTTTTACAACAGCTGCAAAAGAAAAAAATAGCTAATAGTTTGAAGCCTCATAAGTCAGCAAATATGTAAACTTTGCCTCAGGGAAAAGGGTGCAGGTGATGCGTCACATGAGAACGAATGCAGGAGGCACTGTGCTACATTCACTTGCCACAAATTCCAACTTGGATGTACATATAGGTCTATATTTGTCCGCTAAAAAATAGAAACGGTCCGGGTTGAAAGACCGCGATTCGTGGTAAACTTGGTGACTTCCTGGCAGATGTGCACTCGTGCTTGATTAAACGTGGTTTCGGTCTGCAGGAGAGAGGGCGTTTCGTGAATTTATGACTATTGAAACAGCTCAAATTTAACCCCTCAATGGCCCCTGACATTTTAGATTATTGTAGGGGGCGGATTCATTACAAATGTTACTGCGCTCAATTACTCTTCTCGAACCCCTTTTTTGACGAATCTCAAACTGAAGTCTGTTTTTGAAGTGACAAGCGGAAGTCTGTGAAACTAGAGCCCAACGCACTTCCTTCAGGGATAAACATTTTGTTCGTTTGTTGGAGCGCAAGACTATTTTGACACATTGAATGCGATTTCGAAAATACAAACTTGTGGAGTTTGAAGCGCGATGTGTTATAGCACCTTAGCCAGGTCAGTCAGTGCACTTGCTCATCTCGCAATCCGAATTTTAGGCCTAGCAGGGGTGCACCTGACCAGAAAATTCTGCGATTGCTAGCTCATAGCAGAAACACGGCCACTTGTTTTTCGATAAGCACTGAACACGGCGGTGCTTTTATTTTGACTCGCACTAACATCCTACGATTGAACAATCGACGTTAATTTAATTCGGAGCACGGAAAACAAATATGGACCAGGCCCAACGATTCGACGAGGTTAGTTACAATGACAATCGACATTCGGATTATAATTTTAAATTTAGGCTTTGGAACAGTTCAAATCCATGTTTCCAAGTCTCGCGGAAGGCGACATTGAAGCTGTCATAAGACGTAAAAGCGGAAACAACGAGGAGGTTCTTGACGAGCTCTTGGCTTTGGCCTCTAAGCCGGTGAGTGAGTGCGAAATAATTGCATGTTAGGTCCCTGGTTAATATACCTCCGTTGTGGCCTTCACTTTTTAATTACAATAAATGTTACTCCCACCTACAAAAGTTGCAGTGTACCTCGCGGTCTCAAACGCTTTCGGGTGCTTCATCTGATTTTTTCTTCCTCGACCCTCCTCCGCCATACTCTGCCGTTGTTGACAAAGACAATCGCGACCAGCAGCAGGCTGCTGCAAGTGTTTCAGAGTCTTCACGCAGAGCTTCCAATGCTTCCAATGAGTCAGTCATTTTTCGGATTTTAGAAAGTGCACTGTTTTCTCACGCAAACTTCCGGTTACAGGACCATAGACGATGAAAAAATCGCACTCCTTATTCAAAACGAAGAATTTTTAAATTATCTAAGACGTAACAAAAACTTTATGCGAGAGCTGTATGGCACAGGTGACGACAACCAACACAAGGAAGGAAAAGTTAATGATAACGCATAACAAATTGCAGAATGCACGCGGCATCCCTCGCGTTACCGAAACCAATCACCACCGAGGGACATCTACGGCGGAAGTGTATCGAGCCGATACAGTTCCCGATATGACTACAACGACTACGCGCCTAACATGTCGGTGCCAAATGGACCTGTATTTGAACAAGCCGCAAGCTCCATCCCGAATGGCCCTGTCGTAGGTAAGATTCCTGAAAAGAAGTTTATTCTAAACAAAAACTTTGTATTTACGTGACGAAAGGCGTATTTTCGGTGATTGAATAGTTTTCTTTTCGTTCACAAACAGTCATTAGTTATATTTTATGGTGACATTACGACCACCAAGATACGCCTTTTAATAGCCGTTTACAACTTTTAATTTATTGCACCGTCTGATTTCCGAATCCACATCGTAAACTCCAAAAAGATCATTGAATACAACGTTACTTTTAATTGTAGATTTCAATTACAATGACAACTCTATTTGGCCAAAACGGCTTAAGGCAAAGATTAGCGGAAAATCGCAAAATGCTTATGCCATTATGCCAGGTGAGTAATACGAGTACAATATTGTGTCAACAATGGAAAACAAAACCAAAGCTTTCAGTGGAAACAACACCCCCTTACGTTGATTTAGAGCCATACAATCCTGCCATGTTCAGCAACTTTCCGTCTCGCCTTCGGGCAATGAGTAAATGTACAATTTTTGCGACTTAATTGCACGTTTTACAAGTTGTTTTTTTAGCTTCTCGAGAAGCGTTTACCAGCCTTGCCAGAAAGTTTTCAAGCAGCAAGAAAACGCGCATGATGCCGCAAATCGAAGCACCAAGCAACATTTTTTCACAAGAACCGCAAAGGGTGATTTCCTTTTATTGCCGTTTTCTATAACACTGGTCACTGATTCCTTAAAAAACATTACAGAACTGAATGACCATGATCCGTATCCAAGATCAAGACCCGCTACCGAATTGACTCGACTTCGATATGTTTGACATCTTCCGTTTTTGCTTTTTTTTTGCATGCCCATTTGCTGTCAGTCTGCTGATCTGCAAATCGGACCATTTTGAAACCGGAAAGGATATTTGAAAGTATGGATAAATATGAGGAACAAATTTGCACCGATTTTTTGAGGCACTCTAAGCAGTTGGTAGCGATTTGGTTGAATAAAAAATGCGTTAAAGAAGTAAAAGTAAGTAAGAAGTTAAGCGCGAAGTCTAATCCGATGTTGTGCAAATCTGTGGACAACCACGAATGACATGTGAAATAACTTGTGTATACATCCTTGTACGCAATGAAAAGGTGTAGTGGTTTCCAAAAGAAGAACACTTGCAAGCTTTGTCATGTTAGGCTGAGCCTGTTCGGGTGCAGTGTGAACTTGAAACATTCGAAGCATCTTGTACATTGCTCACACATCTCTTTGATCAAATGCGCGATTGAAACCTTTCAAATTTAGACGGTCCCTAGCTTCACTATCCCAAGATTTGTTCACTGAGTCCACTCGCTAATCAAAAATGCTTGGCCTTTTTTCACCCGTAATGGGATATATAAACTTCGAGAGACGCCCAAAAGTTACGTCGACGTTGTCTGCGCTACAGGCAAGGCTTCATTCCAATGAGCCCTATGACACCAATCAGACAGGGATGAAGATATGTCAGGCTGTCGTCTGCCGTGCTCGATTGTTGACGCTTTTTTTATCCATCACCGTGGGGGCATCAAAACCTAGCACACTTCGAGGCGGAGTCCTCGACGTGAGGGATCTTCCGCGAGATTGGTCATTTCGATGCTTTCCTCGTAACATTGCCTCAGGGTGATGCGCAGATCCCTCTGTATTTGCGAGACGCCTGCGCGAGAGCCACCAGGCAAGCCTGTCCGCCCCTTGTTGATTGACCACTGCCGGGGAAGTACAGCAGAAAACTGTTTGAGTCATTTCAATGACCGCGACGGCTGGGATCAAATCCGGTCGGCGCCCTCGGTGGTTCAACAGGTTGGGTACCACCCGCGCTCCAAAATGGCAGTGTTCTGGCATCAATGGACATGATTGAAGAAAAAAACTTGCTGGTTATGGTCGGATTTTCCGCAGACTACGGGACAGCTTGACCCGATTCGACATTATCGAGGCGTTTTTCCGAGTATTTAGAGTTCCCAGTAGTCAGAATCCGCGTAGGAGGGACATGACGCCCAATTATAGCCCCATGGTGTTGATCCATCGGATAGGTATCACGTTCAGAAACACTCTAGCTTGCCCTTTCGTGACGGGTGATCGAAGTAACCCTATTCGACGTTCAGCCCTTTTTTGGCCGTATTTCGTTGTTTAGCGTGTCGCTACCTACCTATTGTCATATATTTTTTCTGTTTGTGTAATTCAATTGTTATCCGCTGGGTTTGCTTCGCCCGAGGCGCGCAAAGTCGTGGACGTCAGCCCTCATAGTCCGTTAGTAGTGACAAAAAATGACCCCCCAGTAGCCGTTCGATGGTGCTTTCTCGTACGGGTCCTTCGTTTCGACGTTACGACCCCGCGAGTTATCGTCCCCCGAATTTAACAAAGACAAAATAGCTTGTAAACGGGTATTTACCTGAGGCTTTGTTGCGTTTAATTTTTATAAGCCCTTCAGCATTGCGAGACCGTGCATATTTGGTCCGTCTCGTTTGATCTCATCTTTCATTATTGAGCTTGTTCACGACATATTTCGAGTTTTTTTTAGGAGAAGCGCCCTCAACTGCAGTCTTTTTTTATTGATACTGAATCAACTTTAGCTTCATTGAAGCTGTTTATCAAATTACATTTGGTCATTGCCTATTGGCGGCCAGTTACCGTTTTCGGTGTTCCAGATGTGCGGGAGGAGATAGCAAATGAGATTTGATTGTGTCGAACGCCGTTTCGCGTGGCTTTTCGCCCGCTATATTCGTCTTGTCGTCATCCAGCCGGCACCTTTCATTATCATTCCCTTTCTGATCAGCATTGTGCTAAGTGTTGGTCTTCTCAGACATTCTGATGCCTTCGTTAAGGACGAACTTGAACTGTATACTCCGACGGATGCCAAAGCAAGAACTGAGCTCCGTCAACTCGATGAATTCTTCCACATCAATGACACAGACCCTTTTTACGCGACAAGAAGGTGAGTAAGGGCACTACTTAGCATTACGTTTTTCATAATTCATTTGCATTGCGTAATTCGCTACAGTCGATGACTTGCGCGCGTGCGTAGAAACACTAATTGCTCATCTGTCAGCGTCAAGTTTGTGCTTCAGTCGAACGCGAAATGTGCATTTTTAAAGGACTCTCCAAGTTAGCCTCTTGATAGTAGACTGGAAGCTTTTGCTTTCAGTTGTCATCATCGAATTCACATTTGTATTGATGCATTTTGCACTTAATCGAGGACACTTGACTTTTGTTACAAAACATAAGCCGTCTGAAGGGGGAAACACAATGTTTTATGATCAGTGACAATGGACTAGGTCAATGTCATCCCATTGCAGATACGATATCAAGCGTGCTGGCTACATCATTGTGACTGGCGAACGCGAAGATGCGGATATTCTCAATCCACTGGTCATGCATGCTGCCATGCAACTCTGGAGTGTCGTGCAGTCACTGACCATTGAGGACGCTGACTCCAAACGGGTCAACTACCCGTCAATATGTGTCAAGTTTCCGATGCCTCCAGAGTTCGGACTAGCAATTACACAGTTTCTGTCACCGAACATCACAAGGTACGCATCATAAAAAAGTCAATACGAAGTAAAAACAAAGCACGAATTATTTTTAGCCCGGAGCAAATATGTGTGAGCAATCCATTGGTAGAAATCTTCAAGATACTGTTATTATCAGACAAATCATTTTTAAATCGATCAGTAAGTGAACTCACACTTGGTCAAGTTGGAGAATCGTTTTCACTTGATTCTATCGGCATGGCCCATCTACTTGGTGGTATTACTTTGGATTCTGGTAAACGTATTGCTGGAGCAAAGGCTATTATGCTACCGTATGCTTTGCGACATTCAACAAAACAAGAAGACACGCTAGCAGAAAAGTGGGAATTAAAACTTGCTGATTTTCTTTTATCCTTTGATTCACCTGTTATTCGAACTTCTTGGTGGACGTATGAAACTCTTGCATCAGAATCTGCAAGAGACCGTCAGCAACTTATCAAGTTAGTTATTGACCCCCTAAGTCCATTCAGAAACAATAATCTATTTTCAGTATGCTTGGACCGTGTTTTATCGTGGTTTCAATTTACACTATTCTACTGTGCTGCGTAAAATCATGGGTTCGAAGTCGTCCCCTGCTGGCTATCGGTGGTGTCATCTCGGCCGCTATGGCCATTGTTAGCGGTGTTGGTCTGCTTTTACTTCTGGGCTTTTCTATGACCAGCGTTGCCTATTCAATGCCGTTCATTGTATTCTGTAAGTCCAAAAAACCTTTTCTCACCTTTTGCGCATACCGATTCTTTAAAAAAGTGACACTTCTTTACACTCCGTGTCAACTTATCCTAGCTGTCAAAAATGTTCTTTCGATTTTGAGCGTTTTTGCGCGACTTATGCAAACGCTTTTTGTAAGACGTCTCTCGCAACATTTTTTGGGTCGTATCTGTGGCCAGCCACGTCGAATTGATTCAGATACTACATAGTTACGATCGAAATTCATAAAAGCAATAGTTGAACCAGTAAACAATATGCGCGGCGAGAGGATTTAGTCTTTCTTCAACACAACGCTAAGCTTATTCCAACTCTCTGACTTTGCGCGCCACGCATTTTAATACGTTTGCCAAATAAGGAACAATGATTGTCATGAAGCATAACGTGACATCAAAATTTGTGATCGAGAAGATTTCCTTGGTTTCAGCCGTCGGCGTTGACAATGTGTTTATTTTGCTATCCGCTTGGCGAGCAACAAATTATGAAATGGACATGATGGAACGGATGATGGAAACATTTTCCGATGCGGCAGTATCCATTACTGTAACATCCTTGACAGATTTGATCTCCTTCGGAGTCGGATGCATGACGCCATTTCCAAGTGTGCAGATGTTTTGTGCATACGCCGTCGTTGCTGTTGTCTTCACTTATATTTATCAACTGACTTTCTTTGCCGGCATTATGGTTGTTACCAACAGAAGAGAAGTCGAAGGTCGGCATTGCTTGACCTTCCGTAAAATTGTCAAAGAACCAAAAATAGAAGATCTAGGTTTGAAGAACATTCAAAAAGCAATACGAAAAGTGATAAAAAATTTACAGGACATTTACCTCCACCGAAATACTGGTCAGGAGGCGATTATTATGGAACACCGACAATGAAACGTGCACAGAAAAAAATTGACAAAAGCTTTGAGAAAAATCATTGTTTGTCGAAATTCTTTCGAACGACTTACGCCGATTTTTTGTTAAACCCTTTTGTTCGGTTGATTATCATTTGCGCTTTTCTCGGTTATTTGGTAATTAACGGATTAAGAAGCTTAGCTACTAAATTGACAATTGAATTTACAGGCTGTAGCAACTTACGGTTGTTCGAACGTTAAGCTCGGATTAGAGCCTAATGATTTACTTCCTGATAATTCGTATGGTAAACGTACTCTACGTATGGCAGAAAAATACTTTTCTGGTATGAGGGACTGTAATGTTAACTTCAATTAAACTGTATTTTTAGAATACGGAAGTTATCTGCACGTATGGATGTACAATTTATCTCAAGTTGATCTCGGCCATCGTCGACTATGGGTTGTATTGGAGAAAGAAATCGAGTTGTATGAGCATACTGAATTCACAGGAAGCAGTGATTCTTGGTATGTCGTTGAAAAACACAGCAAAATATTGTTAATATTAACATTGTAGGTTGAGAACGTTCCTTGAATACATTAACAAAGCCGGTCTATACATCACGGAAGACAATTTTGTCTATATTTTGAAACATGTGTTCCTTTCCCAACCACAGTATGCAAAATACAATAGAGATATTGTATTTGATCCTTCGGGCGATCATCTCGAAGCTTCTCGAGTACCCGTTCATTTACGTTTTGTGGGAGCGTCAAACCAATCCAGAGCTATGCACTTGTTCCGAAGGTTAGCCGAAACAAGTGACTTGCCCACAGGCGTTTATGCTGACTTTTTCCAATTCGCTGAACAATATAATGCCGTTTTACCCGGAACATTGTCGTCAATTGGCATCGCCGGTGCTGCTGTCGTTGTTGTATCTCTGTTGCTGATTCCTGAACCGACGGCCTCTCTTTGGGTTTCATTCAGCATCGTTAGTATCAATGTCGGAATTTTGGGCTTTATGACGTTCTGGTCAGTACGTCTTGACTTTATATCCATGGTCACAATTGTTATGAGCATTGGTTTTTGCGTCGATTTTGCGGCTCATTTAGCATACAATTTTGCAAAGGTGCGTAAACTTTTTCCACTTTTTTAAAACGTTTAAATTTTGTTTGCAGGGTATAAATCTGACGTCATCAGATCGAATCCGCAATGCTCTCTATTCCGTTGGCACGCCGATTCTGCAAAGTGCAACTTCGACAATTCTGGGTGTCTCCTTTATGGCCTGCACCGAATCGTACATTTTCCGGTCTTTCCTAAAAACAATGATCTTGGTTATTGTGCTAGGGGCACTTCACGGTCTGCTGATTTTGCCCGTTCTACTAACAATTTTCCACTGCAACGATGATCAAGTCGACGATGGAGGTAGCTCGATCGATAGCAAGGTCCCTGACCCCCTTGCAATGGTTATGTCGACAGACGATGAACTTATGTATGTTTTTTGGAACTGTCCCTTGCCTACGTTCCAAACAAGGCCACTCCATCGCAACACGTTCTATTTTCAGGAAACCGAGACTACCACGTATCACCGTGATGGATGAGCCCCCACCATCGTTCCATTCGTCGATGTCACATTATGAACAACAAAACGCAATGAACAGCTACTTTGAAAGCACACTTGACACATCCCGGGCAAACGGTGTCCCCTTAGGCGCGATACCATTCCGGATATCGCCTGAGAAGTGTCGAAAAACGAGAGACAAAAAGAAAGCTGCCTCAAATCACTCAACTTCGTACAAAGAATCAATGTGCTCAGCATCGGTTACCAGCGTGCCTAACTCAACATCAACAATGCAACATAAACAAAATGGCTATGTTAGCGCATATGGCAATAATGATTCAAGTTCAAGCGTGCTCTCACGAAATCATAAGCTACAACAAGCTAATAGCCGAGATCAACTCTATCAATCTTCTGGCATGTAACCTATTCCTGGTGCTTAATAATTCTAATTCTAATATTTAATTAACTTCAAACAATTCCACACGTGTAGATAAGGCCATTTTGTTGAGCGTGCAAATTTATTGGGCATGTCTTTCCACTTTTTTATTTTTTATTTGCGTGTTTATCGACATAAAACTTCTGGTCGCAAACACGTGCTGCTCCCTTCATAGATCACTCTATCATAGCTTTTTTTTACCAATTGGCGTGCAAAAAAGCGTTTTTACGAGCTTTCATCCGTCCTTTAAGGACAGTTGTTTTTTTGACTCCCGTTTATATTACTATGCTTTGATACCGGTATTGTTGAGAAAACATAAAGATTATTTTGCAAAAGGTGTGACTGATTTGTTTAGATACAAAAAACGATCCTCGTGTTGTCTGCACTTTGCTTGTTCAATGGGTAGAAGCAGGTGTTTACTTACTTCTGACAGATATTATCCAGTGAAGCCAAGATCACAATATGTGGGGCCAAGACATTAGGGTAGTTTGTTCGGGAAACCATTATCACTGCATGGGTTTCAGAAGATCGCAGAGATCATTGATCTTTATTGGTTTCACAGACAGGGAGACCTCTGGCGCAACAGAAGGTAACCTTCCAGGAACTATTTTCGTCACTCACCACTGCCAGGTACTTTGATCGATGTTGTCGTTTGTTCACGTGGAACAATGCAAAGTGACAACATTTTGCTCTCATCACGGCAGACAGGTCGCATTATCAGTCTCTCCGACTTTTAAAGACCGGTGTGTGCTTTGAGGTGAGGCCATTCACGTGCCTTTTCTTGATGAACTTTGATTTGGGCCGGCGGTTTTCTGGGCCCTCCGTCGGAGTATATATCAGATCTCTGGGCCTCCCTTGGTCTTCAGGCGGAAGTGAGAGAGCGAGAGAAGCAGACCGACATACTCTTATGCTCTGGGGGTCGTCGCAGTCGGCAACGTTCAAGCCATCCTGGCGTGAGGGTCTGCCCCTCCAGCCAGGCCCTTCGCCACGGACAAAAAACGGCCTCCCTTGCCCTAGGCTTTGCGTTTTTTCTGTGTCTAAGCTTGAGATCTGTCCCTCTGCTCCTTCGCTTTTTGTTTGCCGTTGATTTAAGTTTCGTCTGGACAGCTATCGACGAGACAATCAGCTCTCGGGGGACAATCATTGTCCCTGGAATGCTTGTCGCTGTCTGCGCACTGCGTCACTTCGGCAAGTCCTGCTATTCATGTGCCTTCCCGCCCCATCCTAAGCCAGGTTTGTCGAGCTAGTTTCGATTGGTGTCTTCTTCCTTTTCAGTACCTACTTTTTTCCGCACTCCGTACCCACAATGTTTTTCCTTCTGGAAGAGCTCTATCGCTGTTTTTTATTTACTTGCACAACGAGTCAACCTATTTGGTCAAAGGTTTGGGATGCCTACAATGTTAGGTTATCTTATCAGTCGTAATGAACTATGACCACGCGCATCGGTGTTTTCTTCATGATTTACCGATTAGGTCTCGATCCTGTTGGTCGTCGTCACTTACGCCCCACCCACATGGCGGTTGTTTGTCGCATATAAATAAAACATGCACCACTGTTAACCTTTGTGTTTTCCCTCTTCTTTCACTTTACTGGTTTTTTCGAGCGTGATTGTGCACTACATTTGTAGCCAATTAAAATCATAAAAACTGCAGTTTCAGATTTATTTGTTACATTCGGGTTGAAATCGCTCTATTCAACATACAAAATGGCTCCTAAGAATGTCGCTATCATTGGTTCCGGAAACTGGTAAGTTAGCAATGCTTGAAATATATATAATAAAAATTCATATAATTGCTTTTTTCAGGGGATCCGCCATCGCACGCATCGTCGGTCGCACCACCAAGGCCAACCCGGACATGTATGGCGAACGTGTGAACATGTGGGTCTTCGAAGAAGTTGTTGATGGCAGAAATCTCAGCGAGATCATCAACACCGAGCACGAGAACGTCAAGTACCTGCCCGGCAAGAAGCTCCCTGAGAACGTGGTATGTTTTTGTTGACCCTAGACGCAACACTTTTGGTACACAAAATGCTCATCGATCACTTTTTAGGTCGCTGTTACCGATGTTGTGGAAACTGCCAAAGACGCTGATATCCTTATTTTCGTCATTCCCCATCAGTTCGTAACCCGCGTTAGCAAGTCGCTTGCTGGCAAGATCAAGCCCGATGCTGTTGCTCTTTCGCTCATCAAGGGTCTCTCGACCGTCCCCAGCGACGGCATCAAGCTTGTTTCGGATGAGATTAAGGAAATCCTGAACATTGATGTTGCTGTCCTCATGGGTGCCAACCTTGCCCCTGAAGTCGCCAACGACAACTACTGTGAAGCGACTATTGGCACCAAGAACAAGGACAAGAATGGCGATATCCTTAAGACTCTTTTCCACACTGACTTCTTCCGCATCAACGTTGTCGCTGATACCGAAGCCGTCGAACTTTGCGGTGCTTTGAAGAACATTGTTGCCTGTGCCGCTGGTTTCTCCGACGGTCTCGGATACGGTGATAACACCAAGGCTGCCGTTATCCGTCTTGGCATGATGGAAATTGTCCGAGTAAGTTGCCGTTTCTGCATTTTTATAACTTTGGCTCATAAAATGCCTTTCAGTTTGTTAACCAATTCTACCCCGGTGCCCATCTCTCAACCTTCTTTGAAAGCTGCGGCCTTGCTGATCTCGTGACCACCTGCTACGGTGGCCGTAACCGTCGCGTCTGTGAAGCCTTCGTCAAATCCGATAAGCCGTTGCCGGAACTCGAAAAGGAGATGCTCAACGGCCAATCCGCTCAGGGTCCTCTCACCGCTGAAGAAGTTTTTGATCTCCTCCAAAAGACTAAGTCCCTCGAAAACTACCCGCTCTTCGTTGCCGTTAAGCGAATTTGCAAGGGTGAACTCAAGCCACATGAACTCATTGATTGCCTTCGTACCCACCCTGAATACCAGTAGATTCGGGTAGCCCGTCTCATGTAATCTAAAGCAAAACAATTTTTACCTTTTAACCTTAACCTTTTTTTACTTGGTACTTACTACCAGCCTTTATCTTGTTCATAAATCTGTTGTAACATACATAAAATAAAATCATTGTTTGAATTTCGTGAGAACATGCAAGAGTGAAAAAGTAGCTACCCCCTCATTGGTTGCGAAAGAATAGCCTGTAAAAAACTGATTGATGCGGTATGGCGAGAACAGGTCAAAACACTGGATGTTATTTGTTTTGGCGCCGATGCTATGCTATATTCGAACATACATATTTTGCTACTTTCCCTACGCAAGAAAATGGCAAGGAACGCGAGTTGTGAGAACGAACACAGATTGCGTGGTCTTGTCCTTTCATTCTCGGATCGTTTAGTAAACGAATAATAAAAATACAAAGGCAAAGTGCCGTTTTGGCATTTCGAAGCCCGAATATGATTGCACCGGATTGAAGTGCCTCGTTAACGGCAGTGTTTGGCTAGAAGTTTTTGAATGCAGACACTCATCAAAGCCTCATTCATTCGAAAGCAACAGCTTTGACCTTCAATAACTCAATGAACTTGACATTCTCCGTTAATTTGTCTTGCTTTTTGTTGCCGGCATAATAAAACATTTGAACACTAATGGCTTTTTCATTGTACACAATGGATTACGGTAATCGGGGGCGCTTACGACAGCCATCTCCATTTTGTTTTTACAGTGTTGGATCGGCGTCTTGGGGCTCATGTGGCTCGCTGTAAGTCAAAATATAAAATAGACGGCACCGAGTTGTCTGATTTCGTAAGAGATTCTCAAGAGAGTCATTCCAATTGTCAGCATCGCGCAGTTGGAATCAGTCATAGATGCTTAATGTGAAACTGCTATATCGTGATGCCTTCCATCGTTTGTTTTATGGATGCGCCATTGTTGATGGATCCATGTTACTCATAACCATGCCCATTTCTGAGTCAAAGACTACCGCTGCGTGAAGGACAGATTGAGCATTATGCTCGTGATTGATGTAGTGCCATCTGTCCTACCGAGCTCATGACAGATGTCAGCAATCGAGTGCATATTTTTAAAACAGTGAATCAATATGAAATTACAGATGCTGAGACCGCAATAGTGCATTGGCTGTATACAAAAAGCTAACGGTGAGTCAAATGTGTAAATTGTCATGTTTGTAGTTTGTGAAGTTTTGTTGTGAATGCCTGACTGATGTAAAACAGAAATCTGTCCGTTTTTTACTTGAGGAAAGACTATTTTCTCAAACGAACATCAGAAAGCAGCTTGAGTTTTTGTGTTATTTGCCACTGTTGTCACACAAGTGCACGTGCAGCCTGATTGCTGCCAAGCTTCTCCTCATTTATTCCCTCGATTTATTTATTGATCTTGACATTCATGCGAGTTGTTCCAAAATCTCATGATGGGGAAGAACAGCAACGTAACAACATAATGTGGCGCTTAGTACGATGACTGATTTGCATAATCCCTTCTGCTGCGATTATCACTCCGCATATCGTAGTTCCACTCTATGTATGGACACGCGGGTTGTGGTCTTGCTCTCGAAGCTCACTTGTGAAGCTTATACCAGTATGAGCTTTATTCATCATGCGACGTGCCGCACTTAAACTTGTCGCTCCTCATTTATGAAAGCTTCTTCGAGGTCATTCGGTCCAGCAATCGATCTCCATTTCCCTCTCCGTGTCCACTTCTATGAATCTGATTTTTTCTCTCCCGATTGTCAAAGGCAACCACTACCCTCAAGGTTGTCTCCACCACCTTTTGGTGATGAAACCCTAAAGGTGGATGAGGGAGTGCATTGTAGGTCGGCACAATCACAGGGGTAATGACAACACGTCGTTAGTCAGTCCCTGGTGCCGACTGGCGTCCATTTGCGCAGCTTTACCTTCGCCGGTGATCTCGATCAAGAGTTCCTTTGCTTCGGACACTTCCGGCTATGAGCCAAAGTCCTTACGAGCCTTACAGCGTAGGGTTTAAAGCAATATCGAGGGGCATCGCGGTCCAACGACAAGGGCCTTCTGAGTATTTCTTTACTTTTGAAACTTGATAGTACGCATAAGGGGCGCCAAACATTTTGTTCGCAGTTCAAATTTCGTTGATCCACTTTCATCTACCGTTCTCAATATCATCTGCCATTGAGCGTGTTTTTTGCTCTGTAACATAACCGATTAATGCACGACTTTTGTTATTTTTGAGCTGCCTGTGAAAACCGTTCGGATTTGATCCCGCTATTACAATTGACATTCGGTCAGTTGTCAATATCGTATAAGAAAATTGAGAGCCTCAGAGACCGCAATGTTTCCTCACTCATTCCATTCACCTTTGTGGACGATCAATGTGTGTATTATGACGAGAATGAGACTCGCCGCGGTCATTTTTCTACCGTAATCTTTTGCCTCCGCTTTTTTCTCGAGTGGCATTTGTTCTTCAGAACTGTAATTATCAAACTTTGTCGGATAGTACGCAAAGAACGGGCAAAATTAAGCATTTTATCGCTCTTATAGTCTCTGCGGGCGCGCGATATTGCGACAGTAAAAATGTTTTGTCTTTGGTTCGCGGGCCTTTTGCCACTTTTTAGCACACAATCAGAGAAGTACGATGAAGCAAGATGGCAAATATTTTATCGCTCCGAAAATCAAAGCCATGACACGATTAGCAAGCAACAAATGGCAGGACCGACAGTGCACATTTTGTATGGTTGACAGTTGGGGTGACAACGATTTTGCAACACACAACGCCGCGCTTCTTTCGAAGCTATTCACCCTTTCGAGGATTCATGCTTGTTCCCTGTTATGGCTTATTCGTCCATGAAAAGAGAAGGAGAAAAAACAACAAATGTTCTAATGACCTTACACCTTGCCATTGACCTTAGGTGTCCTGTAGTAGCGACACGCATACATGATCATTTCTGTATGTTGTGCCGGTTGTGCATGTTGGGGTGTTGCCGGTCCCTACCATACATTAGAACATCCCTACCATGTCCCACAGTCTTACGTTAGTTTTTCCTACGGTCAGGGGTCCATTTTGAGTGTGCGTGTATGTTTGCTCTGATCCTGTTGTACCGGGTCGATACTTGGCAATGGCAATCTGGTTCTGCAGGCACTATTGACCTCGATGGGTCGTACTGTGGGGGCGGTATGACCTGGCATACGACATTGCCGATTGTAGGTTTATGTCGCGCACACCTTTCTGCCTGACCGTCAATCCTTTTACTTTCGGTCACTTTCCCTCCCTTCTGAACTTGACCTTCCCCTGAACCTTGATTGTGCCAATTGACAAGACATTTATCGCGATTTGTAGGGACACCTTGTCATTGCAATAAGTTCGCGTGTCGTTTTACCGGATTCATACCGTCTCTAGGTGCTGCGTAACTTCCATCTATGCGGTGATCGTTATGTAAAAAATAGTTATGAGCGTCATTGTCTGCTGAGCCGGTTCCATGCATATCCGAAGCCATGAGTTATACGTGGCAAATGACGCTTTCAAAATTAAAACACGATATTAAGCGGACATCTGAAGTATTTCGTCAAAAATTGATAAGTTTGTGTTCGACTGAATAAAAGACAGGAGAAGCTGTGACTGCTGAGTGAGCTAAATGGCTTTTAGTTCAGTCCGCCAAGGCCAACCTAACTCGAACAACGGTCTAAGCCGTGGACAACCTCGGAATGCAGGCCCTTAGCACTCGAGAGTACAAGCAGACAGGCTCGTATTCCAGCTGGTGTTTCTGTCTTTAACATTACTCTTAGTTGATGACCAGCTTTGCACTGACCCATCGGTCTTAAGTACCGACAACATTGGGAAAAGAGTTATGACTTCCGTCTTTTGAAAAGTCCATCACATTTGAGGTCTATCAAGAGGCATTTTTGACTGCACGCAATTTGTCATGGCATTTTTTCATGTTGAGTTTAGGCAATACCAATCACATTATGCTTCCTCAAACTGGGCGTACCCTAACTTCAGCCGTAATTTCGGTTTTATCTTTTTTAGTGTCACTCGAAGCCAATGACAAACCAGTGCGCTGTCAATGCTGCTTTCTTGTTCGTAGTCCTTATTGTCAATTGTAAGGATAAGCTGTCTTTGTTGATACAGCCCATTTTGAAAAGCACAAATGAGCTTTTCTTAGATTGACAATCCGATGACCCTTGCGTGTCGTTCTGACCACAACTTTTTCAATCCGAGTAGAGGGAGAAACTTTTTGAGGGCTGCGCCTACCGACGCGTACAATTTATTTACTATTCGATTGAGTGAGTGAAGGACGGTGTGTCATTTTGGGTAAAGACTTTTTTCGTAGACTGATTCGCCAAGGTCGGTACTTATGTCCTGTGTAAAGCAAAAGGTCAATTCTCGTCGGCACTCATTTATTTGACCAATTCACTGCGTGTATTTACTTGATACAGTGTGAAACCCGAAGGCACTGCGATGTTTCTTAAACCAACCTGACTTTGTTCCATGTAAAAATAGTGTATTCTACTAAAGATAAAAAGTTGGATAAGCAGATTCTTCCTTGCCTTTTCGCTCTTATTGACTTTTAGTAGCTCAAAAACAAGTCTGTGCATTTGTCAGTTTAAACTTTTGTAAGGCTTGGTGCACTGTATGTATTCACATAACGCGAGAAAAGAAAATCAGCTAGGATGGGACGGCGTTTTTGTTACAACCATTAGGCCGTACCAATTCGGACGTCAACATCCAATGTCTTTCTCATCATTTTTTACAGTGGTATACTGTGCCATCAAAAAAGCAATGTGCCATTATAGATGGGCTGCGTCGTTAAGAATCATACATACATACACTTAACCATCTCGTCTTAAGTATGTTGATTCCTTGTAGCTTCAACTTTCTTTTTTGCATAAATACCCTTCATCGGTTTGTCTCCTAATGGGGGTGCTCAACTGTAATATTGCATACGCGTCCTTCGCAAAATCCCGAGAGTGCAGCACTTCTCAACGTTTCGTTTATAATGCTACAAAGCGATTAGTCTATTCGAATTGAAGAGGTGAAGAGGCAAGCTGTGCATCGGTCCCGGCTAACCCTGTTGATGGAGATCGAACTTCTGCAACGCCGTGACTCACGGCCCCTATTGACCGTATTTTGCTAAGCGTTGCATCGAATTCTGTTGTTCGGGTAGTGATTCAGATCGAATGAGGAAGGTTCGACAGCTCTTGATTCGAAGTAGCATATTATGATTTTTGAGGGTTGTCCAACACCAACTGCCGTTCGGCACTGAACACACAGTAGTTCTAGAATACCACATCAATCATAAATCCATGTTTGTTTGGTCATTTGTAATTCATTTGCCTTTATAGAGACCCTTGAAAACCCGCAATTTATGGCATTATTTGGTGTTTTTGTTTCGTGTGCCATGCCAATCTTCCAATCTTTTCCCGTCTACTTCGCGGCCCTTCTCATTTATTATGAACAAATTGCAGTATTCCGTCTCTAAACTTTCTTGACAAGGCTGAAAGTATTTTGAGGGACCCTCATTGCAGGCAAAACAGAGCTTCTTTATGGCATAAAAAGTAAACTGTCCTTAGGGCGGGGCTTACGACTGCATTATTGTCTACATTGACAAACTGACTTATCCAAAGAACGTTGGACTACAACAATAGTACGTATAGGTTGGTTGGCCACATGTCTTACATAACACAAATTCTTTTCGTGTCAGGAACACGTAACTACATTTCTTTTTAATTTCAAGCATTATTTTCTGACCGCCTGGTCAGTCAGCATGGTCGGTTGGCGCAAGCGACCTTTTAGATGGCTGGAAGGGTATCGGTTCATGACCCATGCTGCTTAGTGGCAGTCTGAAGTATTAGGACTCTGCGCAACGCATTCTCAGACGACAATTAGTTTAGTTTTTTCTCATTACTACTAGCGATTGCTATTTGATGGTGTTGATTTCCACATGCATAGTACCATATCATTGCACTTCACCGCTGTCAGCGCGTGGATAGTTCCTGGAAACTAGTATTTAGTTACGGATTGACGTTTTTCTGGAACACAAATCGATTTTGAAATCATCTGGGTCTACATTCCTGGGAATCTGTGCGCATCAGCTGTTCATTGATGTCTTTCAATGGTAAAATGTTATGTATGCGAGTCAATTCCGTTTATGATTACTCACTCTTTATAGACCGACTGAACGTTTATCCGCATTGCGCTGTTTGTCTGTGCCGTGCCATCTGGCGATCCGTTTGTTGGTTTTCATAGCCATTTCCTTTCTCTAACTTTAGCTTAAGATGTACATCATAAGCAGTTTAGTCCAGACGAGTGTGTGCTTTTTTGATCATACCCATTTTACGGCGTTTGAACTTGACATCTTTTGTTTTATGGCCCTGTATTCCCATGATGGTTAGTCGATCCATGATTCGATGTTTATTCTTCATACATCTGGACATGTCATTTTTGAATTAGCCAAACGAACGGACGTTTTGATTAGACGAGGGCGTGGTATGAAATTTAATCCACCGAAACTATGCAACAACAACACTTGCTGTGCCGTTAAACGTGTGAGCCATCGTCAATGTGGCTGCAAGTCATCCATTTTTATGGACGAAGCTGTTTCCCACCCGCGCCCGGTTGTCACTAAATGTTGCAATGTGCCGATTTTCCCGCGATAACACTTGTTTCAATCTCACCTGAAGTGCACCGGCACTACCAGGAGAAGAATGACGGCGCCTCACCTTTACGGCTTATCTGTCTATGATCGCTGTCCTGAATGGAGTGGCTACAGTCGGCCTTGGTCAGTCAAGCCCTGGCAGTTTCCCAGCACCTTCTAGGACGAAGTAACCTCGAACTTGCGCATGACAACTTCGATCGATTGTGACAGCCGCATCTTGAATGCGACTTTGGTTTCGGATGTGCCCTCAACACGACAATGCGCATGAGGCAAGGAAGGTTTTGTAAGGAAGTCCAAGCAGCTCGTTGCTTGCTGGAAACTCCTTCATTTCGCGAAGGTCATTCATTCCACAACGATGAAAGCCTGAATTGTCGTGGTTCCATTTTGACATAAAATAATTGATCGTCGATTGGCAAAGCACATCCAGCCTAACTAAGCGCCTGGTCTGAATACATTCACCCCACCAAGCTTAGAGGGTGCTGGTGACGGCCGACGCCTTGATTGATGACATGCCCGATCACCGCAGCAAAGACAATGCCACGACCCGTAAACTGACCGCTGTCGTCATACCATGTTTGTATTCTCTGAACGGATTGTCTGTCTTTCGTGCCAAATGACGTTTTTTTTATTTATGACAAACGGACTTTCAAATGTTGCATTTTCGAACCGTTGTGGATAACTTATTCAAGTCGTATTCTTCCATATTATACATAACACAAAGTGCCGAAGGCGAAAGTGCATTACCTTGTTATCCTTACTCAAATTCAAGGGCAGCATTAAGAAGCTCGAACTCCAAACAAGCTAAGAGCAAAGCTGTCCATCCAGTGACAATCTTTAGGACAAGTCAGGCGTTGAACGAAGATGACAAAAAAGGATGCCGAGGGGGCATCTAGATGAATAGACAAGTGCCAACAGCAATGTCTTCTTCCCATCAAAGAGCAAATTTGAAATGGTACAGAGTACCTCTCAATCACATGCTGAAAAGCGCCAAGGGCAGTGTCCAATTTGATTCGAGAGTCAAGTAGTTGGTTGACGGCGTTACATCATGTTTGTTTTTATCTTGTATTTATCCTCTGCTTCTCAAAACTGCGTTATTTAAGTGAGAGCAGCGTAGTATTTTTGGTTCTTTTCGAAGCTCAAAGGATTCCATTGCTTGTTCAGCCTTCTGGCAAGTTTTTTCCTCGTGTATTACATCAAGACGCAGATTAAACTCGACGGGTACGCTTCTTCTCCAGAGACAAAATTTTCATAATCCTAGATTTTGCAAATTTTTCACTCCCAATGGGCTCTTTTGAGCGTTCCGTTAATTCCATGGTGTTTCCTTTTGTGCTACTTGAATGCATTTCCAGTAGGCTCTTTTGCTTTCAACAAAACTTTGAATTCAATTTGGCATTTGTTTCCTAAGTTGGTTCGCTAACGCCCCATCTGTCGAGTCTTTAAGTCTATATGAGTTCGTGATCTTTTCGACAACTATCTGCTTCACTGCTTTCTCACAAAGGTGTCGACTTGCCACCGATTTTGTTAGCGCTACTTTCTCTGCTTCACAAAGTACCTCTCTAAATCAATACATTTTCATTATCCACGCCTTTAAAACGAGTTATTGCAATTTTTTCTAATACTATGCGTTGTCAATAAAATTTAAGCTTACTATCTGGAAGTGAGTTTACCCGAATGTACGAAGCATGTTTAACCATTTAGCCCCCTCTTGCTTATCGCTGGACAGGCCTCTGGAGTTGCCTCTGAAGTGGCCTCTCTGAACGGCACACTGAAAGGGCAGTTTATGTTCCATCGGCATACACCGCAGATAGCTCGACACTCACGCTTTCCTTCCTGAAGTACTTACATATAGTTCCATAAATTGTTGGTGAGCGCTCTCTTTTGCTTGGGCATTGTGTTTTATTGACGCGTCTTTTGTGCCGCGATTTTCACAAGTTGTCAGGTTGCTTCAATTGAGGCCTCAAAGGATTCCGACCCTACAGCTACTGGTCTCAAGTGGCACACTAAGGGTTGGGTTAGTGGTCGCTTCAGCTTTAAGCTGCAAAACGTTCATCGCTGCTTCATGTTTGATCATCGGTGAATCCATCAACTTCGGCATAATAATGTATTTTGTGGACGGTGCTGTGTGTACAGGTAGTCCGTGAATCGGCGAAACACAGTGTTGTCAAACAATGCTAGTCATTTTTTCTCTCGAATGACTGTATTGACTATCGGCTGGCTTTTTGACCGAGGGAAACTCCATCCCGTTGTTCATTGTACAGTTTCACGGTTCGTGCTTCGACATGCGTCCCTGTGCTACTGTCCACAACGAGATAAAACGAGTCAATGAACAGGGAGAGGCTGTCGTCGATGGATGTTTCGTGGCTTGCTCCTCCTTCTTATATGCATTAAGGGCGACTCAGCCCCCCACAAGTGGAACACCGACCCCCACAGAGATGGACAAAAGCCGAGGTAGTGCACACACGGTGTCCATCACGCGGTATGCTTGCTAAGGGATGAAGGTGAACGACCGGATCAGCTTTTGACTTGAGGCAGACTCACAGAATGAATGCAAACAAAACTCATTTGACCGCAGAAAATCTCGCGCAAAAAGATTGACCGATTCTCGATCGTTGTCTTACCATCAAGGGAAAAATGCACTGGACTGACGCACCGCCCTCGAGCTCTTGTTTTATGGCCATTCGTTGGTGGAGGTGACCCTGCCAAACTATTCGATGGTATGTCGATGTGACAATGGGCAAATGTCCCTCGTCCATTGACTCACTCTCGCGCATCTTTCACGACACGTGGACACACACGTATAGTATTCATTGGAATTCTGCTTAACTGTCACACAGTAGGACTTACTTGAGACGTCACTCAAGCACAAAAGTGAAATGCAAACTGTTTTGCACTGTACACGACTAACTGAGGCAAGCTCTGTCCTTCTCGATGCTCCATCGAATAACCCACCACGAAGCAAAATTAGTTATAGCCTCCGCCTTAATCGACTTTTATAGCTATGGTCAGTCTCTAAGGGTCGAGCTGAAAACTGAGTTTCTTCCGATTACCCCTTCGTGGATCGGTGTCAATGTACGTTCTAGGATGGCCACTTCTTGACAAATGTGTATGACATTGTTTTTTCCATGGCAAATTTTAATCCTTTCTTCCAACAATGGGACTATGTGGAACGGCATTCCACCTATTGTTATTTTCTTACCGCTCCTCCTCTTCCCGCCTGCTCAAGCCTCCATCATGAGTGACCCTCGCATAGCTCAGAAAGCGCATTCTACCGTAAAAGCGCATTGAGCGAAAGTGGATTTGACCTGGACCCTAAATGAGGGGGTACCTACCCAAGTACGGTTAGGGTGGCCGGCTCAACCGTCCATCATGGCACAGCGTGTACGGCGACAACGCCTAATATGGATCGCACAGATGGAAAGCTAACGGTCTAAGCATAGGCTAGGCTTGCACGCGCACATGGTTCATTCTTAAGCTCGTATGTTGCCTGTGCTAGTTGGGCCTCGGATTTGGCTTTATCTGGTGGTGTGGCCAAATCGATAGCTTTAATTGCTCTGGTTTTCGGTAATCCTGACTTTCTGCTTCGTTAATGTCGTCCAGTGTAGTACGTTGGTCATATTAGTCGGCACACCTCTAGTTGTTATATACGACCTCGGTTATTATTCACCCTTCTATCTTGCCCACCTGGTAGATCGAATGGCGTTTTTTTCCTTTTTTCAATACTACATTTCGTAGTGTTGTGTTGTTAACCTTTGACAGATTCAATCAGAATTCTGGATAATTGGCACGTTTCCTCGTTAAAGAGTACAAACAGTGCGTGATAGTGTAATATTAAAGAAATACGGTAGCGTTGGTCCTACATCTTTGATATTTACCAATAACTCACAGTAAATTACCATTTATCTGACTAATATCCTTGAGCCAGTGTCGTTCCATCGGTTTGCCATTTCCAACGAAATGTCCTCCAAATCGGTCCAGGTTGGACATTAAAAATCATTGCGATGGAAGTCCACATCTGGCCTGTCACAGTCCTTCCCTCATTTGCGGGATCTCGGCGATGCCTCTATGAGCTCAGTCTCGAGACTCCGGCCGACGGTGTGCCATTAAACATCATCTCCAAATATTTAACGAAAACTGCCGTGACCTTCACCGTGAACTGGATGCCTGCCCCACACGTACTACGCTGAACACCAGAATACAGTGGCAGCTGTCTCAACACACTTCGTGTGCGTACGAATTGCAATGCGCGAGAATGGGGCATCAAGGCCGGAAGAAGGATGTAATCGCAAGTTTTCCTGACTCTCACATAAGGCGAGACCTTTGAGTGACCTTAGTCGATAGATATGGCTCGTAAGTTGCCCTTAACTTGTGAAAGGATTCGGACAAACAAAATTCTCTTGTTTGGACTCCATCATCGTGCAATTTGTGGTCTAGTTGACTTTTTATTACCCCATTTTACGTATCTAGATGTCCCCTATCCATAGTAGGCCCTTTCGGTCTACAATGCCATGCATACATTCCTTGGCTTTCCTAAATCGCGAGTCGTGAAAATGAACACCGTTAATGATTTAAAGGCAAACTAGCCATTTACATGAACATGTATTCATTCCCATTTCCCCATTACGTGGTAATGTACTTTCTTCGCCGATTTCCGCCGTGGTACCATGCTTCCGTCTTGCAATTGTTTTCACTTTCATCGTCTTTTAGTGATGAGTACGCTCACTTCGGTCGGCCCAATGATTATCAATGGGGGTATGCCGCAACCTGTCCAGCCGGGTATGCCAATGATGGCCTCAAACGCCGCCCTCACCGCGCAATACCTCAATGGTAACGGGTCGCCGTTCGGTCCACAAATGACAGCCTATCGGTCTTCCGTTGGTTCCGTTTCCGGGTCTTCGTCATCATCGACGACATCCAACAATAACAACAACGCAGCCATCAATCGATCTCAACGATGTGGAGTATGCCGTGGATGTCAGTGTAAGCCCTGTGGGCAATGCACTTACTGCCAAGACAGTCCTCAATTTGGTGGTCCAGGCGTAAAAAAGCAATCATGCATCGAACGTCGTTGTCTGAGAGTTCTCGAAAACCGATTACAAGTGAGTTTCGTTCTTTACTTCAGCAAACTTTTTTACTTGCTGTTTGACCTCGATTTGGACACTGCTTCTAAAATAACTTTTTTCAGAGAGAAGCGCCATCTTTTAAAGCCCGGGTAGGGTGCAATAACTGCGACGATTGCCGGTTACCCGACTGTCAAGGATGCCTTGTCTGTCTTGATAAACGGTTGGTTTTTACAACTTTTAAGACGTGTCTTATGTTGCAATTTTTTTCAGATTTTTTGAAAACCGATACATGACTGGTGCATTGTGTGCTAAGAAACGCTGTAATAACGCCACAAGCATTGAACTTCCATCTCATCAACAGTCGCAACAGCCATCTAATGGAGAACGACAGGTTGGTCAAAATTTTAGAGCTGTCATTTTTAGCATTAGTTGTAGTTTGACTTGTTTCACTCTGATATTTTTGCGCCCATTTTGTCATTAATTAACCGAGATGTCTAGTTGCAGATGATGAAGCGATCGTTCGAGGCCACTGGTCAAAATTACGACTACATAATGTCGAAGCGGAGACACGAAATGGCGCCACAAGGTGTACCAGTTCAGGCGCCAAATGGCCTTTCAGTGCAGCAGCGGGTGATGGCAATGCCACCGAACATGTCAAATGGTCCTATGGTCGATTCCAACGGATATCCTCAGCATCCAGGCCTTCAAGCCATTCGCATTGTACCCCACCAGCAGATGATGCCTCCTCAAAACGGGCAAATGAGGTGAGTGTAATTAGCTATGACAACCACTTGGCGACATTTCTTAATTCGATTTTCTGCCCCTCTTCAGTTTGTTGATGCCGATGACGAGTATGCCCAATAACGACAATAACAATCAGCCGTCGCAACCAAATGGCGAAGCTAATGGGCATGCTAATCAAGTGGCCGTGAATGGGAACAACGGCAATCCAGCTGTGAATGGCCAGCATCCGATGACCATTCAGCATGCACCCCCTCATCATTCACAGCAGCCACAACAGCAGGCACCACCACCACCGCCACAACAAAACTATCCTCAATACATGCAACCCGACATGATGACATTCCAAAATGGTGGCATGCAGCCACAGTTTTATCATCAAAATACCAAGGCCGCTTTCATTGCGTATCCCAAGTGTGAGCCTAAATACGAATACTACGATTGCGAGATGAACCGGTCACCTCACCAAGACCCCTACCTGCCGCCCTCCTATTCCGGCGAATCGAAGAACGGCATCGTGTTGCAGCCTTTGTAAATCCTCCGATTTGCCCGGGTCGCATTAATTAAAACAAAAACAAAAATCATTGGTTCTTTCCTATCAGGGAATTCGTCTTGCTTTCTATCATTATTTTCCAAATTGAACAAAGTAATAGGTGATTATTGACGTTGTAGCACAAATTTTCGCCCTTTTCATTTTGTATTGTCGCCTTATAACAGCTAATATTGTCAATAGTCCACTCAAGCCACACGAATGTGATACTCCTGCACCGTGTCTTATCGATAATTGACTTGTCCGTGTATATGATTCCCATGCGAATCGCCATCTTGTCAGGATTTGATCATTGTCTGCAATTCCCATTCTCCTAAACTATTCCGAAAGCCTTTCGAGCTGCTCACAGCTCTGCTCACTTACATTACCAAATGTTTATTGGCTTAATTGTTTAATATTTATTCAAATTGTTTCTATCTATCACCTTTAGCGGATTCCAGATCCCTCATCAACGTTCTTTCCCCAGCTCATAAATGCTGTGTTCACCCACGCATAATTTTGTTTGCAATATTACTGTTTGTATCTTTGCGAGGTTACATTTTTTGATTATTTATTTTAAACCGAGCTAATTTTATTTATTTTTTCATTGTTTGAAGTTTGAAAAGTTTTGAATTGATTCCTTCAAGGATACAAAATAAATGCATATTGAATTTATCAGTTTGTTCAGCAGTGTTGGAGGTGTAATACAAATATTGTACGCTATCGGAATGTGTATCGTGAAAGGCATTCGCACAGAAAAGGAAGAGCAAATTGATAAAATATTTTCATATAAACTGTTAGTTTGGTTCCGGAGGGCAAGACCAAGTTCCCGAGAGAGAAGGGGAGGTGGGAGGGATCTCCTCGCGAATATTGTTTACGGATGGTGCCATTGGCGGTGGCAGCATCAACATGGCACTCGAGGCAATGTGGACCAACTAGTCTGACCGGTCACAAGGCAAACCTGCTGAAGGTGACAACTTTTTGTAGCGCCCCATAAAATAAGCCCAGCTATTCCCCGCGGGGGGTTTTCATCCAAATTTGCGGATCTCGATCGCGACCAAAATCGAAAGGTAAACTGAATGAATGAAGGCTGTGAATGCTAGACCAACAAAACGCGATAAGCCAATGTCGTCGTCCTGATGTGGGTCTGGTTTACATTTTGAAGTGCTAAAGGCTTTAGGGGAAAAGGACAATGAAACCTTATTTTGCGTGCCGTTTTGGGGTGTCGTTCCGTCCCGCGAGACCGATAGTGACCCTGAACCATCTCATGTACCGAGTTGGATACAATACGAGACAGACAGTGGTGGCAGTGGTGACAGACAGGCTGAAGCTACAGCGCCGGCGACGCGGCGCTTGCTGTATCCCGCCAGTGCTTTGTTGGCATGCGCCCGCCAAGGACCAGTGAGGCTCATACTCTCTCGCGGCTGCCCGCTCTCTCATCGTTCGATTTCTTGTCCGCCAACTGCAGTCGCAACACAGCTCTGCTCGTGGCGGTTGTCCGAGGAGACAACCAGCTGACTCCAGCTGGAAGCATTTGTTTTTCGCGCACCCTCACCTACTACGTATGTACGAATTTGTCAAAACCGAGCTTATTGATTGATTACGTCTAGAAATCATGTGTATTTTGCAATCCGCGAAGGTGTCACCACCGATTTCCTCGAGCGTGGGTCGCGCATCCAACAAGTCATGCGACGACTTGCAGTCCTTTGCTTCCAGGCCGCTGTATACAGAACCCTCTTACACGTATGCTCTAACTTGAAGCCACTGTTTCCGTGTTTTTCTCCCCCTCCCATCCGTCTGTGTCCTATGTTTATCGATCAGCGCATCGGATGTGTCACCTTTCGCGTGAATGTACCTTTTGTTGCCCGTGGCTATGAATGAACGCTATTGATTATACCCATTTTAGGATAAGTTCTCTTACCTTGGATAGCGTACATGGTTCAACTATAGTCGTGTTAACACTAATAACTATCTAACTTTGTGTACCTATACACAATGGAGGCATCAGGGATGCAGAGCTCGGTATCGAGCAACTCCAGTGAGGTTTGTGGCTTTGTAAATACTGCGGTCGTTTCCCTTCCGTTTGATCTACACTTGTAATCTTTGACATTTTGCCAACACACTTTTTGAACTTCCCATTCACTGTTAGATCAGACACAAACAGATGGATGGTTCACGTGTCTATAGCTTTGGCGTATTTTCGCGTTTACAGGTTGTGTATGGCACACATTCTGCCAGCAGTATCGAAGAAAACCGCGTCATGTCGGACAAGGTACAGGCGCTCGCTTCATCAATCTACAAACAGTTCGAAACTATGATTCTGAAGCATGGCGACGACAGTGTCAAGGTAAATGATCGATCTTTGTAGTTGCATTTTTTAACTATGCAACTTTTTCCAGGATTTGATGCCTCTTGTCGTGCATGTTCTGGAAAGCTTGGATCTTGCCTATTTGGAGAAAGAGGAACAAGCCGTCGAGATGGAAATGATTCGCGACGACAATGAACAACTCGTCACGCAATATGAACGCGAAAAGCAACAACGAAAGGCTCAAGATCAGGTGCGAATTATATAGCCGCCGGCGATGCGCATTTACAGTTTCGCTTTGTTTTAGAAATGCCTTGAATTGGAAGAATCGACACAAGAACAAAGTCGGGAACTTGAAAGCAAGATACAATCGCTCGAATCCATCGTCAGAATGCTTGAACTCAAAGCAAAGAACTCGAACGATCATGGTAAAGCTTAGTTGTAGAAGGCGACGTGCTTAACTTTATATATAATTTGTAGCGCAACGCTTGGAAGAACGCGAATCCGCTCAGAAAGAAGAGTTTGAGAAGCTCCACCACCGGTACAACGAGCTTCTAAGGACCCACATCGAGCATGTCGAACGAACAAAATATCTCATGGGTCCCGACAAATTCGACATGATGCAATCCCTACCAATGCCGGCTAAGAACAACAAGTTCGCCGGTATGGCCACAAGCGTTGATACCAACATCCGCGGTATTTCTGATATTATTTCCGCCGTCCACATGTCCCAGAGTACTCATGCTGATGTCAACCTCGCAAATCACATCAGCAATGAGCGTGACTGGCAAGAAGAGTTCGGTCAATCCGATCTCATTACTTCACCGCGTGACGACTTCAATGATCAAGCTTCCAGAGAAGACGCCAAGTCTATCAAAGACGACGCTGACAACCAAAATGCCGATGATGGGTTTGTTTCACACTTCTACCTGTACAGTTCTCTGATTCCTCCATTTCAGTGACCGCGAACCCGAAGATTCTCTCGCTGCCGATCTTACTGGTTGGTTAATTTTTCTTCATCTGGGACCAAATTGCATAAAAAGTTTAAATAACAAAAGAGCAAATTTTTGGTTTTCGAAAAATGGACGGGTTGTTTTATTTTTTCACTACAACTTCTTTTTCTTTCCCATACAGGAAACTTGGTTGATCCCGCCGAATTCGCCTCTGCCGGTAATTTTTTATTTGCTGTTTGCTTCTTTTGGTTTAAGACATCCTATATGGATACCGCCGTTTTTTCGAATAGCTAACTTGGATACTAAATTTTGCTTATCGAGTCGTTTTTAATCATAATAACATAAGTTTTTCTTTTTCAGTCAACGATACTTTTATTGGTATGTTAATTAGATGTTAAATGTTGTGGAGTGACACTGATACACATTAGTTAATTAGTATTTATAAGTTTTGAAAATAGATGCAACTGCACAAAAGTTTAGATCACGCACTAAAAGATTTCACATTGCATAAACCTCTGGGAGCACGTTTTTAAACTGCAGTTTACAGTAGAACATTTTTTATTATTTGCCGTAGATTAGGTTGTCACGTTAAGTTGGTGTTGGTGCTAATATCCTAAATCCAAAGTTTCACAGTGTTTGTCGTTGTCGTTATTGATGGCGTCATTGTGTTTGTCGTTGTGAGCTAGTGATTCATTTCCAGGCATGGGCCGCGAGGTCGAGAATTTGATCAAGGAGAACAACGAGTTGCTTGAAACGAAGAATGCACTGAACATCGTCAAGAACGACTTGATCGCCCGTTTGGATGAACTCTCCAGCGAATCTGAGATTCTGCGGGAAGATGTCCGCAGTTTGGAGATGGTCAAGATGAAGATGAGCAACCGCATTCAAGAGCTTGAAGCCGATTTGAAGGACGCCAAGGAGAAGGCACGAGATGAAGAAGTCGACACTGAGGTTTGTAGACGCATGTGATTTGACTTTTTTTTAACCTTGAGCGATTGTAGGATGACGTTCCAATGGCCCAACGCAAACGCTTTACTCGCGTGGAAATGGCACGAGTCCTCATGGAACGTAACCAGTACAAAGAGAAGCTCATGGAGTTGGAAGATGCTGTCAAGTTCACCGAAATGCAGCGTGCCAAGCGTATGAATACGGCGTCGCAGAATCAGCCGAGGAGCAAGATCTGGGATTTGTAAGTTTTACTTGAATTGACTACAGTAATCGTTTAGCTTATTGGAAGTGTGTTTAAATTGGTTTATTTCAGCTTCTCTGAACTGATCGGCGGAAGCCCCGCAACCACTCCTGGTCATGCCCCAGTCCGTCGTACCAACAAACGTGCCACCGATGCTAACCTCCGTCGTAAAGCCCATGCTCGCAACTACGATTTGGATCTCGAAAGCGTCCAGGAGAAGCGCATGGCTGAACGGCGTCAGCAATACCGTGCAGTGAGCCAGCACATGAAGAAGGAAGACGATACACGCACCCAAGCCTATGGATGGTCCATTCCCGTGACCGTTGATACGGCGTCATCAAGTGCAAACATTCCAGTTCCAATCTGCTGTCGTCCTCTGCTTGACCGGCAACCATCGCTCAAGGTTGTGTTTCACGTGGTTGTTGTTTAAATTTATCTGACGCAATATTTTTAGATTTGGTGCGCGGCAGGTGTTGCCTTGCACGGTGGCAAGACCAAAGATGGAGGCTACATTGTCGGAGATTCCGTGTTCTACGCTGATGTTTCAAACCTCAGTCCGGATGAAGCATCACCACCAGACACGAACAGGGTAGATCTGCTTGATTTCGAAATTAGGGTACGCCTTTGGTTGGCCCTGGTGCCGCAAGCAATTGCAATTTAATATCAATTAACACTTTAATATACTAACCGCATAGCTTCGCGGTCACACGCTTCCGAATACCCCAGGATACATAGTTACCACAATTCAATCTGATTTTAACCCATTAATCTTATTACAGCAACAACAGCGTGAGAAATACGAGCAAGAATTCTCCATCTGGGAATGCAGCAGTCTGATCTGGGTGTGCAGTTCCAATGAACGTCGCAGTTTTGTCACAATTCTTGATGCCAACAACCCGAACAACATCATCGAATGCTTCAATGTTGGTGAAGCCCATCTTTTGTCGGTGACCTCCGTTGCCGGCGTACGTGAATCCGACTACCCTGCTGAGAACGACAACTCCAAGGAGTACAACCGTGAAGGCGGTTACGTCAAGGATCTCCCGGCAGATGTTGGAGAGCACGAAACTTTCGGCGCTGTCACTTGGGTCGAACTGCGTCGCTCCGATGTTAACGATATACCGACGTACTGTTCCGTCGATGAGAAGACTTCCCCTCGTCGTGAACGCAACTGTAAGAATTTTCTAACAGTGTTCGACTTTACCATTCTTAGTTTCAGTCTCCGTAAGCGAAGCCAACCCTGAAGGCGAACAAAAGGATGAAATCGGTACGTTTTACAACCTGTCCCCCATCCACATTCAAAACTATTGTCTTTCCAAGTTCACGTCTTACAGTCCTATTCCAATTGATTGAATAATCTCAGAGTGTTTTCCATTTCCTTAACGAAACTATAATCCATTTAGCCACTGATATACCTAAACCAGCACCTAAAGAGCCTGAGGTGAGTCCAAGCGACTTGGTCTCACCCCGGACAACCTTGCCGCTCGAGAAGCGTGTTACGTTTGCAGATGAAGAGCCAGCTGGCAATAAAGGTGGTGTAGCCATTGTATCGCGGGTGTTGTGTGGTGGTGTTGGTGCTCTGTTAGTAGTAACAAACTTGTCTTGACTAATTTATAGTGCATTTTTTGTTCTCTCTAATCAAACATCATTTTGATTTTCCTTCGTTCTGAATGTTGTGGTGTTGTCCTTATCGGATTTAACCTTAATTTTTTCAGAAGAGCGAGCCCTCAGAAGTTGGGTGCATCTTCAACCACACATCCGGGATGGCCTCAGCAAGTATGAAGGCGTCGGCGAGATTACTACTGCTTTGCCGACAATGTGGATGGGCCTCGAAAACGACTACATCTACATCCACTCTGGCGTTTCGGAATGGCGTAAATGCCTTCGTCGCATCAAGATGCCCGATGCTGTCCTCCACATTCTTCACTACAAGGGTCGCGTTTTCGCAGCTCTTGCCAATGGCACTATTGCTGTCTTCGTTCGTGATGCTAACGGTTGCTGGGACGACACTGGCTACCACCTCATCAAGTTCGGAAAGGCAACAAGTGCCGTGTGCCATCTGATTGTTGTTGCTGGACGTATCTGGGCAGCCTATCGCAACTGCGTCGTCGTTGTGGATCCGAAGGAGCTCAAGGTCGAAAGCGCTTTTGTTGCGCATCCTCGTCGCGATAGCCAAATCAGAAACATGGTTTGGGTTGGCGATGGTGTTTGGTTGTCGATTCGACTTGATTCAACAATCCGGCTCTACCATGCACATACTTATCAGCATTTGCAAGATGTAGACATCGAACCGTACATCACTCAGATGTTGGGATCGAACAAGCTCGACTTCTTGCATCTTCGCATTACCTCTCTACTCGTATTGAACCGAAGACTATGGATTGGAACGGGTACAGGAGTAATCGTTTCGGTTCCGTTGAGTGAAGGTATGTTTCATCCTTTTAAAGTTGTTTCAATGAAATTGCGTCATCTACCACTTTTTCAGAGAACAACACGAAGGTTGAAGTCTCCAAGGTTGACATTAAGAAACCCTCAGGCGAAGAAGTACGTGGTCCCGGTGGTCTCATTCGCGTCTATGGCAATCCTAACTCCGATCGTGTATCCCCAGGCTCTTTCATTCCATATTGCAATATGACTCATGCCCAGCTTAGTTTCCACGGTCACAAAGATGCTGTTCGATTCTTTTTGCCTGTTCCTGCAGGTGCGGTTTACATCAAAAACACTTCCTAAATGATAGCTAATATGGACTTCTTTCAGATTCAAACCCTGCAATTCTTGCCGAAAGCCAAACCCGCAAAATCCTTATGGTTTCTGGCGGTGATGGGTACATAGACTTCCGACTCGGCGAAGAAGATGAACCGCCAAACGCGTCTGCAAGCAAAGACCAAGTTCGTGTTCACGACATGTCTCATCTAATTGCGTGGGAGCTGGAAGTTCCGAATCTGTCCAAACGACTTTGAACAAAACTCGATTTCAATTAAAACCATCCCGGGATTAAACAACGCCACTAGTCGAGCCACAAAGTTTACAATTTTTGTATAATATTAGCAACAAAACCGTCACGACAATTTGGTAACTAACTTTACGTTTGTTTTTCTTTATTTTTTATGGCATTTATGTTAATTTTATCTTAATTTGATTTTTTTTTGCTGCGATGGGTCATTATGTCCATGTTTTTGCCATGTCAAGGCTACAAGTATTCGCATGACCTAATAAGTATCAATAAATCCGTTGATAATAAGTTTGTATTGTTGTTTACGGAGTTTTTTTAAAGGCGGCATTGAAATATGGGGTATTTCTGCAATTAAAGTGACGGACTGTCTATGCAATGAATCAAAAAGGGGTTTCAACCTTCAATGATTCCCGATAAAACGACAAGTGCAGCGACTGTACTTCCGTGAACGTGTGAACAAAAATAAAGAAAACTATGCACTTCAAAAGTTTATTCCATCGCACTGAGCTTTCAATGATTTGCCGTCAACTTTCTCGCCGGAAGTCAAAGGTTATTTTCCTAACGGTTGGACATAACAAGGTTAACATGTAACAAACTTGTTTGGTCAAAAGTCCGTTCCGTTAGATGTTACGCCTCTCCCAAGTACTCTTATAGGTAACTTCCATGCGCCATAAGGGTGCAATTCCATGCGTTCTTTGACGAAAATCTGAAGGTGGGTTCGGTTAGGGTAGCTTCTATGCACTCTTGTCGGAGCTGCAAACGATGGTTCTGCGCAAAAACCTTGCTTTTTTTACACACACGACTGGCCCGTCCTGGCACAACGCTTGGGGCGGGCGCACCAACATGCCTGTGGACTGTCACTTACCTGGGCGACACTATGAGCACCCAATTCAAAGATAAATACCTCGGAGTTCCCGCATTTTTGTGACACTTTTAAGTCAAAGTTTTTTATCGTCGTCCTGAAAAGCGTTCTCCCAGTTAATATTAACCATGTCCTCGATTGCCGGTAGCAATGTCCAGGAAAAGACCCGCACTATCCTTGGATGGGGTAACGGTACACCTAATACGGTAAGTACATGGTTACTTTTATACGTTAAAGAGGTTTATTGTGTTACTTTTAGCCTCAACAAGCTCCACAATACTACAGTATGACCCCAGAGAGGAAGTATTCCAAGCCTCAGTATCATCCATATTCTGACGCATACCGCTACCGCAAGTCATCCGACACCTCCACGGCCTATAGCAGCGACTTGTCCCAGCCGTCGTCAAGCAACGGCACTCCAATTAGTAGCCCTGAGGCAAGCCTATATAGCGCTCCATCAACCTCAAATGAACCAAAGCCGCAAATGGCTATCCCTGTGTACCAGTACGGCGTAAACCCCTTCCGACAACTCGTGGATTCCATCAGTCGAAACCTCGAATACGAAGAACTCGATCGTCAATGTTCCTACCTTCCTCCTCAAACCGAGACCTACTTCCTGGCCGAACTGTCTCCTCTGAGGGCTCTTTCCCTTGGTGAACCAAACGATGGAATGGTACCAGCCGACCTTGCACACATTGATACCAGTGCTTTCCGTGATCTTATCCTTGCTACCCCAGTTCATCCAGTGCCGCAAATTTGTAACCAAAACTCTCGATATTATTAATTTAAGTCAAGTCATTAATCAAATAAACTGACCAACTATATCTTTGAAATGTAAAGCAAGCATTTTAAACGTAAACACCTCATCCTTTAAGGAAGTACCATCCAATGCTTGACACCACCTGATGCGATTGTGTCCAGCTGAGGTGTGCGCAAGAGGCGAAAACACAATACCCCGAATCAAAACCTGTTTCCACAGTCGTCTTGGAAAAATAGTGTCCATTTTACTGGGGCAGAAACATCACCAAAATTAAAAGTCTAGTGAAACCTATCTACGAGAATCCTGATAAAAACGATACCGGTCAGAGATCAGATTTTGCAGCCATTGTTTGAATCCGTGTTGAGAAGACCGTCGCTCTTGAGTTTGTGGAGGATCGGCGTGTAGTAATCTTCGGGCAAATGTTTCAATTCGACGAACCGCTTTCCGTATTTTGGGTTGTTGTCCCTAAAATTGAAAAATTATATATATTTTTCTCTCTAAATGGGTCCAACCTGCGCCAGATTCGTTCCTTCTTAGTGCATTGCCAAACGGCTTCATCCCAGAAACTGCATTCACCGATGTAACGCTCTGAAATGCAGATATTATATATCTGTAACAGCTGGACATTGATTGACTCACTAATCGGATGATCGTCGAAGCAGCGGTACATGAGCTCGACCAGCTTGTTGCACTCGACGGTGTGAAGGTGGGGCGACAAATCGGGCTGCATGTCTGGACGGAAATTGCGCAGGAACGAGGCTTACAAAGTGCCGTAGGCGCGCGAACGAATATAGCCAGTGGAACAGGACGAGGTAAAGACGCAAAAGTATTCGTGGTGGGAGTAACGGAATGGTTGATGCGGTCAAGCAATTTTCGCGCGCCCACAGCTGAGACCCCTGTTTGGAATGGTGCATTGTTTTAGACCCCCGTACTAGTTTGTATATTCTAAAAATTAACAATGTCTAATAGAAGTTATTACGAACTTGAAGAAGGTGAAATTGTGTCTTCTGATGATGCGTTGGAAACGGATTTTATCGAACAACCACATAGGGTTGTCGCTGATCCCGTACAAAAACCAGAACCAATTGTTGAAGGTACGGTGAAGCAACAAAAGCTTACTAATACTAATAAATAACCATAAGTGAGTATAAAAATTCTTTTAGAACAATCAAAATCAATTCACGCTGAATCCGCACAACAATCAGAGGTTATTAGTGAAGCCCCTGCGGAACCTCCGGATACTGTTATCGTAAACACAGGAGAACAGCCCGAGGCGATGGTTGCGGATACTGTGAAACCAATTGAAGTAGATCCTTTAAATCAACCTAGTTCATCTGTAATAAATCTGGAAGAAGAATCTACTTCATCATTGGAAAGCACAGAAGAACAACGTATGGAAGGTAATGAAAATATATAAAACACATATCTAAGTATAATAAGTACTTCTGTTTTAGTGGATGCGGAACAATCTCCGCCGGATACTGAACACGCTGAAATTGAAGTTGCTTCAGTTGATCCAAATGATGTCGTACTACCTTCTGATCAAAAGGAAACCATTGTTGAACCGACAAGTCAAAAAACGGATCATTCCATATCTCCCACACCACCTGCCGACATTGGTGTTCCACCTGCAAGTAGCCAGCCAAAATATCGACGAGAAGAACAAAACACTTCAAGCGATTCGGAAGCTTCGGAAGGTAGTACCGATGACGACCCTGAATATTTATCGCCGTCTTCCTCAGAAGAACAAGATGTTGGTGGTGACGTGCCTTCTGATGCCGCAGAATTGCTATATGTCGAGCATGGTAATGTCACCGTAAACTACGCTGACGAATGCGTTGAAGAAGATGAAGAATACGTCGAAGACGAAGAACAGGGGGCTGAGGATGATGGAGAATATGCTGAAGATGGTCAAGAATATGGCGAAGATGAAGAAATAGATGCTGAAGACGGTGAACAAATCTCCGAAGACGAAGATATAGAACACGATTCTGAAGCACATCGTGAACCTGTTGCCGAAATTGCGCTTGAAGATTCCGCTGAGCTTAATAACGAACAGTACGAAGACAGTGATGATGCTGATTATGTCGAAGATGACGACGAGCAATACGTTGAAGATGACGACGAAGAGTACGCTGAAGATGACGACGAGGAATATGCTGAGGACGACGGCGAACAGTATTCTAATGGTGAAGTCGAGCACGAGGCTTACAGTGCGGAAGACGCTACTGTCATTGCTGTCAACGAAGATGTATTTATGGTGGAACAACATACCGTCGAACAACTTGCTTCTGGCAATGTCGACCAATATGCTGAAAGCCACTTCGACCAGCCAGCCGAAAGCGAAGCTGAACCTTACATGACAACATACTATGAAGAAATGGAAACTGAAGAACCAGCTACAAGTGGCGTTCCTCAATATTTCGAAGAACGATATAGTGACTACGAAGAAAGCGTCGCCGACGAACCCACTATTAGTGGTACCCCTGACAACCGTGAGGAGCAGCACGAAAGTGGGACTCCGAGTGAATCTATCGACATCACTGAAACAGAAGAAGTTGTCAAAGAACCCGGAAGGGAAGAAACTGAACAACCATCTGAAGTTATTCATCTCAGCGATACTGAAACTCCCGAAGCTGAACAACGCACGGATAAAGCCGCTGATGAAGACGTTATCTTTGAAGGTGTTACTTCTGCCAGAGCAAGTGTTGAAGTCGTAGATTCTACCGAACAACATCAAGAGACGCTTCCAACTAAAGAGTCCAGCCAAAGTGTTATCGACCTTACTGGCGATGAGGCAAAAGAAGGTACTGGTAAAGCTGCAGTCACCGAACAATCTGGCAAGGAAATTCCGCTTATTGATAAAATAAAAAGTTATACATGGTCACGAACAGGTATTGTTTTTTAAAGCATTATATAAATTCACAAAACCATTAATTGTAATTTGCATGTTTAGATCCACGAGCTGATATTTTGATTGTTAGTGGCAGCAGCAGTGATGAACTGCAAAATGATACGATCAAAAACAATTATGTCGATCGAGTAATCCCAACAGGTGTGATTAACAGTTTATTTAAGTAGCATTGGTCATTATACTTTATTTTTATAGGCCCGAATGCTGAAGTCACAGAAATTTCTGGTAGTGCTGCGCCACCAAACGCTAAGAGCAATGCAGGCATTGAAAATGAGGAAATGGAAGTCGACGGCGAAGAAGGCGTTCCCCAGCCTGGAACTGCCGAGGAACCCATTGAAATCGACGAAGAACCGCAACAAACCAAGCCGTCTTGCTACCGACCCAGTCGAGATGATTCGTCCGACCAAGCCGACGTTGAAGATAACGATGATCCGCTACACCGTGAAAGAGATTCTGAATCACCGGTACTACCTCTACACACTCGCAGGAGAAGAAAAGCATTGGCTCGGCACGCTCGTGTCGTCGAACGTCATAGATCGACTGAACTCGATTCCGAATCAGAGAGTGGTGATTCCGTCAAGTGCCTTAAAGCAAGCATCAAAAACCATCGATGTGAGCAAGTTAACTGCATGGCTGCTGGATCGAACTTGTATGTCAAGTACCAAGGAGCTTATCATCATGGATTACAAGCTACTGAGTTTACTGACTGCTTGGGTAATACGTACGACTTGATTGTTCAAGACCCAGAGGCTGGCCAGATGACTACTATTGATATCAAAGAATACAAAGAAATTGACGGAAAGCTTGAATACTTATCTACTGGAAGTAGTTGTTTGTCTTCATCAAACGAGGAACCTGGAACCGACGATGAATATGTTATTAAGCAAATCGCAAATAAGCTTAACGGCAACATTGATCAATATGACGTTGAATACGACCCCGATTACCTAAGTGAGGAAGAATTCGATGCGGTGGAACAGGCAACTGCCGAAGTGTATGAAAGCTTAAATTTACTTGACGACGATCTGGTGGCATCCCTAGAACATGCTGATCAAGACGAAGAAGAAGATTCGGAAGATAATGTTAACAGCAATGATGAACCTGAAAACGACGCGGTAGAAGTTATTGTCATCAGTGATGATGAACCCGAAAACGAAGTGACGACTTCCGAACATCAACAAGAAGAAACAACTCCTCCAATTGTTGAAACGTTCGATGATGAGACAGAAGCGGAAAGACCCAGCAGCGCAATCAGCCAAGCCAACACTGCTGTGACCGTAATCTCAGAGCCTGACGATAACGGTAGCTTTGTGAGTTCTGGCAGTGGTCGTCTTTCACATACAATGGGATGTAGTCCTGTCGCTTTCGATCCTTCGTGGTTCGATCTTTCTGGGGATGATGGTCCTATGGAAGGCTCTTCTGGCGTATATTACGACCCCTATGATTATTATGATCCATTTGTATGGGATGAAGATGCCGTTCCGCCTACGGAACGCTTTCAACCAATGACTTACGAGCTTGAAGAAGTAAGGATAATACCTATCAGCGTCAATGGTGAAAAGGTCCAGGTGGAAGCCGATAAACGTCGCGCGCATAAGGTCATTCCCCAAAAAGTGGCTAAACCTAACTCTGCAATCAATAAGGAAACTTTAATATCTGATGCAGTTAAAACTATCATGCTGCAAATGAATGATGTCAATTCGCGGGAAGGAGCTGATAATCAATCTGATATGGAAGTTGACGACCCTCATGTCGGCAGTGCTCTTTCTCCAGTAGTCGACGAAACTATTTCTGCTACTGATGCGACTACAAAAATAGTCAAAACCACCATTTTGGATTCGGAACACGCTATTTCTCCAACAGTTGAAGAACCAATGTCCGCAAGCGATGGCGAAACTGCTGTTGCAGATGAAGTCGAAACAATCACTTTGGAATCAGATGACGCCGACTCTGAAGCAGGCGCCAACATCCAAAGTCCTATGGAAGTCGATTTAACTTCTGAGAATGTTGGCGACACTAATGAAGCCACTACTTGTCACGGTGAAGATCATGAAGACATGGAAGAAGCTTCAGATGATGACGCTGTTGTGTCCGCTGAACCGACTTCGATCGTTGAACAACCTGAATACTATTCAGAAGAAGTGTCTGACGAACAAGACGAAGATGTGTCTGATGAAGATGAGTTGTCAACGAGCGATCCTTCGGATTGCGATTACCTTGAACCAACTTCCAAAATCGAACACTCGGATTACAATTTTGATGAAGATCAATATGAATACGATTCGGACTACACAGAAATAGATCCTGCTCGACTTCCTCGATTTTGCGATCCATTTGTCCACAACTACGTTCCTCGTGAAAAGCCAGCTTATATGCATAAGACCAATATCAATCGACCAATACTTGCCAGCGAGCAACTCTGCAATGAACTTGCAAAAGGCAAAAGTGCTAATTATGGATTAATTGACCCTATTGAAAAAGAACTTGCCAATGCCATGCGCATGAACTATCAAATGCAGATCTCTCTTATTGAAGAAATCTCAAGACTTGTATGCAACGGCCGTGCTGAATATGAACAACTTGGACCAATTCCCAACTTAGAACCAAGTGAATGTATTCATCCTGAATCGTATGTTTTTCCTTTTATTCGATTAAAGTAACATTTTTTGTTTTAGGCCTGTCAAACCGTTGTCATACGCTACTGAACTATGCAGCGAAAAAGAACCCTTGAAAATGTACGTCCATGAAGTTTGGTGGGCATGGATTGAATCACATTTACCAGAATTTTCTTCTGATGACGTTGACCAGCTTCGCGATGAACTCGAAAAAATGACCGTTGGCTGTGTTCGTGAAGATAGCGATGAATCAGTCATCGATGATAAGGAATCGGAAAGCACTAACGCTGAAGAAGACGAAGAAGAGGTTGAAAACTCTGATGCGGAGAATGCGGAAGAAACATGTAGCCCTGATTCTGATGACGAAGTAACGTATGAACTTGATTTGAGTGAAATTTCGCAGTATCTCAAAGATGGGAGATATACGATACAACTGGTTACCCAAGATGATGGAGAAGGAGGAACTCACCTGACCGCGGAAATTGTAGAAAACGAGGATGATGACGACGAGGAAGATGGAGACTACCTGGAATGTGATGAAGAAATCGACCAAGAAGATGACGATTACGGGCAATACCAAGAAGATGTATATGAGAGTGGTGACGATGAAGAAGAAAGCGTCGAAGGAGAAAGCGAAGAAGACACGGCATCACAAGCAGCAGAAGAAGAAGGTGAAGCATTGGACGAAGGAAATGTCAGTTCACCAGACTCGGACCCTGCATACTCTGACCCCGACGGAGCATTATACTTTGCCGAAAAATTGAATTTGGTTCAGCCTGATAATGAGGAGCATATGGAAGACGATATTCCTCGCGAGCAGGCACCAACACAAGAATCCAAATTCCAGGAACTAAAAATTCCGGCACATGCTGAAACAACTGATGAAGCTACTCTTTTAAAAGGTAACTTGATGCAATTTTTGTTTACTTTTAAAAGCGTTACCTTTTCATTTTTTAGAAACTTCACCAACTGCAGAAATCACCGTCTGTCAAAACGTTGAAGCAACGACACCTACTGTTTATGAAGAGACGCATGAAACTGAAATTACACCGCATTTGCCCGTCATTTCTATTGTTGAATCTGCAATTGCTGACCCCCAAGAAGCGCAACAAAGTACCGACAATGTTGTGGATGATGCTAATGACAGCGTAATTGCGGATTCAAGCAACGAATCTGTAGCATCTGATGAATCCGAGTCGACGTTTGACGAACAAGATCTTTCTGACGAAGATCAAGAGCAGTGGCGAGTTCTGGAAAATTTGGTAGAACTGCAGATCATTGAAAACAACGAACTCGCTGGCGGAACCGATGAAGAAGACTCCGATTATGAAGACAGCGATGAAGAATCAATTGAAAGTGATACTGTTCCTGAAGAAGAAGATATTAGTATGGACGAAGTCATGACAATACGGAAGGAAGTTATTGACGACTTTGGTGAATCCCTGTTAGAAGATTCACGTGAAAGAACGCCAACTCCAGAAACATGCTCAGAAGAACTAATGGGTGAGGAAGTTTCCATCGCAGAAGCTGTGCCTGAAGAAGCGTCTGCTGAAAAATCTCCTGTGAGAGAAACATCGGAGGTTCCTGTTTCCGACAAAGCTTCTTCTGAAGAAATTGCTACTGCAGATTCGCCTGTCGCAGTAGTTATAGAAACATCTGAACCTGAAGCTTCTAATGAAGACAAATCTGCCGAAGGTTATGAAGAGTATATGTCTGTTAGTGAAGGTGAATCTGTTCACAGTGAAGATGGCAGTGAGGCTGAAGATGTCGATTTTGGTTCCCAAGATGATGAAGCGGAAGATTATTACGAAGACGATGACGCTGACTTGGATTCTGAAGCCGACGACGCCGAAGATGAGTACGATCAGTCATCCGTTGAAGACGAATCTGACTATGAGGATGAGGAATACGAAGACGAAGAAGATGAAGATGCTATCTTTTATGAAGCCGAATCTGCGCCTTGTTCTGAATGTTCGGAAAGCGACTCTGAGAAAAGGGAAGAAACAGAATCACCTAATCTCCATCCTGTTGGTGTTACCGTTATTAACGACTTCTTGCCTGATTCCTACACTGAGGAAAATGATTTTGCCGAAGCTGCAGATGATCTCACACAGCGGAAGAGACGAGTTTCGTCCAGTCCTGAACCACCTCCGTTAAAATCAATTGATCCATTAATGTTACATTATCGTGAACGCCGTAAGCGTCATGACGCTAATATGACTGTCAAGCATCAAAAAAGAACAAAGCGGTATCGTCGACAAGAAACTCTAACACCGTCGCGGATACGCTCATATCAATGGACCCGGGGTGACAGCTCGGACGAAAGTACTGTTTCAACACCACCTCTGTCTTTACGTCAAAACGCACGTTTGCCAGCGGCAGTGAAACGTCCCAAAACGACTAAAATGAGGATGCGTAGGGTGAAAAAACTGCGACCTTATCTGTATCACAGTTTCGATCCCAAGGACTTCCGGTACAACGAAAAAGGTGAAAGGTTGCGTAGAAGGGCTGAAAATCTTCGACGCAGAAAATGGAACCTCGCTCCGTTGCCTGATCTGAAACCTCTCACCAAAAAACCCGTGGTCAATCATCCTATACCATTGTTAAAAACGTTACCGAAGAATCGTAACACTCGTCTTCGAAGCCTGCAAACGGCGTATGTTAGCGGCGACGATAGTGATTTGGACGACGATAAAGAAGTCCAATTTGACCTAAAGTCTGAAGATGATCTCTCTGAATACTGGAAATCGGACGATGAGGAGAAGTTTGAAACTGGACCTAACTTTTTAACAAAGTTAAGGGCTATGAAACGGGAAGTAGTTGCCAAACAATGGACCGTTTCTGTTGACCGATCTCAAATTCATCCAAGACCGCGGCGAGCTCCTATACCGGTTGAGATCCGTGAGGGTGAAATGATCAATGTCTCCAAGAAGTTTGCCGAAATGGTACTTTCTGACTCTGAAGATGACGTAGCAAATCGACCATTGTCTACATCACCGTCACCGCACGTAGCTGATGACGATGAACGAACGTCACCAGCTTCGGAAAGCTCTGAACCAAGTGGTTACGGAATTGAGAAGATCAGGCCTACTGCGAAGTCTCCTCCGCCTTCGAACTCAGAATACATTTTGGCATCGACTCAAAAGGGAACACCAACGCCGTCGGATCGGTCAACGTCTAGCTCCTATGAAAAATCTCCACCATCAAATGTTTCTGAAAAAACGTCAACATCTGACCGCTCAATGTCAAACACCCCCTTAAATCCGACCGATTTAGACGACGAGAGAATGTCTATGTCACCAGAAAGTTTTGAACCAGAATCTCCACTTTCACAAACGGAAAAACAGGAAGGATCAGCTGCTCATTCGAAATCAAACACACTGTCGGAACAAAATTTTGATATGGAAAGAATGTCCCAATCGCCAGAAAATGATGAACCAGAGTCTACAACATCACTTACCCAAGTAATTAGGGTTACTGCTAAATCTCCACCACCATGTGAAAAAGATGTTTCATCCATTTCTTCTGTACTAATAAGACCTACTGTGACATCTCCCCCTCCTCCAAGTGGAAAACCTGCCTATGCAGCGTTTGTCCGACCTCAATCAACTCCACCTCCAGAACTCGCAGAATCGTCTCAATCAGATGATGAAGAAGACGATGAATACAATACAGAAGACAACGAGGATTCACCTCACGAGGACAGAATTATTGAATTCGTCGAAGAAGTTGGCTTACATGACAATGGAAACATTCCCGAACATCTGGAAAAATACTGTACACCACTCAACCCGGCAGATGGAAGCAGCTCCCACGATACTTGGAAAGATATCCTCAAACAACCTCCGCCACCAGATCATTCATTTTCTTTCATGGGACTTGATCTTGAACCCGAAATTATCAACAATTTGCTAGCAGCAGGAGTATTAGCAATCAATCCCGAGACGAACAAGGTGTACGATACAACTGAAAATGAGACTATACTGAATATTAAGGGACCAGCTGAACCTGTGAAACCAGAAGTATCTGACGAAGAAGTAAGTCGTTTGTTACTGTATGTAACAAAATGAAATGCGTGTTTTCAGGAGCCAGTGGACGAAGAAGAAGCTGAAATCGACAGAGAGCTCGCAGAAGTGCAAGCACAACTTGAAGCTGCAGCGCTTCAACTTAAAACGCAAAATAACACCATTCTCCGGTTAATGAAGGATCAAGCAAAGCGACAAGAACTTTCTGAAATGCTCAAGAAAACTGAAGCAACCGTAAGTTTAACTAATATATATATGCTTTCGTAAAAATTAGATTTTTTTCAGCTATTTGACAATGCTGATGCTGATCCCGATGAAGGCGATCCATATGACATGGCATTCGCTTATGACGATCTCTACTCTTATTATAAGAACCAAAATTACGGTGAACTTATTCAAAAAAGGGCGCAAAGACACGAAGATGCCAAGGCTTTCGAACAATTTAAAGGATTTCCTACTGGGTATTAAACTGGCAATTTGTATTATGTAACATATCAACTTTGTTTTACTTGTTTTGTATTTAATAAACTCTTACAACACTACTTTATGTCATAATCACACAAAATGTTTGCATAAAATGAAAAACTATCAAACGTGGCTCGGCAAACTTAAGCACGGGCAGCGGCACGGCGTTCCTTCTCTTCCAAAGCGGATTCGCCGAGAGAGTTCTCACCCTTGGGGCGAATGTCGTCCAAGCGGTACATGAGGTACGTCGGGTAGCTGAGGAAGGTGAGGGAGATGGCGAAGTAGAGACCAATACGCTCCTAAAATTATATGAAGTCAAGATATTCAATTTTACATAAGAGAGTGCGCCCCAACATCTTTATATATAAAGCTTAGCGAAGTAAAGTAAAACTTACAGGAACGCTCATCCAGCGCATCGGCGGGACGGATTCGATACCCTTGTGGACGCCACGGAAGGCTTGGACGCCAGATTGACGGGCAACGACGAGACGGCCGGCAGACAAGAGAGCGCGGTTCATTGTCGATCTATAACGGATTTATTGATAAAAGTTAAGTTTAAGAAAACCATTCAATGCGTTCGCACGATGTAAGGTAAAACACGCTTCGAACCCAGCTTATGAACGTATAAAACAACACATTGAATGCAAAAACGGCATGTAAAACTGATAATGGATGAAACGTGATTTTCGCAGTGCAAAGCAGACTTGACACATAGCTGCGACCCGCGTTCTCAAAGCACCCCCCAGCAAGTTGTCGTGGCAAGACCACATCAACGCTCTGCTGCATACACGCAAGATGGAGCATTACTCAGTTAGTCACATCCGTTGCTTTTTGTTGATTTATTCGTTAAATAAAGTGTTGATTAAAGTTAAGTGAAAGTTATTTCTCCAAGTAAGTTTGTTTATTGTTAATTAAAAAACCATCTTACCGATAACTTCATATATTCTTAAAGTTTAAATGAGCTTAATTGGTTAAAATAAATTACACTATAAAACATGTATAACAACCATTTTGTATTTGTTGAAGTTAATATTTGCGTTGTTGGTGTCTTGTGTAATAATAAAAGGTGCGTAGCACAGAAATGTCTTTTGTCTCACGCATCATTAAAATCAATGCTAGTCTTTATTGTCTATAAAATTTTATTTAGTAATACAATTTGGTTTAATTAATAGCAATAGTAAAACTGAGCAACAAATAAAATAATAGGACTGTGAGTTTCCAGTTTAACGTATTTAAGAATAGTAAAAATAAATACACGACACTACTACAGTAAGTAATAGAGCAACTTGTGGCATGACGAAACCAGATGAATTGCAAAAATCACCAACGCAACAGCAGACGTAATCGGTGGTTCCATCAGAGCTGTATGTAATAGGTGCGCATGACTGCCCCTGAAAATGAAAAACGTTTTGCATAAAAGTTTAATTTTAACATTTAATTAACTTACTTGAGGGCAATCGTTCATATAAGCACATCCGCGATACGTTTGTCCATTATAAGCATCTGCTTTCAAGCAAAATTGACTCGTTGCACTGCAATAAATTGGGACAAGATCATCGTTATAGCATTGTGACGCATTTGCAATGACAAAGCAAAACGTTAAAATCAAAACCCCGCAGCGAATCATTGGAATGATTTCTGAAAGTGAAACGAACGGATATAAATAAGATAATGATGACACGGGCCCGGATGAGTAACCATAGTAGGAGATAATCTTGCAACCTCGAAAACCTGTCCCGAATATGGCTGCGAATAATAACAGTCAACAGGGGGAATGGGTTACACCACATCGATCGAGATCGGGGTTATCCCCAGATGAACTCGAACTATCTACAGGTTTTTCGACTCATCTCATCGCACGCTCACTTCACGAGAAATTGAAATGAATGGCAACAGCCTGCGGGGATCGACCAACGCCACTTATGCGGCCGAACAAAGCGCAGTCCCGACGCAAAGCACACCCGGAATCCGATCGTTCAACTGTTATAACATGATTCATTTGAGAAGCACAACTTATGTTATCCTCCTTCATTGTATTCACGTTGACGGGGGTCTTCCATGCAAAAGCCACTGTTGTTCAACGCGCAAAAGTTGTTTGCACAAGTTGTTGTTTCATTCGACATTAAAAGATGGTATGAATCAGAGTTAAGGTTTGCCGCAGCCCTGAAGCCTTTTCAGCCAGTCATCGGCGTTTCTACCTAACCTAATATTTTGAAAGCGCGAAAAAGTAGAAAGCAAACAAAAAAACACTTCGAAATACGTGAACCGGTAATGGACTGAAAGTTTGCGCAGGCCGCATAATAGCAAACGGCTTTTGAACTGATCGTTCAGTTGACTTAAGTCGAAGTGCATTATTTAACGGGTGTAAATAGTCAACAAAAAGCTATGTATTGAAACAAATTCTTTATTTAGTCAACGAAAAGTTTAAATGATACAGTTTTTATTTGTTTTTTACACACATACTCGCAATTATTCCATAACTACAGAGTCCGACAGAAATACATTGACAAACATTTTTTACAGTAAACACCAAAATACTTTAAATTTTACTTCCTTATAAAAATTATCCGATAGCGTATTTATTTGGCGATGTTAAGCTTAGACTTTTACAGAGTATGGATAGAGACATCAAAAACATCTTGAGAGTAGACTAATCATTAGATTTTTTACCCTAAAACCATGAAAATAAGAATGGTAGCACAGAATCCGTTCAGAATCATAAATGTGCATTTTCATAATCAAGAAAAAATATTGAGGTGCAAGATGTCTGCGTACTAATTTATGTCGTCAACCTGTAGGGTGGTGAAGCAAAAAATTGTGAAAATGACACCTATTTCCGATGTTGACCCACGGCCACACGAGCAAAATTTCGAGAAGAATTTCGGCATCTGTAACTTCTCTAAATAATGTTAACATATAACATCGTTAAAATGTATACGCTATCGATATTGTCCTGTTAGGTTGCTAAATTAAAATTAGTTATAGTGAAAAATGTTTTTCAACGAATTTCTTCCGCACCCTGTATTACTTGCAACTGTACATCTTCCTTCGTTTAAAAAGTTTACATTGCGTTGTTTTCAAAACTTGAATGACCACCAAGTTGTAGATGAGTATAGAAGTGACACCATTGAGTCCTAAAGCAATTATGAGCACAAAAAGCGCAATGAAGATAGTCCACACTCAGCGCATCGCCGAAAACTTTGGGAGCAGTTCATTTGTAGTGTAAAAACAAACGAGAAATCCCGACTTTTGCATTAAGAACCTTCATGAGCGGGTCCACTTGTCGTTTACTCACGGTGTATGTAAACGGAGCTTCAATTTTTCAGACGAGCTTACCCCAAAAGAATTGGAACAAAGTGCCGCGCCCGGTCAGCTGGCCGAGATTTAATACGGGCCCTTCGGCGACAAAATTATGCCGTCGTCGACTTCCTCTGCATTGCGGCTCTCCTGAAAGAGCGCCAATATTTGCAACACGCTTTTCACATATGTAGGAGCATCTACTGTTATATTGGCAATACACTCTGTTTATGGGCTCCGTGTCGAAGAAACATGCCTTTTTCGAATGCTTTGCAACACATGGAACCATCCAGCAACCCCTCTAACGCCACCTCCGGGTCGTTCATTTAATCTTCAGCCCGCGGCATCGCGCATAAGCGATTGACTTTTTTGGACCAAGAGAGGGCATCGGGAACGGCATTACGGTCTCCCGTCGAGCATCATTAGCTCAGCTACCACGAAATTCAGGCGCGAGGGCGGGAATCAATGAATTGTTTTCAAAATTTTCATCCGGTTTCGTGCCCAAATAGGTTCAATTCCGTTCTCCCGCATATGCATTACGCCTTTTTGCGTTCAGACGTACTTCAAAGAGGATCCCTCCCCGCTACCATTCATCCATCACTTTTCAGCAACCGTTCAGGCGGATATGTCAGAGGTTGCCTCAATCATTTTACATCCCGAACACCTTTTTCGTGCCAGACTGGTATTTCGAGTTAAACTATTATGAATAACGTGCCAGATTGAATAATCTTCGACTTTGCGTCACAAGTGTTCCACTTTCTTCTCAATTTTCAAGTGTTGTTTTTAGGGAGCAGATCCGTGTTAATTCAGTTAGGTCGTTAACGCTCATATTGCTGCCAGTATCACCCATCCCGCCCTTGTGAGCATATGAAATAAAGTTAAGTGTATTCATTTTCTGTCACTCGACCGACAGCTGGTGGTGGATGCATGAAGGCTAACACGAATCGCATCTTCTTGCAGTTCACGCCGAGCCAACACTGATTATATTGCATTTTCTTCAGTGTTCTCGTAATTTTTCATGCTGCTGTTTCCATATTCATTGTGTCCGTGAAAAGAAACAATTTGTATTTGGGCTGGGAGGTATTAGAGGTCCTTTTTCCTCTGTCTCCAATTTTTATTTTTTACGCATCAACGCATTCTATCGTCACACCATCACCGTGTTCCCGGCACATCAACCATGTGTTGCTTCATCAACTCCAGTTTCGGTTCCCTAGATAGGCGAACGTAAGTACTTTTTCAATTTTTTTCTAATTTTGGGGTTGGTCCATGATGCCAATAGTAGTCTAACGGTCAATTCCATTGTTCTGTCCCAAACAAGCCCCATGTGTTGAGGCATTGCTTTTTTCCATTCATTTCGTAGTAACTTCGTACCACCGCGCTTCTTTAAGCTACACCAGCGGTTTCGTACACGCCTTCGTGGTCGGATCTATTTGCGTAAACATTGAACTGTCCCGAAGGTACCTAGACTATCGACCCCTATAATTACTTGTGTCGACACGAAAAGATTTCATCTGATTTGTGTGAGGTTAAATCAAAAACGATGTCAGAGGTTACGACATATAATACTCAGTAAGTTTTATGTTATTGTTTTGCGACAAACTAACCGCAAAGCAGCTGTTTCGGCGGATGTGCTTTTGCCAGCTTGGAGCTTGTCCTCTTTTCGAACCCGCAATGCCTCAGCTTGTCGATTGATGCCTTAATTAGTGTCCGCAGGCCAGTCTCCCAATAAAATTTGACTGCCTCTTGAAAAATGACACAATGCGCGAACGAGTGCATGACGGATCCAATAACATGGAACGAGTCACTTGACAGTTTGATTGAATAATTATGTCCGTATTGAGATTTCGCTTTACGAGGATTACTTTTTACTTCCATTGACAGATCAATCCAATTTCATACAACTGCAGACGGGTAAATGGATTGTATTTTCCTGCCAGAAGTTTTTTCACCCCTTTTTGATGCATTTAACGCTCGCTCAAATTGACTTCAAAACAAGTTTGTCCCAAAGATGGGAGTTGCGATACTCTAGGCAATCTAGTAAAATCTTTCGTACAGTGGTTTCCGACCCCAAGTGTGGTTATTTTTGGCTGAAAATCATACATGTCTTCCAATCTGAGAACGTTCCATGATACACCCTGGCATACAAAAACAAATTTCTGGTGACGGCACACCCCTGATGTGATTACCCTTAACGGAATAACAATACTTTCATGTCAAATGGCAAATAGTGACCCTGTATCAGTTGGGCCTCCAACGGTCGCGACAAAATGGTAATTCTGAGGGCGACATTTTCTTTCAATAGGTCTAAAGCACCATTTTGGGGTCGTTCATAGGAAAATGGGTTTGTCTTTATACTTAGATTTCCTCGCTTAACAACGTCATTGATTCGAACGTAAATCAAGCTAGCAGGTCGAAAGGCGCTCTCGAATGATTTACAGTTTTGCCTGTCGGCGTTTTCGCCGTCACCATTTGATTTACGGGTTGTATAAGAGGCTATGGACTAATCGCGCCAGATTGAAACGTGGCCCGACTAAGTATTGAAGGCTTTTGTTGCCTATTTCCGTTAGCTCGCATCCAACATGTCAAAGCCGCAAGACAGCAGCTGCCAAGTGCACATGGCCACTGCAACATGTGGGCATGAAGGCCCACTTTCGATATTCCCAGACTTTTTAAAGATAACCTGTCACTATTGTGTTTTTGTTTGTTGTTTTTCCGGCGCATGACCTCACGTAGGTAACATACCTGCGGCGGGGTTTGAGCAACAGCCGACGGCGGCGACCAGCGTGTCGTCACAGAGAGGATGTGCGCACGAGTCGTCAGTTAACTGCCGTCGGCGGTGCGTACCCAAACCATGGAGAAAACACAAATGTTATTTGAACTGACGCGCAGAAACCCTCACCCAAGTTTAACCCAATCTAAGCGCACCGCAACGGTTCCGATGAGGCAAAGGATACTCGGATACACACTTGAGAGAACTTGAACTTTCATGTTGTGAAAAGTCGACAACGAAAAAGAGGAAAATCGTTTGCAAAAGGCGCTTTTTTGTTTTGTTGTTACTTTGGCGGGCGGCCAGGCGCGGTGTCGTCTGTCTGCGAAAAATAGCTAATTCCGGACACACGTTGCTGCATTTCCATTTTTGCTCATGCTTTTGTTTCAACCTACACCGCACTTTCCCCGACATTTACTAAACGTTATCACAATTTTCAGCAAGCGTTTGAGAATGAAAGCCGGTATCTCGCGCCTGTACGAGCTTCAACCCGATCCCTACGATTGTAGCCAACGGCGATACTTGCGCATTTGCCTGTTCCGTGATGTCCGAAACGCCGTAGAGTTGCGGAAGCTGTTGCGTACGGGTGAAATCGATGCTGTGGTCCGAACTATAAAAGTCCGAGCTCGGTCGCAAACGACTGAGCTGCGTCGTTCGCGCTTTTCTTGGCGAGACCATGTCATTGGACGTTCTCGTTTTGGCCTTCACGCATCCCGCCTGCGCGTAAAGCCCAATCGGGGCCGAATGGCTTCAAGTTTCGGCTTTAGAGCGTCCATTGCGCGTCTCCGAAAGCAGTAAATGCAAAGCGCCCCAGACGGATATTCAGGTGAATCCGCGACCCATTCGACATTGTTTTAACCTTACTTCTCATGAAAAACATGCCTAATAAGGCACTGACAAAATTAGAAAGAAAAAGAAAGGAAAAAAAACATTGGAAAAGGGAAATTTTTTGACAGAAATCAGATCAAGGTGGAACGCCTTTATATTCATTCCGTGTGTTACTTTTCTTGTCCTTTCTACTTTGCCGTTGCACATACATGCCTACGGCATCGAACTATAGTAAATTTATAGCGGATTCACCTGAATATCCGTCTGGGGCGCTTTGCATTTACTGCTTTCGGAGACGCGCAATGGACGCTCTAAAGCCGAAACTTGAAGCCATTCGGCCCCGATTGGGCTTTACGCGCAGGCGGGATGCGTGAAGGCCAAAACGAGAACGTCCAATGACATGGTCTCGCCAAGAAAAGCGCGAACGACGCAGCTCAGTCGTTTGCGACCGAGCTCGGACTTTTATAGTTCGGACCACTGCCTTCATCAGGGCTGAAATGGTACGTTTTCTTGAGGGCTGGCGTTTGTTTAGTATATATAAAAGTCATATAAATTTCCAGATCCTCGAGCCTTTCATCCTGCTCGCCGCTGCCAATCGCGCTGTCCATCAAGCTGCCCACAACCGGATGTTCACCCGATCACTTTCGGCAGAACTGATCTATTCTCTCTCGCCTCATCGTAACGTAAGTTTAGCCCATTGTTTATATATAAAAAGTGTCAATCACGTTGCATAAAATATACAAATCTGTTTCAGATATCTGATTCGCTAAACACCTTCGGCATCGCAGAAAACAGCAAGGACCTAGTCGTAGCGGTGTTTGATGACACAAAGGGCGACAAAATGATCAAACTGGCCAAGAAGATTGAAGGCAATCCCGAACCGTTGGTCCATCTCCGCGACTGCTGCGATCTCGGTCTTATTGAGAAGGTTAGTGTGCCCATATGGTCGTCATATGCAACTTTCAATTCCCACATTTTAGGTGTACGAAACGACGACTCCGGATAATGCTGGTGAAACTCTCTCGGATTGCATTGTCACCCGAATTCTGTCCAAGGACGTCGTCCGATGATAGCTACATGTGCATCAACAACATCGGATTCGCATCCTGGGTCATTTCATTCACCGCGTTCACTCTGACGATCCAAACATTGTTTTCACTTTCGCCCTATCAGTTATGATTTCATTTGTTTGGAGAATGTCAAATGGTGTTTACTGCTTTGTCAAAATTGCTTTGTTTTGTCCACTTTATCTTTCATCCGGTTTACGTTCAGTTTATAAATTTAATTACTTATTGGACTTGTTAATTGCGCATGTGACTCAACACACTGAAAAGCTAATCAGATTTTGAAGAAAGTCGCGTCGAAAAGGCTTCATCTCGTATTGAAAGCATGCTTAACAAATGCATTGGTTCGCGAAACTCGCTCAGGTTTGCAGGGAACAACCGACCACAGCGGGGGACAAAGTTTGTCGATACAAACTGTTCCCTCGCGTGCGGCGTTGTTTGTGTGTTTGCGTGGCGATTTTGCAGAGCGCCGTTTTGCTCATTTTGAGATGCTTTTCACCATGTTTAGTTTACATTCAACCCGCCAACAATAAGCCACCCTCTCCGGTATGAGTACCACCCAAAGCCATCATGTTTATGTATTGATTGCCGTTAGGCAAATGGGTTTTTAAGCTCTTCCCGTCTCGTCCTTTTTTCTTCGATGTCGCGAGTCTCGGTTTAGCGTGTTTCATTTCTCCGTTTTATATATTACATTTTTCAGAACATGGGCGATGTCACCACATCTGCCGGCGACCGCAAGTCATTCCTGACTTGGCGTGTTGAACCTCGAGCAGGCCCCAAAGAACATCAGCAAGTTTCGAGCCGCAGTTTCGACACCGTCCCGATGCTTCCGACCGATGTGCTTGCCAGCGGCGGTGATAGTGCGCTGGCGATGAATCCTGTTGTTAAAAACGCTCTCCTCAACCCGTTCGTGCCAGTCGGCATGCTTGCTACCGTCGGCTGCCTATGTGGTGAGTTTGCATTGGTTTTTGTACAAAACCATTTTGAATTGGAAGTTTTTAGGCATGTTCAAGGCTACTCTGAATAGAAACCAGTACCGAGCCCAGCTTTATATGCGAGGTCGTGTTGGTGCACAGTTTTTCACGGTGTGTGTCCTCGTCGGAGGTGCTCTTTGGCTCGGGTTTAACCCTGGTGGCTTGGGTAACTTGCCTGGTGCCGTCCCCAACTCGCAGGATTCCTTGACGAAGCGTATCCTCAACCGAGACTAAGCCTTTGATTAGCTTCCGTGTACATCAATATCTGTTTCTGTTACTTATTTGGTGCGTAGACGCAACTTTAGATGACCCCCACCTACAAGAATAAATATATTCCAAGGGTTAGCACTGGGATTGACGTTATTAAACGGTTTGTACCCGTTATTATATATCACTTGTACAGTTAAACCGTACCTGATCGTACTTTTAGATAACGCGAGCTAGTCCTTTCCTCTCCCCTGCCTCCGAAATCTGGCGTCACCAACCCGAATGGCTTCTTATTGTCATTGCCATGTGTGTCGTTTATACCGTGTGACCTTGATCCGCTCCAAGCGTCGGAGTTTTGCTTTGTGCGACCACTTCGCCCACCCTGTACGATATCGATTCGTCTGTGTTACATCCGCAAAACCATTTTGGCGGGCAACCAAAAGTTCCATTTCGCTGGATTGTAGTCGGGCACTTGCGGAGTAGCTCACCTCATTGAGTCCCTATGTGGGGAGATGCATTTCCGCGGCTTATAGAAAAATATGCGCGGCATTGGAGCCACTAATTCTACTCGTCGTTGTAGGGTTTATTTATATTTTTGGCCTTTTGTTGGATTGACGGAAGTCGGCTTTCCGACATTCAGCCGCACCGGATTTTGTTGGGTTTCGGCCGCTTTCCGTGGCAAAAATCATTTTTCATTGAGGTCTTCACATGTGTTATCATTTCTCACTCCTAACGCTTTGGGTCACACGCCTTGCCTGTTGTCAGCGCTTATTTCCCGTTTTAGCGCCACAGGCCCTTTACCTAGCCCTCCTTGATAAACAGTAACCTTTTGATGCTGTTCTTTGCGGTTAAAAAGGATTTTTTGTTCGCGTTGCGCGGATTTTTTATGTGACGAATGCACTTTTTTGTGCTCTTCAACGTACGGAGCTTTCTTTACCACATGCGGTTAGTTGCTCCCTTTTTGAGTTGTAGAACCTCCGCCGCGTTTCCACAAATACTTATTCTATTCCGGAGGCGAGCGATCATGCTCATAAAGTCTATAGTTTGCCTTTATACCGGAATCAGACCGAGTCAGGAAACCATTGTACGTGGCACACAAGCAATTGCCCCCAGGTCTAGTTTCTTTATTGTGCGATTATTTCATCATTATTGTGTTTCGCGCGTTGTTCCGTGGCTACTAAAAAGTATAACTAACATACACGCTCACGCCTTTGAAGAGTCAAACATACGCACGTCGTGCGCTCTCGGCTTTAACGCACCGCGTAGCCCCTTGCTGTGGTGGCCCCCGCAGTTCGAACGGGGCTACACGTCAATGCTTGAATAGTTTTTGCTCTGTTGTGGTTGCGACTGTCGAGCTATCGCTCCGTGTTTGAACTTTCTTTAATTGTACTCCTTTGTGATCGATCAATAGGTTTAACGCGTTTACGAGCGAGACTTCCCGCTGGCAACGGTCGCGGTTTTCAACTGTTTTATAGCTTTGTTCTCATGCCTGCTTAACAGCATCGAGGTTAGTTCTCATCCATGTCAATGCTTTTTACATAATTTATAATGACTGTGCTTGTCCTGTTGGCTTTCATACCCCGCTACGGGTGCTCTTTTTTTTATCGCTGTCTTCCTTGATATTGAGCCGTGTCTAAGGCCCTTAGTGACTCCCCTGGTTTCCCTCAGATGGCAACCGTTGAAGTGTTTTTGCGTGATTGCCTAGAGAGCATGAATTTTGCTAACTGTCTCATCTAAAAGCTTTTTACATAAATGTGATGGTCTCACTAGGTTTTCGCTAGCACTAGAGCAATTGAAACATTGCTTATATGGACCCCATTGAACCGCTGGAACTCAAGTCATGTCCGACGCTCAGACGAACATTTTTCTCCGTTTACCACTTTGTACTTCAATGGGGTTCGTCGTTTGGTTTTATACTGCTAGTTGTCCCCAACGTTTATTTTTTTGTTCTATTGCCGCAGACTCGGCCACTCTGTTTGAAACGTTGTAATATGGGAAGCGCACGTTCTGTCTGGCCATTCTAAACCAAGCCTCGAGGCTACCTATTTTTACGGATACTGTTTTCATACCTTTACATGTTTGTTATGCCCATTATTTTTGTACCGCCTTAACTTTTTGTCTCACCTGTATTTACTGATATGATCCAAAAGGGTTGTTGACACTGTTAAGTTTTGAGACGACCCTAGTTTGTTTTTGTCACCACCGATAGCGGTTGCGTGGCCGCCGTACTTTTCACATTCTGACTCAGCTTCGATCGTGACATCATGGGCTCGTTTCCCCCCAACCATGCTATCATCTGAGTCAATGTGGACCAACGAGAAAATGTATTATTTAAGATTTCACCCCACCGTGTGTCGTGAATTTTCCAATTATTTCCTATCCCCTCTTTCTCTTGAATGATCTACGTGTAGGCGTGAGACTGTGAATCTATCCCTTATTCCGAAACAAAATTTCAGCTTCACAGCGTGCACCGACAGTCAGCAGGACTGACTTTCCGGCGACTTAATTGCCTTCGACCTCACTAGTTTACGACAATGCGCGAGTACAAGATTGTCGTCCTTGGTAGCGGTGGCGTCGGAAAGAGCGCATTGGTATGTTTTTCACGTTTTCCGATACATTAAGTGGCGTGATTACCACACATTAGCATTTTTCAGACTGTCCAATTCGTCCAAGGCATCTTTGTCGAAAAGTACGATCCCACGATAGAAGACAGTTACCGGAAGCAAGTCGAAGTCGATGGCCAACAATGCATGCTTGAAATTTTGGATACCGCTGGCACTGAACAGTTTACCGCTATGCGTGATTTATACATGAAAAATGGACAAGGTTTCGTGTTAGTGTATTCCATAACAGCTCAATCGACCTTCAATGACTTGATGGATTTGCGTGAACAGATTCTGCGCGTCAAGGATACAGATGATGTATGTTTTAATAACTTTAAGTTTGATTGAGTTACTCAAGCTTATCCCTTTTCAGGTGCCAATGATTCTTGTTGGTAACAAGTGCGATTTGGAAGAAGAGCGTGTTGTTGGTAAAGATCAGGGACAGAATCTTGCAAGACAGTTTAACAGCGCATTCCTGGAAACATCCGCAAAAGCAAAAATTAACGTTCACGAGGTACGGTAGTTAAAACCATCGTAAATACAGATTGTGATGACTCATTTTTCAGGTCTTCTACGATTTAGTACGACAAATAAACCGCCGCTATCCCGAGTCCGGACGCCGACAAGGTTCCTCGAAAAAGTGCTGTCGGTGCACGATAATGTGATGTGTTATTCCGATTTCCCTTAATCCCGCATATTAACCTTGGCATTGTGCTTAATCCTTTATGCACGTATAGCGCTTTTGTTTCTCTATGCCTGCCATTACCATATCGGCTAACCGTTCCCAACATACCCCTAATTAGAGTGAGATTTGAATGCTCTTTTATTCAAGTCAAACCTAAGCACGAGTGCCTCGAGCGTGTAACATTTTTAAGCCGAACTCTCTTCTTTTTGCTTACCTTTTTGATATTATATACATAGAGTGTATGTTTTATTCCTTATCATTTTAACACGCGGACGAATTCTCTATTTTATACATTTTGCACATTTTTTGAATTGGCTATTACTTTTTCGCTGTCACTGTTTTGGTAAAGTTCAGGGGTGACAACACAATGGATGTGTTCTGCTGATCGTTGTTGCCCCCTTTGTCTGACTGTGATTTGCCTGTTCCTTACCACTGTTTACCCACATTTGCTGTTTTTTGCTTTCAATGAATGACTTAACTTATTGTTTTATCTTTCTTTTACATTTGATGTATGTTTACACAGTGGATAAACCTTTACACGATTTATGGGTCAAGTTATTTATTGGGTGGAAATGGGGTGCGCCGGAAGTACTGATAAGGATCGTAAAAACATTCTTGCGTTTGCTCATTAATCTGCAAAACGCATCGATGACGTGCTGTCGTCAAACATAGGACAAAAGAAGACGAAGATGATTAGCCGGAAGCTAAACGTGTGCCGACAGGTCGTTTGCGGCTATTAAGCTTAAAATACCTCCAAGGAACTTATCACCGAACGTATTCGCGGCTCAGGTTTTTTCGATCGCCAGCTCGACCGGCATGCTTGGAATGTGGCCGGTGACGCAAATCCGGCGCCGGCTGAGCGGAAACAACAATAGTTCAAGCGGTGATTTGGCAGGTGTGGTTGTCCAGGATGCCTGATGGCAATTGGCAAAAGGAAACGTGAACCTCCCCTAGGGTTGCAGCAGGTTATTTTGAGCGTTCTTTCCGAAGTGTATTTTGAACCAAAGGCAGTTTTTTAAGTCACGGGTCAATCAGATGGTCGCAACTTCTTTAATGCGTTTGTCAAAACATTCATTTGTTCACACCATTCAGGATGAGCCTTCTTTGCGGCGGTAATTGAGTCAGTTGTCAAAGGAACTGCGTTCGTTTAAGGCACAAATTGCTTGATCAAACAATCGGATTATGTTTAGTTTAGACTAAAGGTCTTACATTATGTGATTGAGCGCCAAAAACTCGCGCTGAAATTTGGTTACAAAGAGTTGTATGAAAGAGAATTGGAACGAACGTTGTAAATTTGCAGGCTTTTGTCCTGTCGCCATTATGATGCGCGGCTGTCTATCTAAAGTCTAAAGAAAAAAAGGTTGATTGACCAATTGCTGCCCGCGAAGCCCTATGGTGACTTTTTCTGCAGAAGTCAAAACTGATTTATTCTCATGATGGGTAGAGTGGACGCGATACTAAGCCGCAACTTATCAATAAAGGAAGATAGACGATGAACCGAAACGTCACTACATTCTGATGGCTTCGCGTTTTTAGGGACCGAGTTTCCGCCTTTGAAATCGTCGGGCCTTCCTTTTCGGTTGCCGTTCATCGGTGAATCGGAACGACTTTCACCATTGACGAGAGCCCAGATGGTGTCGCTTGCCAATACCACACCTTTTTTGATCTGCCACCGACGGTCGTTATTCATGGCGCCAAAGGGCTACTTCACAGAAGGCCGACCCGTGTATTTCCATCGCTCACTTCACAAAGTGAGGCAAAACAGTGCTATTGTGCGCCCTAAAGGGACGCCAAGCTTTTGACGGTGATGTGTTTTCCTCTGAGCTGTTGCTTTATGGTCACCAAAAAAACGGAGCAGTTCAATGCGCCAGTGCTGGCAGCAGTTGAGGGGCAGACGAGGCTTGTCCTGGCTGTTGTCGACGCGCCCCCGACGGCAAATCAGTCAAAACTTCGAGCGTCGCATTCCACGCATTCCCGAGGCCCTCGGCCGTTTGTGCCCGCCCTGTCGGTTGAGGCAAAATAACTGTTACCCGCGGATAAGATGGAAACGTTTCATCTGATCAACATATTTCCGCGACTTGCACCTAATAGGCGTTTTTTCAAAGTTTTATGACGAACCATAGTTCTAGTTTTGCAGAATTGAACTAACTTTTAGCCGTTAACTTTTATGTAAAAGAATATTTGCGTCCTCCAAATACCCTTGAAATTTGAACGCATTAACTATGCTCGAATTGTAGGCGTGTCAAGCGTTCGAGTTATAAGAGAGTACTAGATTGTTAGTAAATGATGCATTTTTAGACGTGCTGCTACATCCCCATGGCCGTCTTTTTCACTTTTTCCCTGTTTCTCACTTTTCTCTTATATACGGTAGAATGTGCAACTACTATTCAAATCGAGCGTGTTCCACACCTCAATCTCGATGATGGCGTCGAACATGCTATTAGACTTACTAAAGGGCAATCCTCTATGTGAGCTATTTTTACCATTTTATTACTGAGTTTGTCATTACAAACCTCGTTTAGATTTTATTTCCACTTTCCTGAAAGAAAGTTGCCTCTTTTTATGCATGTTACGCCGTGTGGGGCTCAAGTTTATTGGCGTTTGTACGCACCAAATCACCAAGGTAGGTTCACAAAGGTTGTAAAATCGCAACATACTCGTAAAGTTCAATACTTAAAACTTCCTTTTGACAAACAACTTTACGCTTGTAATTAAGTTCGGGTTTAGCCTTTCTAAAGTTTGATGTACTACTAACTTTGAACCTGACGCTAAAAAGATACTTTTTCAGCGTATCAACCACCAAATGTACATCCCAATTCATACCAATTCAACGACCTGTTGCATGTTCGAATTCCGCCATTGGTGGACTTTCCTCATCCTGTTGAAAACGATCGTATGGTACTCCTTGGCGGCCAAGCCGATGAACGACGAATGCATTATTTTAACAACGCCATTGACGCAGGTTAGTGAAACTGAATATGCATAAATCGTACATACTTAAAGGCATATTTTAAAAGCCGGGGGACGCATATTGATGACTTTTAAACTTAACAAAATGAGGGTCGGTTCTTTCTTTACTCCATTTTCAAAAGTTTTACAACGAATGAGTCCCACGGGAAAGTGAGCTTCCTTTTGTTTCCTTACTTTTTTAGACTGACGCAAGCTAAACATGGCATAGCCGTAGCTAGAAATTTTTACGAAAAAAACTGCGATGCCTTCATAAGATAAAAAATGATTGTATGCTCTCTTTTTGTCATTGCTTGTTTCCGGATAGAAAAGTTAAAAGCCAGACTGCGGGAAAAAAAGATTACAGCATGTCGTTTACCTGCAATCGTTACTATGCATATTAGCACTCAATCAAGTTTTATGAATAACAAACAAAATGCATTTTTGCAGACTTTGTGATGCTCAATCTGAGTGCGGTTGAAGACACTACCGTTCGGGTATTTTTGACAACGTCGCAGACACTTTTGGAGAAACAATACCCACCATTGCCAAGGAACAGCGTAATGGAGCACGATATCTACAATGATCATGACCATTTCCTACTGTACAACATTCGCTTCCGATGGCAAATTCCGAAGATTATTCAACAGATGAATGATTTGAGCCAAACCCTGAACAGGTACAAATATTGCATATTGTTGACGAAAACACCACTTTACACCATGTGTCCGGGAAAGAATGTCATCAATGAAGCCGAACACTGCGTTAATCAAACCACTAATGAAGTAGTTGTAAAAAAACTCAAGTCCCGTGGACAGCTTTATGCCACACTTTTCATCCGCGATGCGTTCAGCCAAAGTACATCTGCATTGAGACCGATCGAAATCAAACTTCCCATTGATCCTATTGACGAGGAGATCAATCTTCGCAAACGGCTGATTCGAAAGGAGGATGAGATTACTGTAAACCAGCTGCATGATGGCGTCGTTGATGAATGGGTCATGCCACCGATTCGACACGATATTCGTAATTATGATTTTGTTGTGCCGAAAAGTGCAAACCCTGTGCATGTTCAAGTAGTCGTTCGAGTGTGTGCCGGTAGCGTCGAGATTCGCATTGACAAAAACGGCCGTCGAATTAAATCTTTTAGCCATGTTTCGGGCAGTACTCGTCGGTAAGTGCTTTGTATTACTTTTTGTTCTTTTTTAAAGGAACGCTTTTTGCAGCTTTGTTATTCTGAATAACAATGATGAAGTTATTCGCATTCAAATTCTGAACCACAGAAACAAGCCTAGCGCTTTCGACATCTGGGCCAGTACTCATCCTGAACTAAATCCGTTCCCTCAACTGCCTGATGACGCAAAGTATGTTGATACATGTTAAAAAAATTGTTTATCATCTATGAACTTTTTTCTTTTAGTTTGCATGCACAGAGCGGAAAATGCAACAGTGCTGATCTCCAATTCTACCGAGTACCCGATGTTCATGTCGCTTATTGCCTTTACATGGAACGTGTCAACTTCCAAAGCATTATGTACACAAAATCTTTGAATGCTTCCGAACAATGCTGGCCATCAAGATCTCCCGGTGAATTGGTGACCTGCTTTGAGGAAGACCGTGATGCCGATACAGAACGGGCAAAAGAAGAACTTATCCACATGACCGTCCCCGATCTAAGGCCAGACACTACTTATCGCTTTGTACTCACTGTGATTTCTATGGGAAAGCCGTATCCGCGTGAACTAAAGTACAAATCGCAATCCGTAAAAACCGCTGCCGCTTGCTGAATTTAATTATCTGATGGTTATGCCTTTAACTAAGACAATATCATTAACTTAACTTTACACTTCTTAGTCAAACTAGTATTCACAAATTGATTTTAATTATCAACTCCGATTGATCTCGATCTGACTGTATTTCTCAGTGATTCATCCAATTTCTCTTTTTTGCGTGTTCTCGGTATCCGCTCGAAGCGCAATCCACGATCTTTGATGTACTATAATTATGTGGTTAGTAGGTGGCTTAATTTGTGCCTCAGATATACCGTTATATTAGAAAAAGTGGTATTATAAATATTGAATGTACTATAAATATTGAAACATTGCATCAAGTTTGACAAACCACAAGACAGTCCCTTTCCGGAAAGCCTTGAATTCCCGAGGTGACCCTGGGTGACACCAAAGCAAGAAGTTCACTGAAAATAGGCAGGTTCAGATTCGAAAAAAATCTGGCGCAATCTTAAATGCTCGAAATTAGGTCACACAATGCACCAGGGTTGCAGTTGCTAACCGTTATCGACCCTCCGTCATTCCTTTCATTATTTTTTGTTCTACCTTTGTTAATTAGAAAATGAAAACGACTTGGATATTTTTGTTAATTTGCAGTTATGTTTGTAAGTGCTTTTTGCATGGATTGATAAGTTTTGATTTTTTCTTTGACCTTTCCATTTTAGCGTGTTCAAAGATAAATGAGAAACCACAAATTCAATTTGTTCCACATTTTGATCAAAGCGTTTATGATTTTATGATTCCCGAGGGAGTTACAAATGTAAGTTGATATTTTTTTAAATTTTTACTGTAGTTGTCTTATTTAGGCTGAATCGGTAGCTGCTATTGTACAATATTTTGGTTTATTAAACAGCACTGCACCAGAGTTTAGTCTTGTTGGCGATGCGAAAAACTGGTTCAAGCTTGGCAAAGTTGGAACTGTTAAGGTTTGTTTAATTCAATTTGCAATCGTTTTTTTTTATTTACTTTGTTTCAGCAACAAAATTACAACTTGTATTCTGTGCCAATTGTTACCAAAGCCGACACGGATATCAAGTATGCGGAGACTGAAAAGGGCATTTACTCCGTCAAAGTTTCTGTATGACTGTTTATTTAAAGTTGTCATAAATTATCAGAGTTTTTTACAGGCGGGAAAAGACGCTGTTGCTGACATCAATGTGGAAGTGCTCTCATTTGGTCCACCAGCGGCAGAGGACAAGGTCACTACAGCCAGCCCCATTAAGAAAAAGGAGTCATCAGTAACCAAAATTCCGGTTGAAGAAACTACGCTGACCGATACTCGATCACGTGCTGTCGAGAAGAATGAAACGTCAAGTCTGCCCATTGAAAGCGTAATTAGTGATGGACATAAGGTCAACTCAACAGATGATGTGACATTGGTTGAAACAACGACTTCTGAATCCTTGACGACTGTTGAACTGTCAACTTCAAGTGATGACGAATTTGTCACTATGGAAAAGCAGACTGCACCAACTACAGAGAGTTCTATTTCTTTGACCTCTGACGTCGAAAGTGGTGCAACGACAGAAACAACAACAGTAGCAGTGCTATCGAAAGAAGCTACCATTGATGAGAATGCGGAAGACATAACATCAGAAGTTTCTAGTGACAACTCGAATGAGTCAGAAAACACCACTACAACAGATGCAGCTTGGGAGCCACTTGTCGTAAACCGCTTCATTGCCGAAAATCAAGCCACAATTGAACCCAGTTTTGATGAAACTACTGAAGCGATCGTTGAAGAAGTCGGTTTCCCCGAAGATAGTTCTGAAGTCACCATCGAAACACCAACTGAGCAGGATGAAGATTTGAGTACCATCGTCGACATTTCTCTGGAAGATCTTGAAGCCAAACTCAAAGCTGAAGCTGGAGAACCTATCACGGTAACCACAACAGAATCGGCAGCCATGAAAACGTTGGAAAAGATTTTTAAAGAACTGGAGGATGAAGAAAAAGAAAAAGAAATCGAAAAGGAAAAGGAAGAGCCTGAATTTGTTCTAACACCTGAGCTTCTTGCAACTATTGATGGCAGCACGCAGCTTGTTGATAACGACGAAGCATCTACAACCACAACTGCTGAACCTGCGCCCGAACCTGAAGCTGGATCGTACCCCCAAATCGAGTTACAATTAGTTGATTTGCAAACGCAACTGCCCGTACAAGAGCTTGCTGTTACGAAAACAGTGTATCCGGATCAAGTAGTGGAAAACTTTGAAATCCGTAATGCACTAGATGATTCCGTAAGTTCCTTTTTATAACTTTTATTATAATAATAAGTTGTTTACAGGTAAGCAAAGAAATGCTCGAGCTATCAGTAGAACCTTCAGACATTTTCGACATTACTCCTCACTATGTCTTGTCTAAAATGCCGGCAAAGATTATTGTGAAAAATCAGCACAACTTTGCCAAGAACGAAGAAACTGAAATCACAGTCCGAGCGAAATATGCCGATTATTCCAATCAAGTTGAATCAATTTTGACACTTATTGTATCCCCTACAGCAAAATTCGGTCTAACTCCTTCATTTAATGATACTATTTATGAGTTCAATGTGCCCGAAAATAGCCGCACTGGAGACTTTGTCGGCGAATTATTTGCCGTCGATAACACGGCGAAAAATGGATCTGCTCTGATTTATTCACTTATTGGCAAAAACAGTGATTTGTAAGTTGTGTATTGGATGTTGTATGATCACCTTAATTGTATTTCAGATTCACCATGGATGGAGGTAAAATTGTCGTACTTTGCAACGTCAATAAGACCTGCCTTGATTATGAGGGGCAGAAAGAGTATTATCTTATTGCGATTGCCACGAATCTTGGTAAGCTTAATATGTATTCTTAAAAAAACTAACCATTTTTTTTATTTCAGCTGGTGTTTCGAGTGACCCTGTGACTATCGTTGTTCACGTTAACGATGTTAACGACAATGCTCCACAGTTGGTGCTGTCTGATCCCGTTTTGAAGATTCAAAATGGACAACTAGAGCCTTTTACAATTAAGATTGCTGACAATGATACCACAGAAGTCAACGTTAACAACAACGTTGAGTTGCAGGGATCAGCATCAAAGTTTTTGGCTGTCGAAGAAGTCGATGAAAAAACACACCGAGTTCAATTTGTCGGAGTGCCCGAAATCGGAACATATTTGTTGGACATTCTTGTCAATGATTCAAGCAACCCCGATATTGAAACATCTAAAATCAGTGTTCCTGTCGAAGTACTCAACACAAATGGAAGAGCTCGCTTTAGCCAAGCCAGATATACCCGTAGGATCAATGCTGACAAACTTCACAAAGGTACATATTTACTATAATGACAGTTATTTATTACCTTTAAAAATTTAGGAAATCCATTGATTCAACTTATTTTCAACGGACAACCCCTTGAAACCGTTCAATTTGTTTTCCTCAGCAAGAACCCAGGATGGTTTTCATTGGAAGACTTTGGTGGAAACATCTTTGTTGGTGATATTCCACGCAATGGTATCCCCTCCGGCGATTATTCAATCACAGTTGGTGCCCTTGATCGTCAAACCGGAAAAGTCATTGATCGAGCCGTGGTTTCGGTAGAAGTGGAGGGAGTGCAAGAATCTCGTTCAATTTTCAAAACTAAAGTATTTTCCCATGTATTCCCTCAACGTAAGTTTTTGAAAACCTTTTTTAACTTTTCAAACGAAATTTTTAGAAGAATTGTCAAAAGACATTGTGTTGAAGCCCCTTGAAAAGGGAGAGAAGCGTCGTTTGATGATTGTTCCGGAAAGCATTAATGCGTGGGGCGATCAAAGAGATAGCATTCACGTTCCGTCTTCCATTGTTAAAGCTTCTGAAAATGCTATTGTCATTGACGCAGAACAGTTGAAATCCATTCGAGGTATTCAGTTTGAAGGTGTGGCCATTGACAATCCAAATGACCGAGGTATGACACATTTATGAGTTTGAAACAACCTGTGCAAACACACAATTTTAGCATTGTTTACGGTTTACGTATCATCGGACCCAGAAGACTACGAAAAACAACGTTTGGAAAGATCAAAGCCGCAATTCACCGCACCTTGGGTTGATGAAAATCAAGCAATTCAAGTTACATTACCGGAAGAAGCCCCACTGAACCATAATGTGTTGCACATTCGAGCATTTGATCCAACTACTGGCAAATCCATCAAGAAAATCACCGTTAATGGTGCAATGGCTGACTTCTTCAGCTACAATTATGAAAAAGGCTCACTGGTTACAAGCAAGCTTATCGATTATGAAAGCCTTGATTCCCCCTCTCGCGTTTTTGACCTTCAAGTCGTTGCTGAACATCCCTTGTCATCAACTACAGCAAACTTGGTTGTCACTATTCAAAACATTGATGACAACGCTCCTGAAATCATGCTCGCCGGAAACCATCCTGTGCAACGTCCGTTGAATTTGCGCGTTACAGAAAACTCTGACCCCGGAAAAGTACTCATCAAGTTTATGATCCGTGATGGTGATACTGAAGTCGAAAAGCATCTCTTTGATAAGTTTACATATGCACTTAGCGGTGAAGGTGCGGCCAATTTCGAGATTCGACAGGTTTGTAATGTTATTTTTCTTTTCTTGAATGCTGGAAAATGCATTTTGCAGGGCAACAATTCGATTAATCTGGTAACTTCGTCATCGGCGAACTTGGATCGTGAGCACACAAAGGAAAACGTCGTTATGCTTCAAGTCAGTGATGAAGCTGGGAACACTGATATTTTGCCTGTGCGTTTTTGAACAAACAATTCGAAAAACAAAATCGTTCCTTTCAGATGTTTATCGAAACTGTCGACGAAAACGATAATCGCCCAATGTTGGAATCGACTTCACGATACATCCAAGCAGTTGAAAACTGGCCTATTGGCACTGTATTGGCTCGAATTGCAGCTGTAGACAAAGACGAAGAAGATAACGGGCGATTATCGTTTGCTTTAGGAGGAGAAGCTAGCAAATGTAGGCGCCATTATGCATTGAATGATTCAGACGTAAACTTTTTTGCATATTTTAGTCATTGCGATTCATCCTGACTCTGGCACAATAAGGACAATTGCGTCATTGCATGGTTTAGCCACCGCGGAACCGTACAGATTCCAAGTCATTGTCTCTGATCATGGAACTCCGAGCTTTAGTACAACGACAGACTTTGACATTCGAATTGTTGAAGCATTCAATGCTGGCGACAAGGATGAACAGGGAATTAGGTTTAGTGCTCCTGCTACAGACTTTGTATTAGTTGTCCCTGAGGTTTGTGTCGTGACCTCAAAATAACTTATTACACGTTCACAATTCTGTAGGACACCCCGAGTAACGCAAGACTCCTCACAGCAAAAGCTCAATCAAGCCAACCGGCTGATTCTCATGAAAGAAACATTCGATACTCACTTGAGGTGAGGACATATCTAAAGTAAAGAAGTTCAAGAACACCCTTACAGCCTGTAACCCCTACTGACGACGGCTGGCTTAACATTAATCCAACAAATGGCGACGTTTTTGCTCAATCAACGTTTGACTACGAAAAACAAAAGTTTATTTCGGTACGTTATGTTTAATTCTTTTTATCAACGAGGGTTCAAACAAAAGCCGCGACAAAGTCACAAAAACTTTATTTGAAGAGATGTTTGCGGCTGACAAGGCAATGAGTTCTTTGGACGCACAACAACGATCCGTAGAATAAATAATATCACGTTTAGCTGACGCCCCTCATTCCGGGGCCTGATCGCTTAAATTCAAAAAGAAAGCGCCGCATACCGAGCGCGATGACATTTGTTGATTTTATTTTTTCATTTCCGTATGTTTCAAAATATTATTCATTACATTATTTTTGCACTGTGTATGATTCGTGGTTTTCGTCATTGTGGGAACGTTTGTCTTTAGATCACCAAATTCAAGGGCGTTGTATGTTCACTACCGTTCTTACTGCCGTTGTTGACACTCCAGTTTCAAACAGTTTTTCGTTCACCCCCGCTTTTAGATTTATATTCATCAAAATGAGGTGTACATTTATTTTTGCTTTTCTATATGTCTCTCTAGGGTCGTATTTGCGCAAGACTATGCATGAAAGTGTAAAAAGTACAGGTACCGTTGTCAAACAATGCTTGAGGTAGTCGAACTGCACAGCCCACATTTATAGTTCGCTGTACATTTCCTCATGATGCCAGTAGCAATGCCTCACGCACAACTAAAGACGTGAGATGTCAAATCGGTGAGCGTGAGCTCGCTTGTCCTCGGATTTCTGCCCTGTTTTTCTGTATGGTTAATTTACTTTGCGCGTGAGTCTATCGGTTGTTTATCCGAGGAGGCTGGGAACCAACAACTTTTGCTAGCTTTTAGATTTCACTTATCTAGTGATGTGATGTTTGCTGGCTTCACTTTAGTCTCTTCAATGGTCCTTTAGCATTTTTTAAGTTCTTTTTACGTGTTTTTGCAAAACAACAACCTTGATGTGTAAAGTGATCACGTAATTTCCGGATGGTCGCCAGTGTAGAAATCGCCGTTACCACTTTATTACACCGTTTTTGGTGATTCAGAAACGCCACTTGAGATTTCCTTTGTCACGCGAGGACGTTTTCCGCATCTTTTTGACTGCAACGTTCGTTTGAGGCTCACAGTGCTTTTTTGGAGGAAAAACCTGTCAACTTTCGTAGGCCACAAGGTTTTTTTTCCCGGGCCGCCCTTTTCCTGTTTTTTTTGAGGGCAGTCAGATTCGCGGAAAAAGATGCGTTCCAACCGTGAATTGATTTCACAGATTGTACTTTTCAGCTGCTGCTTATCGCCTTGTGCTCCGTGAAATCGAGTGATCGTAGTTACCACCCCGCTTAACACTTGCAGCCTTGTCAGCATGGCCATCAACGATGTTTTCCGTAATTTGCGCAAGAAGATTGCGGGCGGTAGAGGTAAACGCCGCGGTGAGTCGGCGAATAGCTCCCGGACGTCGTACTCGAAGCACTCAAAACCACGAACTCAAGGAAATATGTCTGCAAGCACTGTTGACTTGGGTCATCAAACGGTAGGTTGTCCCGTGAAACCTCATGTTCCGTTCTGCCACTTCATCGTTATCGTTCGGCCTTTTTGTTTTAGAACCAACCTCCAACCTCAGTCGAGATTCAGTACCGCCGAGAATCGGATCCTCATTTACTGATCCCGAACGAGCTCGCACCTAGTGACGAGGCTGTTGTTCAAGACTTGTCACCTCGTCCGTTCAGACGTAATCCTTCGAAACGTAAGCATCTGTACGCTGACGATTCTGTTTTGACCTTCAAGTCCCTCACCAAACGGAAGAGCAAGTCGGCCACCCGGGACAATATTCCTTATTATTCCGATTCTCAGCTACAACCGCAGGACGAAGCCGTGTGGGAAAGAGAGACTTATAAGACGTTTGAGATTCCGATTGAGCGGTTAGAAGAACAATTCATGTCTACCACAACGACTCATTTCCCAGTGCATGTGCACTCTACTGCTAGCCAGGTGGAACCTATGGATTTAAAGGAACGTGAAATGTTGAACTCTCCAACTGGTGAAAGTGGTTATGATTCAGGACGGCAAAGTGGTCTGGAATTGTCTATGCCCCCGTCACAGAATGTGAGCCAATTTAGTTCACCCCTGTCATCCAACAACTCAGCAGCACAGCGCCGAACTGTATTCCTTGAATCGCCTAAATCGCTTGAAGTTTTGAACGATATCGAAACAACACACAGAGTTCCAATCCTTGTGGAGAAGCCGCATGACGACATCGATATCAAGCCAGAAGGGTTATTGAAGCCAAATCTCAGAGAACTAGCTACTCGACCATACTCCAAATCGGAACGCTACATCAAGCCGTTCGCACGATCATCAAGTGCGGACGCAGCTGTTCGCTTCCTGAAGCGTCGCGTCCGTGAAACCAAGTACATCACAGCTGTGTTTGAAGCAGCTACTGGTGGTTTGGCCGAAATGCTTGATGACGTTCTCAAAGAATTCACCCTTTGGCTGGGTGAAAAGTCTTCCCTTCTGGGCATCGCTGTCGAAATGCACTGGTCTGTGCCTGAAAAACTGCGCAGCCGTACGATGGAAATCAAGTAAGTCGCGTCACTTTGACGTCCACTTTGTCCCTCAAACTGAAGTTACCTTGAATGTTTTCCAGACTGAAAGACAACCTGCACCGAGCTTTACGGAACAATAACCGTCGTGTGCTCAGCCTTTACGAGGAATGCAGAGAACATTTACCAACCAATTTCACCGAGTCCAAAACCGAAGAAAACTGTTCACGCGATACCAGTGTCAGCGCTTTCCAGGGTAAGCCGGCTTTGGTTAACTCAAATCACCTGGATGCAGTCAACTGTCATAATCATGCACAGAGTTGACAACATTATTTTGCATGACTTGATGTTCCCTATTTTGGACTTTTTTACAGAAACTACTTTTTAGGTATCTATCGACGATTCTACCCGGAGTTGTTCTCACTACAAGACAAGAAGACAGTCAAATCTCACAGCACTTACTGGACCTTTGAAAACATTGCCGAACTTACTCGCAATCTGCCCGCACCAAATCCGGGCCGATTCTTGTTCCACGGACACCCTGAACAGCTTCGTGATCGTTCAATTGTTGCCATCAATTTGGCAACACTTCGTTTGGACGACTCCGAAACTGAAACTGACATAATTGTTTAATAACCAATGGCGTACTCACTTAATAGCACTTTACTTTGATCGTTCAATTGTCTGTTTTCTGTGCCGATGCAAGTATTGATACTGGCTAATTAACTGTCACAGATATAAAACCTTTTTCAAACATGTATATCTACTTGGCCGCTGCAAGATCAATTTTCTAAGGTCGATAAACACTAGTTTTTATTGTTCTGCTGAACAGCCCAGCAAAACCAAGATCAAGTGTCACAAAATGCATGTACAATAGTAATCCAAAAGGCAAACTGTACGCCTAAATGCAGTAGGGGAAAATTGTTATACAAATACTCCCCCGAAAACAGGCATAACTCCTGCTAATACTGTTGGTTTTAGGTGTACTTAATTGCAACAAATGTTTACAACGAAACTCAAAATGCGTCTCGGCTTCTTCGAGTTCAAGTTCAAAATACCGATGATAATGCTCCTGAATTTGCAGTAAATTCAGATGTAAGTAAAAAAAACGTAATCCTGCAACGGGAGAGATAATTACACAAACTTTGTAGAAAACTGGACTGCTAAGCTTTGTCGTTGATGACACAACAGATGCCGACCAACAAAAGCAATCGGTTGGTCGCCTCGTGGCCTTTGACGCTGATGCTGCTCCATTCAACGACATTTACTACTATTTGGTACCTGCATGTGCGCATTCATGTTTTTACGATCAAAAATGCAACATTTAAATCAAGTACTTTCAGGCAACCCAGAAACCAGCCATTATGACATTGATCAAAAATCAGGTGAAATTTTCCAACTAAAAACAGCTGGAAATGATACGAAAGAACTTCAAACACTCTGTGCGGTGGCAAGGTCAGTTGACAAAAGTCAATAAAACTTTACAAATAGAAATTGCAGTTCGGATCCTAACTTATCTGCGGATGCCCTTAGAACCATTGACCTGACTGCCATTAATGGAAGCTTCATTAAGTTTGCAGTTCGACAGCTGTCGAATATGATTCAGTCAGAGATGGAACACAAATCTGTTCCGCTCGCGGCCAATAATTCGGTTGTTGTTATTGGTAAGTATAACATATAAGGGCAGTGTTATAAACTACCAAATTTTAGATTCATCCGCAAAGGACTACAATATTCCGCTTGACTTTTTATCCGCAAATGAATCATCGGAATACCTGTACAAACTCGAAAACGTTAATTTTTATCCGTAGGTGTACTTGAAATCAAGGGTTCCGTGAAATGTTTCATTTTTAGTGTGGAAAAGAATGTTGAGAGTACGAGCCTCTCATTACCAAGTGTTTTTGTAAACCCGAGCAACGCAGATGTTCGCTTGGATCCTGAAATCACCGAAACAGCTGAAGGGATCTACTCGTTGCTTATTCGCACATTTAACACTGCTGATGGGAGACAATCGGAACCAATTACTTCACAGGCATGATAATTTTAAAAATATTGGACAGTTATTTCAATAATATATTTAGGTTCACCGAATTGACAACAAGAACCGTTTGAAGTTTGTGTTTGATGTACCAATTGATTCACTTGGACTTAAACTCGCGGAATTCCAAGAACGCTTTAACAATATTATGCAGCAGAACACTTCGACAAGTGGCGTTAGAGCCGTATTTTCGGACCCTAAGGTTTATGCTGATCGTTGGCATGTACGCTCTTCGGTGTGCTTCCATTTAACTCGTCCTACTGAAATTCTACCTCTTGATGACACCATCACCCTCACGGCAACAAAAACAAACGCTAACGACAAATTGATGAGTCTCTACCAAGTATTCAACGTGGTAAACATTGATTCTTGCCAAGCAAACGTTGCTGTAGCGAATGCTACCGAGAGCGCAGGGCTCTCAAAATCTTTGTTGTTGTGGATTACTTTGGTTCTTGTAGTGTTGTTAATTTTGTTCTCATTGGTCGCGTATACTTGCTTTGTTGCACGTTACCGTGACTTTCTGATTAAACAAAACGAACAACTCAAGGGTAAGCTTTATAGCCTATTATAATAGAAGGCATGTTCAAACATCGGTCACGCTTTCAGAAGTCCAAAAACCTATTCCACCTTTTGCCATCCCACAATTCATTGATCCTCGACATTTGTAATTCTACTCATATTTGTTTTTCTGATGTTTGCAATGCTTTTATAAAGATTCTTATTTTTGATGTTTTAAAGTAGTCATTTATATTTGGTTGAGACTTTATCGTCTTTGTGCCTTGAAAAGTTTGGCACTTATTTTATCGGTTTTGATTATCCTGATGATAGTTGATTGTTTTTCAACAAAAATCATAACACTTTAAGTTAAATATATTTATGAATAATGCATATATGTTGAAACAGGGAAACCAGCAAGAAATGACCGCAATTCATGAAAGAAGTCACTTACAACATAATGTGCTTCATACTATCTTAAATATTAATATGTTTAACCGGTGTTTGACAGATATTATAAGAGAGATCGTGCAGACAAAATGACACAATTTGAGACACACCAGGAAAGGAATAGTTGATATTTTGGACGGAAGATTGACTCTTGTAACGTCCCTGAACAATTATTGATATCTTATTGATGCGGTATAATTAGCGGTTGTCAACAAATTGAAATTCAGATATACAATAAAAGATAATTGACAATTGTTATTTGTAAATGATATTTTGGTAAACGCCCTTTCCCTTTAATAAAATTTATGGCTTCGGCAAATCTGGTTCTACGATTTTGAACTCTTGGGTTTGTCAGTAAAGGCTTGTGCGGTTTTTAACAGCAGCATTTCACTTAGGTCAACAGTGCTAAGTGACTGATTTCCGATGTATCGCATCTTCAAAGGAGGTGCCGCTGCTACTAGTGGCAAGATGGCACGTGCATATTGGCGAAGTTTGCCGAGTGATTCGGCTCCGGACCAGAAAGATGTTACGCACCTAAATACATTTTGTTTTTTTTTTGTTGTTCTCAGTTTTGTTATTATTTTGGCTAACCTTCCGTCGTGAGAACTGAACTGCATGTTGAGATACTTGTCTAATTCGTCTTGAACCATTCCGTGATTCTCTAGTTTACTTAAAAAGTTTTGCCGCTTCTTTTGCGGCTCGTAGTCTTGAGCTGTAATATAAAAGATTAAGCGTATGATTTGTGTTTTGTTTGTTGTACCTTCAATGGAATTTTCCGCACGCGGCTCTTGTTTTGATGCTGCAATCAAGCCTGCATACTGTCGAATGTATGAGTAAGTAGTCACCCTGCAAATTTGTTTGTTTGTACTTTCCGTTTTTAATTAACAAACATACCTTTCAGTATCAGTGCAAATAATTGGCAGCTTCCTCATTCGTGGATTAAGAACCGTTGCTATCATGTGCTTCGTGTTGATATGTTCGGTTGCCCATGCTTTCAACTGTTTCAAAATACTTTGTCGCAGTGAGTTGAACCACGCGTTGTTGTCAAGGATAGGTGGTGCGGGTAGGTCAACCCTCGACTCATCTACTTGCAGCACGGGTTCATCGTCAATTGACTTTTGATGTCGAAGCGACCGACGTCGAGGTCTCGAGGCCAAAGTCATTGCCATGACCTCGTCATCATCATCACCGTTGCCGCATTCATGTATCAATGAGTGCCATTGCGGCAAAATCTGAATTGCAATATGTGTTAAGCTATGCATTTTAATTTATTCAAAATTACCGTATGGAAATGCGGTTGTGCGTCGGCGTCAAACTCTTGGACTACCTCAAAGAAGGGTTCCAAAAAGCATTCCAAGTTTTGTGCGACTTTGTAGTCTTCGAGTTTTTGTCTGACTTCTGCAAACATTAACAATTATGATAAATTGTACAATGTCAATTATTATGCACCTGGCTTGCTTAAGACTTCTGGATGTTGTTTAAGCGTTTCGAAACGCATGCGCACATATTTGAGAAGTTGAAACAAATCCAATGCATTTACAATGTTCTGGCCATCATCGTCAAGAATGTTCCCCCGGAAAGGTACAAACCCCCGAATTGTTCCATTAAATGCGACGTCGTTTGCATCCTTGGTTATGCTGTGATAAACCTTAATCATATCAATGATCTCTGATTTAATGGATGATTCATTGATAGCACATGTCAAGATCTGAAAAAAATACCATTAACAGACCGGACCTAAACCTACTATCTACAAAGATAAAACATACATTATTTATCGCGAATACTACGTTCTCCATGTACGTCATGTTGCTGGGTAGTTCAGGCCTATTCGAAGGATTGACATGGTCGTCCAGAACGACATAGACATTCTCGGCACTCGTAAACCCGTAAGTTTCCGCCACACATGCCAATATCGTTTTCAATTCGATAGACTTTTCACCGACTCTGCAAAAATGATGTACAATTTAAATGACAAATGCGTGATCATAAATAAAACATACGCAATGCAAACTTTCTCGTATTCCCATGCGGAATTGACAAAACTTGTCCATACCGTGATTAGTTCACGATTGCCGTATATTAGCCGCTGGCACACCAGCATTATGCCAATGTTTTTAGTAGCTTGAAATTGCGCCCGTAACTTTAGGCGAATTTCCGATGCTTCGTCATGAATCATCTGAAAGGTTAATGATGTAAACGTGCACATTTGCAGCCTGTATTGTGTTACCTTGGAGAGAACAGCTTCCGTGGGCAACAGTTCGCTAAAGGATTTTAGTGGGGTGTTGTTTACATTTGACGGAGTTCCATACAAACGCTTCGCACTTTCGAAACTGTTTTCCAAAACTCTTACAAATGATGGCTTCTGAAATTAATTGGTAAGATGGGTAAGAATTGAACCAAACTAACAATGACAATGTTGGGTAGTTCAAACGATGAAATGCAGTACTGTGCAACGAAGCGAACAACTTTCCGACGTTCAGCTTCAACGGACGGTGATATAATGATATCATTGTTTGTTTGTGGCGTTTGTGACACGACTATTGTTGGTGGCGCTCCTGGAGTCGATGGCACGTCAAACGAGAGACTGCCACCCGATGAAAGGACCGGAGGCATGGTGTCAGTGGAAGGTAATGAATTATGCAAATGCATGGTACTCAGACTTGTTGGGGGATGGAGTGCGCGACTTGGGGTAAGCAAGTTTTGATTTGTAGTCGTAACGTGCACGCTTTCTGCCATTCTGGGCACCGTTAGCGTGTGTACTACGGTTGTAGTCGGCGACTCGTAAAACAAAACCACAATTAGAACGCAAAATAAGATTTACAAAAACCTATCTTTTCTGTATCCGGCGAGGCTCCGTGGAAAGATTCAAACGAGCTCTGGTTGTTGAAAGACTCCCCCATGGTGTCAGTAGACGAACTGAAGTTTGATATTTTACTACAACTTTTCGTAAAAGTAAAAAAAAATAGTTACCTTGTAATGCTACGATAACTAGCTCCTAATGGGCACCGGTGGCGTGTCATATTACCTGTGCCACCACCCGTGTCTGTATAAAGAACTTTACACGCGTAGCATGCAACATAAGGCAATCGTTGATTTGTCATGGTATCCATAACCTGAAAAATCCAATTTAGCTTGACCTTTCAAAAACTTCACGCGACACACCTGTCCAAAAAGATTCCAAACATCGGAGCGCCCGCGTTTCCTGACTAGTTGAAACCGTCCCTTACCCAACCGAATATCCTCCTGTATGAATGATTTGCGTGGCATATCTCGCAGCGTCGAATCAGAGCTTGTGCTCGCCTGTGATTCCGTTGAATGCACGTTTCGGCTATCCGCAAATTTCGACATATCAAAACTGGCAGGTTTACGGTCAAGCATCACCGGGGGTGGCTGCAAGCCTGATACGTTTCCCGTGACGCTACGCATATCATCCAGGCTATGAGGTGTGGTAATATCTACCGAGTGCGACTGCACCTTAACATTGTTCATTAGAAAAGATGATGTAATAATCCCCAATTTATGGAAACGTCACTTACAAAGCTAGGTAATCCGAGACTACTGAGTGTCGTTGACTGCTGCTTGGCAAAAGAGAACAATTGGTTTTTCATGAGCTCATTGTTTGTCCAATTAAGAATGTTGTCTGCAGTTACTGAAAGAGAATTATGCTAACGCTGTCTAGTTGAATTGGCAGACCAGAAAACATTGAGAAGTTTCTTGAATAAATTGAAAACTACATCTGAAAAACCCAAGCAAGCATACCAGTCTCCCAAATAGCCAAACGTTTAAACTACAGTATGACTATCACATAGGTAGCACTCATATGGTCCGTTTAGATAACAACTTATATTCCGGTAGGGCAAGGTGCAGTTGAGTTTGATTCGTGCGTGTTTAAACCCTTTTTTCATTAATGAATTGTGCACAGCTGCTTCAGCCCACACAGCGTATGCGCATGTCAAGTTACCGCTTACTAACTTTTGAAATTAAAAATGAATGAGGTTTTACAAGCGGGTGTTGTAAAAGGAATGATGTCAATTAAATTTGTGCACTAACGGATTGAAGTTTAAGAGCGTAAAACACAAGGATACAAAACAAAGCTCACATGTTTCCGGTTTGATCTGTTGCTGTTGTTGTTGTTGCTGTTGCAGATAAAAACTGATAGCAGCTTCATTGATGGTGTTCGCATTCACGGGAAGGGGTAATGGATTGGCTAATGTTTGATGACCCGCAAATGTCGCATGAGCTATAGCATGGGTCGCGTTGCCCAAAAATTGAGCGACCTTGTTATAGGAATCTTCTTCCTCGAAGCTTCCACCGCTGTTGTTTGAGAGTCTCGTCGAAGGAACCGATAGTGTATGTAAACGTAGTGTGTCCGTAGCGTTTGTAGCAGCGCCGTTCTCTCCCGCAGGCAAGTTATCATCGTCTTCGATAGCCTGCGCTTTCCGCAATGTGCCTCGACTGATGCGCACCGACATCGCCTGAACGGGATCCACGACGAGGTGATGCGAAGCGGCAGAAGCCGCTACCGATGTTAACGGTAGCGCCTCTCCACCGGTGGGCAAGCCCACTTCGGCTGATGTGGCGGGAAATGCTATCGATGGATGGCCTCCAATGTTTTGTTTGAGGTCGGAAAGAAGACGGGTCAACCCGAGGTACGACAGATCTGCCGTTGATATAGTTGGGCTCGTCAATTTTGGGCCGGTATGACTAATCTAACCGTATTGGCAGTTGAGGAGGGCACTTTATCGCGCGACAGGGTTGAAGTCGCACGAATTCAGGAAACAACGGGATAGAAATGCCACTACCTGAAAAGATTCTATCAATGAATGACTGTGCCTTTCTTATATGCAACAATCTGTCACGCACGTCCACGCAAACACGGAGTGCCCACAAAACGTTGGCGTTTCATGTACAATACCTTTTTTATGTACCTATAAGTTATCATTAACAAATATGAAAACAAAACACCTGCATGGTGTAGTTCAGTTTGTTTTGTTCAATTTACAAATAAAAACAAGATAGACAGGAAAAAAAAATTAGAACCTCTAGTTGTATCAGACTGTCTTAGATCATGTTAAATACAAGACGGAAGCGGTAATAAAGTGAGTTTTATTGTAGCTGTTGTCTGCTTCTCTCAAATACAAGAGTCCGGAATGCTTTCATCTACGCGCCCGGTTACTGCCCGCGCTTCATGATCTCGCCCATAAAAGTTGTTTCCCCCCAAAAGGTGCGAAATGTGGCTGTTACGAAAGTTGCACGAATAGGTTAATAATGTTACTTACAAACTACGTCAATGAACAAAATACTATGTTAAGTGTTGAGGTAAAAAATATTAATGTAATCAGCTGACATGGCACTAGAGCTTGGGAGGCCAAAAAGTTTGGGGGAAATCGGGGTTAAATGAGCACCACGCGACAAGCATTAAGAACAAAACACAGCATTATCATAAAGTCAGTACTGGATGGGGCCGAGATGATGCGAGCGACCCCTTATCTATCCAATAAAAGTCAAGACGCAGTCCAGGCCTTGCATATTTGTCAGAAAAAAAGAGCTGAAACAACTCAATTTGATCAGAGTTGTCGTGATTCATGACATCAAATAGGACGCATGACGAGATTCACCTAACAAAGGGTGTAAATGCAATTGATTCAAAACGGAATGAATGAAAAGAGCTCAGCGCAAAAGAGGATATAAATAAGAAACAGGTGTAGCAAGCAGACGTCCAGAAAAAAAAAGTCGTTCACCACCCTACCTGATTATATTAAGACAGTGTAACATAACATTGTCTTATATTAGCTCAAGCTTAGAAGGAGGGAGAAAGACTGTCATCAACCATTCCCTGCATGGTTCGCAACCTACGACTGGACTCAAGCTCGTGGAATTGGCGGAGTCCTGGATGGGGAGGGATCAGGAAAAGGTTTCGAGCGTTTTGTCATTTCTCAGAAAAAAGACACATCTCGTGATATGAACGGTTCACTTAAGAAAACAAAAATACCGCTATCTATTCAAAATGCCGTGCCTCACGCAAACATATAGGATACCTTTTCCGTGACCCGGCATTGTCCTAGGCAAACGTCCCTATTGGTGAGCGGCACGTACTGCGTAATCAGAAAGAACAATGACAGATTCACACAATATCTCGCAGTCATGCAATCCCGAATCCTAGCGTTTAGTTTTTAATTTTACTTAAGGCATTTATTAGGAACGACACGCGATAGCCTTTAAAGTCAGTCGCTTCACAAAAGCCGCTATTAATCCGTGCTGCACCCACGGATTTCCGATAGCAACGTGACGTTAGACGTATTTACTCATTTTGGTAAGGAAAAACACTAGACCACGGTGAGGGCACGCAATGGGAGAATAAAAAATGTATCCTGAAAGCTTTGCAAGGGCGGGCCAAGGCGAGAGCGATCACGAAAAGCAATGCAGACATATAGAAAAGTATTGCTTACTTCGACGGCCTTCAAAAATTGGAGCCTTGTTTCGAGATATGTGATAAATACGGTCTGCGTTGGGGTACTGTCATTGTTCCGACAAAATGCATCAAAAGATTTATGGTTCTCCCCCTCAACACGTCGTTACAGCGGATTCGAAATACACAATAACACATCAGTATCACGAAAGCCGCCCTTGATTGCGAAACGGACTCGTAAGCGGGCAGCGGCAGGAAGGACATCACAGAAATCTAATAGAATGTGGACTTGCGAACAATGGATTCACTTGCACTTAAAAGCTCCCACAGGCAAACGAGCGAAACTCCTAATGTGAGGAGTGAACATGCAGCCAGGTGGTTTCAGAACTTTGACAAACGAATGTTTGAAAAATAACTGACAGCAGCAGTCAAACGGAAAAAGGTCACAAAAAAACGTCGACGGAATCCAAGGCACACTTGAATTTCAGACACAGAAGCCGTTGGTTCAGTCTGTGAACATCGCTAGCATCGGTTGTTGGGGGCATTGTTTTTGGGGTTTGCAGGTTCATATGCACCTTTTTTATTCCAATCGCCCAGCTACAACCGTCGCTTAGCAGCTTCGGCGTCTGACGCATTGCCGTACCATCGAGTTGGACTTACTTACTTTCATGGTCTTCATTCATTCACATTCACGACGTACTACAAAAAAACTCACTTCAAAAAAAGAGAGGCAAAACAACGAAAGTAGATCTTCTCGTTGAGCGGTTCATTTAGTTGAAGCTAGCCACATACTCCCTCGTCTAATCTAACATAAGAATGTTAAAAGTAAGCTTATTTTGATAGATTTTCAAACATATCAAACCCGAGCGGGAACACATGCAGAATACAAAATAAAAGAGGCCGAGAAGCAACGGCTGCAAACCAGATGGGTATAGGTAATCCATGAAACGTCTGATATAAAAGTCGAGTCATTCAAGCCAGCAATTAATTAGCCCTAATCTCTCGGAATAATCTCAAGTGAATTCCGTTGAGCTAAGCACGTTCCACTTGCGTAAAATAAGTTAAAGTTTATCTGTTAAAACGAAAGAGCTGAACGCAGTCCCATTGAAAAAATAATTTAATTTCGGTAATTTGCAACGGTTTTTGAATTACATTTGGCATTGCTTGAGACAAACGTCATTTTGAAAGAAGAAAATGTTTTACAATTAAACGGAAAGAGAACAGGTGAAACAGTCTACGTTAGATAAACAGTAATAATAAATGTAAATGGCCGTCACTGTTGAAACATCAAAATAATGTTTTGACTTTATTCAACGTGCACTTTACCCCCACAACACCTAATATAATATGAAGGAAAACAGAAGTAAATTAACAAAAAGTGAAGTCGTATAAGCTTCGCATTTAGATAGACTTCATATTAACGGGTAATACGAGGAAACAAGATAAAACAATGGTACCTCGGCTTATGTCAGCAAAATCTCGAGGTCACATTTTTATTCAGATACATGCAAAATGAAAAACTACCGCATCGCGTGAAACGCAACGGATACAATTAACTTGAAAAGAAAGGCCTTTAGCTAACTCCAAAAAGAAAGCCTTGAGGGAAACAAAGGAGTGCATGCACGGCACGCACGTCTCAAAAACGGCCTCAGATGCAAGTGTAGCATTCAATGTAACCGGAAGTTGTAGTTAACAGGGCATGGATGTAACTTGAATCACGAAAAAGGAACAATATTGCTTGCAATTGTAATACAACGCAACTAATGCGCGAACTGGGAGAAAGTTCAAGTTCGAACACACCATTGATTGACGACAAGACAAATGCGCGATCGGTTAAGTCACAAGATGGAAAAAAACATGTTAACAAAACAACGTATTCAAAGTTGTTTAATTGAATTCGAGGTAGGTATAAATAAATTATCGAGATGATAATCGGATGGGGGCGTGAGTGTATCGGCATTTTAATGTTAATAGTTTTTTGGAACGTGACCGCCATCATCTTGAACAGCGCCACACCGCCATTGTCTCCTTTTTTTGACTTAGTTGTGAAACCCGTTCTTCATGACAGTCGGCGACCTGAGGACTCCGAAAAATGAGAAGGTCGATTGACATTTGTGGTCGTCCGGAGGAGTGCCTGATCAGCAACTAAACGGCGTATTGATGTAGCGACCAGCACAGATTTTTTTAAATTCTTCTGTGTGCTCCTCTCACATTTCGACCTTGTGATAACAAATCGGTGACGGGTGTATTTGGTCATTTATGAATTTTACCTCTATGCATTGTTGTCTTTTTTTCTTTATAGGATCTTTGTTTACTGTGCTTAGAGTGATATAAAATTGTGCAGACGAGCACTTCAGGGGGCGAAAAATCGTCACCAGTGTAGATAAATAGCATGCATTGCATGAACGAACAATAGACCCCACAATGTCACACAATAGTTTTTTTTGTTTAGACTGCCCAACTGTTTCTTTGATCGCAAATTAGCAGCAACAATGCGGCACAACAAAAAAAGAAAGAAAAACTTTGCCTTGCATTTTTTCTTGGGAAAGCGAACGCCAAATTTGGCAACGCAATGCCCCCAAACCTGCCTCTATATCACGTAGACCCACGCAAGCCCTAAGCTGAGTATCGATCAGTAGCGTGCCCTTTTGCGCCATTGTTAGCCAAACTTTTTACTTTTTGCCGGATTAGAAGGATACTAAAAAGTATAAGCAGGATTAACCGCAGAAAATGACAACTATCACCGACAAAACTAAATCTTCAAACTGTGATTTCACTTTTAATATTAAGTTTTTCATCTTTTAAGTGTTTATGAATTAGAAAGAATACACAACTGATCAAATTGAAATGCGACATGCGCATTTTGGCGCACGCAGTAGTTACTTGATGCATGTTATCACCTTCTAAGCATAAAATATTGTTTCTAAGTAGTCCTATCCTCCAGAGTCCGATGATGCTGCCTACTTTTGCGCTTTTTTAGAAGATTAAAAGACAAATGAACTGAATCCCGTCCCGTTAACAGACAAACAGAACAAATTTTGTTCTGGCCGGAACCAATGATACTTATGCCTCCAATGGTTCAAAATTGTCTTCGGTAAAGACAGGAAATTGAGTGCATGTGAAAAAAAGGACAAAATTAGTGTGTAAAACATAAAAAAACAACAAGTAGTAAAAAGGGGCGGGACTGAAGAAAATAAAGTACTTGGAGGCCATGGGCTCTATGCATAATCGGAAAGTCAGAAGAAGTAGAAAATCTGAATGAAGCCCCAATTCGAGTCAACCCAATGGAATTAACCAAAAAACCTCTACACGGCGTGCTCTCGGCTCGCCCTCCCCCAAAAAATGAAAAGACGCATCGGGCCGGTTTGAAGGCCAGAGTGTGCTCCATGTTCAGCTGCCAATGGCAATGGTGTGAGGGGGTTGTGTTCACATCAGTACAGGGCGCGGGGGCCAACCGGACGCTCTTTTTCAGCAATGTTCTTGTTGAAGAAAACCGAGACAAGCATGCGAGAAGGCAACAGCGAAACAACACGACAAGTTTTTTTTGCTACGAAACAACGAGCACTTGCCGTCGCGATGTCCATGGTCGACCCACAACCCCTCAAGCGACGTTATGTTTGGTTTTGGTCTTGTGGGGGCTGTCGGAAGTGTGCGTTGACACAGGCAAGACATCCTGAGCTATGAGCCAGTTTCGCAAACGGAGACGTTTTTGAGATCAACTGGGCTCAGGAAGAGATAAGGAGCCACCGTCGGAAGGAACGTTATCTTAACGTTGCCAGTTGTTTGGTTCAATCGACCATATGAATAAGTATTTTCCATGAATCTCAAATTTGTAGCGCGCGTAGCGTGCTGCACATAAACAGACAAATGTACCGTAAGAACGAAAACAAAAGACCGATATGCTTTTCGTTGTTCTTTCTTAGCCATAAACAAAGGTTGATGCCGTTTGTAGCAGTGATAAACGCGTTACTATAATTGCCGTTCGTAGGCTGACAGCAGAAACGGCAGACGGAAGTTAGCGATTTATTTATAATGACATGATTGGCAATAAGCATAGTTGTCTCAAAATCTTGACAACGCATCGTTTTAATTACGGAAACAGAAATGGAACGCACACACATAAAAACGCAGACTGATTGCACACTACTCAGAGACAGGTAACAGGTTAGATAGGCATGAATCAGTCGACAAAGAAAACTGAGTTCAGTGTCTGCCCATCAAATCGGGTCGATCAAACTACTTGTTGACGCAACGAGGCGATGCCCCATCTTTGACCCGTTAGTGTTCTTTAAAATTACCGTATGTGAAGCAACATTTTCAACTCTTAACTTTGGTAATATTTTTTGTCCATTTTATCAAACAAACAATTCGCAGCATTTTGCAGAAATGTGGTAGTTAACGGCAGAGTAGATGCCGTCACAGTTACTTTTTGACTCAAATGCGACGGCAAACAAAACCTTGAATGGCATCGGATTACCCCTAGCACATCTGCATTGCTTGGCTCAACACTGCCGGAAGCACGGGGGTGGTACATTTAATTTATTCCACTGCTTATTATTTTAGCACAAACTTCAAGGGTGAAAAGTTAACATAAAAAAAAGGTTGTATTGTTTAAAAAAATTGTAAGTGGCCAAAAACACAAGATAAAAAAATGACACAGTTTAAACGGTAAGTGCAGCAGCAATGATTAAAGCGAGTGCAGACGTGATAACAGTACTCGGAGATGAGTTACAGAATTGTTTATCCTTGCAGATGCAAATATCATTGTGAACACCAAATGGATACTGTTTTAGATCCATTGACGCGCAAACCTCGCTGACAACGTAAGGGTTCACATCAGAGCAAAACTTCTGGGTAGAATAAGAGCTACCGACCCTTGTTGTCTTTTTAACACAGTATTTCTTGGAACAACTGCCGGATTTACAATCTCCATTTTTTGAGTTGCATTCATAACACTTTGGTACATTTGCAACATTGTCATTTAGTCCGGGGCATGCAGCAGCAAAATCATAATCTTTGTTGCAAGAATCATCACCAGTGTTCCTTAAAATCAACCGTAGTACAAAGAAAATATTTTTATAAACTTACACACAAACATTCATTCTATACCTTGCATTGGTCATGTTTCCAAAAGAGTCAAGTTGCTGTACTGTGTTGTCCATCTCACAGTATGTCTGTTGGTTTGATGGTATGGGGTTCTGCGTAAACTTGTTTAGACAACCACGCACATAATATACTAAATAATAGTAAATCTATTTTTTAATTATCTAATAAAAATTGAGTTTACCGAGTTTTTCGTTGTTTGTTGGATTAATTGCATTTGGATCCTCAATATAGTAAGATACGCAAGGAGAATTGCATGTAGTTTGTTGCGCTGATTCCGGGGTTTTCTTAAACCAAATTTCATAATAAACCAATAAAACACGTAATAACTTACACACGGTCCAAACTTTTGATCTGGAGACAATGTCAGCATTGTTAAATACCATTTGTCTTTCAACTCCAGCGATGCGCAGTCATAACATTTATTGCTAATACCATCAGCAATTGCAATGTTGGCCAACACGATAAGAACATAAAATAACAGTGTCATTTTTTCAGAGCTATCAAATCAACCGCTTCACAGAAAACTATGGAGTGATACTGAATGAAAGTGAAAAGCGAGCTTTAAAATTTTCGCACCATATTTACTGAGCGGATTTTCGTGAATCACGTTGACTCAGGTGGGTGATTGCATGCACAGCGTGGCACGGAGTATCGCTTTTGGGAAGTCCATATAGGAAAAAAGTTATGTAACATAAAAGAAAAAAGATTTTGTTATTAAAACAAGGAACTATTTTGCATAAACTAGAGGATATTTAATGTTTTAATAGTACATGAAAATTTATTGTCGACTGTTTAAATAATAAGAACATTACCAAGCAATAATACAAAATCGGTATAACCGGAAGTTCAATAAGGTCGCCAAGAATGTTCAAGTATTCAAAAAAGTAACTATTGTCTTGTTGGTTTAAGTAAAAAACGACGACGTACATATTCAATTGAAAAAAGTCGTGAATGAGTGCTTTGTTGTTACATTCAGTTTGATTTTTTACAAGCCTATGGTAGCCTTCACGGTTGACAATACAACGTAGTTATTTAAAAAAAAAGATCAAAATTTCGCTTTGATGTATAATCAATGCTGAAATTTTACGTTAGTTTTAACGGTCGCATAATTGTTTAACAAAAGCTATGTTCACATTAAGTATGCTTTAATTTTGCTTCGTTGAACACGTGCTTCTTTAAAGTTTTTCGAACTTACTAAATTGGAGACAATCTTTTGTTTGTTAAACGGTGTTGTTCAGCGTTAGGATGTCTAACTTTACCCAAAACTGCAACATAGAACCAACTATTTTATGGATTTTGACTAAAACAGTATGGAACGTTACATCAATTTTTGCTGATATTTTGCTTCTCAATTTACTTCTGCACATTCCGAATTTACTATCAGGGTGCTTTGACAAGGTATGTTATTTATGGCAACAACAATTTCAACTCATTAAGTTTAAGCTTTATATATCCACAATTGTTGCCGATTTTATTGCTAACGTCGCTCGAGTGATGCTGCGGTATGGACCTTTGTTGATTTGTCATCACGATTTCTTTTACTTGATAGAAATGCATTTTGTAGGTGCAGCAGTTTGATATTGTGAAATAACAATAAGTTTTCAGCCTTTAGCGACATTTATAAATGCATTGGATTGGTACCTCTCATATGTCATGATTTGTAGTTCATTTTTCTTTAACATAGACCATGCATTCCTGGTTATCTTTCCAAAAGATTATTTTTGGGTATTTTTTGTTATCATTTCAAATGACAGAATAATTTTTAAAAGGTTGCAGATTTGTAATAACTTTATAAAATGCAGCTTGGTTGCATTTTGCTGGTTGGTTCCTCTTATTTGGGTTTTGCCCATGATCAACAACTGCTGCTACTCAATATTTACATCAGACAACTTGCAACCCATTTTCAAACAATCTGAAGTAAGGTTTTGGTGTTTTTTTTATGCATTAAGTTGCTTCAGATTGAAGATATTTACGACTCAATTGATATGGTTATTGAGACCTTTTTCTACATACCCATCATATTTATATGCAACATTATTTCTATTTTCGTATTACACTATCGATACGAGAGATCTGAGAAAGTCGAGTATTGGCAGCACATCAGGCGTCTACGACAGCAAGATTCAAACGACATTTGGCAAACCGGAATTTACAAACATAAGCATCACAACGGGTTGCCCCAATTGAATGAGCTCAAGGTTGATTGGTGCTCCGTTGGAGACGCGCCACAACCATATTTGAATAATTTAACAAAGCAAAGCAAAAAAGGTGGATACTTGAACTTTTAAGATGGCACTTAATATCCATTTGTTTAGACACAATACTCATCCATCGCAGAATTGTAGCGGAATTCAACATGTCCCTCGTGACTTTAATAGATCAAATCTTCGATGCTGTTGGAGTTCTTTTTTATTTGCTTTTCTGGGGTGCCCTTCATAACTGGATCAGTGTCGATTCCAAAACCGTTCTTTTACTTTACGACATCTGCTGGGAACTCGGAACAACGACTCAACCATTTCTCCTACTACTAATGTGCCCCCAAGTTAGAAAAGCTTTTGTCAACTACTATTCCGTAAGATTCACAAAAGTATCGTATTGTTTGACAAAAACTGTTTCCTGCTTAGAGCGGAGAGGTGAGGGAATGTAACCTGCGTAAACAAAATAAAAAGGACGACATGGTGTGACGGCGCGTTGTCATGCAAAACCAAAGACGTAAAAACTGGTCATTAAGCAACCATTTGAACGACTTCCTCCTGTCTAGGGTAGCCCCGGGAAAAAAACTTGTTTTTCGTTGGTATCTGTTTTTGATTTTCTTTCACAATCATGCTATCATTCCAATTTCAGCTGAGTTGCGACGTTTATTTTAAGGCGTGCATTCTTGGCTTTCTCGGCTTTGCAAAAAAACCAAAAGAAACGCAAACAATTTGAAAAATGGCAGTGGAGAAGTATTCAGACAGTGTGATAATACTCGTTTCAAAGCCGGGGGTGTGTCGCTTAACGGCGAGTTCCATCCTCGAAGAAGACACCACCATCGATGGCGCAGTACTTGGGGCAGATACCCTTCTCGCCAGCACCACCGGGAGGACCGGCTTGACCGGGAGCACCGGGGTTGCCATCGGGACCGGGCTGACCATCGGGACCAGGGGGACCCTTGGGGCCAGGCTGACCGGGAGCACCGTCGTTGCCGGGAGCGCCAGGGGGACCAGGAGGACCGGGGGGTCCAGCATCGCCTAAAGTAATGAAATAATAATCGATGTGTTAATCAAATTGAAAGAGTAAACATACCAGGAGCGCCAGGGGCACCAGGCTGAAGAGGTTCGGACTGAGCAGGGGCACCAGGCTCGCCAGGGGCACCGGGAGCACCAGGGTTGCCGGGAGGACCAGGGGGACCCTTCGGGCCAGGCTCGCCGGGGGCGGCATCGGTACCGGGAGAACCAGGCTGACCAGGGGCACCAGCATCTCCGGGAGGACCAGGGGGACCGGGAGGGCCGGGAGGACCTTGAGGGCAAGGCTTGCACGGAGGAGGGGTGACGGGTTCGCAAGGCTGGATTGGGGGCTTACCCGGGTTTCCGGGAAGACCAGGGGCACCAGGCTTACCGGGGCGACCAGGCTTACCAGGGGTACCGGCAGAACCAGGAGGACCGGGAAGGCAGCAAGAGTCGCACGATCCACCGCCAGCAGCAGCGGAACCGCCAGTGACTCCGGCATCACCGTAACCAGCCTGACGGGCAGTACGGTTTCCGGCGGCATGAGGGATGTTCTTGAGAGAGTTCACCTCGGACCAGATGTCTTTGGCGGATCCCTTGCAGAAGGTGATCTCGTTGTGCATGGTGCGGCGGACATGGTGGACATAGTTGTACACCATCGGCAGTGTCACGCAGACGGAGAGGACTGCGACCACCGAGAAGGTGACGGCCGAGTAGGCCACAAAGCGGTAAGCTTTTATTCTGTTTTCAATATCCATGGTTGGAGAAGCTCGTTCCCTGGGATGAAGACCGAACACTGATTTGAATGCTAAACCTAATGAGCTTATATAGTGATCAGTGGGATGCCTGCAAAAAGTGCTCCTCCTTTTTCGGAAGGGGCAGGGCAACAACCCCGCGAAGTTTATTGGCGACAGTTAGTTTCTACCCATCTCATTTTCGGCGTGCGCCATAATGAGAAACATGACGGCTTGACAAAAAAACGCGCATTGGGGGTTTTCAGACCGGTTTCGCGTTGGTGAAACTCCTTGCGGATACACATGGTTGGTTTTATCACACATAAGGCCATGTGTAGACGCAACAACTTAGGGGCAGCGATTGCGTAGATTTGAACGGGAAATGTTGCGATGTGCAGACTTACCAGACGAACCGGAATCTGAAGAAGGTCGAACGGCATAAAAACAGTGGAACCTGTATAAGCATTCAAAGTTTTACGTTCTCTTTTAGAAAGTGGCCACTTGAATACAAATCATACTAAACGAATAACTAATTAATCTTATTACGTTATTGTTGACAAAAGCAATAAAAACAGGTCACACAGAATTATTCAAATTGTTAAAAATTGTACATTTTTTATGCTAGAAATTGCAGTAATATACTGTACTGACGTTTTAACTTTGCATTACAGTGCTGTTCTTACATGACTAAAAGCAATTCATAGATAACCACATTTACGATGATGCATTACCTATTTTAGGTGTCCTTTCACATGTCCTTTTTACATGTAGTTATTGTGATGTGGGCAGGCTCCATATCAGTGCATGAAAATTGTATGCGGTTGTTCTCGTATAGATGTTTTTTGGACGCACGTTATTGTATTTTCAGGTTTAAAATATGTTTTTATCTTTGCTCAAAGAGGAAGTAAGTATTTTTCTCCCTCTCCCGGCTACTGGTAAAACTCAGCGCGAGGTGCTAGAGCGATACAATCTCCACCACGAAAGAAAAAACAAAGCGCCGGAGCCGTTAATCCATCACGTTTTGCTCATCACATCTGGAATGCGAGTTTGCTGTGTCAGTGAAAGGCATGACGGCGCAATATCCTGATTCCTTAGCTATCTAATGGCATGTATAATTCCCGCTGTGTGGAGCATCTCCAAACATGCGGAAACACGCGCTTTTTGAGATTAAGATCAATGTTGCAAGCTTTGGTTACCCTCAAATCTGCTTTTGGGGGTACTCATGCGACTCGTAAAGCACAGACGTGTGAATAATAGAAACAATGACGACGCTAACAAGAAATGTAACAAAAAACTTGGAACATGAAAATAGGTAAAACGTAGCCACTTTGGTGACTCATAAAACAACTCACACTTATTCACGTAATTCTTTTTAAGCTAATGCACCGCACCCACATTTAGAAACGCATTTCCTCGTAGTTTTCAATAAATGTTAATGTAACGATACATGCTTTCAACCTGTCCAATAAACTACATTGTACCCACGTAGTTTATCTTACTTTTACGATCCAGTGTAAGTCAGGTTTATGTGCTCATAACATAACACATTTTCTTGAATGTTCAAATGTTTGAGTATAAAAACGAGTACATTAGCACTTGGTGCATAAACCAATTTCCGCTGATGTGAAAGGTAAAAACGTTGTTAAACAAACCAAGACATTTTTCACGCCCTTTAAAGCCTACACCATAATCTAAAAACCAAGGTCGGTTATGTTTCCACGGTTTTCCGCCAATGCCAACTGACACCCACCCGTTATGTTAAGCTCGTTGCTTTTATTTCGTTCGAATTCACTCAACTGTTAACACGCGAAGAAGCTCTAAAAACAGAAGGTATTTTATTTTTAGTTAAGTCAGTGTCTTAATCTTATTATTTTGACATGCATAATTTGAAAGTGTTTATTGCGTCAACCGTTTTCATTATTTTCTTACATGTCAAAGCTTCGTATTCTCAGGTGAGGTGTTTGTAATTACACTTTTAATTGAAAACGTAGTTTTTAGACGGTAGCACCGTCGACGACAACGCTGTCCTGGTTTGGAGTTGATACATCTAACGTAACGGGTTCTCCAAGCACAGTCGCAGCTGCTTCCGGGATTATTACATCAACAATGCGCCCGGAAACAACGACTAAATCAGGGACTCTTACAACACCATCTATCCTTTTAATAATGGCATCTTTTTGGCTTCTGTGATAATCAAGCATAACATATTAGTGATAGGCTAAAAAATTGATCTAATAGTTAAATTAAATTGAATTTATTCTAAATTTTTAATGATTATTTATGTTTATGTAAACGCGATCATGTATACAAATAGTGTGCAACTCTTATTAGATATAAAATGTCTCATAATCTTATTTTACACAATGCAAAAAGAAACCATATTTTCATAATCGAATCGAACCATATACGTGAGAATAGAACTCTTACGTCACATTGACACCTAAATTTAATTAAGCAATGCGTCAAAAAAGCTAGAATTCCGATGTGTTCACATATCCATTCGATCGCAAGTGTCACACAGATTTCTAGAGCATTTGAAAAGTGCACTGTAATCTCAGTCGTGACTGTTCACATATCCTGCCAACTTTCTTCGCTGTCGTTGCTGCATTGCATTAATCCACTTAAAATTAATTGTTATTCTTTACGCGACAAACGAGTTTTTCTTCGCCTCATAAAGCAGCCTTTCCAACGTTTTACAGTGTAAGAAAAAAGCATGACATTCACTGAAGGAAAAATTGAGGATGGTGTGATTTGTTTTCCTGAGGAAAATGAGAGAAAAGTCTTTATTCTTCCTTCCTCGGTTAAGAGGACTTTCGGTCTTGGCATTGTTTCACAACATGTGCAGTGTACAGAAATCAATGAGAATGTTTGCGAGTTTGAGATAACATTTTGAGTCGTCGATGTAAAACAGTAACAAAGATACAATAATCAAAGCAGCTACTAACACTACGATGATGTTGCGGTGGAGTTTACAGATTAATCTTAATGCTAAAGGTACCCAACAAGAGTATGGCTTTAGCAATTGTGATGATGGAGAAGTGATAATCGACGTCATAAAATGTTGAGACCAGTGGAAGATGCTTAACGGCGAGTTCCGTCTTCGAAGAAGACACCACCATCGATGGCGCAGTACTTGGGGCAGATACCCTTCTCGCCAGCACCGCCGGGAGGACCGGCTTGACCGGGAGCACCGGGGTTGCCATCGGGACCGGGCTGACCATCGGGACCAGGGGGACCCTTGGGGCCAGGCTGACCGGGAGCACCGTCGTTGCCGGGAGCGCCAGGGGGACCAGGAGGACCGGGGGGTCCAGGCTCGCCTGTAATAAAAAAATTATAAAATCGATATTTAACTATAAAAAAGGCACTTACCAGCAGGTCCAGGTTCGCCGGGAACGAGAGGCTCGGATTGGGCAGGGGCACCAGGCTCGCCAGGAGCACCAGGAGCGCCGGGGTTGCCAGGAGGACCAGGGGGACCCTTCGGGCCAGGTTCGCCGGGAGGAGCATCGGTACCTGGGTTGCCGGGCTGACCAGGGGCACCAGCATCTCCGGGAGGACCAGGGGGACCGGGAGGACCGGGGGGACCTTGAGGGCACGGCTTGCACGGAGGAGGGGTGACGGGCTCGCAAGGCTGGACTGGGGGCTTGCCAGGGTTTCCGGGAAGACCGGGGGCACCAGGCTTACCGGGGCGACCGGGCTTACCAGGGGTACCCGACGGACCGGGAGGTCCAGGCAAGCAGCAGGAATCGCAAGATCCGCCTCCGGCAGAAGATCCGCCGGTAACTCCGGCATCACCATAACCTGCCTGACGGGCAGTACGGTTTCCAGCGGCAAGCGGGATGTTCTTGAGAGAGTTCACCTCGGACCAGATGTCTTTGGCGGATCCCTTGCAGAAGGTGATCTCGTTGTGCATGGTGCGGCGGACATGGTGGACATAGTTGTACACCATTGGCAGCGTCACGCAGACGGAGAGGACTGCGACCACCGAGAAGGTGACGGCCGAGTAGGCCACGAAACGATAAGCCTTTACCCTGTTTTCAATATCCATGGCGAGTGCAGAACCCAAAGGAGCAGAGCACTCTGGTGACGTAAAGTGCCTTCGCGGATCCTTTTATATGCCTCTTACAAGTTGCGCAGACTTCCACGCCATGCTCCACCCCTATGCTGCGACGATGGGTGGAAATCGCGAAGCTTCCGATCCAGCTCAGCTCAATTTTGGAGGGAAAGACTTCTGTTTGTGCGTTCAGACGTTCGGAAACACAGAAATTAGTTACCATATCTGATACGTGATAACGTCAAAAAAGGTTACTAGTTGTTGTCCAACCTGTTTTATCGGAAGAAAGTTCAAGCCATTAGTTAAGAGTACCTTTGAGTTGTCATTAATAGAATCTTGTTATATTTACGGCTGTCAAATGGACGTCTTAATCTGGCTGGTTCCAAAAACTCTACAAATTTGTATTGTACAAACTTTTAAGTTTGGTGGTTAACATTTAAAAAAAGTTTATTTTATATTTTCATTGAATCGGTTTTGCTCGTTTACAGTATAACCGTACTTTCTGTGTGTGATACTTGTAATTGCAACTGTGCGTTCATTAGAAATGAATTCGAAGGAACAAGTGCCATTGAGTTTTAAGGACATCGCCAATACGTGCAGTGCAATACCCTCACCTGAAAATAGAAGCACAAAGAACCTGTTTTGTTGATTGCATTTTGAGGCCATATTATGCGATGTGCACCATAAGGCGTCCATTAAAGGTTGTGTTTTTTCCTGGACCGTGACAACCTTTACCGATGTAAACATTGTCTCACAGTGGGTGTCGCTATGCATCGATGCTTCACAGACACCGATCTCCCGGTGCGTCGAAGAAAGAAAGTTAATTGCTATTCGGAAAAATCAGAGAAAAAAGAAATACAATTTCTGCACATTGAATAAACAGAAAAAGCTATCTGTGTTATCGGGGTTTATCCGTTTTTTGAGAATTTTTTGCATTTAATCAACGTAAAATATCTCCCGGAGATCTTAGAGATACAGCCCGGATTTCTGCGGGTGTGAAAACTTGTCTACGCAAGCAAGCTATGCGGAAAGAGGCTGCTGAGATGCGTGTCATTCCCATCGCATTAAGATTTGAAATGTGATGATAAGCTTGTTAATTACATAACGGGTGCGTATAACCATCAACAACTTGAAACCAGTATCCCAATTAGAAATTGAGCGCATATTTTCAACTTTATTTTAACTATAGAAACCGTTACACTTACGGATTTCAGATCCGGATATCGGTAACAAACAAATTGCGGTTGTCATAAAATGGTATCGTCAAACGGTGCAGAAAAAGGAATTTTAAATGTGCGAAAGTGTTTTGCTGCCGGTTGAGGGACTCTGACTCCAAAGTTTTTTTCCTGATCCAGCAAACGACCATCATTCTTTCGACGTCGCCGTCTGTCACAACTCGAACGCTTTTCTCTTTTTGAGCGATCGTCGGAGGCACGGAAGGAGTGCCGCTGAAAAGCTGACGGGCAATCCCATTTTGAGGGAGCGGATGAGACCGGAATTTTCATCACCATTTAAAGCGACAAATACTCAGAAAAGTCCGGAATATCTAAAGAGGGGTATTCGATCAATGATCATTTGCGGCCAGCCTCAGGAAAAATCGCTGAAACATGGTAGTTTGGTGGCTTCGAAGTTACCAATTGACGTCACCTGCTTGCTTTCGGGAAAGAGGGTGTTGGGCCTCGCGGATCGCAGAGACTCAAAACTGTAGGCCTCGAGGAACTGGAAAAGCACAGCAGCGCATTTCGCGATCAACCGATGAGTCACCGCTTACAGTTCAATGAACCCTGAAGAAGCAGGAACTTTGCAATTTCCTATTCCTGCATGACAAGTTGTAATAAAATAATCTTTTATACCGATATTTTTATGCCTGTCATGACGTCCATGTAACCCCAATTTGATGACTTTTTAAAACTTTCCTGAAATGTGTGACAAAAACATTGCGGAACAGGAATTCTATGGAGTAGCAAGGATTCTCGCGGTACGGGCAAAACACAACAAGGCCCTGTGCACGATGGAGGGACAGACGGACCGCGAGGCAAAGTAGACCACGACGGTAGTGCGAGTCTCGCTTCGTTTGATGAGCCCAGGGCCTCAGTGTACGGACTGCAAAACTTTAAAATAGTTCAGCGCAGTGTTGTCACAAAAATTTGCTCTGCCGTGTACGTGTGGGATTCGATCGGATGATTATAATTCCGTACGTTAAGCAGAGTAGTCTGTCCTCAGTTACCTCCCAACTCAATTTCACTCTTCCTCTGATTTACGTCAGCGTCGGCCTTCCTTAATCGTGCGTTTCATGTTGTAGCTTGATTGATTTCGATCAACAGTTATTGTACTTATAGCCTAACATCACATGAATCAGTTTGACTATACTTGTATCGATGCTGCTCCCACTGTAATCGTCAACAATGATGCGTCGTTAATGTCCCTCGATGAACCCAAGCCGTCTCCCCATGATAGGCTTCTAAGCTCAGCGTCAAGTACAATGACACGGCCCCCTCGTTGTTGCGCAGTATGTGGTGATAGCCCGGCTAAGCTACATTACGGAACTTTAGCATGTTTCGGGTACGTTTTCGGTTTTTTTGATACAACAAACTTGTCACTTGATCAATTATAGATGTAAAGGGTTTTTTCGACGTGCAGTGAAAGAGGGTCGTAATAAGTACGTATGTCGATACGAGAAAAATTGTGTCGTCGACAAGTATGAAAGAAACAGCTGTAGATACTGTCGCTTCAGACGGTGCCTCCAAGTCGGCATGAATCCTGATTGTAGGTTGGCTTCTCACCGACTGCAATTAATCCGCCAATAAATTGGTGTTTTTAGCCGTGAGACCTGACCGCGATCAAGCTGGAAAAACAAAACTAAGCCGCACCAAGAGCAAGCAAATTCTTCAACAAATTAATAGTTTTAAAAGCGAGAAGTTGTGTGATTTGTCCGACGATGACTATTTGCGCATGCTTAGTTCTCAGCAGAGGTTTGCAGACGCCCTCAATTCTACTGAAAAACTACAAACTAATTTTCAGGCAACTCCTTCAAGTTCTTTTAAAAATAGATGTTGAAATCCCAAAAGCAACTCAGTTAATTAATTCTGATTCACTTAATAAGTTTAGTTTAAAAAGTTTGATTAATGAGCGTACTCTTTTTGTGGCGGAACAAGTAAGTTTAGTTATTTATTCAAAACAAACTGTAATGGGATGTCAATTTAGGCCAAGCTTCAAGAAACAAACAGCAATACCCAAGCTGATCAATCGATGACTGCATTATGGCGCATTGTGGAAGTTGTTGATTTTGTCAACAGCATTTGTCGATTAGCTTTAAAGTGCTGTCCGCAAGGATCAGTTACAGTAGAAGACAAAATAGCTATAGTCCAGAATGCTTACACCCGGCTTGTTTTGCTGTCACTGGCTACAATTGGTATCAAAGGACCAGAAAATGATACCAATTTTTTGAAGCCGTTGAGCAATGAGTATGTTATCTGAATGAATTAAAATTCTAAAGTTAAATTTTTGCAGAGACAATTTGCTGTCAATGTCCCTTCTGGCGAACGTTATCAAACCGTTGCAAGCATTGACCGCTTCTCGAACGGAATTGCTCTTGCTTAAATCAATTGTTCTTCTCGATCCGAAGATCCGAGGGATTCGGCCAGCGGCTGGAGATGTCCTTCACGAACTTCGAAACCATGCGAACGATCTTTTAATGCGTTTAATTAAACGAGGTGTAAGCATCTCCAATTCGAGTCAGTCAGCTTACGCAAAATTTGCGAATTACCTTTTGGTTTTACCACCGCTTAATGTAAGTTTGTGTTTCGAAATTTCATAAAATTACTCATATGTTTGTTTGCAGAACATTGCTGATTGTTTGCAAGGTTATCTACAAGCAAAGTACCCTCTTGATGAAAACGTCGCTGTTAACGAATACCATGGAGAGATTCTTCGAACTTTATTCAATCCTGACACTACTGATTATCTGCGTTTCCCGCAGTCTAGCTGTGGACTTTTCAACGTTAACACCTCAATGGCATCACCAATACCCCCACCACAACAACATTCGGTAACACCAAAACCGATGATGCATCAACCTCCGCCGCAAATTATAATTGAAGACAAGGTCCGGACATTTGAAAATTGCAATTGGCAAATTCAATCTTTTGCAACAGCATTTTCCAACTTACAAGTGGGATTGATGTAAAAACGCACTTATACTAAATGCAGTGTTTTCAGGTGCAGACGTACTGTCATGACCCTACTGGGCGAACTACTGCTTCAACGGTGGCGTCACTCATGAATGGTTTTTCGCCGAACAATGTTCCAAACTCCAATGTGCAGTCCGCATGCAATCCGACAGTATCTCCAGCTCTCCCTGTACAATCCCTTACTATGAAGAATAATAATAATAATAACGCGTTGGGTGCAGCAGCTGCTGCATTCTATTCAAACACCGCTACGTCCAAAATGCCTCAACCAAATTTCTATGACTATTCCCAATTGTATCAAAGTTGTAACATGTTTACCGACATGCCTCAAACCTCGATCGCACAGTCGAAGCTTCCACGACCCAATACGCTCGAGTTACAAAATTCCCCGCAAACAATTGGTGTCATTCCCAAGCTACCTCTACAGTTAACAAAGTCCATTGAAGAAATGCTACGACCTGCAGTGCCGGAAGATGCAGCTTCGTGGAATAAACCATTAGCCAAAGACTGGGCGGATAAAGTATCAACGCCAGCATTCAACTGCGATGTAGTAGCCAAATTTTTCCCCGAGTGTACACTTAACCAGAACATGTATTGATACATCCCCGGTGCAATTTATTTTTTTTTACTTTAATAAACATTAAACATTATAAAAAGTAGGATAACTTTGGTAATTTGATAATAAAACGTTTAAAATGCATTTCCAGAATTATTTCTTTATCGCTTTGTTAAATCACGTATAATATTTAAAAATAAACCCTCACATCAGACGGATTTTATTGCTGACATTCCCGATTTTAATACGTTTACGCTTTCTTTTTCGAAGTATTTTTTGTAAAACATGTTGCACTAAAAATGAACAACATTACGAAACGATTATGATTTCATACCCTTTTATACATACTCCACAACTTTTTTAGCTTCTGTAAAAATTGCTAAACCACAAGAGAATTTAAGGTTTACTAGGAAAAAGTTAGTGAATGTCTGTCGTTCAAGTAAAGTACACGAAATAAAGTACATTTAGTATTTTAAGAGCCACGTACTATAGGGTTTGAACTTTCCATTAAAATTACAGTATAATGTTTTAAAACTGTGAATACTAAAAATTATTCTTTTTTGATGTGTAGAAACACCGATTAAAAACATTATTAATAATAATTCACATTAGAGGGTTGTATAACATATCAAGTGAAAATTGAAAGGGTTTAAAGTGATGCATCATTAAAGGGCGGTTAACTGATGAGCGAAAGCATTTTTGTGACAACTTCGGAGGTTGTTTTTTACCATGTTTATTACGTATAGGTATGAGAACACACGCAAAAGACATCGACTGATTTCGATCATATGATATAACATGCACTAATCGGTTTTATTATTTTTAGGGCGTTTGAATTAGTCATTTTAAAAACAAAAAATACTTGTTTTATTTCTTTATCTCGTGAATTTCTAATTTATGTTTCCTCAAACCCTTATGTAGTATAAATACAGCGGAATATTTGGTTTAATGAGTCAAAGTGCTTGTATTTGTTTGAAACATCATTCAAGAAAATGTGTACTGATCAGCTTTTCGTTTTTTTCAGTTGGAGTATGTGTCTTTTGAAGGCAGCTTTAACTTTATTTTTAGACAAAATGCGCTGAGACCATTTGCGTACTAACATGACTTGGTGAAGGCCAGGTCAACCATGAGTCGTCCACATAGTTTGAACACACATGTTATCGCATTGATTGTTTGTCACCAGAGTAAGCGGGACTGTATTTTTTGTTCACACGACGGTGAGGGCCGCCTAAAGCAGTATTCCTCACTGTACAGTTCCAATTGAAGCATTGTCGGTAGAATAGAGGTACCAAAATGAGTGAAGACAACGACAAGGACGACACATACCTTCGGAGTCTCCTCCGGAGCCGGCTGGCTTCAAAATCGAACGGTTGCTGGTAGTGTCGTGAGTGCACAGCCCCCGGGCGTGGAGGTCCTCGCGCAAAAGCGATTTCGGGGCTCGAAACCCCCGCAGTCACAGGAGGAACAAAACCGAGCTCTCGTCCTGCTTGCTACCAGCAACTACGATCGGCTGGTACTACGTTGGTTGTGTGTATGCACTCACTTTAATCGAGCAAGTACGCATTTTCTTGTCGCCCTTCATTCAAAGTAAAGGTCGCCCGCCAACGTCTGATGGTGGTCGATCTGCGCAACTGATGTGCCCGCGGGCAAGCCAACGTTTTCGATTATTGCCATTACTGTTCTCTTGCGCTCGAAAACAGTCTTAAATCAGATTTATCCCCCTACGGACTCATTCCAGGCGTCGTTTAACTATTAGTGGTTTGCCTTTTGCGTGGACTTCCTTCATCCTGTTGTTGTATTTCATGATCGAAGTGCAGCGTTTACCACTTTTCGGGTCGCGTCCTGATTGCCCCTCGTCTATCATGCGTTCTCTTGAAAGGAGACTTCCTCTAATTAGCTCTGACAAAATGAGCAATTTGTTTTTTGACTGATCGGCTTTGTGTATTTAGTTGAAGGTTTCGAACATGTTATCTCCTGACGTCAATTCATCTTTAAATTTTCGAGTTTAAATAAAAATCTATGCATTCTCATTTTACAGAGTCATTTCATCGGGTAATAGGTACATTCGAACGTTAAAAAACACGGAAACGCCTAATGGCGCCTGTTTAGGAAAAAGTTAGGGTTGTTTCGTTTTTCTACACATTTTCGAAGGCTGATTGTTGTTCATGTTGGCTAACAATACGTGGCGCGCCTTCATTTATCAACATTGCGTTTCCTTTTTTGTGTCCCTTCAGTTCCAGCCGTTAAAAAATTTGTTCATTATTAGCATCACAGACCGTCATTGGCAAACAAGCCTTACACACGCAAAATCTGACTGTCACACTACGCTGACATCCGCGTTTTCATCCTTCCTTTGACCTCACGAGCAACATACCAGCTTAATGGTCTAGTTGTGGTTTTGTTACGACGTCGAAGTCTTTTTTCATTCTTTCGTGTCTCAGTTCAAATTACCGGTCTGACCCCAGACTGAATACAATACTTATTTTGAAGACAGAGACTGCATTTGGTTTGGTTTCTGCAAAATGGTAAATCAAGTTCAGGGTTATCGACAGCCATGATTCGACACCGAAATTTCCGTGTGTATACCCTTGAAGGTATGGGTCGGGGTGAAGATGCGCACGTATCGGGGCGCGATGACCATAATTAGGAGACCACACGAAGTCCGTCAAATCAATAACGTAAAATCACCGGTCCCTTGATACCAAACTTTTAAACTTTACGTTTGATTCATTTTATTTCACGTACGTCATATCTTTTTGATGCTAACGGCCTCTGCAGCTTGAGTTATGAAAGTCATTCCAGAGGTCGTTGGCGGCGCTGTCTAGGCCATCAATTTTCAAATACTGTTGAAAACCGCTTTATCCCTTGCGGCTGTGCAATGAAATTTATGTAATAAATGAAGTGTTCACGTTTAGAAGATCACCTGTTTCTCATTGTTCCAGATAATATCTATTCTCAGAGCTAACCGCAAAAATTTACTTTCATCACCCTATGTTTTACCGTTCCCATTATTATGTCGAAACAATGTTCATTTTCAGTTTGAACATTCGCTTGTTTTTTCCTTATTTGACTGGACTTTTTTCCGAGCATTAAATGACCGTCGCACGGTACAAAAGTGGGGCAACACGCGATTGCGCCTCGCCTCAAATGATAAGCCTTAACTGCAACAAACAAATCAATCGTGCTGGTCGTCTCGTCTCTGTGAAATTTAAATGCACATTATTGTGTACAATTTGATTGATTTTCAACGCGTTCTTTTCTCGCGAATAAAAAATAGCTGCCTTTGCAAGAAAGGCGATACTACTTGTTTCATTTATTACAGCTTTCGTTAATGCACAATGAAGAAGCTTAAGCGGCATCTCAGCCAGGCCTTTCGTCCGTCGTATCGGCCCGAAGATGACCCCAACCACTTGGCTGAGACTTTGCACGCAGTTGACATTCGCGACCCCCGAGGGCCATATTACGTCAATCATCGCAACCAAGGTTCCGTCCATAATTTTAGTTTATCTGATTCATTAATCCATCTGGCATGTGTTACAGCTGATGGTACCATCGCTGAGGAGGATAATGTGCCAGCCACTGGACCTGCGGGGATCTACCGTAGACGTGGTTCTAAGGGTCATTGTTACCCCCAAGCTTCCTACATGCCAGATAGACCAACAATCCCGGCGAGACCAGCAAGTTTCTACGGACATGGATCTACAGTATGCGAATATCCGGTAATTTTACTTTTTCCGATACTTTGATCTTACTTCTAACCTGCAGAACTGCGAACCTCAAATACTCATCCGACCGAAATCACGGAGGAACGGCGACACTAAGACAAAACATAAGAGCTTCACTGAACACCTTGTGGGCTCATTGAAGAAGAGTGGAAAACCACTGTTTGGATACCGAAGTAAAGGTATGTCAGTGCATTTCAAAATGTGTGGGAGAGTTTGTTACATGCAACTTCTGGAGTTTTGCCTTTTTGAAATCCCACAAATCAAATGTCAACAAAGAGGAACGGCCGCAGCTCGTTTTCAGCCGAGTTAGCTATGCATGTGACACAAAAAAGTTCCCAAATGGCCAAAAATGTGATTCGCGTGTCAGATCATGGTCCAACCCTCAGGGGAGTGTTGGTAAAAAATGTTCATCTTTCGAACTGACATGGTTAATTTGGGAGCACTTAGGGGAAATAGTCTCGAGCAAAAATGGCGACTCGAACAAATTGCATCTAACATCCTGAGAGGATAACGCGAGGATGTATACACCAGATGTCCTTTGGCAATGACCCCAAGGTTTCGAGAGCGGCAACTCTCTTTTCTATGCACCGAATGCAACAGGCCTAAAGAAACGGCATAATAACAACGAGACAACGGCGCCAGACCTCTCGCATTGCTCAAGCTCTGCACCACGTACTACAGTGACTTCGCCCTAGCGGCGTCGCGCGCCCCCTATTCAGCGGCTGCATGTGGTTTCCCTCCTTGTTTGCCGCTGCCGCCGGCCGCCGCATCGTATTGATTCTTCACCCCTTCCTTCTCTTCTCCCCTCCCTCTGCGTCCTCGTTTGCCGTTGAGCGCATGCGAGTGGTCGCTAGTGACACTTGTCTGCCACCAACGACGAAGCCGGCAGCCTTCCCGGGACTGCATCTGTAGCCGTGGCCATCTGAGCGGATAAGAGTCTGCTATTCATTTTGTCCGCGCTGCCTTCATCCATCTCTAACCCCACCGCGTGCGACTGCGCGTGAAGCTTGCCGCATTTCACTCGTTACTAGTTAGTTAGTTAACTAGGCCGTGCCGGATATCACACCTGTCTACTGTCGTCTGACCCTTGTCGAAATTTATTGAAACGTTGTTCTAATTGGCATTGACAGCGTTACCGTCACCACACCTCCATTCAAGCGGGCGGTGCTTGCTTAGTTCACTTCCGGGGCTGTTTGTTGTGCGTTCTGATGCTTGCCGCCAAAGAAAAGCCGACGTGTTCTTGAGAGTCCGTGCACTGTTTTGAGCATGTCTCGATCTGCTACATTTCACGATTTCTGTAATCCGACGGCGGCTGAAGAGGCGGCGTTTCTTCAAAACGCCCGCCTCGGTAGAGTCTTTCGGGATTTGCCCAGCACCCCTGAGGATGAATTACCTCCGGAAGATGACAGTGAATCTGAGAACGGCCATCGCCGTCGTGGTATTCTTCCGAGCTCTACCTTTTCGTCGTGGCTCCAATTGTTGATGTCTAAAAAACGTCGGAGCATCATGTCTTTTTCGCAACGGCCGCCATTTATGCGACCGTCAGTTTCACTGTGTAAGTATCGGAGCCCATTGAAAAAAAATCTCTCTACATTTATCGGTGAATAGTAATAAAAAAAGGGAATGAAAGGCAAAATTGAGTCTATAAATAGAAAATGCTTTTCACCTCTACAAGCTCCCCCATTTTTGTACTAATGTTTTGATTTATGCTTTCATTTTTAGCTGTTGTGCATGAAACAAGCGCCTTGGGCTCGGATGGCGAAAGCATCGAGGTTTCGCCGTGCACAAGCGATCAAATGTCGACTTCCTCGCAAGGGCACTCTTCTTCCGGTACCAATGGTGACAGCGCGCAAGGTTCCCATCAGCAACGTTACATCCCTAACGTTAAGCTGCGCCAAAAACCGAACAACCGACGGTGGAGTGAGGTACGGTTGCTCATTTTGCTCTTTGGATTCATCCGTCACACATGTCTCCTTTTAGCAAGATATCCAAAAGCGGCTTTCGCTTCCAGCCGACATTAAATTGCCACAAAATGTAGTTGAGAAGCTTAACCGCACACCAACACTCGATAACCCACTGACGCGAAAAAGTCGACGTGCATCATTGGTAAGTTTTTGGTTCCTCGTCAACGAGCATGTCGAACCATGACCCGACATGCCGTAAACACAGTAGCTCGTTTTGCCTAATTGGGCGATTTTCAAGTCAAAAGTGCAGCTTGACAAAGACCCTTTTTTTCAGAGTGAGATAGGCTTTGGTAAGCTCGAAACGTACAAAAAGATGTTTGATCTCGGTGAAGGGACTTATGCAACTGTTTACCTCGGTGAATCATTATTAACGGGAAAGCCAGTTGCACTGAAGGTGAGCACTGCCTAACAACTGATAACCTTGATTCATGCATGACATTTTAGGAAATTCGTCTCGAGCATGACGAAGGGGCGCCATGCACTGCTATTCGGGAAGTTTCCCTCCTACGCAACCTAAAGCATGCGAACGTAGTCACTCTGCATGACATTATTTACACTAACCGTATTCTGACGTTGGTATTTGAATATGTTGAGCATGATTTGCGTGATTATATGGAAGAGGTGGACAACATGATCGTGCTAAACAATGTCAAGCTTTTCTTAATGCAACTCCTGCGCGGCTTGGCTTACTGCCATCAGCGACGGGTACTTCATCGTGACTTGAAACCGCAAAACCTCCTCATTAACAACAATGGCGAGCTCAAGCTCGCCGATTTCGGCCTCGCACGCGCTCAATCCGTGCCGACCAAGACGTATTCAAATGAAGTGGTCACTCTGTGGTACCGACCGCCGGACGTCCTACTGGGTAATTCTATCAACGCGTTTCCGTTGTTCACTAACAAAAGATTTCACAATTGTAGGATCGAAGGAGTACTCGTCACACATTGACATGTGGGGAGTTGGATGCATTCTGTTTGAGATGTTAACACGCAAAGCCATGTTCCCTGGTTCGACAACCGACGAACAACTTAATTTGATTTTCCAACGCCTTGGAGTGCCAACTCAGGAGCGATCTGCATCACTTTTAGAGTCACCGTACTTTAAGCAGTTGAACCTGCCACCATGCAAACCGAAACCACTAATGAAACTGTCTCCACGCATCGATGCACAGAGTGCAGATTTGCTTGAAAAATTCCTTAAGGCAAGTGCAATCGTTAAGACGGCAATTAAAGTTTCTGCTAGAACAGCTCCCAGTACATTTCTAACTAATGATATTTTTGCAGTACGAAGGCCGAACTCGCATTTCTGCTGTCGACGCAATGCGGCATCCTTACTTGGGTAATTTTCCATCGGCTGTATTCAGCCTTGGTGACAACGAGTCCATTTTGTCCGTTCCGGGTGTGCGTTACGTTCCAGAAACGTTTGTGCACACTCGTAACATGTCCATGGTACATTCGTCTGCGAGTATGAACGGTTTCTCCAATCAACCGAAACAACACTTTCAAAAACACACCTAATTAAGTACTCAAAGTCCAAAATCAATGAGTGAAACCAACGGGTAGCCACTCGTCTAATACCAAGTCTTTGATGTAGAGTAACACCAGATTATTTGCTTTCGCAATATTACTCTGTCTATACATAGATGTTCTATCATTCGAATGGTAAAGTTTTTCTTAATGGAAAAAGATATTAAAAATTACATGTGCTTTCTCACTATATGAAATGCTGATGTTCTTTATGTGGTACATACGATTCGAAAAAATATGTTTGCAAAATGAAATTCTCATATGAATGCGTGTGTGTTGTCATGGAAACAAAAACGGAACATGCGGGAGGACTTCGGACATGAAAGAGACGCATTTAATGGTTCCCAGGGGTCCGCATTAACTCTGCCTTCTGCTGTTGTAATTTGTATCCCGTTGCTATGCTCTTAATGGGATAACCAAATATTATTCAGTAACAAAAACCTGGCTATTTTGAGTACGATTAGCAGCCCAAAAAGGCGAAAAGTGAATATCAAGCTGACTCATTTTGCAGGTCCAAATGAGCGACGATGACTTGTTTCTTCCCGAGGTAAGTTATCGCTGACGCATTGTTATGATAAAATAACAAAAACATGCTATGTAGCCACCGCATGATTACTTTTTAATTGAATTTCATAGGATTCGACAACTGGAAATGCCGATTCTGATTTTATAGGCAGCCTATTCGGCGGACCTCGTGCTGCAAAGGTTTGCATTTCACTTTTTGAAACTTGTGGAGAACACAATGGTCGTTGCAGAAGGAGAAAAAAACCGTCGAGGACCTGTTTCGAACGCCATCAACCAGACCGGCCTCGGCTGCTCCATCAACATCGACCACCACAAGCCCTCCTAAAAGGCGTCCAGGCGTGACCTTTCTTGATCCGCCTGTAAGTAGTACGAAAAGCCTTCCTCTTTCCGAGCCAGTCAAAACTGAATCGAGGCCGGCCACAACTGATTTGTTGAACAGTCTGTTTTCTGGAACAACATCCGGAAGCCGACGAACTAGACCAACGTATGAACAACAACGCAGATTTTTTAAACAGATAAAGCTCGTTACAAACTTTGTCGTTCGTTTTCAGTGACGCAGTTGGCAGCGAAACAGCTTCCGTGACTGGCAAAACAACAACTGGTAGTCGAAGACCGACTTCAAGCTCAGGGCTAGATTTTTTGGATTCAAACGAGCCACCACCACCACGGATTGAGCATGCTCCGGCGCCCGCGCCGCTACCACCACCGTAAGCATGGGGACGTTAGCGACAATATTTACCATTAAATTTTAGCCGAAATGATGCTGAAATTGAAACACTGCGAAGGGAAATGTCGACGTTAAAATATGAAAAAGACGAAGACCTTAGAACTATCCGCGATCTACAATCAAAAATATCCGCGCTCAAGGACGAACATCATCGCCATATCGAAGATTTACAGATTGGACACAAGTAAGAAATGCATGGTTGGACACGCATAACCACTGTTCAGGGGACCGTCACTACATGCATTTTTAGGCGAGAAATTGAAGAACTGCAGCGAAAACACAATGAAGAATTGCAACAAGTAAAAAAAGTTGACGAAATACAAGCGGATATTCTGGAAAATGTGAAACAGTATCATAGGTATTACTTTTCACACAGCAGTTCAGCTTAACTTTATTGTTTTAGTGTCTTTGACGATGTGCGAAACTCACTATTCGCAATTCAATCAAACGCAGATGACCTTAAAGGGCAAGTTGAAGCCATCGAAAAAAGAGACGATCAAACTAAAAATGCTGTTGATTTTGCTAATCGGCAAGTAGATGAAGCACAGAATAGGTAAGTCGCAGATTGACGTGCATTATTTGAGCTTTGAAACTTCAGATTGTACCAAGAACTTCAAGAATTTGAACAAAAAAGAGTCAATAGTGTAAAGTTCCTTGAAGAACAGATAGAAAAGCTGACAAGAATATACGAGGATGAAATTGTTACGGTATAAAGAAACTGTTTCGTATGCATTAAAGTCCAGACTTAATTTTAGGGTCGAAGATGGATTCAACATGAAAGGCAGAAACTTTTAGTGGAGAAGAAGGCCTTTCAAGATGAACAAATTGGCATCATCACAACTGTAGAACAGAAAAAAGAAGACTTAGAAGAACTGAAATCGGACTTTCTTAAAAAAGAGCACGATCTGCTGGTGCGGGTAATCAATGAGCGCACTATGTTGACCGAGACGCAACGCCAATTCGAACTGCAACGCAACGCTGATATCATCCGCCTACGAAAGGAAGCGGAAGAACTCGAAGTATGCTTCAATCAAGTTCAAAATGCACTAGTTGCTATCGATGCTCTTCGAAAAGAATATGAACTTAAAAACAAACACGTAAGTGGCAGGCAGTTTATGAGTAGACTGCATCAAACTGCAAACTCTGTTTTCAGATGCAAATGAATATTGAGGCCATAATGGAACACTTGCCAGTTCATATGCAGCGACACTTTCTGCACTGATGGTATAATTGTTAAATTTATTCTTCATTAAAAGAACTCGTAAAACGAATGAAATAACAAAGCGCAATACAAACATAAAATAAAGTTTCAAATATTATAAGAACGATAAATTAATTGTTGAACCAAGTAAATATATACTTATTCTACGATCGCTGGAAGGTTGTCCTTAGATCCTGTTATCGTGAAGTCAAGATTGGACAAAACTCATAGCAACCGATTTTTACTGCTTAGCGGTGGAGAAGAGGGCAGCAAGACCGCCAGCGGCAGCGAGGGAGAGGATGCAGTTGATGGCCGGGTTGAAGGCGCCGAGGATCCAGAAGGAGAGGACGAGGAAGGTCGAGAGGAAGATGATGTTGTTGTAGAAAATGGAGAAGGTAGTAGCTTCGTAGTCGCCGACTTCGCTCTTCCTCCAGAGAATGCGCTGTTCCTTCTCGATCTTGGAGATCTTCTTGTCATCAGCAAACTGCTTAGTGACTTCACGGGCGATAGCATCACCACGCTTGACGATGATTCTAAAGTAAATTGGGTAAAAGGATATATAAAACAGTAATATGTAGACTTACTGATCCTTCAAGAGCTGCTTGGTGTTACGGTAAGCGGTTCCGAGAAGGGTAGAGGCAACAATCACCGAGATGAGCCAAACGATCCACGAGTCGCTGGGTTCCATCTGGTGGATTCCGTAGAACAAGTAGATCGGGCCAAGGGCAACGACGGTGGAGATGGTGTAGAAGACAACATTGCTCTTCTTTGACACATCAGAAGAGAAACCCTAAAAATAATATATTAAAAATGAAACACAAGCTATTTAAAACAAACCTGGAGAAGGATTTCTTCTTCACGCGACAACTTGCCGGCCTTGGACATGTTTGCGCTGGTTTGGCTGTAAAATAGCTTAATTTAATAAAATGTTATTAAGAAAACAGTTTTCGTCGCGCAAGAAATAAGATAAGTTGCGACGAAACGACGACACACCGAACCCACGGGCTTGCGGACGTGGTCAGACTACTCGTCCGAGAGACAACGCCCCTCACCGAACTGCAAGCCTCTATACAACGCGACGCGCAGCGCGTGTCTCGTCGAGAAAAGCTTTCCAACTGGATTGGTAGTCGCTCAAGGGAGACAAATTCTCCAAACGCGTATTTATATCATTAAGTGTCGTCTGTTGCTTTACACGAATACGGTTTTTAGAGATCTGCAATCACAGTGTTTTGAGTATATTTACAAACCAAAATAACCGAATATTTTGTTGTACTTCTTTTATTTGCAAATGTGCAACATTTCATTAACTTTGTCATGTCGCGCTTTTCAAGAGGAAGGCGACCCCTCTCTCAAGTAGTTTCCTTTGGACTTTCTTCGTTTCATACCAGCCGGGAATTTGATAGTAACAGTTTCAACATTTTCTTGGTGTATTTATTATTATGTTTCTAATTTGTTTCAAAACACCTGCCCAGTGTTCGAGTTTGCACAACCTTTTTTAATTATTGGTTTTATTAGAGTTTTTCTTAAAGTCAGTTCAATAAGTATACCATGAAAAAAATATATAACCGAAATATAATCCCGCAACTTTTTTACAATTGAAGAACGAGTAGTCTTCAAAATAAAACTAGGCACTTAAAAAAGTCGGCAATGCTTAGCATTTAGATAAAGCTCAAATATTTGTTTCTGCAAACATCGCAGATACTTGTAATATATAATTAGACAGCTATTGGAATCACTTCTTTTGATTTGTCGTCAGAAGTTTCAGAGTCAGCGTGGTCTTCGACGGGGTCAAGCTAAAAAAGTTTTTCAGTATTGGTAAAAGTTAGTGTTGTACTTACGGCATTAAGTTCGTCTTCCGTATAAATTAAAGGCAGAACAAAATGACGACATGCTATGAACATAATGAAAACAACTGGAAATAGAATTGCCAACTCCGCAAACTGTTTCACTGTATAAATAGTGATGAGCGCAACTAGCTGGAGAAGTCGATAAATGCGGATGCGATTTGCAGGAACCTAGATTTAAACCATTGTTATTACCAGGTTATGTTAGCTCAACTTACATTCATGTCGGTATGCGTATGACGGAAGTGCTTTCCAAAATGCATTGCATTCACAAGTCCTTTAAACAGAGTGCTTTCAATCATGCTTGTAGTTCCGACGTACAGAAAGATTCCGAAGAGGCACGGCACTGCCAAATCATTCAAATATTTTCCCATGAATGTGGTACCGGCGAACAATATCGCCAGACTAATAGTGGTTACACGTTGCTCCACAACATAATCCACTTCTGGTTTTGCGCCAGGTGCAGTTTTCTTCGGATAAGACAATCCTTGGGCATGGGAAAGAGTTTGAACACCGGCAGCGCACATCCATGGCAATCCGAAGATTGACGAGATCAAGGCACAAATTGACATGACAACTAGATCCCAGTTGATACCACCGGTTTTTTGGAACTTGCGGTCCTTTTGTTCCAACATTATCCTTAAACGGTAAAATTCGACTTGCACCTAACTGTGGTTAACTTACTCGCACATAGCTGTTTCCGCAAACTCCAAAACAAACACCATGACACCACCAGCAACCCCAGCAAGTATATGTGCACCAAATCGGTGAGTATCAGTGGTGTTCGGGGTAATCAAGTATCCATGTCCACGCAAAGTGACATTTGTCCATTGTAATGTTTCCGGAATTTCGACAGTATTCAAAACTCCTGGAGATACCATAAAGTAGATCAAAATAGATGTAAGGACCAGTGTAATTAGGATATTGAAGTCGGACAAGTAATTGCGAACCTGGAACTATTATTTGTCCACACAATGACCCATAATTTAACTCACACAACGACCAAGAAGTTCGCTGAATCGAAGTTGGTACAGCACAAATGCAATTCCAAAACAAATAATTACTACCAAAATGGCCATAAGACCAGCGTTGGGACGTGGCAAGTCACATTCAAAGGCAGTGTGCACGGTAATGTTTTTACCCTGTTCGATGAGCTCGGTAAGACACGGATTGGTGTAATCCTTGTAGAATTTGAAACCTTTTGACGGGTTTTCAACATACTCCTTAAATTTAATTTACATCGTAAAAATATTGATATTTTACGTACGTGATAAAGAAAATGCCCGGTTTCCATGACGTAAATTAAAGCAATAAGTGAGCAAAATATTTCTTCGGTGAAACCGGTAATGAATTTGAGCAATCGTGAACCATTGAATGTAACCGTGATAAAACTGCATAAAGCTATAGTAAATCCTGCATAAAGCCGCACCTCCATGTAGTCCAGATTGGCATGTTTGCAAAGCATGAAGAAACTGCCTTCAAAAATGACAATGGGACCGGTAACTGACTGGATGAGCATAGGTTGCACCGAAAATAAACCCCAAACAAGGCCACTGATGGCGGTAGAATAGAAACATTCCATGACACCCATGCGTTGATCGGTAATTTTTTGTAAAATTTTGCCGAAAGCGATAGTAGGCATCAGAAGGCTGAGATAGATTGAAATAGTCGTGATAAGTGCCATTGTTTTTCCATTATTGATGTCTCGAAAATCAGAGATGTAGCGTTGACGCATGTTTCGGAAGTCATTGATGAATCCTTCAAACAGTTGAGGCTTCCGCTCGTACTTGACGTTTAGTAAGCTGTTGACATCGTCATTGTTGGGTTTCAGCTGATCAAAAAATTCTTTGCCTTCCACAATCTTTGGCAAATGAGACTTCTTTGACTTTTTACGTTGTCGTACCTTGCTTCGTCGCACGACTTTTTCATACTCTTCAACTGAGAAAACGTCCGGTGAGTCAATTGACGACGGTGGAATCATTGTCATTTGTTGAAGCACGTTATCGAAGGATCGAAGCATATCCTGACGTGTGCTCAAGTGATATAATGAAGATACAAAATCCTTGTTTGTGCAAAGAGTAGCAAAAACACGTCCAAGTTCAAGATATTCGTTGTTACCCTGCGCCGGTCCGACGATCAAAACAAAAAATCGGACTGGCACACGCTTCTTCGTCAGAAGAGGATCACAAAGTGCATGCTTCAGACGAATAAATATGAACTTTGTGTTTTCGAAAAACCCAGTTCGGCCAACAAGAAGATGAACGCATTCACTACCGTCTGGTGCAGAAGTATCAGCTTCCCAGTTCGAGGATGCATGTGACTGTTCTGATCGCAAAGAATGGAAGCTAGATCCATCCAAAGGTTCCTGTGGCACTGTCAGTAGCGGCTGATACTCAGGGACTTTTTTCACCGGAGAGCAATGCAGGCTGAAAAATGCAAAAAATATACGTCAAAAAACATCTGGCGTATGAAAGGTCGTAAACTAACGCTTCAACACTCGTTCGCTTGTTCGGAAGATGGACATCTGGCAACCCATTTTCTGGAACTTCTCCCTCCGCATGTAAGTGATGACTGAAAGAGTCATAAGGGCGCCGCGGCATTTCTAATGACGAATTGGAATTTTGTTTTTTTGGTGGATCTATCGCACTTGTTGACATGCAACGGCTTGGAGGGTCTCGTTGAAATAGCAAAGCGACGCCATCTCGACCGCTTCCTGTGAGCTTCCGGATCCAATTGTAACGAACTTGGTTGTTTTTCGCATGGCTGTAATCGACTGTTTTGTTTCTATTTTAAAGATGTGTTAATCATACTCTCGTCGAAAGTTTAGAAACGCAACAAGTGCATTTGTATCTTCGTGATTCATGGCACCAAGTGTTTCCAATTCTGTCGCGGTGTTGTGACAGATCTCGCCAAAAGTGGTACCGTCAACATCCAAGGCACACATTGATTGGTCTAAAATGTTTCCCTGATTTTCAAGTTTTTCGATTCGTTAATCACCAGACTCCAAGAGCTTTCGTAGAATCATGACGTTGAGAAACGGAAGAAAGGGAACATGCGGTCGACTCCACATTGTGTCAATGCCCTCGACGCTCTCCTCATACTTGATGTATCGTCCCGCTTCGTGCCACATTCCACCATGATGTTCTGCGTCAAACTTATACAATTGGACAACCACCTGAAACGTCACAGCATGACCAGGTCGCTGGAGCGTGATACCAACCTGGTCAGGGACATACGTGAACGGTGAATGGCTCATGAAGTCAGTAGGGTGGTGTCCACGAAGCATCTTGTGTTGGAGAACGTCGATGTCATGACGAAGATGTTGATTAGTACTAATGTCTTCTATAAAGTATGTTAGTCATAAAATAAATACAGTCATAGAATAAAATGAAAAAATACCAAAATTGGCTACATCAGCGAAAGGTCTTGTTGTTTTGACTTTGAGGATGGAGTGCGTTGGCATGACGAGCTTGTCCAAACTGTCGTATGATGACATCTTGAATTTGACTTTAGTTGGCCTAGCGTCACTATCATAAGAACCCCAAGAGATACTGTCCTCGCCTTCCAGAGGACTGGCACTCCGACACGCATCGGATTCGTCGTCTTCGGCATCAGACTCCTCCCTAACCGCGGGTAACTGGCTAGGACTCTTTGGCAAGGGGAAGCGAGGAGGAGGCAATCCATCCATGCGATCCGCTATGACACGCGAATACATCATATCTATTATGTGAAAAAGTTAAAACTGAAGTGCAAAAGCAAGCAAACTAAAAAGATCACGCACGTCGAGCAACTCAAAACTTCAAGCAAATGAATAATTTAGACATTTTTTCACTGTCAAAAACGGCTTCAAAAAGTGAAGCCTCACCTTTTTTGGGGTTTCTAAAACGGGAAACAATTCGCGGTTCGCGAAAATAAACCAAAACAACTGCAATTTTACCAGCTTTTCAAAAAGCGAGGGTTCACGGCAAACAAACCAACCAAAGTAATGTTACTTCAACATGATCATGTATAATAATTAACTCTTGGTTCATATGACAATTACTACAACCAATTAAAACTCACATCAGACAGTTCACATTAATAGGATTTTCTTATTGGAAAGCGATAGCACACTGATTGTTTGAAAGGACAGTTAGTAAAGAATCATTGAAAGGGCGGTCAGTCATTGAATTAGTCGCCGACGATGAAAGAAGAGCTTACCCCAAACTGCTTGCTCGCGAAATGGCAAGCGCGGTTTAAATACAAGAAGCACCTTAGGTGAGTGAGACGTAAGCGAGAGGCTTGCAACTGGCCAAAATCAGAAGTGGAGTAGCGATCGCTTCGAAAAACAAAACATAGTGGGCATTTTTGTATGAAACATGGCTGTCGTGGCGTGGCATGACCGGCGCATGTCCCTTGGCTGCAAATAAATGTGCAGGGTCAGAGCAGATCTGCCCCAAAGCATCCCATAATGTGCGTTCGTTTCAGATGCAAAACATTAGAAAAAGTGCATTTTTGTTTTTGGGGTAGTCTGAAAGTGCAATGAGGAGGCTCCACAACCGGTGGCAAAGAAAACCGAAATGCAAGCCTCCTTACAAGCCAATCAAAGCTGAATTGACTTTCAAAATTTTGCGTCCTTTTAAAACGCGCAGAAAACTAGGACTCCCCCAGGTTGACATAAACAAATTGAGCGCCAATGGCTGCGGGGTGATGATTAAGCATCGACAGAAAAAAACATGACCCTACTTAAAGCGAGATCAAGCCGGTCTGCAAACACTTCCGCAAAATGGATTGGCCGAAAAAAACATTGTAAAGACGTGAAACAATAGTTATCGATAGGCGGGGATACATCTGGCAGGGGTCGTTTTTAACGATTCAACAAGCTGTTTGTCTGCCAACCTTTACGAAAAAAACTGCCAACATAGTGCGCAGCTTCACCAGCCGTTGCTTTTTGGCGCGCCATGAAACAACAATAGACTGCGTTCAGCTATGCTTGCAGAGGTTGTCAAGTAGTTCCTTTTTAAAAGCAAACCATGTACTTTGCTCGTGTCTGAATCGGTTTTTGGGACATGTTTATTCAAGCTATATTAACGCTCTATTGATCATGCTACTTCCGAAACAGAATAATGAATGGAATCAATATCAAATAGTTCAGATACGTGAAATCCGGCAACTCCGATAAATGAACAATACTCGCTTAAGGCGGTCAAAGGCGTAGTCGCTGGAAAAAAGTGAATAAGGCAAGCTTAATGAAGACTTTGCATACCGAATTGATTGCATTGGCGTTCTTGAACATAATAAAGGTATTCATAATAGGTGGGAAAGGCACAGACGGCAAAAAGACTCAAGGAAAGAAGCCGTATGAGAAATCGAGGCGTTTTCAACTGGGTCTAAAAACAAATCAACAAGCATGAAAAATTAATAAACCAAAAATACAAACATGAAAGCTGCATTTTGTCTCTCGAAAATCCATGATAATTACTGCAACCATGTAGAGCAATGATGTGCAAACAAACCCGAGCATACATAGCTCCGCCATTCCGGGTAGAACTGCAAAATTCTTTATTAAAACTGAAATTAGTTGACAATGTTAACCTTTTCCATCCAAGAATGCATTAAGTATAAATATTTGTGCACCAAAAAATAGTTGTATACATAATAATACTGGTGTCATTTTGTAAATAACCATCATAACAATGCCATCACTTTTCGCATTACCTTCCAACATACGGTATTTAAAGGAACTGTATCGTACAACTGCATGTGCCACTCGTGCCGTCGCTGTGAATAGTAAAGCATATCGAAATACAAGTTTTGTGTACGGCTCAAGTTCAAATCTTTTGAGTAATGACGGATAAAAGCTGGTATCAACGGTTGCATTCTGCAAAAGCGATAAAAGGTGAATGAAAATAGCATAGCTTAGTTTCAACATGACCCTCAAAGGTTATTATTTGTTTGTTTGTTGATCACATGTTTCAGATTACATAAAATCTTAAAAATGTATGACTGCATCATGCTTTTTCTTTTGATTATTTGCACCAACTAAAAGCCGTTGCCGAGTGGAGACGATGTTGTGACGCTTCTATGTTTAAAAAACATAGGAAGCCGCTGAAGCTAGGGATGCGCGCAAAAATTTAAGGGGGCTGACTTACGAAACAATGTGTAGATGTGTAGCCATTCCATACAAGTTTAGCAATAACATTGAAGTCGTCATACGGAATTGGCTTAAATAGACTAAATAATGCCATCGTAAAGCAAAACAAATAAAAACAGCACATTGTTTGTCGACATGTTATTGCAGATACGTTTATTGTTGTTACTGAGGAATGCAACGGCGGAGGACTTTCCATTTCTTTCAACGCAATAGTTTTGAAATGAAATTGAAACGTTCAAACGGTTTCTAAGGCGTGAAATGCAAATGCGATTAAGGTTATGGCGTCTTTTGTTGGTATCATGATCCTTTCGAGTTCAATAAAATTTCATTCAGATGGCATCCCTACAAATTAAAAACCTGTTTTTGATTCAATATCCCTTTGACTAAAAAGTATCAATTATTTTAAATTTATTTAATGTACATTCCACATCATGACACAATAGGAAATTACAAAATGAGGGTTTTGTCTTGTTGTGGGTGACACAGAATATAACTTTTTTCAATTACAAACAGATGAAAAAAACAGTTGTCGAAAGGAAGGCATGTTTTCGTTACAAAATTATTAAAAGCTTTTTTTGATGATGAATAGCAGCGCATATATATAAACGAAGATTTAAACAATGTGCCATTTTGGAAAAAGCAGGATGATTAATGGCACGTTGCTTCAAACGCGTGAAATAATTTCTGTAACGAATGTGCATGCATGATCACCGGCCTCTCTCGCAGCTTCAAGTACTTCCTCGTGGGTTACTTCTACGGAATTGTCGGCGTCAGTGTTGGCGCTGAAAAACAATGCACCGTAGATAAAAAGTCAATGATGCAACAAAAAAGTGAAACAAACATGTTGGTGATCAGCGAGAACCCGAACACTCTGATTCCGCACTGCCTGGCAACGGTAACTTCGTGACATGTGCTCATTCCGAGAGCATCGGCACCAACGGTCTTGAAGAAGACGACTTCCGCGGGCGTTTCGTACTGTGGTCCGCCCGACATAACATAGGTGCCTTCATGGAGAACGATTTTTAAATCTTTGGCGACATTTTGGGCGAGTTGTCTATAAATGTCGTTACATTATTATGATGCTTTTGTTTCGCAGTCCACTAAAGTCAATTCACACTAGACAATGATTAACTTCAATTATCTGAGCATGCATTAAAGACCCCTCAATTGCTCTTATTCGTCTCCATCATGTCTGTCAGAAAAGAAAAACGTGACGGTGGTATTTTTTAGGTGGTACTGGTAAGACAGTAGCGATATGCGTCGTTTGTTCTTGGTGTTATCGCACCACGAGGTCAAAGGTGCAGATGTTAGAATAGTTTCTTGCTCTATCGTCTGTGGGCAACTCACCTTAATTGACGATCATATGCGTCATGGATGGACACAAAGCGTGGCCCAAATCGAGGATCGTTGACTCCTACTAATGGACTGAAACCGCAAAGCCCCGGCATGAAGATGTGGTCTTTGATGAGCATGAGATCACCGTAGTTGAATTTCGGATTGACGCCTCCAGCCGCGTTTGACACGATGAGATTTTTGACCCCGAGTTGGTGCATAAGCCTCACTGGCGTTGCACACTAAAACGTGCGATTGAGGTCAGATAAGGATCACAGCAGGGAATTAAGAGTTTAAAAACACATACCAGGGCAAGATCCATTCCATGCTCATAGGGGTGAAAACGGCCTTGGAGGCAAACCACAAACTTGCCGCCGAGGTAACCAAAGATCAAGTTTCCTTTGTGTCCGATGACTAAAGATAGATAAGGTTGATTTAATTATGTCCCTTTTCAGTATGCCCATGTGCGCGTGCGAATCGAAACTTACCATGAGTCGTGGGAAAACCTGGAATCTGCTTGAACGGCAAAATTTGGGCATCCTTGATGCAATCGCCAATTTTGCCGAGTCCAGAGCCACAAATGATGCCGATCGTTGGGACTTCTTTAAGATCAACCTGTCTGCGCACCGACTCGGTAAGCATAATCAGGTCATCGTAACTTCGAGGACTATAAATAAAAAAGATAACTTATATTTTGATAAGCTGAACTCACTCGAAATCTACTTTTTCGTGGACACCGTTCTGCGTGGTGCCATTGATGCCGTTTGTATGGCCGTTAGTTAGAGGGGTATTGCTCATTGCGTCAACGTGACAAAAGGTAGATGTTATCTAAAATACAGCGACTTATTTTGATCGCGCGACTTTCGTGGGAACCCAATTATAATTACGCGCAACTTGGCAGTGCGCCCACTCGCCCAACAATCGGGGAACATTATTTCCTTCATGTTATCAGTCGACCCGCAGACAATTTACTGACTATGACTTTTCTTCTAAGTATGGTTCAAGTTAGGTAGACGTCGGAAGTCAAAAAAATAACGGACTGAAAGAATTTAGCGAAAACAACGAAATCGAGTGTAAACTTCAAGTTTTCCGAAAAACACAGACAGACAACCTTGACAATTGAATGTACATCGAAATAAAAGCAAGACACGAATTGGTAGACAGTGAATGAGCAACGTAATTCAAATGTCTTTATATACCCCTTCATAACAAAAAGGTCGTCAAATTAAATCCCGACAAACAGGAAGTTTTGATTTAGAGAAGAAATCAGCGAACTTGATGTTCAAGATGTACAATAATTGTATGATTTGATCATTATGGTGCAACAGTAAGACCAGATTGACATTGTTAACCTCTGGTCTGCTCAGTACAAGAGCTCACTTTTGCCTCCAGGAATTTTGTGCATGATTGACCGCCTTTTATTTAAGCTTGCAAGAGCAAAAAACAGTGTTACAAAATGGTGCGACATTTGCACGGGGCGGGTTTAATTACCACCGTATGACCTTAAAATAAAGCTGACGACATCGGCAAGCACTTATGATTAAGGTGGAGCTCGTGATCGCGATATAGACCCCCAGTAGTTTGGTTTTTATAGCAAGACGAGGAGGGGGGTCGTGACTTCTGTGATTTTTACAGCCGCATTACTCCGGAAAAGAAAAGGGTCACACCCGCTATCATTTTTAGTGATAGTAACTGATTTACAGCACGTGATTCGGTAAAAGATCGCGCGAAGTTGTAAGACCGTCCAGAGAGAAAGCGGAAGTACAAAAATTCTTTCGCAGAAGTCAAGAACGCCGCGACGCGCACGCGACAACTTCTATAATAACAGCGTTGACCCGTCGCTTATCGTATATAATCAGCGGCGTAGCAATGGACAAGGGTCAATATAAAAAGAGCTTTTTGAGCACACCGCACGCGTTGTAAGATAACACTCCAAAACAAAGGTGGTCATGATCAAAACGGGTTACATGAGGGTGATGCGACGGATGTGGGATATGACGTCATATGATAACAGTCAACAATCTAATTTAAGAAAAAGTTTATGTCGTGAACAGGCAGTATAGAAATGCTAAGCACAAAAAAAAACGCGAGTAACCTTTTAAGTTGCCGCAGAGTGGTAGTGATACACCCGTGATGCGGAAGAGTACTCTTTAGAAAACACCTACGTTTTATTGCCCTGTTAAACCAATGATAAGCTTCACACACAGTGGGCACTGTGGGAACCGGACATGCGCGGTGGTCAGATGGTTTTTTTCTCAAGTGCAAATAAATACCTACCTGGTGGTTGATAGATAATGTTTCTTATTCGACTCAGATAAGAACCCCACCAAAGAAACGAAGAAGATCACCGAATGGCGAAGCTATGATACTCCGCCTTTTGGTGACTACACGACAATGGTACAAACAGACGACCACGTGTGTATAATGAAGCGGGTATGAATCCCCCGATGTCAATGACAAGTGAAAAAAAATCTGTGTTCTCGTGCTACGATCGGCATAAACCGCCAAAAGACATTCGTCAAACTAAAGGTTCCTGTTTTACTTGTTGTTTGCTGTCTTTTGTATGTTTTGCGGAATGAAAATACGATTTAAAATAAAACAGAGCTTTATAAATAAAAGAAACATCAGGTAAGAGGATTATCACATCATAGATTAAGGGTAAGTCAATAAATAGGTTCAGTCAAACGTTAATGTACGTGAATGCACGTTACAAGAAATTTGCGATACTTGCTACCGACGTACGTTGTCGCCACAGCAAGTTGAGGATTACATCAACCCTTGCCAATTAGGCTTTCATAGGAAACATAGGACCCTGCAATTGCGGAATCATAGCCGGCGCCATTCGTTGTTGAAAGGGCAATCCTGATAAGCCAGGCGAGAATCGAGCCTGGGTCATAAGCGGTCCGTATACAGCTGACTGTGCTTGTCCATTCGATTGTTGGTACAAGTTTGCGAGGGCTGCGTTCGAGTTACCATTCGAGTTAGATCCAGAGCAGTTACAGTCGAGGCCATCAGCCATGGACAACATTTGGGCTGAAAAGGTGCGTTAAAAGTGCACATGTTTTTAAAGTGCGATATGTCTCACCAAATTGTTCGAAAGCCGAAGCACCCTGTTGTTGGCGGCGCAATTGTTCCTGAAGTCGCCGAATTTGCTCGTTAAGTTGCTGAATCTGCTGTTGAGCTGCAGCATTTGGGTCAGTCGGCGTATTGGTATTTACAGTGGCACCAGCTTGTTTGGCAGTGCACTTGCATTGGAAGTCAAAATTAACTACTGAAGCGTCTGAAAAGGACTACGATAAAAGTGCATTTTTGGTTCATTTACTCACCGTTGCCTCCAACGTTGCCATTAAGGTTGTTTCCGTAAGGGTACTAAAATTCGAAATTAACAAAATGTATTTTGTAAGAAAAAGCAAACCTGCATGCGTTGGGCCATAAAGGGGTCAAGCTGTTCTTGGATTTCGACCTTTTCCTCTTCGGCCACCTAAAATTACCTTTGATCTTTGTATTTTATTTATCATCATCAGAACAGACCGTAGAAACAGCCAAGGCAACACAGATAATAACTTGGCAGAAGCAATTCATCATGACGAATTTCGACATTTTTCAACCAAAAGTGAAAGTATTAAAATGGTTTTTTATGTGGTAGAGAAACCAGTGCAGAGTGAAAACTGAGTCGGTCATCGCAATTCCACGGCCATTTTATAAGTTTGGGGTTGAATAGCCTGGATAACCTAGATTTGAACAAAAAACTACGTTGAAACCTAGACATAGTTGTTTAATGCGAAAAAACTCGGCTAAGCTTTCCGCCGCCAGGATTATAGAGAAGTCGTTCCACGTCTTTTTCCTCGTCATTTTTTCCAGACTCAAAACTTTTGAAATATGCTATGGAACACCTTACAGCTGGTTTGTTTAACAATAGGCACATGTTGTGTTAATCTTTTGCTTTCATGGTTATGGAATGGTTCGTGAACATTCCGAGTGACCTTCCAAATGTTTCAACACTATGATACTATTTTTCACCAATTACAAAAATCTTTGTTTAGACAGTTTTGTCCTTGTTTTTTAAAACTACTGATAGGTCACATGCAATGTTGTATTTTTCACAATGACGTTGCGATTCCAGGCATTCACATTCAAAATTTTAATGAAAAACTGGTGTTGTCGTGTTTGCGTTTTTTGACAATGATTCAGCACCAACTACTATGTTCAAAAGTTCTTATTGAAAAACAGGATAGCTTGCCAAAAAGTAAATTAACAAAATGAAACAACTACATAAAAAATTATAGCAACCATCGGACATTAGAGATGCAAAAAAGGTAAAGCACTTTTCCGAAGTCGAACGAACATTCGCATCCTTTTAGAAGCCGTATCTATATTGTTAGCTGTTTTTACTCTAAATACTTGAATAAATTTTGTTAACCATTCTCAATTAATTTTTGGCAAATTTTAGTTCCATTTTAGGGGATTTTGAATAAAAATCGGGTAGGTAGTAGAACAGTATCACAAAAAATGTATGAACTGTTTGCGATAGATATCATGAATTAATCGGAAAAATTATTGTAATTACGTGAAAACACGTAAACAAGAGTCTATTTAACAAATAGTTTGTCTGAAAAACAAGTCGAAACCGATAATAGAAATGTCAGAGGGGCGAAAATGAGTCCAAGGGGCGCCCGGAATCGGTTTAAATTGAGTGTTTATCGTTGCTAACAAAGTGTCAGAAACACTGATGTGAGTTGACGACGCGGCTCCGTTTCGCGTTGCACTGGAAGTTTGCTCCCTCAACCCATCTACAAAGAATTCAAGAAAACTGGGTAGATATGTTTATTTAAAGCATTGAAAGAATTTGGTAAAGCTGTGAAAAAAGGTAATAATAATTGCAAAATAATATTATTTCAGTTTACAGAAAAGCATTAGAGCCAAAATAGAAAGTTATTGACGACTAAAGAGTTGACAGGCATTAATAAGCCACTGATTCCATGCAAGAGCATCCATTTGCATTCGCAGGGTTTGAACTTGAGGCGGTTGGATGATCGGGACTGGCATGGGAAGAGTCGGCATCGACGGCATTGTGGTAAGGTTCATCTGGGTCAGGGCAACAAGGCTCATGAGGTCCATGTTGAACGGCAAAGTGTTATCAGAAGGTGCCGATAAAGTCGAAAAGTTAACAGACTCCTCAGACGTAGCCGATGAAATACTGGTAGGTGTCGATGCCGTCGATGTGGATGCAGACGTCGGCTGACTCAGAATGGAATCGACGGAAAAGGAAAGTTCGGCACTGGATTTCGGGACTGTCACTGTGTTTTTCTTAATTGACTTGACGTTCCGCGGTGCGATCAAGCCTGTTTTACGGTAGTGCAGGGTGATCTTTGACACGACACCATGGGTTAGCTTCATGGCTTTGGCGATTTCGGTAACTCTGAAAAACAATATTTATCAATGCTCACATTAGAAATAAACTCAGAAAGCCTCACTTTTCTTTTCGGATATACCGTTGCACAATTTCAGCTCGAACTTCCATTGAGAGCGACTTTCCTGTGGCATAATATCCGCCGTTTTGGTTTTGCTTCATGTTGAGGGCAGAAGACATGATGTATAACAGTAATGTGAGTAAACTGATGGAATGGAGACCAATCATGGGGTTTTTATGTGGTAATGTTCGACACCGCAATAGTCATGGATCAATGGATCATGCTTAGCTACCATGTTCTAAGGGTGTGTGATAGCGGCTAGATCAAACGGCATCCATTACGAGGCTGTGTTGTTCTGCGCGCGCAAGCCTATTAGCCATGTAAACAGGCTGTGCAACACGACCTGGACAGATATGTCTTCCGGCAGGCGCGCGCGCGCGAAACTACGATGGCTCAGTGACTTGAGTTCGTCATATCTGGGAATTGCAAGTGTCATGGACGTGTGAGAACAGCCAAAGAGGGCATCATGCTATAGGAGTCACTCATGATTGATTGACAACAACCACTTGTTTTATCTGTTATAATCAACTGTAAGTACACACCAAATTTTTTGGTCCCGTTCGAAGGTGGAATCGAAGCAACTTTAGCCGAAGTATGCGTTCTGAATTCGTAACAGAACTAACAAGAACAGATTCCCCGCCGGAGGCGACTTCAACGTTTGCCAATACATTACAAACACAGGTCTCAATGAAAATGGCAGTCAACGCAGAACAAAATGACGTCTGACACGAAGCATCTACTCAACGTTCAAGTATTGGATGTCCCGCTTTCATGCAAAATACCCCCAAATCAAACATTAACGGCGAATTTAGAACAAAAAAAGTCACAATTTTATCCAAAACCGGGGTATACAATAGTGTCTATCAAGTTGTAAACTTGAAACACGCTATGATGTGCTGCCAATATAAGCGTTGAATCACATTAGTCTCATAAAGCAAATGGAAATCAAAATTTATTGAATTTACTATTGTGTAAAAACAAAGCAAAATAGTCATAACTTCAAGCAATCTTTGCCAGGCTTATCAAAGTATTCCAATTACAAAGTTGCTGAAATCGAGGGCGCCTATATGCTGGGCCTATCCATGGATTGTTTCATGGCGCGAGGGTCCGCGGACTGTCGAGACTACGAGAGAGCCATTCTCTCGACGGTTGCACGTGTACACCCTTACACACTTTTGCTGCCCCACAGCGAAAGTTGCACCCTCGTCCACTCCTACTCACTTTACCTCCCCCGCAACGAAAGTTGCACATTTGTCATCATCGACCCCTTTGCTTTTCCTACTGCGAAAATTGTACTTGCGGACACTTCGCCCTCATCTTCCTTCCCAGCAAACGTTTGGAATCTATTTAGTCATCGTTTGGGGATCCTGGAGGGGTCAAAGTTGTTGAAAAGGGTGATTTTACGGCTCATTTTGACTAAAATGTCTCCGTAATCGTACACTTTGCATCTACCAGATGTGTTTTGCATGAATGCGATGAAGCCAACGTTGACATTGGTTCATTGCAAAGGCTTAATTACATCATTGGGGCTTGCCTTCAAGTCGGATTCTTGCTATTTCCGAAGATTACGGATAAATAAACAATGTTGAACCGTACCTTTGACATTATGATGCTGAACTGGAGCACTTTTTGTACACAAACTTCAACTGAATTATCACAAAATGCAAGTTATGCCAACCCCAACCCTCTCCACGACTGCCATGAGTCATGATCAAGTCCTTGGAGGGGTTCAGAAACCCCGAAAGTCCATCTGTTTTGGTGGGTAATGGCGAAAGTTAAAATGAAAGTACATTGAAGCCAGCGACATTGAAAGAAATGTGATAAGTGGCTCTCAGGCATCTGTCTCAACCACAATGCAACCGATCTGTAGTGGTTCAGATGCCTGAATCTAGTGTTTAAAGGCTGATAAAAGAACCACAACGGACTTTGAATCCGATTTAGAGCGAACTATGATCCGAATCCTGAATTCGGCCATCGGAAATCATGTTCGCGGATCTTTCGACCAGTAAATCTTATCAATTTTAACAAAAAAATCACGAAAATGCACAATTTTTGCAACTACCAGAACTTTAAAGTGGCAAGTTTAGCCGAAAATAGTTCTGGTAGCTTGTCCAATACTGTTATTTCGAGTCTGAGTCTTCAGAATCCTCGCTTTTTTTTGTTCAAAAACACCAGAATTGCACCCGTCGATAGGTGGATTCAGGGCTACAGGCGTCAAAAGCTGAACGATTTGCAAGTAAAGGCCATTCAAAAGCCAGATTACGGTGACCGAACCCCCTGAGGCACCGTTTCCTACCCCAATCCTACTGATCTGGGGAGGATCCGGCGGCTGTTTTTTGGAAATTTGAGGGTCTGGAAAAACAATTAAACAAAAAACAAATTGAAAAAACTATAGTTATGGACTACGTAATGATTAATAGAGGTAAATGGAGCATAATTAGGTGCATATTTTCCATTTGAGGGGCATCGATGTGTCACGCCGGAGCCCATTGTTGGTTTCGAACGATGACGAGATCGCTTATATGACGGGCATTAAGGAGCTTTCATCAGTAGCGCGAGAGTGGCCCGGCTCTCGAGACAACGAGAGAGATCAACTCTCGTCAGAGGCAGGAATAATGCGTCCTCAGACAGGCATTGAGAAAACCGTATGTTATGTAACGGAAAATGGACGTAGCCACTTTTCGCTTTTAATAATGTTAGAAAATAACAGTAGCGATCATATTCCATCAAAATGTTGCACATGTATAAAGAAATTTATCCTTTTTTTGCAAAAGCTACATAAGCGGGCCCAGTTCAATGGATCATGTGCAAAATGTATCCGTTGAAGTCGTGATAAATTTGAAGTTATTGATCGCGAACGAAGCCTGGCGGTCTTCTGATCAGCAATCTTATCGTTTTTTACATTCCGATCTCTCAGAATCCGCAATTTTTCATGAACTACACGGAAACTGCACCAGTTGAATGGAGGGATTCTCGTGGAAATTCGATTAGGAAACCCATTATAGGGTTGAACTTTCCTGTCATACATGTCAATTAAACTCATTAACATTAACAAAACTAATTGGGCAAACTCTTCCTGGCGATATCATCCAGATTCTTTGCATATTCCATTAAAAAAGCCAAAGTTTCATCCGAAACTGGGAAATCGCACATGCTGGTATGTGGATTTCGGCGGCTACAAAGTGCAAACTGGGCATCAGAAACCTCAAAATCAAGATTCCCAGGACCCTGCGATCTTGGAATGACCAACTTAGTGTCTTAATTAGGATTGCCGAAGGCATTGCATTCCAAAATTTTGTATTTATCGCCCCCACATAATGCAATTCATGAGCAGAACTCATGCAAACCTTATTTTTGGGGTTTTAACATACAGTAGACTGTGTTAGCAACGCCCAGATACTCATTATCTGCGCCCTCCTGACAGAATCAATCCCTATTTCGACGGGTCTGTCAGTCCAGATTTATCAAAAAGTAACTTTTTACCACTCAGATGTCACAAATTGTCCCCCTGGGCATATTCATTTGTCCCTCTTCAACATTCAGAATCCAATCCCAGACCGCCAACAACATTGCGCGGTCCATGGTGGGATTCCGAACCCCAAACTTCACAAATACCCATTGCTTTTGTAAAATGGCGACCGCAAGGTTACCTTCATTGGCTTATCAGAAAGCCTTTTACAACTTTTAAGTCCCATTTTTAAGTTAAAAACCATTAAAAACGAAGCAAAAACGGCGAACTTAAAACGATAAAAGTCACAAGTTTACCCAAATTCGGGTTTACAAGTATTGTAAACCGTTTCATTGACGCCATGATGTGATGCCAAGTTGACTTTGGATCACATCAGTCTCAGAAACCATACAAATCAAACTCATTGGAATCAAGAATTCATTAATTTAATCAAAATTTGAATTGAATTTGAGTAGAAAAAGCAAAAAAACACTATAACTTCGGGCCAACTTTAACCCTAATTATACCAGAAGGCTTTCGTAGCTGGTGAAAGGGATTGTACCTATATACGGTAGGCCTTCCAAGCATTCCAATTACAAAGTTGCTGAAATCGAGGGCGCCTATATGCTGGGCCTATCCATGGATTGTTTCATGGCGCGAGGGTCCGCGGACTGTCGAGACTACGAGAGAGCCATTCTCTCGACGGTTGCACGTGTACACCCTTACACACTTTTGCTGCCCCACAGCGAAAGTTGCACCCTCGTCCACTCCTACTCACTTTACCTCCCCCGCAACGAAAGTTGCACATTTGTCATCATCGACCCCTTTGCTTTTCCTACTGCGAAAATTGTACTTGCGGACACTTCGCCCTCATCTTCCTTCCCAGCAAACGTTTGGAATCTATTTAGTCATCGTTTGGGGATCCTGGAGGGGTCAAAGTTGTTGAAAAGGGTGATTTTACGGCTCATTTTGACTAAAATGTCTCCGTAATCGTACACTTTGCATCTACCAGATGTGTTTTGCATGAATGCGATGAAGCCAACGTTGACATTGGCTCATTGCAAAGGCTTAATTACATCATTGGGGCTTGCCTTCAAGTCGGATTCTTGCTATTTCCGAAGATTACGGATAAATAAACAATGTTGAACCGTACCTTTGACATTATGATGCTGAACTGGAGCACTTTTTGTACACAAACTTCAACTGAATTATCACAAAATGCAAGTTATGCCAACCCCAACCCTCTCCACGACTGCCATGAGTCATGATCAAGTCCTTGGAGGGGTTCAGAAACCCCGAAAGTCCATCTGTTTTGGTGGGTAATGGCGAAAGTTAAAATGAAAGTACATTGAAGCCAGCGACAATGAAAGAAATGTGATAAGTGGCTCTCAGGCATCTGTCTCAACCACAATGCAACCGATCTGTAGTGGTTCAGATGCCTGAATCTAGTGTTTAAAGGCTGATAAAAGAACCACAACGGACTTTGAATCCGATTTAGAGCGAACTATGATCCGAATCCTGAATTCGGCCATCGGAAATCATGTTCGCGGATCTTTCGAACAGTAAATCTTATCAATTTTAACAAAAAAATCACGAAAATGCACAATTTTTGCAACTACCAGAACTTTAAAGTGGCAAGTTTAGCCGAAAATAGTTCTGGTAGCTTGTCCAATACTGTTATTTCGAGTCTGAGTCTTCAGAATCCTCGCTTTTTTTTGTTCAAAAACACCAGAATTGCACCCGTCGATAGGTGGATTCAGGGCTACAGGCGTCAAAAGCTGAACGATTTGCAAGTAAAGGCCATTCAAAAGCCAGATTACGGTGACCGAACCCCCTGAGGCACCGTTTCCTACCCCAATCCTACTGATCTGGGGAGGATCCGGCGGCTGTTTTTTGGAAATTTGAGGGTCTGGAAAAACAATTAAACAAAAAACAAATTGAAAAAACTATAGTTATGGACTACGTAATGATTAATAGAGGTAAATGGAGCATAATTAGGTGCATATTTTCCATTTGAGGGGCATCGATGTGTCACGCCGGAGCCCATTGTTGGTTTCGAACGATGACGAGATCGCTTATATGACGGGCATTAAGGAGCTTTCATCAGTAGCGCGAGAGTGGCCCGGCTCTCGAGACAACGAGAGAGATCAACTCTCGTCAGAGGCAGGAATAATGCGTCCTCAGACAGGCATTGAGAAAACCGTATGTTATGTAACGGAAAATGGACGTAGCCACTTTTCGCTTTTAATAATGTTAGAAAATAACAGTAGCGATCATATTCCATCAAAATGTTGCACATGTATAAAGAAATTTATCCTTTTTTTGCAAAAGCTACATAAGCGGGCCCAGTTCAATGGATCATGTGCAAAATGTATCCGTTGAAGTCGTGATAAATTTGAAGTTATTGATCGCGAACGAAGCCTGGCGGTCTTCTGATCAGCAATCTTATCGTTTTTTACATTCCGATCTCTCAGAATCCGCAATTTTTCATGAACTACACGGAAACTGCACCAGTTGAATGGAGGGATTCTCGTGGAAATTCGATTAGGAAACCCATTATAGGGTTGAACTTTCCTGTCATACATGTCAATTAAACTCATTAACATTAACAAAACTAATTGGGCAAACTCTTCCTGGCGATATCATCCAGATTCTTTGCATATTCCATTAAATAAGCCAAAGTTTCATCCGAAACTGGGAAATCGCACATGCTGGTATGTGGATTTCGGCGGCTACAAAGTGCAAACTGGGCATCAGAAACCTCAAAATCAAGATTCCCAGGACCCTGCGATCTTGGAATGACCAACTTAGTGTCTTAATTAGGATTGCCGAAGGCATTGCATTCCAAAATTTTGTATTTATCGCCCCCACATAATGCAATTCATGAGCAGAACTCATGCAAACCTTATTTTTGGGGTTTTAACATACAGTAGACTGTGTTAGCAACGCCCAGATACTCATTATCTGCGCCCTCCTGACAGAATCAATCCCTATTTCGACGGGTCTGTCAGTCCAGATTTATCAAAAAGTAACTTTTTACCACTCAGATGTCACAAATTGTCCCCCTGGGCATATTCATTTGTCCCTCTTCAACATTCAGAATCCAATCCCAGACCGCCAACAACATTGCGCGGTCCATGGTGGGATTCCGAACCCCAAACTTCACAAATACCCATTGCTTTTGTAAAATGGCGACCGCAAGGTTACCTTCATTGGCTTATCAGAAAGCCTTTTACAACTTTTAAGTCCCATTTTTAAGTTAAAAACCATTAAAAACGAAGCAAAAACGGCGAACTTAAAACGATAAAAGTCACAAGTTTACCCAAATTCGGGTTTACAAGTATTGTAAACCGTTTCATTGACGCCATGATGTGATGCCAAGTTGACTTTGGATCACATCAGTCTCAGAAACCATACAAATCAAACTCATTGGAATCAAGAATTCATTAATTTAATCAAAATTTGAATTGAATTTGAGTAGAAAAAGCAAAAAAACACTATAACTTCGGGCCAACTTTAACCCTAATTATACCAGAAGGCTTTCGTAGCTGGTGAAAGGGATTGTACCTATATACGGTAGACCTTCCAAGCATTCCAATTACAAAGTTGCTGAAATCGAGGGCGCCTATATGCTGGGCCTATCCATGGATTGTTTCATGGCGCGAGGGTCCGCGGACTGTCGAGACTACGAGAGAGCCATTCTCTCGACGGTTGCACGTGTACACCCTTACACACTTTTGCTGCCCCACAGCGAAAGTTGCACCCTCGTCCACTCCTACTCACTTTACCTCCCCCGCAACGAAAGTTGCACATTTGTCATCATCGACCCCTTTGCTTTTCCTACTGCGAAAATTGTACTTGCGGACACTTCGCCCTCATCTTCCTTCCCAGCAAACGTTTGGAATCTATTTAGTCATCGTTTGGGGATCCTGGAGGGGTCAAAGTTGTTGAAAAGGGTGATTTTACGGCTCATTTTGACTAAAATGTCTCCGTAATCGTACACTTTGCATCTACCAGATGTGTTTTGCATGAATGCGATGAAGCCAACGTTGACATTGGCTCATTGCAAAGGCTTAATTACATCATTGGGGCTTGCCTTCAAGTCGGATTCTTGCTATTTCCGAAGATTACGGATAAATAAACAATGTTGAACCGTACCTTTGACATTATGATGCTGAACTGGAGCACTTTTTGTACACAAACTTCAACTGAATTATCACAAAATGCAAGTTATGCCAACCCCAACCCTCTCCACGACTGCCATGAGTCATGATCAAGTCCTTGGAGGGGTTCAGAAACCCCGAAAGTCCATCTGTTTTGGTGGGTAATGGCGAAAGTTAAAATGAAAGTACATTGAAGCCAGCGACAATGAAAGAAATGTGATAAGTGGCTCTCAGGCATCTGTCTCAACCACAATGCAACCGATCTGTAGTGGTTCAGATGCCTGAATCTAGTGTTTAAAGGCTGATAAAAGAACCACAACGGACTTTGAATCCGATTTAGAGCGAACTATGATCCGAATCCTGAATTCGGCCATCGGAAATCATGTTCGCGGATCTTTCGAACAGTAAATCTTATCAATTTTAACAAAAAAATCACGAAAATGCACAATTTTTGCAACTACCAGAACTTTAAAGTGGCAAGTTTAGCCGAAAATAGTTCTGGTAGCTTGTCCAATACTGTTATTTCGAGTCTGAGTCTTCAGAATCCTCGCTTTTTTTTGTTCAAAAACACCAGAATTGCACCCGTCGATAGGTGGATTCAGGGCTACAGGCGTCAAAAGCTGAACGATTTGCAAGTAAAGGCCATTCAAAAGCCAGATTACGGTGACCGAACCCCCTGAGGCACCGTTTCCTACCCCAATCCTACTGATCTGGGGAGGATCCGGCGGCTGTTTTTTGGAAATTTGAGGGTCTGGAAAAACAATTAAACAAAAAACAAATTGAAAAAACTATAGTTATGGACTACGTAATGATTAATAGAGGTAAATGGAGCATAATTAGGTGCATATTTTCCATTTGAGGGGCATCGATGTGTCACGCCGGAGCCCATTGTTGGTTTCGAACGATGACGAGATCGCTTATATGACGGGCATTAAGGAGCTTTCATCAGTAGCGCGAGAGTGGCCCGGCTCTCGAGACAACGAGAGAGATCAACTCTCGTCAGAGGCAGGAATAATGCGTCCTCAGACAGGCATTGAGAAAACCGTATGTTATGTAACGGAAAATGGACGTAGCCACTTTTCGCTTTTAATAATGTTAGAAAATAACAGTAGCGATCATATTCCATCAAAATGTTGCACATGTATAAAGAAATTTATCCTTTTTTTGCAAAAGCTACATAAGCGGGCCCAGTTCAATGGATCATGTGCAAAATGTATCCGTTGAAGTCGTGATAAATTTGAAGTTATTGATCGCGAACGAAGCCTGGCGGTCTTCTGATCAGCAATCTTATCGTTTTTTACATTCCGATCTCTCAGAATCCGCAATTTTTCATGAACTACACGGAAACTGCACCAGTTGAATGGAGGGATTCTCGTGGAAATTCGATTAGGAAACCCATTATAGGGTTGAACTTTCCTGTCATACATGTCAATTAAACTCATTAACATTAACAAAACTAATTGGGCAAACTCTTCCTGGCGATATCATCCAGATTCTTTGCATATTCCATTAAAAAAGCCAAAGTTTCATCCGAAACTGGGAAATCGCACATGCTGGTATGTGGATTTCGGCGGCTACAAAGTGCAAACTGGGCATCAGAAACCTCAAAATCAAGATTCCCAGGACCCTGCGATCTTGGAATGACCAACTTAGTGTCTTAATTAGGATTGCCGAAGGCATTGCATTCCAAAATTTTGTATTTATCGCCCCCACATAATGCAATTCATGAGCAGAACTCATGCAAACCTTATTTTTGGGGTTTTAACATACAGTAGACTGTGTTAGCAACGCCCAGATACTCATTATCTGCGCCCTCCTGACAGAATCAATCCCTATTTCGACGGGTCTGTCAGTCCAGATTTATCAAAAAGTAACTTTTTACCACTCAGATGTCACAAATTGTCCCCCTGGGCATATTCATTTGTCCCTCTTCAACATTCAGAATCCAATCCCAGACCGCCAACAACATTGCGCGGTCCATGGTGGGATTCCGAACCCCAAACTTCACAAATACCCATTGCTTTTGTAAAATGGCGACCGCAAGGTTACCTTCATTGGCTTATCAGAAAGCCTTTTACAACTTTTAAGTCCCATTTTTAAGTTAAAAACCATTAAAAACGAAGCAAAAACGGCGAACTTAAAACGATAAAAGTCACAAGTTTACCCAAATTCGGGTTTACAAGTATTGTAAACCGTTTCATTGACGCCATGATGTGATGCCAAGTTGACTTTGGATCACATCAGTCTCAGAAACCATACAAATCAAACTCATTGGAATCAAGAATTCATTAATTTAATCAAAATTTGAATTGAATTTGAGTAGAAAAAGCAAAAAAACACTATAACTTCGGGCCAACTTTAACCCTAATTATACCAGAAGGCTTTCGTAGCTGGTGAAAGGGATTGTACCTATATACGGTAGGCCTTCCAAGCATTCCAATTACAAAGTTGCTGAAATCGAGGGCGCCTATATGCTGGGCCTATCCATGGATTGTTTCATGGCGCGAGGGTCCGCGGACTGTCGAGACTACGAGAGAGCCATTCTCTCGACGGTTGCACGTGTACACCCTTACACACTTTTGCTGCCCCACAGCGAAAGTTGCACCCTCGTCCACTCCTACTCACTTTACCTCCCCCGCAACGAAAGTTGCACATTTGTCATCATCGACCCCTTTGCTTTTCCTACTGCGAAAATTGTACTTGCGGACACTTCGCCCTCATCTTCCTTCCCAGCAAACGTTTGGAATCTATTTAGTCATCGTTTGGGGATCCTGGAGGGGTCAAAGTTGTTGAAAAGGGTGATTTTACGGCTCATTTTGACTAAAATGTCTCCGTAATCGTACACTTTGCATCTACCAGATGTGTTTTGCATGAATGCGATGAAGCCAACGTTGACATTGGCTCATTGCAAAGGCTTAATTACATCATTGGGGCTTGCCTTCAAGTCGGATTCTTGCTATTTCCGAAGATTACGGATAAATAAACAATGTTGAACCGTACCTTTGACATTATGATGCTGAACTGGAGCACTTTTTGTACACAAACTTCAACTGAATTATCACAAAATGCAAGTTATGCCAACCCCAACCCTCTCCACGACTGCCATGAGTCATGATCAAGTCCTTGGAGGGGTTCAGAAACCCCGAAAGTCCATCTGTTTTGGTGGGTAATGGCGAAAGTTAAAATGAAAGTACATTGAAGCCAGCGACAATGAAAGAAATGTGATAAGTGGCTCTCAGGCATCTGTCTCAACCACAATGCAACCGATCTGTAGTGGTTCAGATGCCTGAATCTAGTGTTTAAAGGCTGATAAAAGAACCACAACGGACTTTGAATCCGATTTAGAGCGAACTATGATCCGAATCCTGAATTCGGCCATCGGAAATCATGTTCGCGGATCTTTCGACCAGTAAATCTTATCAATTTTAACAAAAAAATCACGAAAATGCACAATTTTTGCAACTACCAGAACTTTAAAGTGGCAAGTTTAGCCGAAAATAGTTCTGGTAGCTTGTCCAATACTGTTATTTCGAGTCTGAGTCTTCAGAATCCTCGCTTTTTTTTGTTCAAAAACACCAGAATTGCACCCGTCGATAGGTGGATTCAGGGCTACAGGCGTCAAAAGCTGAACGATTTGCAAGTAAAGGCCATTCAAAAGCCAGATTACGGTGACCGAACCCCCTGAGGCACCGTTTCCTACCCCAATCCTACTGATCTGGGGAGGATCCGGCGGCTGTTTTTTGGAAATTTGAGGGTCTGGAAAAACAATTAAACAAAAAACAAATTGAAAAAACTATAGTTATGGACTACGTAATGATTAATAGAGGTAAATGGAGCATAATTAGGTGCATATTTTCCATTTGAGGGGCATCGATGTGTCACGCCGGAGCCCATTGTTGGTTTCGAACGATGACGAGATCGCTTATATGACGGGCATTAAGGAGCTTTCATCAGTAGCGCGAGAGTGGCCCGGCTCTCGAGACAACGAGAGAGATCAACTCTCGTCAGAGGCAGGAATAATGCGTCCTCAGACAGGCATTGAGAAAACCGTATGTTATGTAACGGAAAATGGACGTAGCCACTTTTCGCTTTTAATAATGTTAGAAAATAACAGTAGCGATCATATTCCATCAAAATGTTGCACATGTATAAAGAAATTTATCCTTTTTTTGCAAAAGCTACATAAGCGGGCCCAGTTCAATGGATCATGTGCAAAATGTATCCGTTGAAGTCGTGATAAATTTGAAGTTATTGATCGCGAACGAAGCCTGGCGGTCTTCTGATCAGCAATCTTATCGTTTTTTACATTCCGATCTCTCAGAATCCGCAATTTTTCATGAACTACACGGAAACTGCACCAGTTGAATGGAGGGATTCTCGTGGAAATTCGATTAGGAAACCCATTATAGGGTTGAACTTTCCTGTCATACATGTCAATTAAACTCATTAACATTAACAAAACTAATTGGGCAAACTCTTCCTGGCGATATCATCCAGATTCTTTGCATATTCCATTAAAAAAGCCAAAGTTTCATCCGAAACTGGGAAATCGCACATGCTGGTATGTGGATTTCGGCGGCTACAAAGTGCAAACTGGGCATCAGAAACCTCAAAATCAAGATTCCCAGGACCCTGCGATCTTGGAATGACCAACTTAGTGTCTTAATTAGGATTGCCGAAGGCATTGCATTCCAAAATTTTGTATTTATCGCCCCCACATAATGCAATTCATGAGCAGAACTCATGCAAACCTTATTTTTGGGGTTTTAACATACAGTAGACTGTGTTAGCAACGCCCAGATACTCATTATCTGCGCCCTCCTGACAGAATCAATCCCTATTTCGACGGGTCTGTCAGTCCAGATTTATCAAAAAGTAACTTTTTACCACTCAGATGTCACAAATTGTCCCCCTGGGCATATTCATTTGTCCCTCTTCAACATTCAGAATCCAATCCCAGACCGCCAACAACATTGCGCGGTCCATGGTGGGATTCCGAACCCCAAACTTCACAAATACCCATTGCTTTTGTAAAATGGCGACCGCAAGGTTACCTTCATTGGCTTATCAGAAAGCCTTTTACAACTTTTAAGTCCCATTTTTAAGTTAAAAACCATTAAAAACGAAGCAAAAACGGCGAACTTAAAACGATAAAAGTCACAAGTTTACCCAAATTCGGGTTTACAAGTATTGTAAACCGTTTCATTGACGCCATGATGTGATGCCAAGTTGACTTTGGATCACATCAGTCTCAGAAACCATACAAATCAAACTCATTGGAATCAAGAATTCATTAATTTAATCAAAATTTGAATTGAATTTGAGTAGAAAAAGCAAAAAAACACTATAACTTCGGGCCAACTTTAACCCTAATTATACCAGAAGGCTTTCGTAGCTGGTGAAAGGGATTGTACCTATATACGGTAGGCCTTCCAAGCATTCCAATTACAAAGTTGCTGAAATCGAGGGCGCCTATATGCTGGGCCTATCCATGGATTGTTTCATGGCGCGAGGGTCCGCGGACTGTCGAGACTACGAGAGAGCCATTCTCTCGACGGTTGCACGTGTACACCCTTACACACTTTTGCTGCCCCACAGCGAAAGTTGCACCCTCGTCCACTCCTACTCACTTTACCTCCCCCGCAACGAAAGTTGCACATTTGTCATCATCGACCCCTTTGCTTTTCCTACTGCGAAAATTGTACTTGCGGACACTTCGCCCTCATCTTCCTTCCCAGCAAACGTTTGGAATCTATTTAGTCATCGTTTGGGGATCCTGGAGGGGTCAAAGTTGTTGAAAAGGGTGATTTTACGGCTCATTTTGACTAAAATGTCTCCGTAATCGTACACTTTGCATCTACCAGATGTGTTTTGCATGAATGCGATGAAGCCAACGTTGACATTGGCTCATTGCAAAGGCTTAATTACATCATTGGGGCTTGCCTTCAAGTCGGATTCTTGCTATTTCCGAAGATTACGGATAAATAAACAATGTTGAACCGTACCTTTGACATTATGATGCTGAACTGGAGCACTTTTTGTACACAAACTTCAACTGAATTATCACAAAATGCAAGTTATGCCAACCCCAACCCTCTCCACGACTGCCATGAGTCATGATCAAGTCCTTGGAGGGGTTCAGAAACCCCGAAAGTCCATCTGTTTTGGTGGGTAATGGCGAAAGTTAAAATGAAAGTACATTGAAGCCAGCGACAATGAAAGAAATGTGATAAGTGGCTCTCAGGCATCTGTCTCAACCACAATGCAACCGATCTGTAGTGGTTCAGATGCCTGAATCTAGTGTTTAAAGGCTGATAAAAGAACCACAACGGACTTTGAATCCGATTTAGAGCGAACTATGATCCGAATCCTGAATTCGGCCATCGGAAATCATGTTCGCGGATCTTTCGAACAGTAAATCTTATCAATTTTAACAAAAAAATCACGAAAATGCACAATTTTTGCAACTACCAGAACTTTAAAGTGGCAAGTTTAGCCGAAAATAGTTCTGGTAGCTTGTCCAATACTGTTATTTCGAGTCTGAGTCTTCAGAATCCTCGCTTTTTTTTGTTCAAAAACACCAGAATTGCACCCGTCGATAGGTGGATTCAGGGCTACAGGCGTCAAAAGCTGAACGATTTGCAAGTAAAGGCCATTCAAAAGCCAGATTACGGTGACCGAACCCCCTGAGGCACCGTTTCCTACCCCAATCCTACTGATCTGGGGAGGATCCGGCGGCTGTTTTTTGGAAATTTGAGGGTCTGGAAAAACAATTAAACAAAAAACAAATTGAAAAAACTATAGTTATGGACTACGTAATGATTAATAGAGGTAAATGGAGCATAATTAGGTGCATATTTTCCATTTGAGGGGCATCGATGTGTCACGCCGGAGCCCATTGTTGGTTTCGAACGATGACGAGATCGCTTATATGACGGGCATTAAGGAGCTTTCATCAGTAGCGCGAGAGTGGCCCGGCTCTCGAGACAACGAGAGAGATCAACTCTCGTCAGAGGCAGGAATAATGCGTCCTCAGACAGGCATTGAGAAAACCGTATGTTATGTAACGGAAAATGGACGTAGCCACTTTTCGCTTTTAATAATGTTAGAAAATAACAGTAGCGATCATATTCCATCAAAATGTTGCACATGTATAAAGAAATTTATCCTTTTTTTGCAAAAGCTACATAAGCGGGCCCAGTTCAATGGATCATGTGCAAAATGTATCCGTTGAAGTCGTGATAAATTTGAAGTTATTGATCGCGAACGAAGCCTGGCGGTCTTCTGATCAGCAATCTTATCGTTTTTTACATTCCGATCTCTCAGAATCCGCAATTTTTCATGAACTACACGGAAACTGCACCAGTTGAATGGAGGGATTCTCGTGGAAATTCGATTAGGAAACCCATTATAGGGTTGAACTTTCCTGTCATACATGTCAATTAAACTCATTAACATTAACAAAACTAATTGGGCAAACTCTTCCTGGCGATATCATCCAGATTCTTTGCATATTCCATTAAATAAGCCAAAGTTTCATCCGAAACTGGGAAATCGCACATGCTGGTATGTGGATTTCGGCGGCTACAAAGTGCAAACTGGGCATCAGAAACCTCAAAATCAAGATTCCCAGGACCCTGCGATCTTGGAATGACCAACTTAGTGTCTTAATTAGGATTGCCGAAGGCATTGCATTCCAAAATTTTGTATTTATCGCCCCCACATAATGCAATTCATGAGCAGAACTCATGCAAACCTTATTTTTGGGGTTTTAACATACAGTAGACTGTGTTAGCAACGCCCAGATACTCATTATCTGCGCCCTCCTGACAGAATCAATCCCTATTTCGACGGGTCTGTCAGTCCAGATTTATCAAAAAGTAACTTTTTACCACTCAGATGTCACAAATTGTCCCCCTGGGCATATTCATTTGTCCCTCTTCAACATTCAGAATCCAATCCCAGACCGCCAACAACATTGCGCGGTCCATGGTGGGATTCCGAACCCCAAACTTCACAAATACCCATTGCTTTTGTAAAATGGCGACCGCAAGGTTACCTTCATTGGCTTATCAGAAAGCCTTTTACAACTTTTAAGTCCCATTTTTAAGTTAAAAACCATTAAAAACGAAGCAAAAACGGCGAACTTAAAACGATAAAAGTCACAAGTTTACCCAAATTCGGGTTTACAAGTATTGTAAACCGTTTCATTGACGCCATGATGTGATGCCAAGTTGACTTTGGATCACATCAGTCTCAGAAACCATACAAATCAAACTCATTGGAATCAAGAATTCATTAATTTAATCAAAATTTGAATTGAATTTGAGTAGAAAAAGCAAAAAAACACTATAACTTCGGGCCAACTTTAACCCTAATTATACCAGAAGGCTTTCGTAGCTGGTGAAAGGGATTGTACCTATATACGGTAGGCCTTCCAAGCATTCCAATTACAAAGTTGCTGAAATCGAGGGCGCCTATATGCTGGGCCTATCCATGGATTGTTTCATGGCGCGAGGGTCCGCGGACTGTCGAGACTACGAGAGAGCCATTCTCTCGACGGTTGCACGTGTACACCCTTACACACTTTTGCTGCCCCACAGCGAAAGTTGCACCCTCGTCCACTCCTACTCACTTTACCTCCCCCGCAACGAAAGTTGCACATTTGTCATCATCGACCCCTTTGCTTTTCCTACTGCGAAAATTGTACTTGCGGACACTTCGCCCTCATCTTCCTTCCCAGCAAACGTTTGGAATCTATTTAGTCATCGTTTGGGGATCCTGGAGGGGTCAAAGTTGTTGAAAAGGGTGATTTTACGGCTCATTTTGACTAAAATGTCTCCGTAATCGTACACTTTGCATCTACCAGATGTGTTTTGCATGAATGCGATGAAGCCAACGTTGACATTGGCTCATTGCAAAGGCTTAATTACATCATTGGGGCTTGCCTTCAAGTCGGATTCTTGCTATTTCCGAAGATTACGGATAAATAAACAATGTTGAACCGTACCTTTGACATTATGATGCTGAACTGGAGCACTTTTTGTACACAAACTTCAACTGAATTATCACAAAATGCAAGTTATGCCAACCCCAACCCTCTCCACGACTGCCATGAGTCATGATCAAGTCCTTGGAGGGGTTCAGAAACCCCGAAAGTCCATCTGTTTTGGTGGGTAATGGCGAAAGTTAAAATGAAAGTACATTGAAGCCAGCGACAATGAAAGAAATGTGATAAGTGGCTCTCAGGCATCTGTCTCAACCACAATGCAACCGATCTGTAGTGGTTCAGATGCCTGAATCTAGTGTTTAAAGGCTGATAAAAGAACCACAACGGACTTTGAATCCGATTTAGAGCGAACTATGATCCGAATCCTGAATTCGGCCATCGGAAATCATGTTCGCGGATCTTTCGAACAGTAAATCTTATCAATTTTAACAAAAAAATCACGAAAATGCACAATTTTTGCAACTACCAGAACTTTAAAGTGGCAAGTTTAGCCGAAAATAGTTCTGGTAGCTTGTCCAATACTGTTATTTCGAGTCTGAGTCTTCAGAATCCTCGCTTTTTTTTGTTCAAAAACACCAGAATTGCACCCGTCGATAGGTGGATTCAGGGCTACAGGCGTCAAAAGCTGAACGATTTGCAAGTAAAGGCCATTCAAAAGCCAGATTACGGTGACCGAACCCCCTGAGGCACCGTTTCCTACCCCAATCCTACTGATCTGGGGAGGATCCGGCGGCTGTTTTTTGGAAATTTGAGGGTCTGGAAAAACAATTAAACAAAAAACAAATTGAAAAAACTATAGTTATGGACTACGTAATGATTAATAGAGGTAAATGGAGCATAATTAGGTGCATATTTTCCATTTGAGGGGCATCGATGTGTCACGCCGGAGCCCATTGTTGGTTTCGAACGATGACGAGATCGCTTATATGACGGGCATTAAGGAGCTTTCATCAGTAGCGCGAGAGTGGCCCGGCTCTCGAGACAACGAGAGAGATCAACTCTCGTCAGAGGCAGGAATAATGCGTCCTCAGACAGGCATTGAGAAAACCGTATGTTATGTAACGGAAAATGGACGTAGCCACTTTTCGCTTTTAATAATGTTAGAAAATAACAGTAGCGATCATATTCCATCAAAATGTTGCACATGTATAAAGAAATTTATCCTTTTTTTGCAAAAGCTACATAAGCGGGCCCAGTTCAATGGATCATGTGCAAAATGTATCCGTTGAAGTCGTGATAAATTTGAAGTTATTGATCGCGAACGAAGCCTGGCGGTCTTCTGATCAGCAATCTTATCGTTTTTTACATTCCGATCTCTCAGAATCCGCAATTTTTCATGAACTACACGGAAACTGCACCAGTTGAATGGAGGGATTCTCGTGGAAATTCGATTAGGAAACCCATTATAGGGTTGAACTTTCCTGTCATACATGTCAATTAAACTCATTAACATTAACAAAACTAATTGGGCAAACTCTTCCTGGCGATATCATCCAGATTCTTTGCATATTCCATTAAATAAGCCAAAGTTTCATCCGAAACTGGGAAATCGCACATGCTGGTATGTGGATTTCGGCGGCTACAAAGTGCAAACTGGGCATCAGAAACCTCAAAATCAAGATTCCCAGGACCCTGCGATCTTGGAATGACCAACTTAGTGTCTTAATTAGGATTGCCGAAGGCATTGCATTCCAAAATTTTGTATTTATCGCCCCCACATAATGCAATTCATGAGCAGAACTCATGCAAACCTTATTTTTGGGGTTTTAACATACAGTAGACTGTGTTAGCAACGCCCAGATACTCATTATCTGCGCCCTCCTGACAGAATCAATCCCTATTTCGACGGGTCTGTCAGTCCAGATTTATCAAAAAGTAACTTTTTACCACTCAGATGTCACAAATTGTCCCCCTGGGCATATTCATTTGTCCCTCTTCAACATTCAGAATCCAATCCCAGACCGCCAACAACATTGCGCGGTCCATGGTGGGATTCCGAACCCCAAACTTCACAAATACCCATTGCTTTTGTAAAATGGCGACCGCAAGGTTACCTTCATTGGCTTATCAGAAAGCCTTTTACAACTTTTAAGTCCCATTTTTAAGTTAAAAACCATTAAAAACGAAGCAAAAACGGCGAACTTAAAACGATAAAAGTCACAAGTTTACCCAAATTCGGGTTTACAAGTATTGTAAACCGTTTCATTGACGCCATGATGTGATGCCAAGTTGACTTTGGATCACATCAGTCTCAGAAACCATACAAATCAAACTCATTGGAATCAAGAATTCATTAATTTAATCAAAATTTGAATTGAATTTGAGTAGAAAAAGCAAAAAAACACTATAACTTCGGGCCAACTTTAACCCTAATTATACCAGAAGGCTTTCGTAGCTGGTGAAAGGGATTGTACCTATATACGGTAGGCCTTCCAAGCATTCCAATTACAAAGTTGCTGAAATCGAGGGCGCCTATATGCTGGGCCTATCCATGGATTGTTTCATGGCGCGAGGGTCCGCGGACTGTCGAGACTACGAGAGAGCCATTCTCTCGACGGTTGCACGTGTACACCCTTACACACTTTTGCTGCCCCACAGCGAAAGTTGCACCCTCGTCCACTCCTACTCACTTTACCTCCCCCGCAACGAAAGTTGCACATTTGTCATCATCGACCCCTTTGCTTTTCCTACTGCGAAAATTGTACTTGCGGACACTTCGCCCTCATCTTCCTTCCCAGCAAACGTTTGGAATCTATTTAGTCATCGTTTGGGGATCCTGGAGGGGTCAAAGTTGTTGAAAAGGGTGATTTTACGGCTCATTTTGACTAAAATGTCTCCGTAATCGTACACTTTGCATCTACCAGATGTGTTTTGCATGAATGCGATGAAGCCAACGTTGACATTGGTTCATTGCAAAGGCTTAATTACATCATTGGGGCTTGCCTTCAAGTCGGATTCTTGCTATTTCCGAAGATTACGGATAAATAAACAATGTTGAACCGTACCTTTGACATTATGATGCTGAACTGGAGCACTTTTTGTACACAAACTTCAACTGAATTATCACAAAATGCAAGTTATGCCAACCCCAACCCTCTCCACGACTGCCATGAGTCATGATCAAGTCCTTGGAGGGGTTCAGAAACCCCGAAAGTCCATCTGTTTTGGTGGGTAATGGCGAAAGTTAAAATGAAAGTACATTGAAGCCAGCGACAATGAAAGAAATGTGATAAGTGGCTCTCAGGCATCTGTCTCAACCACAATGCAACCGATCTGTAGTGGTTCAGATGCCTGAATCTAGTGTTTAAAGGCTGATAAAAGAACCACAACGGACTTTGAATCCGATTTAGAGCGAACTATGATCCGAATCCTGAATTCGGCCATCGGAAATCATGTTCGCGGATCTTTCGAACAGTAAATCTTATCAATTTTAACAAAAAAATCACGAAAATGCACAATTTTTGCAACTACCAGAACTTTAAAGTGGCAAGTTTAGCCGAAAATAGTTCTGGTAGCTTGTCCAATACTGTTATTTCGAGTCTGAGTCTTCAGAATCCTCGCTTTTTTTTGTTCAAAAACACCAGAATTGCACCCGTCGATAGGTGGATTCAGGGCTACAGGCGTCAAAAGCTGAACGATTTGCAAGTAAAGGCCATTCAAAAGCCAGATTACGGTGGCCGAACCCCCTGAGGCACCGTTTCCTACCCCAATCCTACTGATCTGGGGAGGATCCGGCGGCTGTTTTTTGGAAATTTGAGGGTCTGGAAAAACAATTAAACAAAAAACAAATTGAAAAAACTATAGTTATGGACTACGTAATGATTAATAGAGGTAAATGGAGCATAATTAGGTGCATATAACGGATATTCTGGGAAAACCGAGCATATTCGAGCCCCTTGTGAAGTTTAGAAAATTTTTTTGACGTTCAAACGTTGAAACTGTTTGTACAGATCAAATTAAAGGTGGAGATGACGAATTCGGCACTGGTTTTGCATATGGACGCCTTTTGAATCCGCTAGGCTCCAGAATCCGCCAGGCAGAATCCATGATTTGAAACTCATACGTGTGTGGTATCAATCGATTGCCCACATCTAGGCGAACATTTTAAAACCAAGTAGACAAATATTGATTAGTTTTGACAAAAGTTATAAGGTGTCAAAGTTGAAAAAAACGACGAGATAGCCTTCGGAACGTTTCATCTCGAAAATGAGTTAACTATTCCGAATTTTTTATAGATAATTATTAATGAGCGCCAATTAATACAACTTTTTGTGCATGGAAATAAATTTATGTGCGGGAGAATGTGGTTAAAATTGGGGCAAACTAATCACTGATAACCGTTAATTAGTAATTTTTTAAACATACGAAAACATTTAAAGATTCAGTGTTGCCAAATTGTTAATATATCTGTTAACTATCATTTTAGAAAAATTTACACTAACAACTCACAAAATTATCGATTAAGTTGAAAATAACACTTTAAAAACAAATTTTTTTTAATTGCTTTGTTTTGCGTTTACGGTTGTACAATTTCAATGTTTACTTTGTAATCTGTGTAGCTTGTTGTTTACATGAAGAAAAAAAAGAAATGACCTCAGGGGGTTTGAACCCGTGGTTTCGTGGTGCGTGCACATACGGTGAACCTCATACGAAATGTTCGTTGCATGCGCACAGCAGTGGGTTCAAAGCCCCTGGGGTTATTTCTTTTTTTATACATGTTGACAAGAAATGACGGTTATTTAAACTATCACACTAAATTATTTATAACAGTAAACGCAAAATAGAGCAGTTTTTAAAAAATTTGTATTTTAAGTGTTATTTTCAACTTAATCGATAATTTTGTGAGTTGTTAGTGTAAATTTTTCTAAAATGATAGTTAACAGATATATTAACAATTTGGCAACACTGAATCTTTTAATGTTTTCGTATGTTTAAAAAATGACTAACTAATGGTTATCAGTGATTAGTTTTCCCCAATTTTAACCACATTCTCCCGCACAGAAATTTATTTCCATGCACAAAAAGTTGTATTAATTGACGCTCATTTATAATCATCCATAAAAAATTCGGAATAGTTAACTCATTTTCGAGATAAAACGTTCCGAAGGCTACCTCGTCGTTTTTTTCAACTTTGACACTTTATAACCTTTGTCAAAACTAATCAATACTTGTCTACCTGGTTTTAAAATGATCCTCTAGATGTGGGCAATCGATTGATACCACACACGTATGAGTTTCAAATCATGGATTCTGCCAGGCGGATTCTGGAGCCTATTGGACTCAGAAGGCGTCCATATGCAAAACCAATAGCGAATTCGTCATCTCCACCCTCAATTTGATCTGTACAAACAGTTTCAAGGTTCGAACGTGAAAAAAATTTTCGAAACTTCAGTGACCCTTTCGGTTTTCCCAGAATGTCCGTTATATTTTCCATTTGAGGGGCATCGATGTGTCACGCCGGAGCCCATTGTTGGTTTCGAACGATGACGAGATCGCTTATATGACGGGCATTAAGGAGCTTTCATCAGTAGCGCGAGAGTGGCCCGGCTCTCGAGACAACGAGAGAGATCAACTCTCGTCAGAGGCAGGAATAATGCGTCCTCAGACAGGCATTGAGAAAACCGTATGTTATGTAACGGAAAATGGACGTAGCCACTTTTCGCTTTTAATAATGTTAGAAAATAACAGTAGCGATCATATTCCATCAAAATGTTGCACATGTATAAAGAAATTTATCCTTTTTTTGCAAAAGCTACATAAGCGGGCCCAGTTCAATGGATCATGTGCAAAATGTATCCGTTGAAGTCGTGATAAATTTGAAGTTATTGATCGCGAACGAAGCCTGGCGGTCTTCTGATCAGCAATCTTATCGTTTTTTACATTCCGATCTCTCAGAATCCGCAATTTTTCATGAACTACACGGAAACTGCACCAGTTGAATGGAGGGATTCTCGTGGAAATTCGATTAGGAAACCCATTATAGGGTTGAACTTTCCTGTCATACATGTCAATTAAACTCATTAACATTAACAAAACTAATTGGGCAAACTCTTCCTGGCGATATCATCCAGATTCTTTGCATATTCCATTAAATAAGCCAAAGTTTCATCCGAAACTGGGAAATCGCACATGCTGGTATGTGGATTTCGGCGGCTACAAAGTGCAAACTGGGCATCAGAAACCTCAAAATCAAGATTCCCAGGACCCTGCGATCTTGGAATGACCAACTTAGTGTCTTAATTAGGATTGCCGAAGGCATTGCATTCCAAAATTTTGTATTTATCGCCCCCACATAATGCAATTCATGAGCAGAACTCATGCAAACCTTATTTTTGGGGTTTTAACATACAGTAGACTGTGTTAGCAACGCCCAGATACTCATTATCTGCGCCCTCCTGACAGAATCAATCCCTATTTCGACGGGTCTGTCAGTCCAGATTTATCAAAAAGTAACTTTTTACCACTCAGATGTCACAAATTGTCCCCCTGGGCATATTCATTTGTCCCTCTTCAACATTCAGAATCCAATCCCAGACCGCCAACAACATTGCGCGGTCCATGGTGGGATTCCGAACCCCAAACTTCACAAATACCCATTGCTTTTGTAAAATGGCGACCGCAAGGTTACCTTCATTGGCTTATCAGAAAGCCTTTTACAACTTTTAAGTCCCATTTTTAAGTTAAAAACCATTAAAAACGAAGCAAAAACGGCGAACTTAAAACGATAAAAGTCACAAGTTTACCCAAATTCGGGTTTACAAGTATTGTAAACCGTTTCATTGACGCCATGATGTGATGCCAAGTTGACTTTGGATCACATCAGTCTCAGAAACCATACAAATCAAACTCATTGGAATCAAGAATTCATTAATTTAATCAAAATTTGAATTGAATTTGAGTAGAAAAAGCAAAAAAACACTATAACTTCGGGCCAACTTTAACCCTAATTATACCAGAAGGCTTTCGTAGCTGGTGAAAGGGATTGTACCTATATACGGTAGGCCTTCCAAGCATTCCAATTACAAAGTTGCTGAAATCGAGGGCGCCTATATGCTGGGCCTATCCATGGATTGTTTCATGGCGCGAGGGTCCGCGGACTGTCGAGACTACGAGAGAGCCATTCTCTCGACGGTTGCACGTGTACACCCTTACACACTTTTGCTGCCCCACAGCGAAAGTTGCACCCTCGTCCACTCCTACTCACTTTACCTCCCCCGCAACGAAAGTTGCACATTTGTCATCATCGACCCCTTTGCTTTTCCTACTGCGAAAATTGTACTTGCGGACACTTCGCCCTCATCTTCCTTCCCAGCAAACGTTTGGAATCTATTTAGTCATCGTTTGGGGATCCTGGAGGGGTCAAAGTTGTTGAAAAGGGTGATTTTACGGCTCATTTTGACTAAAATGTCTCCGTAATCGTACACTTTGCATCTACCAGATGTGTTTTGCATGAATGCGATGAAGCCAACGTTGACATTGGTTCATTGCAAAGGCTTAATTACATCATTGGGGCTTGCCTTCAAGTCGGATTCTTGCTATTTCCGAAGATTACGGATAAATAAACAATGTTGAACCGTACCTTTGACATTATGATGCTGAACTGGAGCACTTTTTGTACACAAACTTCAACTGAATTATCACAAAATGCAAGTTATGCCAACCCCAACCCTCTCCACGACTGCCATGAGTCATGATCAAGTCCTTGGAGGGGTTCAGAAACCCCGAAAGTCCATCTGTTTTGGTGGGTAATGGCGAAAGTTAAAATGAAAGTACATTGAAGCCAGCGACAATGAAAGAAATGTGATAAGTGGCTCTCAGGCATCTGTCTCAACCACAATGCAACCGATCTGTAGTGGTTCAGATGCCTGAATCTAGTGTTTAAAGGCTGATAAAAGAACCACAACGGAGTTTTGTAACCCTTTTCTTTGAGTGTTTGCTCGATGTCGGCATAATTTTCATTCTTGCGTCGCCGGTTGTCTTCAAAGGCTGATGTTGTGCCTTAGGTCCGAGTGAATGAGAGTAAGACTGGTTCAGTTTATCGGGGATCACCCCGGCCTTTTATAGCCGGGGACAAGGACAACAATGGCACACAAGGATATGGTAATTACAGTAGTAAAGTATCAAATGGCACGTATCCCAACAGCTGAGTAGCTGCTTTTGAAAAGGATGGTGTCGGAATTCAATCCAAACAAGTATAGAGAATAACGATTTATTAAGTCGACAGGAAAATCACACATTACAAAGCAGTCAAATCGAAGACAACCGAACAGAACGGAAATCAAAATACACCACTGGACACGACTGTGTCGTGCCCAGTGTTACAAGTCGGCGCCATCGATATGGGGCGCCGATACCGATACAATAACAAAGGGTTAGTGTCAGAGTACGTGGAGTTTGTTAGCATCGCAATTGCGACAATGGCGACGTCGGTGATGGTGGCGATGCGGTTCTTGTCGTCGATAACGGTGATGTCGGGGCGACGATTGATTTGGTATTGTTATTTAAAGGAGTCATGGAATTTCATTGACAAGGAAAAGATTTTTTAATTACCGTATTTCATAATTAGTCACATTTTTATCCAATGATTGGTGCTCAGATTATTTCAAAACAGCATGACAGTAATACAGTTTTAAACTTTCGTCTTAAGTTAAATGTTGGAATTGGTAACTTTATGAAAAAAAACAATGAAACTGATAGTATTATTATATAAAACTGTTAGGTATGTGAGTAGAAATGCGCTGCTGTTGACCAGAACAGTTGAGAACGAGAAACGGGTGGTGTTGGCGACAGGCACACAACGCCAATTAGCTGTCCCGAATGTCGAGATAACTGAATCTGTTATCCGTCTCAATCTCACATTTTTTGATCAGTATTTGATTGTCTATCCTTCGTTAAGTTTGTCAACAAGGTAAGAAACACCTACATGCATGTTTAAAAGTTGTTTTCAGCCGACTTTGTAACATATTTTTTATATATCCCACTCAGTTTCGGAATTCGACGTGTATATATAATTTTGCATTTTTTCCAGAAGGAAGCCCTTTCACAATGGCCCATGGGCTTGTTTTCAACTCTGTCAAGCTCTTTTTGAAGCCCTGGGCATCTAAGATCATCTCTACGACCAGCATCGCAGCATTTTCGACAGATCGTGAAGGAAAGATCAATGTTAACGTCGGAACCATCGGCCACATTGATCATGGCAAAACGACGCTGACTTCAGCGATTACTCGAGTCCTAGCCAAGAAAGGTTTGATCTTTACATTCTAGATGAATGTCTGGTGTATATAAAAGCTTTGTTTTAGGTGGCGCCAAGTTTGTTAAGTTCGACGAGATTGACAAAGGAAAAGAGGAAAAGAAACGTGGCATTACCATCAATATTGCGCACATTGGATATGAAAGCAAGAATCGTCGCTATGCTCATACGGATTGCCCTGGGCATAGTGATTTCATCAAGAATATGATTTGTGGCACCGCTCAGATGGATGCTGCCATCCTTGTTATTGCGGCGACGGATGGTGTCATGGCCCAAACGAAAGAACATTTGCTGTTGGCGAAGCAGATCGGCTTGAAGAACATCATTGTCTTCATCAACAAAGCCGACCTTGTTGAGAAAGACGACTTGGAGCTTGTCGAGTTGGAAGCAAGAGAGCTGTTGACGGAGAATGGATTTGACGGTCGGTTTTTATATATAATTTTGATTCTCTTGTATTGGAATTTGCATTTTCAGGCGAAAATGTGACTGTCATCTCAGGCTCCGCTCTTCAAGCTATGGAAGGCAAAGATATTTCCTCGATTGAGCAACTTGTGGATGCTTTGGACAACATCCCTGAGCCCCCACGAGCCCAAGATGCTCCGTTTTTGATGCCGATCGCGTCGCGTGTCCAGATCACAGGTCGTGGAACTGTTGTTGTCGGTACCGTTGCCCAAGGCACTCTCAAAAAAGGCGAGCCTGTTGCTATCAACGGTTTCGGTGCTGATACGAAGACCGTCGCTACGGATATTCAAGTGTTCAAGAAGAGCGTCAAGCAAGTCACAGCCGGTGAGCATTGCGGAATCCTCTGTCGCAACTTGAAGGCCGCTGGCGTCGCCCGTGGTATGTGGATGGGCGCGCCTGGAACCATCGTCAGCACCAACTTTTTGAAGACGTCCCTGTACATGCTTACTGAAGGGGAATCTGGTCGACGTCACGGTATTCGGAGCGGCTTCACCGATCGCGTGTTTTGCTCAACTTGGGACGAACCTGGTCGGATTCTCTTCGATGGCGAGCTTCTCATGCCAGGCGATCACATTACGGCTTACCTGTTCTTCCTGAATCATGTCCCAATCATGCAGAACATGTCCTTCACTCTCCGTGAAAGCGGTCAAAATGTTCGGACAATCGGACGTGGTGTCGTCACTGAAGTGTTGAAGCCACTCGAGATTACGAGTTTTGCGAAGCTCAACCAGGAAGAAGTTATTAAGAAGGCTGTTGCCATTTCATCTGCTTAGGTTTATGCTTGATTGTAGTTGTTGTTTTAGGTTGTTATTCGGTATAAAATGATTAGTTAACTGTTAAAGTTTGGTTACTGTGGTTGATTAGCCACTTGAATATTTGATCATCTTGTTCTCTATCTTATTTTCAATCTTGTACTTCAGGGATGAGTAGTGCTCAGGAGATCGAAAACTATGTCAACGGTAAAATCGACGAAGACTCATTTCTGTCGGCTGTCGTTAAAAACCGCAGCTTAGACGACAGAAATGTGTTGTCCATTGTGGAATCCGTCTGTGCCACGCTCAATATCAACCTTCGTCAAGAGGTATTTACACCTTTGGTTTGATTTTCGATAATCCGTTTAGTTTAGATCGAATCCAACTCCAACCGCCTCGTCGAACAGGCCGGCTCAATCGACACCCTCGATGCCATGCACAAGATGGTTCATTCGGAAGTCCGTGACGCCGCCCGTATGGCTACTGATCTTGGCAGTCGCATGAAGGAAAACTTCACTGAGTTCCAACAGCGCCTCAAGGACTTCCACCGCCTGCGCAATCTGCACAACTTGTTGCAGGATCAAGTTCGCGTTGACAACCTTATCGCTGAATGGGATAAGGTCGACTTTACAAGGCAGGCTGATATCCTTGTTGAGTTGCGTAAGATTGTCGCGGAAAACGCCAATCTGCGCCGCTTGCAATGGTACCGTGATGACACCCGTTTCCGCATCGAAAACCTTACTCGATCCACGAAGGATAACGTCATTAAGGAGTTGTATCACGGTCTCGATGAACACGATTCACTTAATGTCAATCATGCCGTGATGTCGTTGTTCACGATCAACAAGGAGATGGCCGAACAGGAGTTCACGCATATTGTCAAGAAAGGCGTTGAAGAGATTGATGCCATTTTGAAGATTGTTGCCCTTGTTGAAGAGCCCGCTGAAATGCAGGCCACTCTTGAGAAGCATCAGTTAGCTTTGAAGCTTGATCATTGGCTTGTTCAGCTGCAGCTCATTGGTAGGTCTCTTACTTGTTGTCGAATCTTCTTGATTAATGTTATTTTTAGACAATGATCTTGCTAAGCGTTTCGGCGAACGTCTCGGAAAGATTATCGGTATTCGTTTGAACAAGTACAGTCATGCCATCGTGTACGTCTTGAATGTCCTGCATACTTGTGCCAACCATCTTCGAAGCGATGTTGCCGTGCCGATCAAGGAAGCCTTGTATTCGATTGACACCCTTTATGCCGATGAACGCTACGTGGCTATCACCAAGACCATTGACGACCTCTTCAAACAGGGCAATGCCCATCGCGGTACCGGATTCATTGGGGTACGGTTTTGCATCTTCATTTGCTTCATGTTTATTCATTTCGTTTCAGATCCGTGAAATCTTCCAAGAAGAGCTTGACAAAGCCCGGTTCGACCCCGTTTTCCACCAGATGATTTACAAAATCGTCCGTCGTGCTATTCAATACGTCGCCAGCCAAGCCGAGTTTATGATCGAAAGCACGAATCACCAATGGACTTTCGGTCGCATGAGCCGTGTTCAGTCGCAAAACTACAACATTCTCAATATGGTGTACCAATTGTCGCAACAATTCCCTGATGGCCGTGAATGCTTCCAACCCATGTTGGATCTTCACAAATCCGGTTGCTTGAAGTCGATTTCGGTTCTTGTTCGGATGGTTCTCGAATCGATGTACCAGGAAGACTTCTCCAAGAGCACGCCTAAATCCGCCGCTTCGCCATACATGGCTGAATTGTGCGATCACCTGTCCTCGTTCAGTAACCATTTCCACTGTCTGCACATGTTGTGCACCCCTGTTGAAGAAATCCATGATTTTGCCACCTTTGTCGTCGAGCAGTTTCTTCTCCATATCTCGCTCGTCAAGCCGTTCAACCAGAATGCGGCCCAACAATTTGCTGTTGATCTCCGGTTTTTGATTAATGTGTTTATGAAGGTTTGTCTTTGCATCAAGCTTACTTCATTTTTGGTTTAACCGTATAACGTTTCAGCACTTCACTTGCCGTACGTCTAACTACATCAATGCCCGCACCTCGTTGTTCAAATTTGTGGAAGAGTTGCCAGATTCCGCGAAGAAGCCCATTTCTTCTGTTGCTGTTCCGCAATGGTTCCTGCTCACGATCATTATTTCGAATTCTAACGGAATTCCGATGCCTTTCGAATCTGTGAGTTGGTCTCGCGCAGAATACGTCAAGTGGTTTATCGAAGAAAATGAACAAAATCGTTATGACTTCTTCCGGAACCTGATTTCCGCCAACGAAAAGAAGGCCGATCCCGAGGACGCCGCCGTCATGCAGAAGTTGCTGGCTGAATGGAACAAGACCTTCGAATCCAAGTGAATTACAAACATATAATTTATTACTGACTGTGATGTTTTGGTGTATCGGGCTATAGTGCTAATTCTAACTTTGGGGTACCGTAATTAATTTTATTTCAATGATAAGTTATTACGTACATTGTTTTTGGTATGATTGGAAATAAAAACCGAGGAATAAATTATGACCATCCTAGTTAAGCGGCAACGGGGCTTTTTCGATCACCTGGGGCGTTGTTTTTCCGACAGTGTTTTCGTAGAGGCAATACTGCATGAATGAGGCCAGCGCGAGAAAAACAACGCAACATTTGAAAATAATGATGGTGGAAAAGTCGTTGCAGAGAATTGCGATCACAATGATGTTGAGAGGCACCTAAAACGGGAAAAAATTGTTTACAGACCTGCTATGATTTCACTGCGTGGTTTGTAAACATACGCGGAAAAAGTTCATCGTGGTCGAACGGGTTTCTTCCTTGATGTAACGGCCGCGAAGGTAGCCGACAGCTGGCCAAAAAATTCCGACGCAAATTTCGAAAATGATGAACGAAAAGAAGACGGCAACGAGGTTTCCGGGAAGAAGGATAGGTGCGACGAAGCACAGGGCAGCTGTGACCAGAACAAAGCTAAAACCACGTTTACTGATGGCTATTTTCGAAAAGCAAAAGACAAACCGCATGAATGATTCAGGCTCGGCGTATGAAGTGAGGATCGAGAAAACGTAGCTACCAATCATAACGGCAATCATGAAAGCAGCAAAGATGAGGCCATGTGGGATAGAAGCTTCGGAAGCTGCAGCCAAGGTCGGGGTCCATTCAATGACAAACGTGTACATGGTGCCTTCGAAGAGACTCTGGATAAGTCCGAGGTACAACACATTGCTGTCTAAAAGTGCGTTTGTTTTAACTCTTTTAACGGTGATACTGTAGTAAGACCGTACCTTCACGAATAGCCTTGTAACCACTCTGCAAGGAGCTCTTGAAAGCGACTGACTTGTTGCCAAAGTTTTCCGGCCACGTCTTGAAGATGACGACGGCCATAACACATAAAACGCCGAGGGAAACATCGAACGGTGCGCTAAAGGAAAAGCGTTCTTAAAAGATCACGAGTGAAAAGACATACACGTAGCCGAAGGTGTCCGCAACTCCTTGAGCAACAACACCAGCACAAATGGCAATGACGGAGTTTCCGAAAGTTGCTTGCGAGAAAATGATGGAAAGTTGACTATCGCTGAATCCACGCTACAAAAAAAACACAAATAAGGATGCATGGAAACTAATAGCAACCGTAGAAATGGAAACGTACCTTGTTGTGTTCGTAGACGAGCCAGCTTTCGAAAGCACTGAATAGAATCGAGGTGGCAATACCGCTCAGCAAACGTCCGGACATGAGAATCCAGAAGTTGCCAAAATGCTTGGTGACACAGCCAATACCGTAGAAGACAGCATAGAGGAAGCAGTTTAACTTGCGGCCGCTAAAATTTTGAATTCAAAAAAGAAACAGACAAAAAAGACATACGTTTTATCTGCCAAAGACCCGATAAAAGTGCCAAAAACGAGGCTTGATCCGAATCCAGCGATGAACAATTGCTCGATTTGGTGTTTGGACATGCCATAGTGCTGATAAAGAGCATAGACGTGCGGTCCTTGTAGCCAATCAGCCCCTACAAATGTGTCATTTAAACCACCTTGTCGCCACGTGGATTTTATTTTACGCCTTACCTACGGCCAATAAGTATACAGTGAGATAACTGCGCTGGAATCCGATGAACTGGGCATCATCACACGCCGGTTGACGGGATTTGGCAAAGGTGCTGAGCCCGAGGCAGGCTAAAGCGAGCCCAACCAGGCTGAGGATAAAGAACATGGAGCTGGATCACTGAAAGAGAGACAATGGTCCTCACCGCTTCAAGACCGACCAAAAATGTCCACCTGTGTGGCTGTCCGTGGGCAATGGAATAAGAACGCCCTCAAAAGATAATTTGCATGCGTTTGTTTTGTACGCACTAAATTAGTCTTGAGCTGGAAAAGGGGTATTGACACGTCCTCCGTGTGTTATGTTGCATCCAGCAACCCATCGCTATAAATGAGGTCTTCAAGATTGTGTTATCATTCTATGCCATCATGCGTCGAATTTCGGTGAGTTGAATTGTTTGCTTGATTTTAAGTTTCCTTGTTTTCTTCTTCCCCCTTTGGAGGTCGTTGATTTTCAATAAAGGAGAAAAGACAGGTGTAAATTGACTGATTTGTCGATATCGAACGCTCTGAATACTCTTTTCAAGGAATAAACAGATGGTAAAAGTTGATTTTCGGAACGTGCAGACGGCACTTTTCGATGAAAAGCAGCAAAAAGAGAGATAATGCCAGGCAACAGACAGAACTGCCATTTTTCAATAGGAGATGCATTCATCGTTAGTCGTGCGCAGCTGTAGGGGGTTGGTAATGTCAGGGGCGAAAAGGCCTAGCTCCGTCGGGCCTGTTGCGTTAAAGCAACCCCAGTGCTGTCTCGTCGCATAGACGCGTCTGTTCGACATTCTTTCCAAGAGCTTTTTTTGCTGCACGCACAATGGCTTAGCTGGGTAGGGCAAGGTGAAACAAAAAACGTTTATGTTATAAAAACCTGTACGGGTTACCTTTTCTGTCGTGCTTGTGGATTTCTCTACGTGGCTCACGTATTGTTTGCGTCAACGGGGCTTTGGTATATTTGGATGCCTCGTTGCATTTAAAACGGTCTGATTTTTTGATAGATACCTCTGTCTGACCTAGTTCTGCTAACAAAATTGCCATTCTTTATATAACAATTTGTTACTAATCAAGTCTATAAAAGCATACCATTCAACCTACTAAAAACCTTAAACAATTACATAATACTGTAACGAAGCGTGATCCAAGCAATCGCGAAAACTAACATGTGTTCAAAAATTGTTCTTTGATTTGTTACGAAACTGAAAAATTTTGATTGTAGTAATGCCAGCGACTGTGCCCGGTAGTGTTGCGCTTTGTGATGGAGATTGTGATAAGAACGCGAACACTGTACTTCCGCCATCGCAAAACGCCGAACGCCGTGTAAAAATAAGCGAACTGAAGGATGATCACGGTTCCAACTGTGCCGCCGGCCACGTATGCCGCCGAAATCGCACGATGTCGACGTCGAAGTCGGAGGATCACCTTATGACCACCGATCACGGAATGGTTCGAATTTTGATATAATCAGATCAAGATAACATAAAACAAAATGCTTCAGAAAGTTTACACTAAGGGCCGTCCGCCATGGTATGACATCCATGGGCAACGCCTGAAGAAGCCGTACTTCATTGGTATTTGTGGCGGATCGGCATCGGGCAAAACAACCGTTGCTAAAAGTATTATTGAACGACTTGGCATGCAATGGGTGACGGTGTTATCCATGGATGCTTTTTACAAGGTGTTGACACCAGAGCAACATGAATTAGCAGCTAAAAACGAATATAATTTTGACACCCCAGCGGCTTTCGACTTTGACTTACTGTACGAAGCTCTGAAACGCTTGAGTGAAGGCAAATCCGTCGACGTTCCGGTTTATGATTTCACTCACCACAGGCGTGATGTGAATACAAAAGTCATGTATGGTGCCGATGTTCTCATCTTTGAGGGCATCTTGGCGTTCCATATGCCGGAAATCGTCGACTTGATGGACATCAAGATCTTTGTCGACACCGATGCGGATTCAAGACTCGCTCGTCGGCTTTCTCGAGACACGGGTGAACGTGGCCGTGATATTCGTGGTGTGCTTGACCAATACATCCGACACGTTAAGCCCGCGTTTGAGCAATACATTGCGCCCGGAGCCAAGGTGGCTGACGTTATTATTCCACGGGGAGGCGAAAATCTTGTCGCTATTGATTTGATTGTTCGTCAAGTCAAAACGCAACTAACTGCTCGAGGTATTGTACTTTCTGTGGTAACAGATTGTAATTTTATACAATTTTAGGCTATGATGCTAATAAGCCGCAGTCGGACACCGATGAACTTACATTCAATAAAGGCTCTATGCCGACATCGTTGCACATTGTTGAAAACACTCCGCAAGTGCAGGGGCTTCATACATTTATTAGAAACCGCGACACCCCACGGTAATTTAAACTAATTGGTACTAGTAATTATATATATAATTTTAGCGATGAATTTGTGTTCTATTCGGAGCGGCTTATGCGTATTTTGATTGAGTATGCAATCAACTTCATACCCTATGAGGATACTGAAGTTGTAATGCCAAACGGCAAAAGGTATGGACAAAACTATGTAAACAGAAAAAGTATTGTCAATTACAGCTATCTTGGAAAACGTCGAAGTGCTGAAGTTTGTGGCGTTGCAGTAATGCGATCCGGGGAAACGTTCGAAAAAGCACTACGGTCCGTGGTCAAAGACTGCAAAGTGGGAAAAATTTTGATTCAAACTAATGAAATGACCATGGTTCCCGAACTCTATTTCTTACGTCTTCCGCGAAACGTTTGCAAGTATAAGGTTTTACTGATGGACGCTACTGTAGGAACCGGTAAGTAAATTATAATGCAAAAAAAAAACAAAATTTAATTTCCATTTTAGGATCTTGCGCAACAATGGCCATACGAATTCTTTTGGATCACGATGTCCTTGAGGAAAATATAATCCTTTGTGCTTTACTCATGGCACAACCTGGTATTCAACGCATCGCTTACTCATTCCCCCGTGTCAAACTAATCACCACGGCTGTCGATCCGATTCTTAACGAATACTATCACATCATTCCGGGCATGGGTAACTTTGGTGACCGGTACTTTGGTACTGAGTTTCCGTCGGCTCATAAGAAAAAGCAGCGAGAAGAAAAACGCCGTGAGGTTGCACAGATGTTTGTCGATCACTCTGCTGCGGCTAGCGTTTCAAAAAGTTCATCGACTTAAAAAAACTTTAGATGCATCAACACAATTTTTGCTTTTTCTTTTTACTTTTGATTATACCAAAAAATGCCATTACACAAAAGAATCTTTCGTTAAACTCGGGCAAAAAAACATTTTAAAAGCTGGTTGTTGTTTTTAATTATCATCTTTGGTTAAAAACTGCTTGGTTAATCGTTGTTAATTGTTGTGTTGATTTTGAAGTCATACTTTGTTTTACTTTGTTTTAGTTGATTTATAACTTGATGATGTTACGTGCAACAACTACGACTGTATTCGTATTTGAAAAATAAAGTTTATAAGTTAACGTAGGTAAAGCGGACAACAAATCAAACAAATCAATTAAACATCGGAAAGCTGGTGTGTCCAGGAATCCTGGTGACAAAGCATCTTTATCAACGTTAGATTGTTTTTTTGATAACAATTATACAACCCAGTTATTTTAATATTAATTAAAGCTTGTGGAAAAGAAATAATGTAGTGGATTTGTCTTCAACAGTGATTGTAACAAGGCCTCAAAATTGAAATCACTTTTAAAAATACATTCATTTCAGTTGCAACAATAAAAACTAACCGGTGGCAGTAAAGAGCGTAACTGTTAGAAACTAAAAAGTTAGCGCTTTTTTAACCGATAATCAAATCCGGAATGCCGATGTTCCAATGTTGAACGGATTTGCCAGTCAAAGTTAATCAATTTAAAAGTAAATTTCAACCTAAATTACAAGTAAGCATGTTATGAACAGTAAAAAACTGGACACAACCGATAAAGAGGTGTTAGCCGATCATTTTGATTGTACACTTCGTTTCAGTTTCAAAGCACAAGATTACTTGCTCGTTGCTGCTTTTATCTTTTTTGGTCGTATTGCTTTACACGACCCTGAGCGGACAGCATTGATCCCAGTTTTTAAAAATTATGTCACGCGGAAGCGTCCTTCTTTGTCGCAAAAGTTTTCACTTCCTAGCATCATGCAAAATTTTGTTCGTTTTGCTTACATTAAGCTACATTTGCCTTTTGAGACAGCTATCTTTATGAGCAGGATGTAAAGTTGGATGCTTTTTGTTTAAGGATCATGAAACGTATTAAAATACCGCCCATTCAAAGACATGGCTACACTAGCGGGTCAATCATACATGGTTTCCGACCATGTAAACCTTAAAGAATGCTCACATGTCACATGTATTGTGTTACAAGGTAAATTGCTGTACCAACGAAGGTGGCTGTTTTCGGGCTTTTATTTTCATCTTACCTATGTTGCCGACATTTTATGTATTATGAAGCCTCCACAAAAGTGGTGGACTTAGATTTTTTGCACTATTTTACGCAGTTTTCAACAACAAAAAAACGCGGACATACAAACCTGTTGGACGAGATATTTCTGTTTTGTACCCATACTATAGTTTGTGTGAGCGAGTTATCACACGCACTCTGTTCTTTTCCAAAGGCAGGAAAAACGAATCGATGTTGGACCTTTCGACGTTAATCGAACAAGTCGTAGTTTCCAATAGAAGTTTTTGTAGTTCGTCTTTTAGGTGAAGAGTCTATTTTCTATTTTATTGCGTGAACAAGTTGAGCGATAAACTTTTTATTTTGTTTGAATCCATGTTGTGTCCAAGTTAGGTGTGCGCGTCGTGAGTCTTCAATCTGATAACAACAGGTGAATCTATAACTTTTAGCCGAGATCTACTGTGTAGTGCAAGGTTTCATTGCTCTGTTAGCTGTCAATTTTTACATTTATCGTTCACCGAATGGAATTCATTGACACATCCGTTTGATCTAAACCAACCCCCGGGCTACGCAAATTGGCAACGTTTGAACACGCTTTTTTTTCCTTGTACGGCGTCATCATCTGACGAAACTAATCGTTAGTTGTCATTCAACAAAAATGCATTCAATGATCAATGGTGCTACTCTATCAGCCGCGGACATTTGTTTAGTGTGTGGAAGCCTAGCCAAAGGGTTACACTTTCAAGTGCGTTTAAAAAGTGAATTGCACTACATAGTTTATGCACAGTTTGGTTCCAGGTGAATTCATGTCGGGCATGTGCCGCTTTTTATCGCAGATCTGTAAAGTCAAAGCTTGTCTATCGATGTCAACGAGGAACAGGACGTTGTGATTTATCAATTCGCATAAAAGGCAAACCCATGTGCCGGTACTGTCGAATGAAAAAGTGTGCCGATATTGGCATGCGTATTGATGCAGACATGGGCCATGAATCCACATCAAGTCCACCGGAGTTAGAAACCATTGCCGACGAAGTCCCTGAAGAATATGTTTTGAAAGGTGGCGTTGTTCAAGTTGAAGGAAAACGAATCATCTACGACGTGAAACCGTTAATTAACCTTATTAAAGAAGCGGTCACTAAAAACAACGTTCAACCCATCAAAGGATTATCAGGGGTAACCCTGTCGCCGCTTCAAAGAATGGTCCACGAGGTATCGAAATTCATAGCTCAACGAACCCCGAAAGCCTGTGAGGTTCAAGTAGTATCGGAAATGCGTGCTGAGTCGTGTATACTTTTTCAAGAACAATATTTGCTGAAATTGGCACATTTGGTGACGTCATGCGAGTATTTCGTGAGGCTTGAAGACGACCAAAAGGTTAGATTTCACGGATTTTTAAAAGAACAATTACAATGTTTTCTTTTCAGTTTCCGCTATTCAGACATTTTTGGGGATCTTTTCAACAGATAGAGCGTGCCTATCAAACTTTAACCGCATTTGGTTACGAAACAAACGATTTCCGCATGATTATTGGTGATAAGCAAGCTATTGACATGGACAATACTAAGTTTATTCTCGGTGAAGCAGACTCCGATGAAATCAAAAAGTTATTCACACCTCTGAGACACCGTGTTTTTGGGTGTCTGATGAACCCACTGAGATCGCTAAAACCAAGTATCTTCGAAATTGCGTACATGGCAATAAACTTTCTGTGGACCTGTTTCGGTAGGTCAAAAGTGTACGTAGAACTGCTTCAAGAAAGTCATTTGTAATTACAGAATTAAACAACATCAAACTGTCAACAACAATCATAGCAGAGGAAGTTCTTGAAAGAAGCGCCAACGAGTTGCACAACTATTACGTTTATGAGATGAAACTTCCAAACTACGCTGCAAGGCATGCAGTTTTAATGAGACTAATATCAGTTATTGAATCTATCATCCGCTCGAAGAAAGATGTTATGATGCTTATGAGACTTTTCAATATTCTGGAAGATGACTTCTTCGATAGTGAATTAGTTGATTGAACTTTTTGCATCACTTGTTTAATCTTGTTTAATGATAATTGGCAAACATGTTGTAACAACGGGCGATATCTGACGTTCAAATAATGAGATTGTCGTTTGTATAGTGGTACTGACATTGATATCGATGATAACGGCAGTTGTGAAACTTAATATACGCTCGGGGTGTTTTTAAAATAATAGTTGGTTTGTTTAAATTTAGTTTGATATTGTTTCCTTATGTTTTTTATTACACTGTATTTAATCAATTTTTATTTGTTTGGTATTTAGAATAAACATTTTTATTTGTATTACTACTTTTCAAATCTACAAACCGAATAATTTAATTATATAATGCTGCTCTAGGTCCTTTCACCGATAACTAAACTCCTTGTGTCAATAATTATTGCCAGTTCTGATGATGCAATTTTCTACTCCTAGTTTAATCAGCCTCTGACAGCTCATATTAGCTAACATTTCTTAACATTTCCTGCAAACGCTCTTTATATTTTCAACACTTTGAGCAACTTGAGCAATTTTCATCATGTTATAATTACTTAATGTTGTTAGCTCACTACTGATACCTGTTTACTGCCAATTTAAATATATATTCGAGTTCACGTGAGTAAGACTATCGTTTCCTGCGAGGCATCATTAAATGTCTTACGCGCAAAAACTAGTCAAATTGCTCATTTCGTCGTTCATAGTTTATTTCCGATATGTTCTGCCTTATTTAAACAACAAATTTTAAGTGCATTTATTTTAGTTGTTCATTTCATTGCGAAGTTATTATTTGAAAATGCTGACACCTCTGGCTTTTTTTAACACGTGCACGTGATGTGGGCAGCATTTTTTTCTTAAAGGGTTGGTCTGTGGAACGACGACGGAGGAGTGGACGAATGAGAAGCTCATCTGACCGAACCGGGGTCCCTATCGCCAGACCAACAGCCGACCGAACAAGCAGCCTAGCCCTCTGCAAATGATATTTTGCTCACATCATTCGCGAAAAACAACTGACGGTGACCGACGTCTTGAGTCTGAAGTTTAGTTTGCTTAATGGTTTCTTGATCCTGTTTGACTTGTTATTCAAGTATCGGGGTGCATCGTTACTTGATTTTCGTTTTCCGACTATCGCTATCCTTCTTTTTTCGATTTCGACTGAATTCAATCATATTGATTTGGGTAAAGTTCAATGTTTACTGGAGGCACTGAATGGGTTCCGCGCAGTGCCTTTCACATAAAGATGTCTGGCGTCATTTGTCGGGGAACAGTCAACCGCCTTTCTGAGTCGGTGCTTTTGCGCAACCAGAATCACCCCTCTTTGTGGACAATTTTTTATTCAACATTTCGCGCGTTCAACTTCATAATGTCAAGACAGAACGACGGAAAAAGCGTGCTCCTTTGCCTAGTTGGTGCTGTCGGCAACACCCTTTTGGCACGTGGAACAAGCCGGTGGAGCCACGCACAAGTTCTGACAGCCGTTCCAGGCACTGAAACCAATCTTGTGTTACACAGCAAAACTTGCAACACATGCATGAGTTCTGCTTCTTAATCAGCTAATTTAACTTCAGCTACCCCTGATGTTCTTTTTTGTTTGCTTTTTTCAAGCTGTAATTTCAAAATCGAAACGCTCGTCTATTGATCAATCGATTTTTCACGGAATGAATCAAAACTCTCCTCTTTCACGTGATAGGCCTCAGTGATGAGATTGCAAAACTCACAGCCACTAGAGTACGGGACGGTTGTTTGGTGTTTTTAGTTTTTCAAAGCGTACATGTTCCGAGCACGAGGCGAGGCGTACCCTGTTCAGAGGCTATGATTTTCTCCGCTTTTGCGATTGAATGTTGTTTTTTTGTCAGTCTTCTTACCTCTCAACACCACTATGGCGCTTCTGAAAATAATTGAGTCACAACAACTCGATCTTATTGCGAAAGATCAGTCAGAAACATACGTAGGATTTGCTTAAGCACCCCCTAGAGCTTCGACTTGGGATGCTGTCAATACGTGGTTGAGTCGAGGCTCTGCAAATTCGCGTGAATTCTGTCAAGTAACCACTTCCTCGGGTTCGGGTTACTTCAGTGACCTTCATACTCGTCAGAGCTATTTTTAAAAAAGTTGGTTTCACAAATGTAGTTTCCATGGTGAATTGATCGTCTTTTGAAAGCCCTGTCGACGACCTGTTTTTACATAAGTGCTCGACACTTCCCCGTTTTGATGCTATCCAATCTCCTGAAATTTCACTTCTCCCGAGCAGGTGAAAAGCATATTATAACCAGACATTCATCAATCGATGAGACCAGCTGACCTAAGTTGAGCTGAAAAAGAACCAGCCGGCGGCGCCCCATGATTTTCGTTCGGCATGCGGGCGACGGTATGGGGGCAGCCGCCGGCGCCTTCAATCAATGTCGCTCGCGCTCCCCTTTCTTTCCATCCCAACGCCCTATTGCGAAAAATAGATGAGTCGAAGCGGGCTGACGTTGAATACTATGATTGCTGCGATTTCACTTTTTCCCTTTGAAAAATTATTTATAACAACGAGCGATGCCCTCAATCGTTAAACTCCGAAACGCCTGCGGGCGATTGTTGCAGCTGAACTCGATGAAATGTAAGCTATACTCAATTCAATAATTCAATGAATATCAGGGATACACATCATTCTTTAAAAAGTACTCAGATGTTTGTCAAATCGCGTGGTTTTCTCGTACTGCCTGTGGCGGTCTTTCTGTCCCGCTACTTGTGGCAGAGCGCCGGTGGCGCGCTCTTTCCGGCTTTCACGCAAAGCATACTACACGCACATGCTACTTGCCCCCAGCCTGCTTTCCACGGCTGTTCGCAAGACCAATAACGTCAGCCGTCGGCGAACCGCTCATTTGTAAACCCCCATCTCTTTGCGTTCCTCTAGCTGGCGCTCAAAATTGATCGGTTCTCGTTGCTTGCAGTCCTTATGACGACGACCCCGCTGTCATCAACGACTGACAAGAAGAAGGAGCTGCGCAAAAGAACAAAAAGACGGTGACAAAAAGATATAAAAATGCAAAGCTTAAATGCTTTTTTCGAGAACATTCAAAGAAAAACGAACACCGACGAAAAAGGAACGGCTTAAATTTGAGTGCGTGCGCATCCTTTCCTTGAAAAGTGAAACTCAGATCAGTCTTGAACAGATAAACCCTTAATTACCGTTCGATGCTGTTCGAGTCGCGGCGAACTCACTCGCGTTTTTCTCGCGATCGTCATTTTACACCTGTTTTCCCTCACGTTTCTTCAACTTTTTTGTTTCTAACACTGCATCAACGGACTCGTGGTGGTCTGGGTAGATCATTTGTGAGATGTTCTAACTGATTTGCGCGAATTCTCCAGGCGTGGAAGTTCCTCTCTTGGTTTTGTTTACCTAGCAGTTCGCTACCACAGCCATTTCGACTGGTAACACTTTATATTTTACTTTTATTCGAGGTTCTAAATCATGCTAATGCCGTATGAGTAGTGCTGGCACGTTTATCTCACCTTAGCCGGCGTAAACGAAACTGTTTTTCAACTAAATTGCGTGCAACCACGCGTCTCAACGAACGCTCCTCGTCCGACAAACTACATTGCTCTGCTTTACTTTGTTGCGTACTGCGTGCATCCGTCACAGTTGCCAGCGAGCCTTTCCGCCTTTCGTTATGACCAGCTAGTCCACAGGGTTTCGTTTTGTAAAAACGAAAGGTTTCCCAGTTAACATTTTTGACTATTTATATATTTTTTCTCGAAAGTCATAAATATTATATATATTTCTCCGTCTGTAGGCTTCCTTACTAGCCATTGGAACGTGCTTTGAAGCTTCTTTTGTTATTTACAGCTTTTCCGATCGATACCCCGCGTGCTACGTGTGTGTGCTTCGATGTTTGATTCTTTATATATATATTGTTTTAGGCGGCATCATGGCCGACTTAAACCTCTCCATTGACTATTCTACGATGCTGGAATGGTTGGACACGGGTGACAGAGATCTTCAGGTTCGTTTTTCGTTTCTTGACGATTTCCCCTGGAATTGCAATATCGCCGATATATATATATATATATAATTTCTTTCGTTTTAGATCTCAGCGTTGGAAAATTTATGTATGACATTGCTTATGAGTGATAATGTTGATCGTTGCTTCGAGAATTGTCCTCCTCGTCAGTTTTTGCCTGCTCTTTGCCGTATATTTCTAGACGAGGATGCTCCGGTGTTGGTTCTTGAAGCTGCTGCTCGAGCTATGACGTACTATATGGAAGTATCCAACGAATGTTCGCGTCGCATCACCGCCGTCGAGGGGACGCTCAAGGCGATTTGCAATCGAATATCCAACATTACTCCTGTAGAACCTACCGGTAAAGACCTCGTAGAACAGTGCGTTAAAGTCTTGGAACACATTTGCCAGCGTGAAACGGGTCTTGTTCATGAAGCTGGAGGCTTCCCAAGCGTGCTAACGCTCGTCAGAGATTTTCACGGTCAAATGCACAGAGATACTCTTCGATCTGCATTATCCGTTATCACTCGTCTCTGCAGCAAGATTGAGCCAGACACAGACAAGGTCGCCGAATACAGTGATACCCTTGGAAACCTCCTGACTCACGAAGATTTGAAAGTTTCGGAAAGTGCTCTTCGAAGTATAGCCGCGATCGTCGACCGTTTCTCCCGAAAGCGTGTTGATCCGAGCGATTTTATTGGCCGTTGTGGACTTATTGAACGACTTTTGGGGCTTCTGATTACTCCCAGTGGCGAACTTTCGACCACAGGCGAGCCCGTCTACGTTTTGAGCGGTCGAGCCATCACCTTCATTTCGATTGTGCTTTCGCTTCTCAACAACTTGTGCCGTGGTTCGGCTGCTGCCACCGATCTGGTTGTTCGGTAAGTGCTTTTACTTTCAACCAGTCTAATATATATTATTCAATCAACTTCTTTGTAGATCTCCCATGTTTCTCCCAATCCTGAAACCGGTTATGACCAGCTCCGATGAACGATGTGTCAGCGACGGTTTGCGCCTTACCGGAATGATTTTGGGCCTTATTTGCGACGGCCGCCCTGTTACCGAGAAGGTTCGTCCGCTCACTGAAACTGCCCTCTCCGAGCGATTCACCGAGAAGCACAAAGAATTGGTTGACAGCATCCGCGCTAAAAACTTCGAAACCTTCAAGAATCTTATCGAATCCAACGGCATAGACGTCAATTACACCGATGATGTTGGTCAGGCTCTTATCAATTGGACCGCCGCTTTCGGTACCCTCGAAATGGCCGTCTACCTGCTCGATCACAATGCAAATGTCGACGGCGGAACTCGGTCTTCTTCCCTCCACTATGCTGCCATCTTTGGTCGTCCAGATATGACTCAGCTTCTGCTTGAACGTGGTGCCAATCCCGAACTTCGTGATGAAGAAGGACGAACCGCTCTGGAGAAGGCGCGTGGGCGTAAGGAAGAGCAATATCAGAAAGTTGCTCGTCTCCTTGAGTATCCCATGGCGAGTAAGTTATTCAGTTGGTCATGTTTTATCCGGCTAACTTCGGGTTTTTCAGAATCCTCCCAAGAAATCAACATGTGCGGTGCCGAGCCTGATCTGTTCAACCGAATTTTGACTCATCTTGTGCCCATCTTCTGCACTGTCAACAAGTCCGCCTCCTCCGCTGGTATCTCCCGTTCCAGCTTGTCGCTTTTGCGTAAATGTATCACGAAACTGCCGCCCAATGTTCTTCGCGTTGAGATTGTTCGCGAGAACTTTAACAACGAGTTCGCTGAAAATCTGATGTCCATGTTCGAGAACAGCCTTGATCATGAAGATCCCGAAGTTCGTGAGCAAGTGTTTCTGATGATGCAGTCTGTTCTCGACCGCGATACAGAGTTCTGGCGTGAGCAGTTCGCCCGTCTCGGAGTTCACGAAATTGTGGAAAAAATTGCCAACGAAGATCTTCCCGATGACGAAGACGAAGATTCGTCCAGCAGTGATGTGCGCGCCCCTGGAACAATGACGGACATGGCGCTCAACCATGCTGTCATCTTCAATGATGGTTCTATCTACAATGACAGTATGTTTATTTGTACTATATCTTTTTGCTGTTATTAAACGCTTTTTTACAGCCGAAGCTTCGCTGCGCCAACAAATTGCCAAGGCAATCAGTACGCGTACCGTTCACGACGCGACGGTTACCGCTATTCGTAGCAATGACCGTGGTCGACTTGTGTTTCCCGGCTTTCCCGAGGGTGCTGCTCCTTTCGCTTCTACTAGCCGGAATGCTGATGCCTCATCTTCTATCCGTCGACTTCAACGCAACGCTGAAAGTTCCTCTGCCATAAAGTGCTACCGTTGGCATGACTGGCGCATTGTCTCGGCTGAAAGCAGTGTGTACATCTGGTGCGATTACATTGCCATCGTGCTGAACCGTGACGGTACTGCCCAGTATGTGGCTGAAAACGACATTGGTAAAGTACAGCTGTTTGCACCGTCCAAGGAATCTGACAACGTCAACAACTTCATGGAACGCTTCACGATGCACATAAGCCGTACAAACGTAATGCGAGTCCATCAATTGTTCGATGACGCCGGCGATAACTGGATGGGCTTTGGAAACTGGGACTTGTTGTGCCTTGGCGGCAAAAATATTGATATTACCAATGCCGATGTTCCTCGAAGAAAACTTCATTTGACTTGCAACGTTGCTGGTTTCTCTATCCGTTCGGACGATGGTGTTACCACTGTCACAGGAAATGCTAAGCTGAGCAAGGAATTCGAGACCGGTTTTGTCAAGGGCACACAAACTCCACCGATCGTCCCGACTGTTTCAACTGTGCCGAATCTTCCTGCTGTCCCGAGTCTTCCGAACGTGCCGAATCTTCCAATCATCAAGCCCGTCAGCCACAAAACTGCCACTCGCCAACGTGTCAACGCTTTGGCCAAGGAGCTGTGGAACCGATATTTGTGCTACTGCAAAAACAACATGCGTCTTGAGCTGAAACTTCTGAAGTCCAATGCGCGTGCCATTCTCGATTTATTTGAGCAGCTTCAAGATGACGACATTCCTGATCGCAAACTCGGTGAGCGTCGCCTGTACAACAACCTCCTGCAGGCTCGCCATGTTCTGCTCAACGACAACTCGCTGTCTATATTCGAGATTGGCAGTTCTGGCATTGTCCAAACGCTTCAAATTCTTTTTGAATACAGCGTCAATCATCGCAACAGTAAGATATCCCGTATCATCTACGATATCTTTTCCGGAGGGCCGAACATCAATGTGGTCGTTCGTAAGATCGTGCAAGTGATGGAATCGCAGGAAAACTTCCCTGTTGTGCGGTACGACAAACCTAACAGTTCAACCACCGGAATGAAGCTGCTTACTCGTCGGTTCTACTTGAATCTGGAACAAGCGAATCCTCAAGATTATCATCAGCAGAAGCTCGTTGACAACACTGGCCGCTCCATGAAGACAGATCCGCTGACCACTGTCGCGCATTTCAAGCTGTATTTCCTGCAGATGCTTTCCAAGTTCTGGTTCGATGCCGACCGATCCAGTCTCGCCTTCGTGCAGAAGATCACTGAAGCTACTGAGAAAAAGAAGGAGTTGGTGTTTGAGTACACTCACAACTTCGACAAAAACGGCATTGTCTACTACCTGGGCACGAATGGTCATACCGAGGACAAGTGGGTCAACCCTATTACATCCGGTTTGGTCACTGCCGTTGCCGGCGACAGCAAGGTTCTGCCTTTTGATCCCGTCGACGAAATCTTTAGCCGCGATGAGAGTCCTGCAAACTGTCACACTTTTGACAAACATAATGCCAAATTTGTGTTTGATTTGGGAGTGTATGTTCATCCCACTGTTTATACTCTTCGGCATTCGGAAGGCTATGACAACTCTGCACTTCGAACCTGGAACCTTGAAGGATCTGCTGATAACTACCGATGGTTCGTCATTTCACGCCACGAAAATGATCGTTCCCTGATGGCTCCTGGTGATACCGCTTCTTGGGCCGTCAATCCCAAGGTCAATGTTGCCTTCCGTTACTTCCGTATAGCGATCAAGGGCCCGAATTCCAGTGGAAAGACGCACTTCTTGTCTTGCAGCGGTTTCGAAATTTACGGCAATGTTGTTGGTGTTGAGGTTAGTTTATGAGTTTCAAACATGTTTTTAATGTGTTACTTTTTTAGCCCAAGAAACTGTCTCCTCCGACTACTAGGCCACGATATCCGGTTGATACCGGCCCGCCTGTTGTGAACCAGCATTCGTGGGCCTTCTGTGCCGCTTCAGATCCAGAGAATGATGATCATTTGTGGGACGCTCCTTCAAATGTGCCTGTGGATGTGTGGCGACAGCCTCCTCCGAATGCGATCGACAACAGTGAGCCACCAATGCCACTCAGTGACAATGATCGTTCCCAGCGTGACCGTGGCTTATCCCGTCGTTCTCGACGCCCCTCGGCGGCAGATCGTAAGTCTGAATACTAAGAATTTGTTGATCATAATTATTGTGTGAATTTTTAGGATACCACGACGCACCAGCTGCTGAGCCAAAGCTTGTTTCAAAGGTTTTCCGCCCGAAGAGTGTAGTTCCTGTCGAACAGAATCCAGTAAAGCTACAAGGCGGATACAATGTTCGCTACGTCCACCCATCCAAAAATCAAGCGATGTTCGGATACATCTCAAGCATCGAAAAAGACGGCAGAGTGGTTGTTTATTGGGACTATGGCGAACGTGTATTGACCAACCCGTCTGAACTCGGAGTTCTTATCAACCAGATCCCAACGAAGGATCCAACACCTGAACCCGTCGCTGGATCGTCATCTGCTTCCGTTCCCAGCTCCACTTCCACAAAGACCCAACAAAAATCCATGTCTACCACAAATTTGCTGGATGAACGTGTTGGTCGCCGTCTTCCCACCTTCCAAGCTGTCAGTGCCGATTCTCTTCAAAATCCGACAGTGTCGCTTGAAAACTTGATTGGACGATCCCGACTGTTTGCTGCTGATCGCATCCCTGAAGTCGGTGATGAACAATCGCCTTCTGATGCCCCTGAGTCGGTGAATGCTGAAAATGCGCCTGTTTCGGTTGCTGCCAGCACTTTCGGCGGTGGATCGCATCCGCTTCTCTCGTATGCCCGCCGTTCCGCTGAACACAACCCTACCCTGTTTGGTATGAGTTCTCTTGGTCCTACTGAAGAGGCTATGCGTGAACTCAATGATATCCGCCGTAGACGTCAAGCCGATAATGACGCTGTCGCCGCGCTCGCTTCTGCCGCTGCCACTGCACATGAATCCGCGCAAGAACTGTTCAACGAAGAAGATGAAGCTGAATTGGAGGAATCTGACGGCGAAGAAGATCCAGAAGCGGAGGATGAAGAAGAAGATGATGATGACGAAGACGATGATGAGGACGAAGAAGAACTTGAACCGATGGGTGGCGCTGACGAATACTATGTTTATGCCCCCACTGCTCGTGCTACAAGCCAACACATACAACCTCCGGTTCAAGCTTATGCGGGTTTGATTTCTGAACATGGAGGAACTAGCAATCATGCTGGCATTCGTCTACTCGATTCGGCTCATGTTGCTTTTGCTGAGGCTGCGGGATCTCGAGGCCAATCCAGTTCTACCAGTCGGCCTGCGCGTGTTGCTGATTATGCTGATGCTCTTCGCACTGTGATGCAACAGGTCATCGATGCTGCCGGAAGTGAAGAGGTAGATGACGATCTGCTCTTCAATGACGATTACGATGAGGAAGATGGAAACATTGAGGATGTCAACGATATCAATGACGTCATTACCCATGGCTTGTCGAGCTTGAGCGACCACGCTAGCTTCCGCGACAGCTTTGTCGAGAACATGTTCTATCATACTCCATTCGGCCATCACGATCCAGGTCGCAGCTTCGTCACTGGAGGTGCTCGCAGTCGCATTCCTACCTCTTCGGAATCTGCTGCCCGTGCAGCGTTTCGCCAATATGTGAACATGCCTGGTCACCTTTACGACATTCTTCCTGGCAATGGTAGTTCACGCGGTGATCCTGATCGACACAACCATGGTTCTCGCAAAAACAGAAAGCCTTTGCGTCACTGGGATGACGATTTCACCTTGAAGCCAGCCTACAGCGCGTTGATACCTGTTTTCGATCCTCGTCCTGGCCGTAACAATGTGAATCAAGTAAGTTGTTGCTTTATTAAGCTTTTGGTTATATAAATAACGTTGTCTTTCTTTACAGACTCAGGATGTCGAACTTCCCAGTGTCAGCACCCCAAATGATACGCTCTTCAAGAAGGAAATCGGCATTCGTTCCATGCCTGCGTTCACCGTTGCCAAAACTGATCTGAAGCAAAAGGATTTGCGTCTTTACTTGCGTGGCCCCAACGTTGACACGATTCAAAATGTCACCGTCGAAATGGCCAATGATGATCGAAAATTTGTCTACTACGCCCAGAAGCTTCTGAATATGACCAACTGGAAGGAGCATGCTGGCAAGCGTCACAATCGCATTTGGGATCCCACCTTCACCCTCATCTATGAAGTGCGCACCGGAAATGATTCGACTGTTGAAGCTACGCATCTTGAAACCGGAAAGTTCAGCCTCAATCAAATCCAGAACGAAGAAGTTGTTGTTGCTGCTCTTGAAGCCTTGTTTTCTCTCAAGCGGTTGAATGACGGCAAGCCTCTGGATGTGAACACTGATCAGCTTATCAGCGAGAAATTGACCCAAAAGATCAACCTCATTCTTTCTGATCCTCTTGTTGTTGCCGGTAACGCGCTTCCTGACTGGGTCGAATACATGTTGACGAAGAACAAGCATCTATTCGACTTGGAAACCCGTCGCAAATACCACATGGCTACTGCCTTTGGCACCGCTCGCAGCATTGTTTGGACCCAAACTCAGCTTGATAGCGCGGGCGAGACGAATACCGCCAATGCCGCTCAAAGCCGCCGTGAAGACTCCAATGATTATCGTATTGGCCGTCTGAAGCATGAACGCATCAAGGTACCTCGTGATGATGACCTATTTGCTACGGCTGTCCGTGTTTTCCGTTTCCACGCCATCCGCAAGAGTGTCCTCGAAATTCAGTACATCGATGAAGAAGGCACTGGCCTGGGTCCTACACTGGAGTTCTTTGCTCTGGTTGCTGCTGAATTCCAACGCAAGTCTCGTGCCATCTGGATTTGCGACGACGACGACTCACTCATCAACAAGGGAGAAGTTACCGAAACTGATCTCGGCAGCGGATTGAAGCCTGCTGGTTACTACATTCGCCGCGCTGGTGGTCTCTTCCCTGCGCCGATTCCGCCACAAACCGAAGAAAGTTACCGTGCTTGTGAGCTCTTCCGCGTGCTTGGCATCTTCCTCGCTAAAGTGATCCAAGACAACCGACTTGTCGACATCCCGCTCTCTCTGCCTTTGTTGCGTTTGTTGATTGAAGTAAGTTTGAAGCGTTATACTTTTGTGTTCACGTACTTATATATTTTTTCAGCATCCAAAGAACAGCAACCTTCGCAGCATTTTGACGCTTGACGATTTCGATGTCATCTACCCTGAGAAGGCTCGCTTTGTTCGTGAGCTCGGTGAACTCATCAGCCTTCGCGATGACGTTTTGAAGGATTGCACCAGCCGGCATCAACGTTCTGACGCTCTCCGCAATCTAAACATTGCCCTCCCGAACACAAAGTGCACCCTTGATGAACTTGGGCTGACCTACGTTGTCGATCCACCATCGAACGTTTTCGAATACCGTGGCTATGAACTTATCCCTGATGGTTCCAACGTCGATGTCACTCTCGGCAACGTCAACGAATACGTTGAACACGTGATCAACTTCCATCTCAACACCGGCATTCGCCCCCAAATCGATGCCTTCCGTGAAGGCTTTAACCTCGTCTGTCCTCTGAAGTCGCTCTCGGTCTTCACTCCCAATGAGCTGTTGACCACCATGTGTGGCGATCAGAGCCCGCAATGGACTGCCGAAGAATTGTACAAATATACCGCGCCGAAGAACGGCTACACAGTCGAATCAACGACTTTCCGGCGCTTTGTCGAAGTACTGGTCGAGATGAACGCCGTCCAGCGCAAGGCCTTCCTTCAGTTCGCTACTGGTTGCAGCTCTTTGCCTCCGGGTAAGCTTTCTCTTGTTTTACTTTTGCCTTCATTACATAAGACAAATTTCAGGTGGTTTGGCCAACCTTCATCCTCCCTTAACGATTGTTCGCAAAGGCGAATCCGACGACGGTGCCTACCCTTCGGTTAACACGTGTGTGCATTATTTAAAGATGCCCGACTACAGCACAAAAGAACTCCTCCGTGAACGTCTCTTCAGTGCTACGCTTGAGAAGGGTTTCTATCTTAATTAATGCACTTCTTACTATTTTTAAATTTTTCTATCGTTTGTTTAATTACTGTTTCATATATTGTTTTTTTTTCTACCACTTGGATCTCGATTGATCGCACTGATGGCCTAATGTACGCCACTTAGTTTTAACTGGGTGAGACTGTGTCTTGTTTGTCGTCCCGCAAATACGCCTTCTCCTCTATACATTTTACCTGTGGTTGCACAAAGCCCGTCTCATGAATCCCTTTGCTCTTTTCCCGAAAGAACTGCATATACCGGCTGATTTTAAGTTTTGCATTCATTGGTAAAGTTGTCCTGGTCTATCATTGCGTGTTTCCTGTATCCTGTTTTTGTTTGTTTTTTTATAATAATACCCTTTACGCTCTACGCTATGTCATGTCCATGAGTCGCCAGGATTGTTTTTTGCTCAACTGTTTTCAACCACTTCTGATCCTGGCATCTTGGCGACAGGGCACTGTTTGGAGATACTTTTTGACTTTTGTACTTTCTTATCCGTTGTGCCCTTGAATACTACTACCACCACCACCTTTTGCCAACCGCCTTTGGCACCCGTGTAGCACCATCTGTACCCATCTTTTGGCTTTTAATGGATAATAATGTGCATTCGTTAAATAAATAGGGTTGAAAAAATGTTGTTCATACTTGTTTTTTATGGGGCCTACTACAAGCGAAAATACAAATCGACTGAGACTGTCTTAATTAAAGGCTTTTACAGTCTAGTTCCGACATAACATGGTTGAGGTTCTTTGTTTTAAGCTAGCTCTAGAACGAGTTTGAATAAACGGTTAGTATAAAAGACGCCTTAACATGGTGTTCAGCCGCAGTCTACCTGACGATGAATCTGCGCAGTACTGTTGGAATTGTTCCTCTCCTCGGCGCCGCTGGCAGTGTGTTCACTATCGTGGTTTCGTTGATCGCCACAGCTACAATTTATCAAGACCTAAACGGTTTGCACGAAGAGTTTAATGCCGATTTTGTTGAGTTCCAGGTCGATTTGTATACTTGTATTATAAAGTTCATCGTTGCAACTTTAGGATTACTCGGAGAAAGCCTGGCAATCGATGATGGATGTTGTTCATAGTGATCCCTCTGATTTTGTTGAGATGAACGCATTTACACACAACCGTCAACGCCGCTTTGCATCTGGAGGCTACGTTCAAGGCGCTTCGTTGGGTGTAGCTCAGCAACGTCAAGTTCATCATCAGAGTGGAGGGTGCAATTGTGGCCAAAGTGCGCGATCATGTCCTCCAGGACCTCCTGGCCCGCCGGGGTTACCCGGATTCCGAGGCCAACCTGGTCTTTCTGGTGTAGACGGAAAACCTGGTGCTGGGGGCTTGTCGTTGGTTTATCAGCAACATCGTCCAGGTTGTATCCAGTAAGCCAGTGTTCTAAAATGCATACATATTTAGTTGATTTTAGGTGTCCGATGGGTCCTCCTGGTCCACCAGGCTTTAACGGCGGCCCTGGACCCGCGGGTCCTGATGGATTACCAGGTGCTCCAGGCGGTGGATACTTTTCTAACGGTCTGCCAGGTCCTCCCGGTCCGCCTGGTGATGCTGGTGCACCGGGACAGCTAGGTGCTCCTGGAAAACCTGGAAATCCTGGTCAAGACGGTCATGCTGGTGTCGGTGCCCCAGGTCCCAAAGGGCCCCCAGGCCTTCAAGGTCTTCGTGGAAATGCCGGAAATCCAGGTAATAGTGGTTATGGAGGCCAAGGTCCACCTGGCCTGATAGGTGCCCCTGGCCAAAACGGGAACCCAGGACGACCTGGATCTCCTGGCATTCCTGGACGCCCTGGTATGCCTTCCCACGATGCAGGTGAGTCCTATGAATATTAACAATAAAAATTATCTTCTATGTTTACAGGATACTGCCCCTGCCCACGCCGCTCTGGTCGGGCCCGCGGTAAACAATCAAAACCCTATGTTGCTCATGTTTCCGCGGCTGTCGCCGCTCGATTTGCCAAAGTTTCCGCTTAATTATTTGCTTGAAACAGATACACTATCATTGTGACGTGAATAAAGCAAAATTTTATAACAGTTCATCTGAACAGACACTGAATGAAGACGCCGTGGGAAAATTTTGGTGCTCTTCTCGACGCGCTCATCTCCCATGATTCTCGGCTTGCTTTGTTTAGAGGCGTCGCCGAGGCCAACTGTAACTGGATATGGTCTCGAAGACCATGGTCGCGATAGCCCCTCAGAAGAAGAAGCACCCCTGAAGGCATTTATGCACGCTCAAAAGAGCTTCTTCAAACCTATGACGCCTCTGGCGTCGACTTAAGCTGCTGGGCGAGTCCTCGAACTGTCGCCACTTGTACATAATGCCCATGCGAGAGATAGGTACTTTTCAGAAAGTCGGCCATCATCGCCCTTGTGTTGAGTACAGTCGCTGCTTCTTAGGCGGCAAGTAGTGCCCCGCAATCGAGAATTTTTGCCAGATTGTCCTCAGGCACTACGCCTCCACCAGCCGCTTTTGAGCTTGCTCCTATCGTATTTCTAAATGTCTTCTATGATTCGTCCTGAAATGATCTGCAAAGTTTGCGGTGATCGTGCAAGTGGTAAGTCAATGTTCTTGTTTTCAACTTTATTTATTTTGTCTTTAGGCCGCCATTACGGAGTCCAAAGTTGTGATGGTTGCCGAGGCTTTTTTAAACGGTCGATTCGTCGAAATTTGAAATATGAATGCAAGGAATCTGGAAACTGTGTCGTTGATGTTAGTCGGCGTAATCAGTGTCAACACTGCAGGTTTCAAAAATGTCTTATTGTCCAGATGAATCGAAACGGTACACTTTTACAAAATGTCAAACGGCCACATAATGCCATCCCTTTTAGCTGTACAAAACGAACGGAGTGTCTATTCTAAGCCAAGTGGCAAGCAACTTGGCGACAGTCAAGTGCCATACTCAATGGTTGTTCCACCAATTTCAATCGCATCTGTCACTTCCCCACCACCATTATTGACACCCATCGGTCTCCTTACAGCAATGTCCCTTGTCCAGCCAGTTCCTGAAACAAAAAAGATCACGAACTTTTCCATCCGTCAGCTGACCGAGAGCAATTCGACCCCATCATCGGAAGTCGATTGGACCCCGTTTTTGACGTCAATTTTACAGTGGACTAATAAGTTTCCCCCACTTCGACAACAAAATAACAACGATCAAGACAAGTTGCTTGCCGAAGGCTGGCACAAACTTTTTATCTTTTATTACTCGACGCAGTTTAATGCTGTTGTTCACGACTTCAGTAAGGCAGCGTACGATGCAGGTATGCCCCATGCGGAAAATACCCTTCAAATCATTGAAACTATTCGTAGCTTGAAGTTAAACCCGATTGAACAATGGGCGTTTAGCTGTGTGCTGCTCTTTGATCCAGGTAAGGTTTTGCAACAACAAAAAAATTTAAGTTTGTGTTTACCTACGTGACTTCCATCAAAAACAGATTGTCTACGTGACAAACCAAAAAGTGATGATTTCATTTGTAGAGACAGAATCTCTTCGATCGCCGAGCACAGTGAAAAGTGTACAAGAGCAATCATGCCTAGCCTTAACGGAATGCATGTTGGCTGCAAGTGCTTTGCTTGGCCAAGAAGAAGCCAAATCACGTTTTGTCAAAGCATTTTTGGTTATTATTCCGTTGCGATCAGTTGCGCAGGAAGTCGTGCAACAAATTTTTCTACCACACGTCAACATAACGGAAGTGTTAAACAGTGTTAAAACATAAAAATTGACAAAAAATAACATTTTTCTTATTCTACCTATCAATTGGTGAAAACGTTCTTTGGACCTGCATTTTATGATAAGTACTTCTTCTAGACTGATAAGGAATGAAAATTGTATAGTGCGCATCATTGAAAAAGTGGTGTGTCACGCACCAGCGAAACCGTCTGATTTGTTTGCCCTTTTCTGTCGGTGAACCGTTTTCAAAGATCACATGTTGTCATTATCAATGTTTTTGTTAACTTTCATGCGTATCATAAAGATCAAAAATTGTCTAGATTTAGGTTTTTTTACTTCCTCGTCATGTCCTTCTGATCTCACACAGTCTATATATAGAATTTCGTACTTCATTGTCACCCCATGTTGCTTTTATCAGACAATAAATCAGTTTGAATCAATTTGAGCCGTGTCAGTGTTTATGTTTACAATACCCTAGTCTAATCGTCACAGGGAAGTTCGTGGATCAACGTTTTGAAGTCGTACACATACCAGTCGGCTTGCTGTTGCACATTGGGACGTACCTAAAAAAGACTTGAGTTGATGCCATAAAGAAGCGATCAGTACACACCTGATTACCGCCAAAACCAATAAAAATATCAGCGGGCGGACAAGCCTCGGCGTCCGTTGCTCCGTCACCGACCATTACAAGTTGATTGTAGTGGTATTGCTTTTTCAACAAGCCACAAACTCCAGCTTTGCCGACGTTTTTACTGCCAGAGTCGCTGGTCAACTCGTTGATATCGAAGCCTGCGTAAGAGCCGTCAGATTTAAACAAAATTTCGTTGGCATAGACTCGAGATTTTGAGATGCCAAGAATCTTTGCGATGGGAAGAATGAGCGGGCGGAAACCGCCAGAAACGAGATACACATCGGTTCCACGTTTGTGCAAAGCGTCAACGAGTTCGATGATACCGGGAGTGAACTGAATCGGGTGTGTTGCTGCGTAATCGTGGACCTGCTCTAATGACGGCTGCATCACATCCAATCTATACGAAAAGGGTCATTACTTGCGCGACATAGCCGTTTGCAAACCTGAGTCTAAGGGCTTCGCGGAAACTCATCGATCCGTTCATTGCTTTAGCTGTGCATGCAGCGACTTCCGCGCCTTTGCCGAGGTATTTGGCGAGCTCATCTATCGCTTCGTCCTAAAAGCGAGGGTAGATTGGTGTAAACACGAGGTCAAAAAGTGATTTACCATGCAAACTGTAGAGTCAACATCAAAACAAACGGCATCGGCATTCTTCCAAACGTCCTTAGCACGGCATTCTGATTTCGTCGAGATTGATGCAATTCCGGCAAACGAAGTCAACGTTTGATTAGATGTGTTGCGCTGGATATCGGGACTCATTCTGCACACAATATAACGGGTAGTAAGGCAAAACAAAAGCAAACGTCGACCGAAAATGATTGTCGAAGACGGCTGAAATAAGATATCAACTATACATGCATCCAGACAAAATCCAGTTTAACCGACACGCGATCAATGATGGAAACCCTAGGCGTCAACACCCTCAGTGTTTTGCAAATTTAGTCAAAAGGCTTAACAAAACGTTGTTACAAGAACCATTTATAGCCGGGCAGCGGGCACCGCCTTCACGTGCGCTGCGACGACAGATCGCGGTAACGCAGTGAAAAAGAAAAAAGGCTACAATCATACCATCGACAGGGGAGTTTCCATGAACGTGAACAAGAGCACGCTTATCACAAAGTGTGGTGGGGGCCGCCACGTCAAGAAGACAACTGTCTGGGGAACCCCAGGCACAGCGCACAAGCTCGACGAAAGCGCGAAGGGAAAGACATTAGTGCGTCCGTCATGGGCTTCCGCTCTTTCAAGCGAAGAGTCCGGAACAAATTTACATGGTCTCACGAGGTCTCACAAAAAGTCAACGACTTTTAAAAAGCAATGTTTCTTGATGTATGCCCAAAAATTTTGAAACACTGTGCACTTTTTAGTCTCTTATGCCCGAAACGACAGACCACACCAAGAGATAAGATAACATGGCCACATAAAAAGTAGACAGAGAAGGCGTTATTAATGTGATTCGGGTCAATCATATCAAAGATCGGATTGCCTTTATGTTGCGCCTGATGTACTTAGCCATCCCTCACTAATGTCAGATCGCATGACGTCACGCAATCAGATGGTGACCAAAGTGAAGGAACGTTCGGGTGGGTGGTCACCCCTCGATACGGAAGTGACTGATAGGAGGTAAAGGGCGTTATCACAGTACAGTAACGATAACCACAAATAACAACAAACCAACTGTCACTCAAAACTGCGGACAGTTATAAATAAAATGAATCCATAAAACAACTGAAAAGTTCAAAATAAAATCAGTCTTGCAACTTTTGACAGGTACAAACATTTGCCAAGTCGATGGGAGAGGACACGAAAAGTGAAAAGTCTGTCAACTTTTTTTGCTTTGTTGAAACAACTCTAATGATTAATCAGAACTACCTCTGAAGCAATTGTTTTCTCTTGATGCGACGACGTGCAGATGCGATAAGTCAAAATAATGCTTTGCTAAGTAACCGTCTATCTACGGGCAGTAAATTTTGATAAATTTTACATTGACAAAGTTTAAAGAACACACAAACTTTCAAGCATTGTACTAGCTTGAAGCGTGAAACAAAATAAAACAAAATGGGAATGAAAAGACATAACATTTAAGAAAGAAGACCATGACAGTGACGGTTGAATGTGAAAAGAATAGAGCATTCAACGCACACGTAGGATATATAGGTTGCATCAGCCAAATGAAATTATATAATGAGAATAGAATGCGCACCAATGGCTCCTTTCATAGGTCTCCATCGGTTCATGCATTTGCAGAGACAACGATTAGCGATCACTATACAAATAATTCGATTGGATATAGACCTAAGAGAAACAGTGCTTTTAAGGAAACTTTAGGACAAGGGTTGTTTGTACGTATGTTGCGCGAACAAGCTGATCGGTTACAAAAGCATACGATGGTGCATAGAGTACATTTATAGCATATTTTATGTTCTTATAGTTGTGAAAAGGCTATTTATGATTAAGCTTGTATGTTTGAACACTTTATTTAAATTTTCGTAAATTACGATACAAAATAAATTGAAATAAACTTTTTTAAGACACGCTAAAACCTGAAAAGTATAGTAACAACCAAGCAACAGTATTTTTATATTTTTATCATAAGTTTAATGTTTTTGTTCAAAGTGAAGTTTTTTTTCACATTATTCATACTAATTTTAAGCTTTATTTTTATCGCACATTGTGTTAAACAAACGATCAGTGTTACTGCTGTTTCTTTCATGTGCAGTTGACATGCCGCCATTGTTACCGGTCAACCCCTGGCGATAAGCAGTACCTGTCTGTCTTAGATTTTCTATTAAAATACATCCGTTTTGCAAGAACAACTGGCAAGGCTTATCTGAACTCAAAAATGTGTTCTTTTTCAACAACTGCTTGCAATTTTCCGGCTTTTTGAAAAAGTTGCGATCCTACAAAGGTTTCACTTGTGTTCACTCACAGTCTTGATAAATGAACTGCTTTAATGCAGTTCCCTCAGAGAGATTAGTCAAATCGTTACAACAGCCTGGCACTGGCCGTCTACGTCAAATCAAACCACTTGCGATCTGTTGTCATCGATCACAATCGGCGCCCGATTTAAGTTGAGCCTTCTCAGCTGGTTCAGTGAACCACTGTGAAAGAGCAAGCACTTATGCAAGTTTAGGCATCAAAAGCCACCTGGAGGATAGCTTATGGCAATCGCCGTTTATCGTGCATTATTGAAGTGATCGGTGTTGTCATTCATCAAGTACCCGACAGCATTAGCTTGCTGTAAATCGCGGCTGTCTGCTAACATGCTCATTTGGCCACACCGGTTAGTTATCGCCGGAAATAAATTAAACAAAATTGAGGGTTAATCGCTTGAAACAAACTTTAAAACAATGTTTTTAACCCCGGAAGCAGTCCGAAAGGATATTTTGGACCCTGCCCTGCACATTCGTCTGACCTTGTACCATCCGCCGAAAAAATGTTGCGTTTGCTCGGATCTTGATTGACCGCTCGAAGTCCCGAAGTCCGAATTAAAGAGCTGTTGTTTTTTGCGAGAAAGCGAGATATGCCAGATAGTGCCGAGTTGTTTATCTTAAGGGTCTGAGAAATGTGTTAAGCTGCCTATCGCCGTCAAAGTGCTACTAGTAAACATTCGGCAACGCACAAGAAAGCCATTTATGCACTTTAAAGCATACCGAAACAGACTTTAAAACATTTGGTAATGCTCTCGGAAGCTGTCAAAAAGCCGCCAACGTCGAAGAGATTGGCTGACCCCCTGATCGCAACGTGGTTGGTACTGCAAGGTGATTTGCTCTTTTGGCACATCTCGCAGATGACCTAAGATGATTAATGGCAATGATGTTACTAAAAACGACAGCTGTTTCGCCTTAAAGTTTAAAAATTCCTTCATTACATGTGGTTATCCGGATAAGCCGTGTCACTTGTTCTGCACACTCGGCATGCTCCGTTTTTTTAAAACTCTGCGAAGTGCGATTGCAACTTTGTCGGCGACTACTGACCAATATTTCTCATAACTGTGATGGATTTACTCGGCGGAAAATGAAAAAGAAGATTATGTATCTGTCAAGTGTGCCTGTGATCATATTTAGTTAAACGGCACCGGACGCACGTAGTGTCCGTGCTGGACAGAACAACTGTCAAGTGTTGATTCTCCCGACAGATGCGAGAAAACAGAGCCGAGCTCAACTGCCGGCTGTCTTCAATGCCCCAGGAAAACATAAATCAGCTCAAAAACGAAAGGGAGTGCTGGAAGGAAGGACAAAGCCAGAACGCTTAGCCAATGAAATGTAAGAGTTGGGCGTTGCCGCTGGCCACGGCCTGATCCCCTGCCTGTCTCGACATTCGAGCTTTTCATTCGAACTGGTTCGCTCAGAGTGAGAAGTCAGTCTTCGCAATCACTCCTCATAAATTCACAACCATGAGGGCTGTGGCGGTTATCCTGCTTTGCCTTGCGCTTTGCGCCTTTGTCGACGCCGCGAAGAAGAAGAAGGTGGGTTACTGTAGCGATAGAGTATATTTTAACGAGTCAGTTTAGGTTGAGAAGGTTGAAGCCGTTGACGAACTCGAAAGCCTCATCGACGACATCGATGAGTCCAAGAAGGAGCGCGATGTTTCGGACAAGGCCCCGAAGCCCCGTTAGTTTCTAACTTTGACAAACTTTGTACAATTTCATGATTTCAGTTGAGACCAACCCTTGCGAGAACTTCGTTTGCGGATGGGGCAAAGAATGCGTCATTGACAAGAAGAACCGCCCGAAGTGCGAATGTATCAGCAAGTGCCCTACTGACGAAGATCCTCTTGATCAGGTAAGTACCTAAATCACCTAATTAACACTAATTAGCTTAATGGTAATTACAATTAAAGGTCTGCGGCAGCAACAACCAGACTTTCACCTCTCTCTGCGAACTCTACCGTCAACGCTGTGTGTGCAAGCATAAGGGCAAGGAATGCGCTGATGTCCAGAATGCCAAGATCCACCTTGAATACCTTGGTGGCTGCAAGAAGCTCGATGAGTGCACTGATGAGCTCATGGCTCAGTTCCCTGAACGCATGTCCGACTGGCTCTTCCAGGTATGCGATCTTACTCATAACATGCTTTATGCTTTTTTTATTCAGGTCATGAAGGAGCTCAAGAAGCGTCGTGAACTTAGCGGCAAGGACTGGGAAGAACTTGTCTCCGAAGCTGAATCCGATGATGAGAAGAAGCACGTCTACCCCGTCATCTGGAAGTTCTGTGACCTTGACATCAAGCCCCACGACAAGTCTGTCTCCCACCACGAGCTTATCCCCATCACTGCCCCCGTCATCCCGATGGAATCCTGCATCAAGCCTTTCTTGGAGGGTTGCGATGCCAACAAGGACGGCTCTATCAGCATCAAGGAATGGGGCAAATGCCTTGGTCTTAAGGAAGGCAAGTTATTTTTATGTTTTAACAATGTTAAAGAAATTTTTAACTTTATCATGTTTCAGGCGAAATCCAGGAGCGTTGTTAAACATCGCAATCGGAACATACAACAACTGCACGCACGCAACACAGCGTTCTGAATTATGCACTCATTTAATAATTAAGCCAACAAAATCATAACCTTATATATCGTAAAATTGACTCGCATCCGTTTTAAAACTGCCGCCTAAATGCAATTTTGTAGCCTCACGTACATTTACACTTTTGTTTGTCTCTTATCTTTTTATCTTTAATAACAATGCAAACTTTAAAATACGTTAATAAAGTCAACTTGAAGCAACCCATTATAACACAAAACAAAAAGAATTAAATATTTTACCCCCCCCCCCCCCCAGCAATCATTTTTATAAGGTGCCGAAATGATTCAGATGTCGAGGATGGTAGGATACAGAATAACTGAACAAATTAAAACAAAAAGAGTACTGAAAAAAAAAACTGATATTAACAGTAACTTTGCTTACTAATAACGTTATGATGAGGCAGTATGAAGTCGACGTACAACGCTTGAAATCGGTGGCCATTGCTTTTAAACACCGGGGTGAATGGCGTGCGGGTTTTCCCGCGAGAAAGGTACTGGAACTGACCTTTTCGGGCCGGCCTGGTGATAGACGGCAGACACGTAGAGACGTCAACCGGCGCGCTATGGACTGCCGTTGAAATAAATGCCTTCGCGCGAGACACGTGTTCTCGCAACTTGGCGGCGGTACTTGTCGACGCAGATTCTCGCTGCCAAGTTACGAGAGCGTGTCTCATGCGAGAGTGATGTTAACAACGCGATCCGTGGCGCGCCGGTTCAGAGTTGGCAATCCGATGAGTTATCGGATTGTCGGATTCGCGATCCGACACTGAATCCGAACGACCTTTCGGATCGGATTTCGGATTGATCTGAAAACCCGAAATCTTCGGATTTCAGATTGTGATCTGAGTTAATCCGACAATCCGAGTTTTTTTGCAAAAAACTCAAAAAATACCATGAGGTAAAATTTTGGTATGAAGTCCTTTTGAACATTGTAAAATGATGTCATAAATGCTCAGAAGTGGGATTCATCGACGAAAAGCCCCAATTTTGTTGTTTTTAACAGAATTTTGCTCATTTTATCGGATTATCCGATTTACGATCCGATACCGAATCCGAAAAGTTTGTCGGATCGGATTTCGGATCAATCCGAAATCCGGTTTTGTTAAAAAGATCATCCGTGATCCGAAATGATCCGATTATCCGAGTTCAATCCGATCGGATCAAAAATCGGGTCGGACTCGGATTACCAACTCTGCGCCGGTTGACGTCTCTACGTGTCCGCTGTCTATCGCCCGACCGACCCAAAAAGGTCAGTTCGAGTACCCTTCTCGCGGGAAAACCCGCTTGCTATTCATCCGGGTGTATAAAAGCAATGACCGATCCACCAATTTCGAGCGTTTACGTTGGTTACACGTTACTTCGAGTCCGCAACATTTCACGACGAGACCGCGCTTGGAATAGGAATTTGAAAACCGTGTGTGTCAAAATGTAAATAACTCGAACCAAAGACGTCCAATTGACTTCAAATTTTTTTTAAAAGATGTCAAATATACAGGACAACAAATTGTCACAAAAAAGCGCGTTATTTTGAGTGCGGTTTTGGCGCAATTTCAAAAATGACACAGAGGGCGTGGCTTATTTTAGTCTGCGCGCAAGGTGAAAGTGGTCCCGTCGTGATTTGACGGAGGCTATTCTACTACTTTACGAGTGCATTTCGCTACTTTTTTTCATAATTATTTATTAATCCAGTGATGCTATTTGCTTGAAGCGTTATGCTTTGCCCGTTACACCAAGCCGTATTTTTTTCGAGCAAAAAGTTGATTGCTTTGATTTGCAAAAAGACTTACAAAAGGATTGTATTTTTATAGTTAACATAATTTATTGCTAAAATAGCATGGTAACGCTAACGATCTTGCTGACATCGTTTTTATAAAAACCAGAAGAAAGTTAATAACCGTCAACCCAAGTTTAGAAGCTGCTACGAACTCCTTACGGGTCCTCCAGCCAGATGTTTATGTTTTGCAGGTTGTTAACAGAAAACGGTTTATTAATAACATCCAGGCTATTAACAACATTTTCTTTCATTTTACAAAGACTACGCTGAAATTTTTGAAAGCGCTTTTTGTGTGTGAGGTTCGACTGGGAAAGTATGCAAAGTTTTCAATACAGCCAATAATAAATTCTTTCTTGACGTAAACTGGCAACACCTTTTTAAAAACGATAATTCCATCGATGAACTTTACGATTCATTTTCAAATATTGTCAGAGAGGCCATCGACAAGTTCGTTCCGTTTGTCTTACCCCGCGCACATAGGCTACCCCCAGGGATTCAACGCATCCAAGCTTATCAACGATTCCTTTTAACAAAAAAACCAACCGCTGCAAGGCTCATTAAGATCAACAAACTTGGAAAATGCATCCTTTCTAAAAGCCGCAAAATTGCACAACTTCATGAAAAACGGTTAGCTTCCAATCTCAACTCGCGCTCCCTCTTCCAGTATATCAAAAGCCAAACTTCAGCGACCCAAACTATTCCAGACATCAAAGATTCAGAGGCTAACGTTATCACAAACGATTTGGATAAGTCAAATGAGTTTGCAAACTTTTTTAAATCGGTTTTCTCTCCCAATAGCCTGCCAAATTTTCACCCCCCACCTGCCAACACCACCAAAGTCGAACTCATGACTCCGGCAATGGTTTACGATTACCTACGATTCTCAAAGTGCACTGCTAACACCTCCCCAGACGGAATCCCCTTCATTCTTCTAAAAAGGTGCGCACTAACGCTTGCGGCACCCGTCTCCTTTCTGTTCAATCACACAATCGTAAATGGTAAACTCCCTGCTATTTGGAAAACAGCAATCGTAATCCCCATCTTCAAAAACGGTGTGAAAACCGACGTGAACAACTACCGTCCGGTCTCATTGACCTGTTCGCTGGCTAGAATTAGTGAAAAATACATCAAATCTCGTTTACATGCGTTTTTAGTTGCGAACAAAATCATTCCTCCATCCCAACACGGATTTGTCAAACATAAAAGTGTTACCACGCAACTAATTGAATCCCTTGAAAAAGTGACCAAATTGGGAGAAAAACAAATACCCTCAGACGTGGTTTACTTTGACTTCCGTAAAGCGTTTGATACAGTCGATTATTTTATACTCATGACTAAGCTGGTCAAACTAAACTGCCCCGCATATATCATAAACTGGATCCATTCGTTTCTATCCGATCGCTCCTTCCAAGTCAAAATTGGCGACTCTTTATCGAACCCGGTGCCAGTCACAAGCGGCGTCCCGCAAGGATCAGTTCTAGGTCCCCTTCTTTTTCTTATCATGCTCGCAGACATGCCTAGTTTATGCGAAACTCCCAATGTTGACGTCTTTTGCTTTGCCGATGACGTTAAAGCGCTATGCCAGTCTGACCAATCCGCATCAATGCAATCCTTCATCAATAAACTAGCGAACTGGTCTGACGCAAACAGTCTCAAAATTGCCCCCCAAAAATGTCAAGTCCTTCATATGTTTCCAAAGCTCAACCCCGCACACCCCTACTATCTCAACAACGTAAAAATTACAGTCGCCACTAAACCGGTCCGCGATCTAGGTGTGTGGGTCAGTAAAGACATGAAATGGAATGATCACATCAACAAAATTATCGCTAAAGCTAATCGTGCCCTCTTTCTCCTTTTCAAGTCAGTCAAGTCAAACAACCCTACCCTACTCGCTAAACTATATTCCATTTATGTTAGGCCAATCTTAGAGTTCGCAGCGCCAGTCTTTAATCCTGTACCTAAACATCTCACTTCCAAAATTGAAAAAATACAAAATTCGGCGACTCAGAGAATTTACTTACGAAACCCAAAACTACGCCTATCATTCATGAATTCTAACTACGAAAAGCGGAGACAAAAACTCGATCTCGCCCTCCTATCTAGTAGACGGCAATACCTAGAGCTCTGCTTTTACTATCAATGTCTAAACGGCTATATGCAGTGTGATTTCGAAGTTTTAACATCCTCCTCAAGTACAAGAAGCAACCTTATCATCCCCCCGGCAAAGCAATCTTTTCGGAAAAACTTTTTCTCAGTGAAATGCGCCTCGGCGTTTTCGAAGCTTCCTCTGACCATCCAAAACTCAGAAAAACTCAGCGTTTTTAAGTCTAAACTGGCTAAACATCTCTCTATCTGATAAATGTTTTGTAATTCTTCTCATTTAATAATGTCTCCTTGAATTATAAAGACTTTTCTCTCTAACATATCAGTTTATTGTGTCCCAGTTTCTCATCCCAGTTCTGTTTCACCGACGTGCTCTTACTATTCCCCTTCTGTTATCCAAGTAGGTTTATCAGGTCTTGCTCATATGTCATCCTCTCGGTAAAATTTGCTCCTATAACCATTCGTTCCTTCTCTCTCTCTTTGTTACTCAGCCAAACTATATCTCATAAGTCCTCTTAATTTGTTTTCGTGTTAAATTGTTAATTTGTTCTCCCCATTGTACCGTTGTTACTCTCCACACCTACCAATCGATCTATGTATTCTCACTCTCTCTTTCCACAAACACACTTTTTCCCTCAACCATCTTCGCTATTTTACAGACTTTTTACTGTTGATTATCAAATGCTTAAAATTTGTTTTATGTTGTGTTTGGCCACGCGAATGGCGCGTAAATAAATAAATTGTTATTATTGTTACCTTTCGCTTTGTTATATGAATATGAGTTTATTCGATCTTCACATATCTACACAGTTAAATCGTTAAAGCGTTTGACGCTGCGACTACTCAAATATAAACACAAATTAAATGTCTAGTACCAGCACTTCTGTACATGTTCCAACAGAAAACACTAAAAGGATGCAGTTGCTAACATCCTGTTGTTTCTGAATCTATACGGAAGGTTGCAACTGTTAAAGTTACATAGACAAAAATTTGAGTTGTAAATGTGCAAAGTAAATACAAGAAACGATTCCATGTGATCAGCAAGAGTAGCATTCGTGATTAAAACAGTGGGGGTTACAGTGTAATGTGCAACGTGTGCATTATCAACAATGTGTTGAATATTTGCATGTTGAGGACGAGCTCGTCAAAGGGTTACTGGATCGTTGTTGATGGCATATACTTTTTAGGCGACAGCTTGGGGTTTTGGTTCAACCGGAACAGCTAAAATTTATTTTGTTGGTACTTTTAGAAGTATGTAATTATAAGTACCTGACTCGACAGGAGCAGCATCGACCGGAGCAGCTTCGACAGACGATACTTCAGCAGCTTTGGTTTCAGCAACGGACTCAGCTGCAGGTGCAGATTCAGGAGCCGCCGCAGTTTCGACAACTGGGGCGGATTCAGCAACGGCAGCGGCTTCTTCGGGTGCTGGAATAACCGCTTCCGCAGCAGCGGGAGCAGCTTCAGTTACAGGAGCTAATTCTGGAGCAGGAATGACTTCTTCAGCGGCATCAGCAGGTGCAGCTTCGGCAGCGGGCTCAGCTTCGGTAGCGGGAGCGGCTTCGGCTGCAGGTTCAGCTTCGGCAGCTGGAGTGGTTTCGGCTGCGGGCTCAGCTTCGGCAGCGGGCTCAGCTTCGGCAGCGGGCTCAGCTTCGGCAGCGGGCTCAGCTTCGGCAGCTGGAGCCGTTTCGGCTGCAGGTTCAGCTTCTGCTGCAGGAGCGGCTTCAGTTACGGGAGCTGATTCTGGAGCAGGAATTGTTTCTTCCACGGCATCAGGAGCAGCTTCGGCAGCTGGAGCGGTTTTGGCAGCAGGTGCAGCTTCGGCGGCGGGAGCGGCTTCGGCAGCAGGTGCAGCTTCGGCAGCGGGCTCAGCTTCGGCAGCAGGTGCAGTTTCAGCGGCTGGAGCCGTTTCGGCTGCAGGTTCAGCTTCTGCTGCAGGAGCGGCTTCAGTTACGGGAGCTGATTCTGGAGCAGGAATTGTTTCTTCCACGGCATCAGGAGCAGCTTCGGCAGCTGGAGCGGTTTTGGCAGCAGGTGCAGCTTCGGCAGCTGGAGCGGCTTCGGCAGCAGGTGCAGCTTCGGCGGCGGGAGCGGCTTCGGCAGCGGGCTCAGCTTCGGCGGCGGGCTCAGCTTCAGTTACGGGAGCTGATTCTGGAACAGGAATTGTTTCTTCCACGGCGTCAGGAGCAGCTTCGGCAGCTGGAGCGGTTTCGGCAGCGGGCTCAGCTTCGGCAGCTGGAGCGGCTTCGGCAGCAGGTGCAGCTTCGGCGGCGGGAGCGGCTTCGGCAGCGGGCTCAGCTTCGGCGGCGGGCTCAGCTTCAGTTACGGGAGCTGATTCTGGAGCAGGAATAACTTCTTCAGCGGCATCAGGCGCGGCGGGCTCGGCTTCGGCTGCTGGAGCTTCTTCGGCAGCAGGTGCAGCTTCGGCGGCGGGTTCAGCTTCGGCAGCGGACTCAGCTTCGGCTACTGGAGCGGCGTCGGCTGCAGGAGCGGCTTCAGTTACAGGAACTGATTCTGGAGCAGGAATTCTTTCTTCCACGGCATCAGAAGCAACGGGCTCAGCTTCAGTTGCTGGAGCGACTTCTGAAACCGCAGCGGCCTCAGGAGCAGCAACGATTTCTTCGGCAGCAGCAGGAACAGCTTTAGTTACAGGAGCTGATTCTGGAGCTGGAATAACTTCTTCAGGGGCATCAGGCGCACTTTCGGCAACAGGTGCAGCTTCGGCTGCGGGCTCAGATTCGGCAGCGGGCTCAGCTTTGGCTGCAGATTCTGAAACCGCAGCGGTTTCAGGAACAGGAGTGGCTTCTTCGGCAGCAGCAGGGGCAGCTTCAGTTACAGGGGCAGATTCTGGGGTAGAAATAGTTTCTTCAACCGAAACAGGTGCATCTTTAGATGGTGCAGATTGTTCATTGACAACGGGGGCGGATTCAGAAACTGGGGTTTCTACAAAAAAAATATTAGAATTAAAACACATTTCAAAGTATAACAAATATTGTACCCTGAGGGACTTCAGAAGGTGGCGCCGGAGCAGAAGCTTCGACAGGCACTTCTTGCTGATCTTGGGACATGTTTCAAATACAAAGAGAGAGCGACTAGAACTGATACTCAACACTAGAACTGTGTTCCACTGGTGAATGGTGAAGAATGCTTGATCCCGGTGGCTTTAACGGAGGATTCGTTTTACATTTTTCTCCGCCCCTTGCCAATACACGGTGGAAGTGCAGCATCCGTGCTTCCAGCAAGCCGCAACATCAAACCCCGCCCAAGCGTAAGTGTCTGTCTAAACTTTTTTTAAAAAATTTGACCTCGCTCAGCTGACACTGATAGGGAATGGAATCATGTGCCGAAAATGAGTTTTTTTACTTGTTAGAGTTACCCATGGTACATCATAAAACGTGATTTTCATGGTTCTCAAAAGGGGTATTCTTAAATTCCGTATCCAAAAATAGAACAAAATTGTTTCGATTCGTTTATAGTTACCTTTTTGGTAGCGCACGAAATAGTGGCTCATAATAGCAACAGTTTTGACGGAATAATGCAAGAGATGATTCAGTGACATGATGTTTCTTTCTTGCAGTTTGGTTAAAACAAAATACATTTTTCACCACAAAAACACCAATGAAATTCCTTTGAATGACGTATACCAAAAGCTTGAAATACTTCTTTCACTTTTCTTGACGAGCATGAAAATGCTCGGCATTTTTTCATACGAGAGATACTTCATTGCGTTTTGAAGAAGCTGTTCCCTCCCGCAACTACTGAACTCAAGCCTAGCCAGGCTGACAAAGAACTGTCAGCCGTGAACTGTGTGAAATAAAAAAAACGACCTGACTTGATCAGCTGATTGACGTATCCACAGGTCTTCTTTGAGTGCAAGCACCGCGTAGGGGCGCCAAGTTGCTGCTATGCTTCTTAAAATTTTAATCAAATGCAGTTGAGCTTTGTATTTTCTCACCGAGATTTTGCAGCCCTTTGGCATTTTCAAGTGTTCAAGTAAATAAATGCACATTGTAAAAACCGCAGACTCATAAAACATAATGTTTCTTAACAGCTTTGAAGAGTTAAGTTGTTCCGGGTGCGGCAACATTTGTTTCGTGAGGTAATCATAGATGCTCACCTCTCAATATACGAACTGTTAAAAAATGTAGTGTAAAGACGAATACGTAGGAAATTTTTGTCGCCCCATTGCGTTCGTTCAACGAAAATTTAACAGCAAGAGAAAAAACAGCTCTTTCGACTCAAAATGTAACATTTTTTGAAGGCTTGTCAAAGTCTGGATCGAAATCAACTTTGGTTATACTTGCACATAGCCCTTGTGAAGGGTCATATGAGAATTGTTGTAACCATCAGGCGTCAATGGCAGTCATCGCTGTGACATTCCAAATTCTCCGATTATAGTTGGTCACGTTTAAAAACTATCTGTGCAGGCTGGTTCTTTCGATTATTTGTCGAGGTGAACTTTTGAAAGGTGTGCGACCAGCATGAAATGTGATGAATTCATCCATGCGCCCTCGAAACTCTTAAACAAATCGCATCTCGGCATCTCTTTCCTTCGTCGGCTTTAAATTTTGAGATGTTTTTTTTATAAATGCAGCGTATCGGTGATCGAGGGAGAGATCTACGGGCAATTCGTACCTGTCGGCACATTTCTTTTTCTTCAGTCAAAGATAATAATTCTTAAACTGCAGGTTTAAATTCCGTTGGAATGGGTAACGTTCAATGAGGGGGCAACATACATTTTCATTTTTTCCAATTCATCGTTATAAAATTATTTTTAGTCTTAAGTTATTGCAAAGTTTACGTGACAAAGTTAATCCAATAACAACCTATTAATGTGAGACCGATTGATCTGGCTTGTTTTTATCAACATCAGACAGTCTGCATATGTTTGATCACTTCTTGTTTTCTTCAGTTAAATATGTCGCGTACAAATGAACTCTAAGTCACCTTGCACCGAAAGCCAAATAACATTCCAACGACTGGCATCTAGCCAGCTGATTCTATTTTGACAATCACCTTAGAGTGCGGGGTAGGCCCCAAAGCAACTGCGGCCGTATTGACGCAGTATGCGAAACAAACCAACGTGACTGATCATCACCAGTCTTATCGGCCAATTGATGCATCAGATTAAAGGGCACCAGTCAGCTGAAAGGCGACCCCAACTGGGTGCAATATGCTCCTGTGCATGTTTCTGATGTAATAAAAAGAAAAATGCTACGTGTATTTTTTATTCCAACAAAAATCAAGTCACGTTGAAATTCAAAGTTCGCTTTGTTGGGGTCAGCTGCGAAAGCTGGCGCCAGAAGGAATAGTTTAGGAGGCCATCCTTCGTCTACATGGCTCATGTGACACCACATGGGTATTCATTGTTTAGTTGCATGCGAGGAGTTCGAAAAATCGCAACCGAAATATGAGTAAAGGTCGGCCAAGATGAACGCATTTTACTTAAAAATGCACATGTTCAAAATAAAAAAAGTTCGACCAGCTGCCGACGATCTGATGTGCTAATGAAATAGGAATGTCTTTTGATTTTACCGATGATGACTTCATTTTTCAAACAAATCCACCCCCTCAAAAACCACAAAGGTATGATGCTGTGTTTGTCGATACTCAGACATAAATATTTCGACGACATCTGTCTCGTAACTACCCGACTTTGAGGATCAAGAGCTCACAAACTTAAACAAAGTCAACTAACTGTGAAAAAATGAGTCAACGTTCCGTTTTTTTTTTCTTTTGAAGAACAACGTGCTTAACCGCTTCCGTCTGGAACAATTTTTCTCGTTCAGCGTATGGGGTTTCGGAAATGGTTATCACCATCCATCAAGCGGCCAATTTGAGCACAGTTGTTTCTGTCTGTACAGCATCGTTCATATGATGTTACAGGTGTTTTAAAGCTGCCGTCAGAAGGCGTAAAAATCACGAGGGTTTTACTTTCCTGCGTGGTCTTCGTTTCAGTCGTTAAGTTGACTCAGCGTAAAAAACGAATTTTATTGAAAACAGCTGTTTGAATAGTTACAAGCGTAGGAGGTCGGGATATCCGGCAAAACTGCAAGGAAATATTTTTGCACGAGGCAAATGTTTTTTCGACTACACAATGACAAAGATCGGTGTTTTGATGCATCATTTTTAATAGTTTTGAAATTATTTTTGGGTTCATAAGGGATAAACATTAATGGTAATCAGTGTTTTTATCTGTAATGTGCAAGTAGATACATCTAAAAAATTATATAAAGTAGTTTATTGTAAAAACAGTCAACGTCATAATAATGCACAAATTAAACCCGCGATAATTTAACAACAACATCTTTCAATATGAAAGAAATTAAAAAACCAAAAATTTAAACGCGATAATCTTTAAAGGTTCGCTAAGCAATGATTCTAACTGTTGTACAGACACGTTGTCTTCATCATGCAACCCAGTAATAGATGTCTTTATAAGGCGTGGAGAGTTGGTAATCGTCAACAACGATTCCATAATTAATTCCTAAACATGAAAATATTAAACCAAAAACTTTCAAAATCTAAAACTTACATAATTGTTTCGAGCACATTCAATCTGTGGCAATGCATCATCAAATGGCAGACGACGCAAAAGAATAATACCAGTGGCGTCATCCAAATACCGAATATTAATCAACTCAATATTGCATGGCCAATCTATCTCTCTGCGATAAAAATCATTTGTTTTATTTCGCAGTATGCGAAGTTCTGGACCGTAGATTAGATTTTGCAAGGCAAAGTAAGCAGTATTGGAGAAAAATGCTGCGTTGTTAACCTTTTTAATATTTTTGGCAGCTGGCACTTTTGATTCAAGAAGAAGATCAAAGTGGATTACGCTCGGGGGTGACTAAAAAAACAATATTAAAAATATTTATTCGCTGTGCTTAAGACCATACTCTAGCAGCGTCGCCCATGTCAAGACCTTTACCATCGCTTGCAGATAAACGGCGGTCGAGAAGTACCTCCATAGTTCCATTGGCAGTAGTTGTTACACCTGTTGATTGTCCAGAAACAATTGTCAAACGATAGTTACCATCTTCAATAAAGCTGCTTGATGCCATAGGGTAAAAGTTGCCTTCCAAGTTGACATTACTGTAAATATTTTTGATAAGAATTTGCAAAAAGATTTTTAAAAACATACTCGTTGTATAGACGCTTCATGTAAAACATTCCGTTTACATCCGTATAGAACCTGTTGCTATTCATAATATCCGTTTGGACGTCCATTACTGTAGTTACGTCTGTTTTGTCAAGATGAGAATAAATTTCAAGATGAATAGCAAAATCAGAAAGGGCATTTCCATTATCAATAACCACAGTCTGAATAAGCGAGTCCGATACTGTCGAAAATGCCTTCGATATAATAGGTCCAACGACATACATCGGTAAAAAGGAAACCGCTTTTGCTGAAGCATCAATGACCTTCCCTCGTTGTAACCGGCCTGTGCTTGCAAAAACGTATGCACCACCACGATCACCATAGGCACCATAGCGAACTTTTAAACCAATTGAACCATTATCTCCAGCTTTTTTGATTGACTATAAGTTTTTTTCATAAATATCATATTAAGTTATGTTTTACTTACGTCAATTTGACCATCAGAAAAGTGCACTGCAAAATAACGGTTTGAAAGAAGGAAACTGTTGGTGCCATTCAACGGAAAGACAGGGAAAATATTGCTAAAACTAAAAGTTGAATATCGATAAAAACGTTCATCATACTTACGATGACGCTTTGTTTGAAAATACCATGGAAATAATAGTGCTCGCCGGTTGTTCAGGTTTCCATTCCAACGTAACTTTCTTAATTTCAAGCGGTTTCAACTCGATAAAAAACACTAATTCGTATGTGCTGTTTGAAATTCTTCCCGTTTCAAAGTTCGGTAATGGCATAACCTGTGATGCAACTATTTCTCTAGCACTGCTGACTTCAACCCGTGGATCATTAACGCGAAGAGTAATCTTTCGCCGTTCTTGCAGCATCCCTTGATTGAATATCATAAGATCGTGAGTACTTATTTTCCTTGTAAATGTCACAGTATGCTTATTTGTTTTGCCATCAGGTGCGTCGTGTGGCAACTCTATCAGCTGCAATAGGTTTCGAGATAAATTGTTGAAGGGGATGCAAGAATGCATGTTAAATTGGTTCTATGAGCCTTACCGAGAACGTTTCTCCCTGGGGAAATATCTTCTTCGCGACAACTTCGGATATCGCATTATCAACGACGGCAAAGGCTGTTTGCAGGCGCGTTTGGTAATCCTTCATGACGTGGGGCTTGCTGGTCGCAGTGATCGAATCGTGGTGCTGACACAACGCTAAATTTCTGCGCGCTGGTTCGACTTGGGAGCGTGCATCATGAAAAGATGCGACAGCAGCAAGTAAATCATAAGATCGAAGTTTGCTCTAAAAAGTTGCATTGCCAAAATTAATTTCTTGACCGCTGATCACAACTCACTTGTGTTAAGCGTTCAATACGCTTGAACGCTGGTAGATGCACGTAGAAACCAGTCCAATATGGATGGAAGCCATTTTTATCTTCGGTGTATGGGAAAAAGTCACCTGTCAGCAGCGGATACGTATCTTGTTGTTTCCTGACATCTTCGAAATAATTAGCAACGGTGCTGAATTTAATATTGGCGCGATATTTTTCCGGATGTGCATTGATGTGTTTAAAAATAGCACCATAACTAGCATGTGTAACCGTCCAATCGTCTGGTTGGGAGAAAAAGAAGTCATCTCCCACGGGAACCAAAAGTGAATTACTTTCATAGAACCTTTCTAGTTGTCTGTACTGTCCCATCAACATGTTTGCATATGTTTCGACATTTGCATCGTTTACATTCTTAGCCCGTGAACCACAAGAGGATCGAGCACTCGAACCCAGGTCAAATTGGCAACAAACGTTGCTATCTGGCCCGCATGAATCGGCGGTAGTATAAAACGTACGAGGAAGTGCGCTAACTAACGGCGTTGCCAGGCGTCGATTCTAAAATTCAGTGAGCATAGAACTAGTCTTCAACAGATTATGTATCCGAGATAATTCCTTTTTTAAAGCGGATAAACATTTGTCACACTACAAACCTCATCACTGGGTTGTGCCCAATTGAACATCAGCATGCCTTTGTCACGTAATTCTTCCTTTAAATGTTTCGACAATCGTCCAATAACCATGCCAGTGATTTTAGCTTCGGCAACTAAATAAGGATACATAAGACCATGTCCAAAAGGATCAACCGACCATGACGTCTGGGGTGTCACGTTGAAGGTGTTTTTCACAAATGTATGCCCTTCAATCATGTTATCGATTGAAGCCCAAAAGTATGGTGTTGCCTCATCTGTCATTACCCAAGCACCACCGGTAAGCTCGAGTCGTCCGGATTGTACCAATGTCGTGGTTTGTAGCCTTTGTTCTGGTGTCGCATCTTGCCACCATCGCTCGAGAAAAGACATTTCACTCCATATGAAACGCAAATCTGGTTTTTCGGTAAGCTGCTTGATCGTCAAATCCAAAATGCTTTTCACTTTTTCAACGTAATATTCTTCAAAGGTTCGGAGCCAACCAGGATCAACATGTGAATGCATAACAATGTGAACATTCAACAAAGGTAAAGTTTGATTAGGAGATGTAATTTGATTTGACCATTTTGATGTCCAATTCGATTGAGGATTGTACCAAACACTATGACTGGATACCTAAAATATGCAGATTGCAAATGCTTTCGTTTTCGGATCAATTATGAGCAAAGATGCTTACCAATGCATCCCATCTGGTCAACTGTGGCAACGCGGGGGACTGGCCGGCGGCACTGTCTTTTGAATAAACAGGCTCATTATTGAGCAAGGTACGTCGCAATGGTGCTAATGGCGATGCCTGCAATCAGTAATTAGATGCATTTAATAACACACATTAAAACTTCAACTTACCAAAGATGTCGTAAAATCTTCACTATAGACCAAAAATACTAGAACTAATACTACACATAATAAAACTACCCCAAGTTTTTTACTCATCTGAAACGTGAACGAATGATATGGACGCAAATAAAGCGGTTCGGATGCAGAAATGAAACATTTTTGATAAATGATCGCAAAAAACAGGGCGGCAGATTCTGTTGAGTCAACTCACGAGAAAGATGCGATTTAGTTTCACGCCTAGAAAACGCGGCCGTTGTCGCGAAGCCGCAAGCTGAGCGAAGCCGGGCGGCGACTGACCGCACAGCCTGCAAACGAGGATGTTCGCGAAAAGAGAGATGACCGAAGGCCGTAAAGAAGATCTGTTCAAATGAGTGCGAATGGGGCATCAACAATACTATAAGCAAGGCCAAATAGTGTGGCCAGGTTGGGCTAATTTATTGCGGCACAAAGGCCGTAAAAGGATTTGTTTGGGTCACGACATCATTGGATTGAAGCAAAGTTGCCAGCATTATTATCTTACTTAAGGCACAGAACTAATAATTGTAGCTTATAGCATGACTAAATTACGGCTTCGAAAAGTTTTCGTAACCAATAATTTCGTCAATATTTTTTAACAACCTTTAATTTTCATCAAAGCGTTAAAACAAATGTGCGAACGTTTTTCATAATTATTCATTGCTAACGAAAGGGTGCAACACTGTACGTGCATTTTCATGACTGAGTGAGATTGTTTAATCTGATACACTGTTTGGGCGGCGTTACTTCTCTTTATGGCCTACAGTTCATGGTAAAATACGAAGCTGTGCAAACACACTATTGATACTCATATGAACTCACCTGTTAATATTTGATCTAATTGGGACATGGGGCAACGATTGTAACCTTCAAACGAAAAAAAACAAGCAAAGAAACCTCGTTTTAGACGTTAGTAAGACTACTGCAAAATATAGTAGAAGTATATTGCCTTAGAGACCCGTTTACTAGCGTAAAAGACATCTTTTTTACACTTTTACAATGCGTTTGATATATACCGTGAGCCTCAATGCAGTCATTGACCACAAAATACATGTTTTAGATTGCAAAAGGGGTTTTACGGGATTATGCTAAAAGTATAAACGTGACACGCATGTAAATAACAAAAACTAATAGATTGTTGAAATGTATGTGCAAGAAAAGTATGCTGTTATAAGACGAGAGAAAAGTAAGCATACGAAGCCATAGGTGTGCCACAGACCTTCCGCGCGCAAACAGACATTCAGATAACCCGCGTCGGGCCAGACCTATATTTCTAGCATAACGGTGTCCACGTGCGTTCTAGTCCGAAACATACATAGCCAATTAATCGGTTACAAGTGACCATTGGTTCCGACTAAGAGGGGGTTCCGCTCATGGCAACCGTCGCGTCTCGAAAACTTTTTTTCGTCGCGCGTCAACAGTAACTACGACGACACAGATTTGTCTATTCTCTGCTTTGCAACCCGGGGGAAGTCCTATGTATCCTCGACTGGGCGTGACTGACGTAGCGCAGAAGGACGCTTTCATCCATGGAATTATAACTTTGTGTTCTTCTGCACCTTTATGGGGAAAGTTGACGGTTAAGTGATGTCAGTATCGGTTTTTATCGACGTTCTTATCATTTGACTGTCTTGATTAAACATGCGAGTATACAAGGACGTTATGGCTGAAGGCAAAAGCGCACAAAATACACACCCCCGGAGAGCCGCAACAACTCCCAAAGTTTCGAATAGTCCTGACGTCCCAATGGAATACCGGGACAGCTAGTGAAACATTGTTCTTCATCGGCTGTTCTTGAGACTGGATGTTAAAAAAGAGCTGTCTCAAAGTCACAAGAAACAATTGTCCGCATTTTTGTTCTCAGATTCAACAGAGAAATTTGCTTTCACAAGATTTTCATTTAATTTATTGTCTTACGAATCACCCGCTTCAAAAGCGGTCTATATTCAAACACCCATGGGTTTAATACAAAACAAGAAAATGATAACAGTGAGCAAATAATCATCGGTTGGACAAAAAAACTCATTCCGACGTGAAAACAATTAATAATCACCGTGTTTGAAAACGCTAAACCGCGTTATAGCGTCATAATTCCGCATTCAGAGAGGGAAGGACGTGAAAAAGTAAGGCAACAAAAAATAGCGATCAATCAACAAAAAAATCGGATAGAAAAAGCACCTAGAAGCAGCCAGACAGAGATAAATGCGGTCGCGATAAAAAAAAGGTCCAAGTAAATTGATTGGCTTTAATGCAAATAGAGAGGAATGTATCGGAGTTTACATAAAATCTTCTTCATCGTCGTCCAGATGAATCTCCTCAAGGGCATAGTCGAGCGTAGTGTCCATCGGTGGAATTGGTTCCTCGACGATCTCATCTTCATCATCCATGTCCTCATTTTCAATTTCCGGCAGGGGGAACCGCAAAATGGCAGCAACACCGGTTATCTGATTAAGCTGTTCACCGCTAACATGCATACTTGAAAAAATCAGCACGTTCCCATTCTGAAAAGTGCGAATATATTATGCCATGTGGTTCTCTTCGAGCTTGCGGCGCGCTTCTTTCATTTCCTTTGCATTTCCGCGCTTACACATTGCTGAAGAGATGCGACAAGGCTTTGAAGCAGCTTTAGGAAAGAAACGCGGCTTTTGCAAAATGCAAAAGAAGAAGCGACGACACAAAAAAGGGTGTGATCAAAAACTAACCTGGCTTTTGACCGACTCGACTAGCTTCACATACTCTTTGCGCTGCAGCACATCATGGGAACGGAAAAGAGCATCGGACACCATCAAAGTATCGACAGCACACTTTTCATTGGCCATGCTAACATGTTTAAATCCGTAGAATGCGCGGGCCGAGTCGTTATTCAGTAGCTCCATAAATGTGTTGAGCGCTTTGACTTCCTCCTGAGCCTGAAAAGATGAACGGTCGTAAATTGTTGTAAAACATTAATGGGCTAACCTTTGTATCTGCCAAACGGGCACAGACGGATGCATCTGCGAGGATGTCCTTCAATGAGTGTTTGAAACCACTGGATGAGGGAACAACGATGAATTTAGACTTGTCTGTGGAGGAGAAACGTTTGTTTTGCTTGTCAGCAATATTGAAAAGTTGAGTCATGAATTGGTCTCGCAGGAAACCCCGGCTTGCAACAATGACAACCTTGATAACATTCATGTCAATGTGACGCAGGAAAGCTTGCGCAACAGCGTCTAGAAAACGGTCCACACCTTTGTCATGTTGCGAGGAGAATCCTTTTCGTTTGCGGGCAACATTCATCTCGATTTTAGCTTTTACGACAGTCATAGTCGAAGTAATAACACAGATGTTGGCAAGACCCTCGTGCATAACGACTGCAGCGACCTCAGCCGATTTGGATGGATCAGAAGCTTCTTCGAGGCGTTGCATGTCGATCGAATCCCAGCAAACCTTTTTCAAGTAGAACGCACGATGCAACTCGATGTCAATAGTGTGATAGGCTCCAAGTCTGACATGCTCATTCTCGAGAACATTGCGACCTTTTACATGCAAGGCACAGGCAACTGGATCGAAGTCAATCGTCTCAATATCAATTTCAAGAGTAAGTGTTATCCGTTGGCTGGTCTTTGATCTCGTTTGCGATTCATTGGCGACTTTGCGAAACGTCTTTGACCGGACATGGTCACCCACACGGATGATATTGTAGAGATGCCACATGTCTTCCTGTTCTTCGCACTGGACTTTCACCACCCTAAAATAGAACAATTATGAATGGGGATATTTGTGGAAAATAAACTTACCCTGATCCATCTCTCTCAATGTTGCGATAAATAATCTTCATTGTTGCTTCTTTTTCGTATCTTACGATAAAACGGTTTGTACGAAAACAGCTGATAGCAAATTAAGGCCATACAACCTGTAAATAAAAGCAACATGTAATATTCGAAAACACGGTCAGAGGTATTCAAAAGCAAGGTCAACTTTTTAAAAACCAATGAAAAATACAACATAATGATATCACTTTATTTCTGAACATATGTAAACTATGATAAGGGATAAATGTAATACTGTAATTTGATACAAAATTGCACATTAAAAGGTGTTAGTTGAGATCGTAATTCAAAAGATATCCACGTATAAATCCTTGTAGACACAAAACTTGGTTGTTAGAGACAGGCAACGATACACTCCAGACAAGAAACGAGATTTGCGTTGATAGCTTGTCGTGAAGCTCTCTGAAAGTAAAACGGCATATTGCACAAGACAAATAGAAGTGTAAATGATCACTTACGGGAGAAAGAAATGCGCCCGCATATCGCCATAGACCGGCAAATCCAGACTGCTGCAAAAATGAACAGACTTGTTGTGGTGTGATGCCAGCAGGTGAATCTTCAAGGGCACTGGTTTCAATCAAACGAACGACAGTAGATAACATTTGGACGCTATGGCAGCTTTGGACAAGACCGACAATCCGTTGATCAAGCAAGCATTCGATGACAGGAACGACGCTCGGGAAGATGGAAACAGCTTCAAGGAGATAGTCCAATACTAAATGAACGTTTGGACAGCTCCGGGCTAGAATTGCTAGTACGGTGACAGTCAAGCTTTGAAGCTGTTCTTCGTTGATAATATTCGGATCGAGAAGCATCGCCGTTTCCTCTTCTTCATCTTCATTCCAGATGCTGATGGTAGGATTTTCAGTAAAGACGTTTGGAGGTTGCAATCCTTGAATGGTCCACTGCGGCTGGAGAACACTGCGTGTATTTTGTTGATCGGGGCTATTTCCAAGGCGAAAGCGTTGTTGCACCTTTTCATCAAAGGGTAGTAAAGCAAGTAGGTATGGAAGAGTTTCTTTTGTCAGGATGAACGGGTTGCTGTAAATGAGCTTTTAGTTGACGCAAAAAAGGTTTGAAAAGTGTGCAACTTATGTAGTTGTAAAAAGGCTGAACAAAACATACCTATGAGAACACTTTGCCGTAATCCTTAAGATCAGCTGAATCAATTGCAACACTTTCGTCGATAGAAACGGCTGCCTCAATCCCTTGAGTAGATATCCTACCAACGCAAAATTGAAATTGGCCTTAAATGATAGTCCGGCGTATTGATCCAATGCTTTCATGTCCCATTCAAGATGCATGCGTGAATCCATCGTCAGTTTTTCAATACTCTGCAAATAGCGTTTTCAATTGATTCAAACAACCATCTTCAAAAGTGACCTACCGTGTGCTCAAACACACCCATTTGATCCAAGTTGACCAAATTTGCATGTAACAGTTGGATAGCATACTCGTAAATCGTTGCGTGTTCAAGTTGAAAAAGAAGAATTGCAATCCAAAAGACAAATCGGTGGATGGATGAATTGGATGGCGTCAAAGTGTGCAAACGAATGAGTGACAGTGTCACGCCAGAAATACTCGTAAGAGATTCACGTCGCTTAACCACTTGAAGGAGCATGTAAACAATCGCCTTGACATCGCCGTCAGAAACTGATGTCGCTAGACAACTGTAGGCGATGAGGGATCGAATTTGAAAATTGGGGGAGATCGTCGATTGGAAAACCCATTGACGTGCCATTGTACGCCATTCGGCTATCCATTCCCGTGAGTTTTCAACGGCCTTTTCGATGTCAACGACCATGGCCATCATAAGAGATACCAGTTGGTGGATGTTTGACAAAGAAACTTGTTGTTTAACATCGTCTTCATGAGAGGCGTCTCCAGGCTGATGTTCGCTGATTGAACCGTCTGTAGAACTCCTGGTCATAATCTCCAAATCATCGTGCTCTAAGACAACTCGCATGACGTAATCAATAACGGCTTGTCCAGATCCAAAGTCGATGATGTTGAAAAGTCGCAAAGTTTCATCGCTGTTCAGTTGACGCAGGAAAATTGACAAGCAACGATGGAAGTCTTCGTTCAACTGGTACTTGCAGTTTGTTCCAAACCCATGAAAAACGTTGCAAACAATCGCAAAAACAGTGCACCGGATAAATCTGCTACCACTGCCGGCAAGGCAAATTGTGATCTGCATGACATTAGCCAACTGTGTTTCTATGTCAATATTCGTCGCGTTAAAGGTCATTACAAGTAGGAAGGCTAACAGTTTCGGTAAATTTGAATCAACCGAAGCTTGCAAATCTGCCAAAATCCTACCAATAATAACGTTAGAGAACGCATGCGAATGGATAACCAATGCTTGTGTAATTTCCGTGAGGGTATCAAGCGGATATGGAGATTGGAGCATGTGATTTAGCAAAGTACCAAAAATAACATCAAGTTTTCCGATTTCTGGCCAAACTGTATTGACCATTAAGGAGCTGAACGTTGTTTGTTCGGCAGTAGTCGAAATCAGCAGCGCAAAAACTTCATGAATTTGCTCGTCTTCAAGTCGGGTAAGAATGGGCCAAGTTTCGCTTAACGCTGACATAAGAATGATAGCGTTTGGATGATGTACAATCTTCGGTAGCAAGGACATTAGTAATATTGGCTGATTACTAACCAATGTGCATATCACCGGTGACAGAAAGGTGGTCGTGTTTGTGGGAACAAATACACAAGGCGCTTCTTGAAGTTGCGGCGACACACCTAATTCTAAGGCTGTGTTCAACGTATTTAGCAAACGGTACGCGACGCATCTCACACCGACGTCATTGTCGACAAGATTAACCAAAGAAAGCGTTATCACATCCTTGTAATTCGCTTGCAACTGAATGTGAACATCCGCACATGCTGCCACGCTGTTTTTGGAACGCATAACAAAAATTTTGTCAACGAGCTCACGTGCCTTTTCCAATCGTAGCGAAATGATGTGATTTTCGTTGACGAGGAATGTCACAGTCTTACTGTTGATAAGCTCAATCTGCTCAAATGCGGCGCATGGGAAGATTTCAGAAACGGTGATGGGCCTCCCACGCCATCGACACTCACGATCAATCTTGACGATGTTGTCAATCAGCTTAACGACCACATCTGTTTCGTTGGCGGACAATATCTTGGCCCTATATACGCTAAAAGCCTGTGTTGACATCTGGCGAAGCGTGAGTGGCGGTAGATTGTCATAATGGACGGCAATAGGCGACAAGTCAAAGAAGACTGGTACCTGAAATATATAAAAGTTGTTACTTGACAACAAAATAAACATTTACAGCTTACCTTTGAAAAGTGTATTTCGTTAAGCTGGGTGAAAACTTTTGGCGAACAGAAAAGTACGATGAATCGTTCAACGGCAGATAAAATGCTTGGAGGGAAAAGCTTGGACAGATTGGACGGATATTCGCAGCATAGGCAGTCGATAACGCAGACAATTTTGCCTTTTGAGCATTTTTCTTCGATTTGCTTTTTGACGCCGTCCAAATCGGTTGTCCTGAAAATATATATGAAATATGCCAGAAAAAACAAGTAAAATATATATAAAATCGTACAATATTCGACGCAAAACGAGGATAAATATTGCGGTGTCAGTGGAAGGGGTTTCGCTGTTTATTTGGTAAAACGCCGGGAGCGACGGGTCACATGAGTCGCTGAGCGCAGACAACTGTCGACTGGGAAGCTGGTCTGCAACAAAACAAGATAGCCTTCAACGGCTGTACGCAAGCTCAAAGTTTTACCTGGTAACGCGTGTAACAGCGCATCAATTCGCGAACAAAGGTTGGTGTGCGTCGCAAGCAGGCGCAAGTTTCGGACGATTTCACAGCGATTGGCGGAGAAAAGTTCGTGAATGTTTTGCAACAGCGGCAGGTTGACGGAGGGCTGTATTGGTGATTCCGAGTCGATCCACGTTTCAGTCGTTTCGCTCAGGGCTACGACCGACAGAAAGCTGAAATTGTTCAATGTTTGTCTTTATTTTTCTCGCATTTATGGCGTCTTACTTCGACACTGCTTCTGCTTTCGATAACATCATTTGTTGAAAATGCATCATGCTCGATTCTTTTGGATGTGTGGGCTGATTAACTGTGCCTTGTAGAATCTTTGATATCAGTGTTAGTCCACGGCTCATTGCCCGCGTAGGCCTTCGGGTTAGCATTTGGTTTTCATAAGGTGAGACGATAGCCGGGTTGAAAAAGCGTAAGAATAGGATTTTTCCCAATGCTGATAACCCACAATTAGGGAAACGTGAATTAATGACGTGGTAGATAGCATGGCATACGCTCTTGAGCTGGTAAGGAAATCGTGATTCCGAACTAAGAATAAGGTTGAATGCAAGTTCTGCGACCTGACTTGTTGCTTCCACTCCGTTTTCTACTGTCGCGCCGCCAAACAATCTGTCTTGCTCGATTTCATAGATCTTGTCCGGGTTCTTTAGCATTGTTTGAAATAGTGGCGATAATGTTTCATACAGATAGGCGTTTCCAAAAACACGGAAACAGTACGAAATTATCTTAGCCGCAAGGGATGAACCTCGGAACAGTGTGGATGGCGACATCACACACTCGGCTTCGCGGATAAGAACCGTCCATAACAACTCGCTGAGAAGACGTCGTTCGCTGAATGCGATCACAAGCACACGGCTGAGTTGATCCTGTAAGCCCTTATGTATTCTTATACTATAGTGGTTATAGCTTACAATGTTTTCGTTTGGTAGCGAAGAAATGAGTGAGTTAACTAACGGCAAGCCGCCATCATCTGATATCAATGTTATCAGTTTCAGTAACTCGCATTGTTGTGCATTTACTTCAGATAATGTATTGGCGCTGCCAGAAGATTTCTGACTTAACACCCGACAAATTCCTTCCAATATCCATCTTCTGAGTTTGGGTTCGCCTGTCCACGCGGTTTCAATCAATCTGGTTATACCGAGCTCCAAATTGCCCCCGACAAGATGTGCCACTGCCGTCAAAGCATAGTCTTCAGTATTTGCGAATGATTCCGTGTTGTAGGAAGTTGGAAAATTTTCACCCATAGGTGTCGACGCTGATGGCAATGCATTGTGTGAGGCATATTCCACCGTGGTGTGAACTGACGACGAATGACTTAATGGTGACGACACGAAGGCATGACTGAACGTCTCGACCAGCAGATTGAATACTCTTAAACACGCTGTAAGCAAAAACTATCTGTTTTACACAAGACAACCACATCACTAACTAAACGCACCGTCCTTGGCACACATTGACGACATTTATATATATATAAACACACCACCAATACTTACTTATTGAAGTTAATTGGTGACAGTGCAATCGACATATTGCCTAGCAATTTGCTCAGGGCTTGTAGAACTGATAGGATCGCATCACTAAAATGTAACCATATGACTGGCAAGCTTTAGATTAAGCGGAAATCCGTGTGGTCCGGTGTTATCTGGGCTAATCGTTACGGGACGCACTTGTTGGTGCAATGCTTGCGCATTGACTGCACAAGTAACTGTTACTTACCATTTCAACTGTGTATTGGTGTACCCGGGTAGTGCCGTGAGTGTGTTCACAAAGTATTCAATAAGGCGCGATTGGGCCTGTGTTGGAATCTTTTGAGTTGTACTGTTATCGATTATAAGTGAAATCAGTCCAGACAATTTTTTAACTAGCGTTATCGCTTTAGTTGTCGCGTTTCCTTGATTGCTGCTGCCACTGCTTCCGCTGCTTTTTGTTGATATTGTTTCAACATGTGTAACTGGATCCAACCTGATACCTGGTTGTTCACTGTAGGTCAGTAATGCTGATATTATTTGGATCGTAGACTCAGTTTTTAACACGACTGATGGTTTTCTGCTTAGCATATTCTTAAGAATATAGATAATGTGTTCCACAAATTGGCCATTGAGTGTGTGTTGAGCAAGCTGTTGGCTTATTGTGTGCAGAATGAAGTGATCCAACGAATAGTCCATTTCGAAGCTAATGAATTCCTTCACGTTTTTGCACATGACATCGCGCATATTAACGGTTTCGATACGGAGCACTGATAACAGTTTGATCAAGAAGCTGCTCACGTGGTTTTGTTCGTTTGCGTAAATCAAATGTGACAGGGCACATAAAAAGCCTGATATGTTGGCCCACACATCGATCATGCATTGAGCCATATCGGTGGTCGTACAAGAATAGGCAGCGATTCGAGTTACATGTTCAATGAAATCAAGATGGTCTTTCGAGTTGGTGATGAAGTAATTGGTATACAGCTCCCATATTCGGTAGGATTCGTGCCAAGCTTCATTGAGGGCTGCATTTGAATGCGGAAGTGTACGCAAGTGTTTGTAGATGCTTTTTTGGAGGACAACGCGACCGGCAGTTATAATGTTTGAATGCGACGACAAATGAGCCGACAGTGTTGAAGCCAAGTTTGATGACAGTTGAGCAGTGTGGACGGAATTAAGCTCAAAAAGTGACCACGCACAAAGGACCATATCAGAATCACAACTCCACAGGTAGAGGAAGCAAACAGCTTCAAACTTGATTAAGGATTGCGTTGTCATAGTGTCGACTTGGTCCTCAGTTACTAACTCCACATGACGTTTAACAAAGTCAATGCTGAAATGCATTATTGGATTGTTTTGTGCTTTCTTTACTTTCTAGTCTTACCGATATTGCAGGATAGCTTTAAGCCATGTGATAACATGCTCCGCATTTGGAATTTGAAAATGAATTAACTTTTGGCACACAGAAAACAACATGTGTGATCCCACGGTGAAGAAAGCTTGCATTGCTTGTTTCGGGGATTGAGAATTCCAATGTGGAATTACTGAATGCAGTGCCAGTAAAGCTTGCATTGCGGAGGAATGTAGTTGTGGATGATCAACAAGAAGGACAAGCGTGGATACAAGGCTCTCGATGCACCCTTCCTCCTCTTCATCCTGCAACTTTTGTCTACTTCCTTGCTAGTAATTATTTTCTCACTTACCCTCTGCCTTATTAACAACAGTGGTTGTGTTGTCACAAGTTTTAACAACGCAATAAGGAGTCGTTGAGGGCTACAGCTACCATCACTGCTAGAAGTGCACGCACCGCCACCACGTTCGACACGAAATTTGCCGGACATCTTCTGCCAACTCTTTATATTACCCTTCATTGTGTGCTAATATAAGCATGTTCAAAAAATAAACTCACTCGAGATACACTTAACGGCATGTGTCCGCTGGAGGATGAGATGGGATCGGATTCAAGCACTTTTTCAAGGGTTGACATTAGCAAGCCACGCAATTGATCCGATCGACTCATAATCATATCAATTTTAGGCCACCAATGTAGTCGAGGCTAAAACAAAGAACTAAAGCCTTGTCAAACATAAAAAACAATACCTGCGTGGAAATGGTGCACAATGCTTCGACGAGTACTAATTGCAAGATAGTTTGAGATGGCGTCAAAACGACTCGAAACATTTCATTGTCAAACTTCAGACGAAATAGACTGACGAAACAGTCGACTAAAATCTTTCTATCCATTTCACGTGGTCGAAATCCAGTTAGAAACACGCATTTTACATGCTCAATGAGTGACTGTACTACTGTAAAGATAAAAAAATCGGAAAGAGTGACGAATGTCGAGCATTTGCAAAGATTTACAGCCGCATGACAAGCATATTGTACTTGACTTGTCCAGATTGGTCGCGTTGCAGTAGTATAGCCTTGTACAGTTGCAACAATAAGATCGAGAAATTGTTTCTAAAGTTTTAAAAGTAACTTTTAGCTCATTTATTTTAAACGGTATTACCTTGGCAATGACAATTGGTGGCAGGTTAACATACACGTTTTCTCCGTCTTGTTGTGCCGTTGAATCCAGAGAGCACTACAAATGGTTAAACTTGTTACCACTTTTTCCCCTTTTTATTACACTTACCAATCCCACTGGAGAAATGGCTATCATCATCATTTGCACAGGCCAGCAAAGTGCACGTCGTCTGAGTTCATTTGTGTTCATTGATATGAAAAGAGCATCGCATACATCTGAAGTAAAGTTTTAGATTTATTCTTACAAAAAGTGATAAAAATTCACCTGTCATTTGCGTAGACGTACTCGTATGTTGTAACGTTGAAAACTGTGCTGGATTTCCTTCAATCCATTTCCACAAAACTGATTGTAGCATGTTGCAAACTGACTCCAAATGTTCTTTTCGTACCGGCCATAGTTGATTAATCTATAAAGATAATAGTATTACAAGTCTTTTTTATATTTTTCTAACCAGTGTAATGGTCTTGACAATGTATTCAGACGAGAAAACAACATTTGACATGATGTTGATGTGTGCCAATGCTAAATCGTTTTGTTCTTCATCACATTCCTCAGCCTTAAGAGCTTGTAATGCTCTTTCTAATCTGGACATCATTAATCCAGAATGAAGAGCACCAACTCGAGCAACGATGGCTGTCGCTTTTGAACGAATTGGTCCGTGACGGGTGCAGGACATCAGGTTCCACATTTCTTCGAGCACGTTCTTCATGCAACATTCTCGTTCGACGTTTCGACCGCTTGTCGGCTGTAATGTATGCAATTATTCAATGTGGCATTTAATGGATGATTTAGTGGGTCATATGCATACCTCGGCTTCACTCAAACACTCAAGCAACGTTTGAAGTACGATTAAACGTGATTGTGACAGCGCCACTTCCGATGTCCATCGCTTAAAATAAGAAATAAAAATGGCAATTAAGTTGAGGAGTATCTTACACTTGAATTGACACCTTTCAAGACCCTCACAAGAGCCAGTATTACCAGATGTAGATGATGTTTGGATACATTAATAATACACGTGTGCGATGTGTTTAGGAGTTGTCGCGTTTCGCGATCTATCGGTTTTCCGGTGTTTGTAGGCAACTAAAACAAAATCAAAAATTTAGAAGTAATTGGCATTGACTTACTTGATCTTGATAACGCTGAATCAATGAAGAAATCCATTCTACGGGTTTCTGTTTTTGAAACTGAGAAGACATTGATAAGCTTATGGGGCGACTGCTGCCAACCGGGAGGGTTGACTGCATTCTCCGGCAAGAGCAAAAAACCTAAACAAAAAATATATCTCAGTGTAATTCAATTGCATTTGCGCTCATTAAGAGGAAGGGCACACACGCACGACACATTGTTAAGGACACTGGCTTGAAATAACTGATGTAATCGGATATACGCGTAAAAAACAGCCATGAAACACGGCCTAAATTAAGCGCTCTCATGCATTGACGAAACTGCCAATTTATCTCTGAAGACGTGATGTGCGGCATTCGATAAACGCCGACAACACACAAATTTAAAGGCGATGAAGACGAAAGCGCAGAAAATAACTCAAGTTGACGTATTCCAAGATGCCGTCCATGCGTAAAACCTTGGCGCTTTATCATTGACGGCACAGGCTGCAGCCGACGGCATACATACCCCCTTTGGTTAGTAAGCACACATCCATGGGCATGTTGTGAAGTGTGCCGTTGCGGCGGGCTCGATGTAAGCCGTGTGTGTCGGCAAAACGGGGTAAAGCTAGAAGGACGGAAAACAAACTACAAACGATTCAAAAGCAAGGCGGCATTGGCGGCAGCTACATACCTCGTAGATGCGGTTCGGCATTGACGACGTTAAGAGTGCCATTGGGTTTCTTCCCTTCGAAATAACAAATGCGATGCGTGGACACTTGTTAGCATTACGCAGCGGTGGCAGAGCTTACCGTTGACAAAAGCTCGCTAATCACGTGCCATTGAGCATACCAAGAACGTACGTTTTTATGAATGAGCTTAGTGTTGCACTTTCTGTGACAAAAAGGCATGAACTTATCCATTCAGTGCTTCGGCCTTTACTTTTGCAAAAAACAAACACAACATGAAACCGATGTCTCGGTTTGGATCAAATTGTATCTTTTTTTACCGTTGCGTGTATGACGTAATTTTACTTTCAAAAACTTATAACAACAAGTGCAAGTTGTCATACAGTCAGCCTTACGCCAGCGCCTACTGTCAGCAAGTTTAGCAGTCACACGATGTCGTAAACGAGGCAATGTGAGAGCCCGAGTGTGAAGTTGGTCCTGTTTGCCGGGAGCGGGAGCGCATCTGGTTTGAGGAACTGTCGGCGCCCGACCCTATGCCAAAGTCGCGTGTCCTACGCATTGTGAGGTGATGGGAAAATCCGAAAGACGTAAAACAAGGGATGAATCACTGTTGAGTGGCTCTTAAAACGCGCGGCTCTTGATTGATGCCGGAAGGGCCAATGCGGGAATGCCAGATTTCGTCGTTAATCATTTAACGTCGTGCTCGCCGTAGGCGATCGTTCAATCATACGGTACACACATTTGTTATGTGGACGAAAAACTCACATGTCAATGAGTAGCCTACGGTACCAGATGTGGTGATTCGAGAAGTGACAAGGAGGAGGGGACACGATGAGGCGTTGCGGCAGCTTTGGCAAGTGGCTTCCGCAGTATTCTCGCCGAAGTGTGATCCCGGTATGTCGGCGCCGATTAATCGTTTTTCCATCGAATACTTGATTTCAAAGAGCTCTGATCCGCCAAAAAGATCGCTAAATTTAACTGCTGATGTTGCTGATGTCCCGTTGAAGAAAGTGAAAATAGAGGACCCTGAGAAGCCATTGTCGCTGGTATCTCAAAATCCACGACTTCATCCTGCCCTGGAAAATGTGGTCATAAAGTTGGAGGGTCTAAGCTTATGGAAACGGTTTCACTCATTAGGGACGGAGATGATTGTTACTAAAAGTGGACGGTATCTTTTACGGTACTTTGATGACAGCGTTCGTACTTGGATTTCAGACGCATGTTTCCTACATTGCAAATATCAGCATCTGGTCTTAACCCAGGTGCCAGCTACTCTTTTATGGTAGATTTTTCATGTGTTGACAACAAGCGGTATCGTTATTCTTTCCACCAATCAAAATGGATCATCGCCGGTCCGGGTGATGCAGAACTTCCTTGTCGCATACACGTTCATACTGATTCCCCTACCATCGGCGCTCATTGGATGAAACAAGTTGTGGCTTTTGATAAAATTAAATTAACGAACAATCAACTTGATCAAAATGGACATGTAAGCATCATAAACGGTGTAAGATTTCAACAAAAGAGATGTTATAGGTTATCGTTAATTCTATGCACCGATACCAGCCAAATCTTCACGTTATTGTTCATGATCCAAAGCTCGAGAACGTTTACAACTGCAAGCTTACAACAACCTTCACTGAAACATCTTTTATGGCAGTAACCGCATACCAAAACCATCGAGCATGTTTTATTGAAAAATTTTTTTAAGCCTTTCAATACCCTTATTGCAGATTACTGAGTTAAAAATCGAAAGCAATCCTTTTGCAAAGGGCTTCCGCGAGTGTGAAATTGAAGAGATTCAAGCATTGACACACAACACCTGCAACAACTTTCAGCTTATGCCTTTCTTACCTTTGTTTAAACATTGCTTTCCAAAAATGTGATTTTTGACAGATTCCATTTATTTTGAATGAACGATCATTAAAGTTACAGACATAAAAAAGTTAATCATAAAATAATTACTGATTATACATAACATCGTCGGAATAGATCCCTAATATGAAGGCACTACCGAGAAAGTTTGTCTTTTGCTGTTTCAGCCTTAAAAGACGGAAGCTTCGTTGATCTCGATAAAACCAGTGAGATGACCGGAAGTGTCTAAGAATCCGTTGTTTTGCAATAAAAAAGCAAGCTGATAAACCACTCGCCGGTTACGGTCAGCTGTTACACTCGAATCAAAGTTCGAACCTGGCCAAAACGCACGCGCGACATTGCACGAGTCCAGGGCTTTCGTAGTCAAAATGCGAGATCGCTGCCCGCGCGTGAGACGTGATAACGGCGAGAGTGACGGTCATCGTCTTTAGCTGTCTGCCGTCTATTGAACGGTTTGACCGAAAAGTCAGGATGAGGACCATCCTCGCACTCCGACTCGCATGCCTTTCAACGGGGTGATATATGCGACAACCACATCCACCGCATAATCGGTGAACCCCGCTGCCTCGGGTGTAATAATCTGCCTTACGGCTATGGTTTGACTTGGCATTGCGTGTTACTTTTAAACATAAAAATGCACTTTGAAACTGTATACATTTATTCAATTTGTTCTGCATTTGAATTCCTCGAACTTTGGAAAACCGAGATGTGCGAGTATCTGTAGGATGAAGTTTTTTGACGCCGTTGATTATGGGTGGTGGTTTTGCTATTTATCGGAGTCATAGAATCTGTTTCAGTGTTGATTTGCTATTTTCATCATGGAATCTGTATCGGAGGTGGTTTTGCTAGTTATCGGTGTCATGGTGGTATTGCGATTTATTGGTGTTGATATGCTATTTTAGGAGTCAAGGAATATGTATCGGTGGTGCTATTGCTATTTGGCGGTGGTTTTGCTATTTATCGGTGGTATTGCTATTTATTTATTGGTGATCATTTGCTATTTATTCGTGGTGCTGCTATTTTAGGAGTCATGGAATCTGTATCGGTAGTCATGGATTCTGGTTGGCGACCATGCTTAAATGCCGGGCCCTATTAGTATGTGCATCATTTAGTGAGAGAACAAAGGGGGCCAGACAACGAGAGAGAGTATGTCTCGCGCAGTAATATGTCAAGGTTAAACCTTTTTTTTAACCTTAACACCCTTATCGTTTAAATACCTTTTAATTGCACATTGCTGTCACCACGCATGTTTTAAACGAAATAAAACATGTATAAAGTAAAACTCTAAAGTGTGTAAATATTAACTTTATAACTTGTTATCTATTACTTCTAATATTACAATACCTGTTCTAATTCACTCCTCCTTTTACCTATTTCTAATGTAACTCTGCACGTTGAGTTTCCAATTCGATCACAATCCGAAACTTTTTATTATCTCCACTGAGTCCAACTTTATACATTCTCTTCTTGAATAAACAACAATCATTATAACAAAATAATCAAAAAAGTAGACGTCAGTCTAGTTATTTTAGATTTATTCATGAAAGTGGTACCCTCCTGTGCAGGGAGAGTGAAATTTCTCCCCACAAGTCACCGCAAGTCACCGATCAACTTTTTTGATGGCCTCCTACTCGGCCTATGGCATCCAGATTTTGATAAATTTCATATCGAAGCTGGGACCTGTCAAGGGCTATCGATAGAGACCAGAATCGCCGGGATTGGAATCGAAATGGCCGAGAAAATGCCATCCGCAGTAAGCGATCAAAGACCAGCTGCGCGCGAGTTTCAAATCGACCACCCTGATTTGACACTCGCCCTCGAAATTTTGTTATCAAATGTGCCCCTATCACCGGCATAGCTTTCGTATTGTTAGAGCAACGTAGGATAGAAAGGAAAAGCCAAAAAAGAAACAACAAAGGTGCCATTTTAGCAAATCCGGTGCATTGAGGACCACACACGTAGACCACCACAGCGGACAAACTCGCAAATCCGAGCGTCAAGTTTGGCACCTTTGTTGTTTATATTTTATCTTTTCTTGTCTATCCTACGTTGCTCTTACAACAAGAAAGCTATGCCAGTGATAAGGGGACAATTAATAACAAAATTTCGAGGGCGAGTGTCAAATCTGGGTGGTCGATTTGAACCTCGCGCGCAGCTGGTCTTTGATCGCTTACTGCGGATGGCATTTTCTCGGCCATTTCGATTCCAATCCCGGCGATTCTGGTCTCTATCGATAGCCCTTGACAGGTCCCAGCTTCGATATGAAATTTATCAAAATCTGGATGCCATAGGCCGAGTAGGAGGCCATCAAAAAAGTTGATCGGTGACTTGCGGTGACTTGTGGGGAGAAATTTCACTCTCCCTGCACAGGAGGGTAAAGTAATTTAACTTCGTAACGAAAAGAGAAGTCCGAATTGAAAATTCGTCTCGACTGTCCAACTTTTGCTGTTTGGTCTCTCGCAACGAATGTTGTTGCACGTTCAGGTCTAGGTTTTACGCAGACTGTTAACGCCGTACGTACTTTGTCCGTCCTTTTTCGTAATGAAGATATGTCGCGATTTTTCCGTTCTTGATCTTGTTTTGTAGTGCAGGATCTCCACTAACTTATTAAACAAGATTCATTTTTGCAGGTATAAAAATGAACTTTCGGTTGGCTTCGGCTGTGAAGCACTTCGGCCAGATCCGCCATGCTGTATGTTTATCTCGAATCCCTTTTTTTCTGCTTAATTCGAGGTTTTCAGAGTGCTGTTGCTGCCTCTGCCCAAGAGGTACTTGCCGCTGGCAACCAAGCGGCGATCTCCGAGTTGAGCAACGGTTTCCGCGTTACCAGCGTCGAGAACAACCGCCATGTGTCCACTGTGAGTTTTCGTTCGATGTTTATATATTTTTGTCATGGTTTACGCATAGTTAATACATATTGTGGTTTAGATTGGCCTGTGGTTAGATCTGGGCTCAATCTACGACGATGCTCACCTCAACGGATCTTCTGCTTTCGTTGAGCAGCTTGTTTACCATGGCAGCGGCGGCAAGGCTCAGCTTGAGCTCGAGCTTGCTAAGCTTGGTGGTCGCTTGAGCTCCTACACGTCTCGCGAACATACCGCGTTCTTTGTCCAGGTTCCAAATGCCGGTGTTGAGAAGGCTGTTGCCCTTCTGGCCAACGCTGTTAAGAACCCTTCTTTGGATAACAGCGCCGTTGAAGCTGAGCGCAATGTGCTTCTGCGTAAGCTCGCCGAATCGGAAAGCAACCTCAGCGAAGTCGCGCTGGACAACTTGCATGCGACTGCTTTTCAGGGTACCCCGTTTGCCCAATCGCCTTTGGGTAACACCAATGGACTTACGTTAGTTTTGTTATATTGAAACCGACATTTATTCTATATATATATTTTAGGAACATCACGCGTGACGACATCCAGAGCTTCTTGAAGAACCATCTCCAGCCTACCCGTATTGTCCTTGCTGGTGTTGGTGGCGTCAACCACGAGCGTCTGGCTGCCCTTGGCGAACAGCACTTTGGATCCCTCTCCAACAACTATGAGCGCAAGATTCCGCAATACGAGAATGTGCGTTTCACCGGATCCGAGTTCATCTACCGCGATGACAGCGTCCCTTACATTCATGGCGCTATTGCTGTTGAGGGTGTTTCCCAGAACAACCCTGATGCCCTTCCTTTGCTCGTCGCTTCCACCATCGTCGGCGGCTGGTCCAACACCTCCAACGTCAACGTCAATGCGCCCAGCACGTTGGTTCAGAAGCTGAGCATCCTGCCAGCTCTCAAGAGCTACCAGGCATTCTCCATCAACTACAACAACACCGGTCTTTTCGGTTTCCAGTGGGTCTCCACTGCCGATGATCAGGCTGATGTCATGGAGATCACCGGCCTTATCCAGCGTCAATGGAAGAGCCTTGCTACCAGCGTCACCAACGACGAGATTGACCGCGCCAAGAACTTGCTCAAATCCGAGGTTCTTGCTGTCGCAGATGACTCCACTCGCTTTGCCGACCGCATCGCCCGTGACGTAAGTTACTTTTTTATACTTCCTGTTCAACTGTCGTTGATTAATGATTCGCGTTGCAGGTTCTCAACACCGGTGCCCCCGTCCAACTCGCTGACCTCGAGAAGGCTATCCAGAAGATCGATTCCGGTAGCATCCGTGAAGCCGTCTCGCGTAACGTCTACGATCGCGATGTTGCTGTTGCCACTGTCGGTCGTACCGAGGCTACTCCTCTCTATGCTGCTGTCCGCTACGGTCAGAGCTGGTGGCGCTTGTAGAGATTAGGTGATTACAACCGCAACTAATTTAGATTTTTTAAAGGTATATGTATGTGTGCATAAACTCAGATAAACGATGCTAACCGTCGAAAATTGTTGACATTTCGAGTTGAAGGGGGTTAATGATCGAATTTTGCTTAATATGACGGCTCCAAAACATGATTGCGTGTAAAACAGACAAGAAGTTTTGCTTCAGCGGATCACCTGGGCAACGCTGATATGGCGCGGGAATCATTTTTTGCCAAACTGTATGCAACCCTATTTTCACATTGATCGTTTTCCGTTGTTTAGGTGCGAATGAGTCTCTTCCCGATCTCTCTTTCTACCTGCATCCGGCGACATCCCTTGTTTTGTTTTGCTATTATAGCAAAAAAACGTAGTTCAGCAGTCTCGGTGGGCCCCTCTGATTGTCGTAGACCGAATAAACGCTTGAACAAATGCTTTTCATACTTAAAAAAAAGTCATGGCAGGTGACGTTAAACTAAGCACCGAGCCTCAGGTAGTCTCCGGTAACAGCGTCTCTAACTTTTTTTTCCTCGCTTGTCTCTCTACCTCAACAGACGCACTTACATTCAGCAACTTCCCGTCTCCTGGTAACGCCGTCACATGCAAACAACGAATTATTGATCGACGCTTCAACGTCAAAGCACTGGCTCGCTGAGTATGACGAGCACGCCGCTAACTTACTTCCAAAGTGCACCCCTGCCAGGCAAAACCCATGTCCCCAAAACACAAGATTATTTTAGATGCTTTTATTGTGCAATTGCCAGAACATTGGCCCATGCCGCATACAAATTAACATCCTATTAAATCGTCAAGAGCCAGTGACTGGCTAAAACACAATACAGCACGGGAAATACTCCTAAACTGCCAAACTACAAAAATACCAAACAACTTATTAAACTTCACAATGTCAAGTCACAAGAGAGAAACAAGACAGAAATTGCGCTCGACCGCTTAAATGAACTTTTGGATTTCGTCGTAGATGGCCAAAACGAGAGCACCACCGGTACCACGGATGACGTTGGAGCCGGCTCCCTTGAACATGGCGCGGAGGCCTTCGTTCTTGATGATCTTGAGGGCGCAGTCGAGGGTGTTCTTGTACATGATGTCCTTGCGGCCAGACTGCATCATCATGCGACGACGAACGGTATCCCAAGGGTAAGAAAGAATGCCGGAAGTGATGGTGACAATCTGGGCAATACCCCAGGCGGCGAAGAAGTTGAGCTTCTTGTCGCCCTGTTGGAAGACAACCTTGGCGGTGTCGAACATACCGAAGTAAGCAGCACGGTAGATGATGATACCCTGGACGGAGACGAAGAAACCACTGAAAGAAGACCGTTTAGAACAATGTCATCACTTAAAATTATATATATTCAACATACCGGTAGATACCGACGGGGCCATCAGACTTAACAGACTTGATGAGGCAGTCAGCAAGACCCTTGTATTCACGGGTGGCGCCATGACCGACATCAGCGGCAAGACGGGTACGGGCGTAATCAAGGGGGTAGACGAAGCACAGCGAGGTGGCACCAGCAGCACCGCCAGAGGCCAAGTTACCAGCGAAGAAACGCCAGAACTGCTTCTTCTTGTCAACGTTGTCAAGGAAGAGCTTCTTGTAGGTATCCTTGAAGGCAAAGTTCAAGGCCTGGGTGGGGAAGTACCGGATGACGTTAGCCAAGTTACCGCGCCACAGCGAGGTGAAACCTTGCTCCTTGGGGACACGGACAAGGATATCGACGATACCCTTGTAACGCTTGTCCTTGGCGATGGCATCTGACGCATCTTGGACCTAAAATGATGATATATATTCAAATTCTGCCTGGAAACATGGTTTAAACGGTACTTACCTGGAGAAGGAGCTTGACACGCTCGATGGGGGCAACAGCGGTCTTGGAGACGGCAGCAGCAGTACCACCGCTCAACAAATCGATCGCGAATTTCCTGGTATCAAAGCCCTTTTCTCCCATTTTCGATATCTACCCGGTCGAGACCAGTGGCGCTCAAAGCAGTCTTCAGCGCGAAACGAAGCAAAGAAAGAGTCGAGCGAGCCCCATGGTCCTACGACACGTGTGTTCGGGGCGGAGCAAAATGAGCATCACGGCATACTATACCAACGCGGGCGATTTGAAACATGACTTGGTGCAAGGAAGAGAGAGGCACTGGAGACCAAGGACGGCCCCAGCAACGACCGGGACCTGGTCGCAAGTACGCGCCCTCGGCAAGTTTTTTGGACGGCCGTGCGCAAGACAGACAAACACAAAAACAGTTTTGGGCCTGAGGCAAGTCTAGCCCAAAATGGACACATAAGCACATATTTTTGCATCAGTTTTCATTTGAATTGTGCAGTTTTGGCATTAAAATCGGTAGACACGCTTGATTTTGGTGTACTTGAGTGTTCTTTGCTCATGAAAATACTTATCGTCGACCTTCTATCGGCGAAACCGAGATGCGCTCGGGTTCAAAATGTAGACTTTCGCAGAGTATTTTTAACGTAGAAACTGCAGGCAGTTCCGCTTTTGTGTAGTTCGGTTCTTTAACGGATGTTTAATCGGCCTAGTAACTTGCTGTTCTCTGTTTTGCTCAATTTTTCACGCGGGGACTGAGAAAAAGACATTTGGCCTGAGGGTTGACGCTGTGTGTCAGTGCCACGCTGCCGTGTTTTTCACATGCCACCAGAATGCAGGAAGTAAGTAATCAAAGTTGGCATGCCAAAACATGTAGAAATATGCCATGTTTACAGTTGTGAGGTGTTGAAAACTTCCATAAACACATATTCTCTTCTACAGCAATTAAAGAAAAAATGTACCGAGCTTATCATAACGGATTCAGAATGCGCTTAATTTCGTACTATTTTATCGCATCGTATGCTCATGGTAATTCTTGTATTTGACTAAACTCAACAAAAGTGTCTTATCTTTGCAAACAGCATTTCCGTGGTGTCGTCATCTTTGCCGATGATAGTCGCAAAGAAGCTTCAAGCAAACGAGACAGCCGCGACGGCTTACTATTGCGCTCGTTCTCTACGCTTGACGATAAAAACCGACGTGTAAAAAAGAACTCTCCAAGGTTGTGCGTACATTTGAATGATTTTTCGTTCTTCCAATTGACCTTGGCTGCGGTGAGAGACCAACGCTTGCATGCTTGTGACGCGCCGCTCCCGTACTTCGGACTTCCTGCGGCGAACAGTCGACTTGTCAACGCGGCCGCCTGCGGCTCAGTTGCCACTGCTTCCTCCGTAGAACTTCAAGATGATTTTTTTGAGAAACGGGAATGACACATTAACAGGGGGCTAGACAGACGTCAATACGACCGCCGCCGTTGACGATTGCATTTTTTGTTTCGTATTTTCCTTAATGTGGGTTTTGAATAATACTCAGCAAAGCGTTTGGCAATGATGCCGATCTCATCGGATGTGCATGAAAACAGTAACAAAGTGCATCAAAAAAGAGTCTACCACTGGTCCTAAAAATGGCTGCTTGACTGAGTACCCCGTCTGTCTGGATTGTGTGCGTACGCGCTCCTGTGTCTAGACTCATTCTCACCACGAAAACATCGCAGTCTGCTCGACCCACAGCAGCAATCGCGAATGCTCGCTTTATTTCGTTTTAGTGTCGCTTTTTTAACGAAATAACACCATTTTCGTCAAAAAGATGTTTCTTCAACCAAAATCGACCATCAGAGTTTAGGCCAGGTGTTAAATCAGAATTTTAGGCTTATTTTCTGTATTTGGAAAGCTAGCTTACAATGTCCCCGTGCTTTCCCCGTTCTGAACTGCCCCTTCTCCGTTCTTTCTTGATATTGGTTGTTCTTTGGTGGACCCGATGACTGTCCTGTTTTCGTTTTCCCCATCGAGCGATGCGTCTGGTGTCCCATTTTCGTGGTTTTCCTTCGTGTAATCGGTCGATAGTGTTCCTCGCTGTCTATATAACTGTATTTTAGGTAACAAACATGCCGTCTGACGCAAAGAAGAAGCGCGAGGCAGCCAAAAAAGCCGCCAAATCAGGCAAGAAGGGTCCTTCTGCTTCTACCGCTGCCCCGGAACAAAACGGCGGCACTAACGGTAACGGTGCCAATGGCGATATCGACATTGACGCCGAAACCGATGCCGCTGCCGCTCTTCTGCAGAAGATTGAGCTCGACAACGCCAAGGCCCGCTCTGTCGCGGCAGTTCTTGCGTCCCATCCCAAATCTTTGGATTTGAAAATCGATCAGTTGACTATCACTTTCCACGGTCGTGAAATTGTGACTGACACAACCTTGGAAATTAACCAGGGCCGTCGTTATGGTTTAATCGGTCTAAACGGTAGTGGCAAGTCGACGCTGCTTCAAGCCATCTACTCTCGCGAGATGCCGATCCCGGAGCATTTCGACATGTTCTTAGTGTCACGTGAAATGGCCGCATCTGAAATGTCGGCTCTTAAGGCCGTTTACGATGTCGACGTTGAACGCAAGGAATTGGAGCGTTTGGCTGAGGAGCTCGCTACCTGCGAGGATGATGGTGAGATACCTCATATTCATGCAATTCATTTATATATATATATTAAATGTTTTTTCAGAAGCACAGGCTCAGCTGCTCGACATCTACGACCGTCTCGACGAAATGGAAGCTGATATGGCCGAAGTTAAGGCCGCTGAAATCCTTAATGGTCTTGGCTTCTCACGTCAAATGATGCTCAAGAAGTGCAAGGACTTTTCTGGTGGTTGGCGTATGCGTATCGCCCTCGCCCGTGCTTTGTACTTGAAGCCTTCACTGCTGCTTCTCGATGAGCCCACTAATCATTTGGATCTTGATGCTTGTGTGTGGCTCGAAGGCGAGCTCTCCAAGTACAAGCGATCTCTGTTCATCATTTCCCATTCGCAGGATTTCATGAACAACGTTTGTACCAACGTCATCCATCTTTTCCAGAAGAAGTTGATCTATTACTCGGTTAGTTCTTTGCACCTACGGCCTGCTTTCGATATAAAAACTTTATGATTTTAGGGTAATTACGATACGTTCATCAAAACCAAGGCTGAGTTGCTCGAGAACCAGGCTAAGCGGTACAAGTGGGAACAAGATCAGCTTAACAACATGAAGGATTACATCGCTCGTTTCGGTCACGGTAGCGCTAAATTGGCTCGTCAAGCCCAAAGTAAGGAAAAGACAATGGCAAAAATGATTGCGGGTGGCCTCACCGAGAAGGTCGCAACCGAAACTGTCAAACAGTTTTACTTCTTCGACTCTGGAGAGATCCCTCCTCCGGTTATCATGATTCAGCATGTGTCTTTCCAATACAAGGAAGGAACGGTACGTTGACTCAGGTGTTTTATTTTAATCGTTACATTTGAAATTGGTTTCAGCCCTTCATCTACAAAGATCTTGATTTCGGTATCGATCTCGACACACGAGTCGCTTTAGTCGGTCCCAATGGTGCCGGCAAGTCGACTTTGTTGAAGCTTCTTGCTGGATCCGAACGTCCTACTGATGGTATGATTCGTCGTCACGCTCACTGCAAGATCGGCGTCTACCACCAGCATTTGCACGAAGAACTGCCGTTGGATCTTTCGGCTCTCGAGTACATGATGCGTGAGTACCCCGATGTCAAGGAAGTTGAAGAGATGCGCAAGATTATCGGTCGTTATGGCTTGACCGGTCGTGAGCAGGTTTGTTTTTATCTGTTGCTCTATCTGGCAGTCAACTTACTTTCATGAGTTTAGGTTTGTCCCATCAAGCAGCTCTCTGACGGTCAACGTTGTCGTGTTTCCTTTGCTTGGTTGGCTTGGCAGCAACCTCATCTACTGTTGTTGGATGAACCTACCAATCATTTGGATATGGAATCCATCGATGCTTTGGCGGAAGCCATCAACAACTTCAGCGGCGGTCTCATCCTTGTTTCTCACGATTTCCGACTGGTGCAACAGGTGACTGACCAAATCTGGATTTGTGACAATCAAAAGATCACTAAGTGGGAGGGTGATATCTTCTCGTACAAGGAAATGCTTCGCAAGGCCATTGACAAGCGGGTCAAGGCTCCCATGGTTGAACGCTAAACGACTGTTATCTTTATGTTTCTTTCATTTATCTTTGTTGTTGGTGAATTAGCTTGTATTTGTTCAAGCTATCTGGTGGGCGGACATTACTTGGCCGTAATCGCACCGTTGTTTTGTGACTAATAAAGCTGTCCCATTGAACTTGTTTTTATTGCAGACACTATACTACGCGAAATTAGTTAAAGTAAGCATGGCGAAGCGCAGCTTCGGCACTGAGACGGTTATTGGGATTGCAGACCAGCAGTTTTTGAATGAGATCGCGACCGTTGGAACATAACGTTGGCGTAATTTGCCGGAAGTTAGCTACAGAGCTGTAATAGGGGAAGGGCTTATAGTCAGGAAGCGTCGTTATTCCGGGCCAACTAGAATCTGAAGGTGTGCCAAGCACTTTGAAAATGCGTTTCAGCTGGTCATCGACGTGAGCTCCGGGGAAAAGCGGTTTTCCTGCGTTTGCAATTTCTGAAAAAAAACGGTTTTTAGTGGTTTATATATATTTTTCTACAGTTAACGTTAGATTTTAGCGGTAAGTTCTTACCTCCAAATATGCAACCAGCAGACCACATGTCGATCGAAGTATTGTACAACTTAGCTCCAAGCAGAACATCCGGAGGACGATACCATAACGTTACTACTTCAGCGCTGTAGCAGCGAACAGGAATGCCGAAAGCTCGAGCTAGACCGAAATCAGCTAACTTTAGCTGTGGATTCGGATGCCCGTGAGTATTAAGAAGGAGATTTTGCGGCTTCAAATCGCGATGCATGACGTTGTTGGCATGGCAGTAAGCAAGTCCAGCTAGCAACTGCTGCATAAGGCACTTGACCACCTGCAAGCATTGCCTTTTTATATATATATTAAAGAATGAGCAAACACTTACCGACTCATTGATCTCGCCATTTAGGGTATCAAAGTATTTTCGCAAATCCAGATCACAATATTCAAAGACGAGGAAAAGCGATCCGGCAGAATGGACAACATCGTGAAGTGAGACGACGTTTGGGTGACTCAGCTGCTTCAGCAGTGAAATTTCACGCAGAGCTGAGCTAGGCACACCTTCATCCTCATCTTCAAGACTGACAAGCTTCAGCGCGATCGAGTCTCGAGATTCGCGGATTATCCCCCGGAAAACAGTGCCATACGTTCCTGAAACACGCTGCTCGTTGGAGCCGATAAACATCAGCAAGATGCGACATACCTTCCCCAATTTTACCAAGCTTCTGGTACTTTTCCATACTAGGCACCGTTAAGCGCAGCCAACAGCTGCTGAGCTAAAGCGGTATCGAATTGCGTGCCTTTATTGGCTTTGTTCTTTCGTTCTAGGAGCGCTGCGCATGGGACTTTGTCAGCCGCAACGTCCAGTGACCCCAACACAACTGCATGCCCTTGGGCTGTTTACTTCATTCAAAAACACCAACAAAGCCGCAAAAAGTGACAGAACCGAGAGGAAATAAGTCACAAAAGGAGGAGATGGTTGTGCCTGTGGCGGTGTGAACCGTGTACAGGTCGACTGCGCACGTCCATTTTGGTGTCGAGGTGGTGCAAAATTGGTTGCTCGTCGCGGACAGACGACGTTACTCCGGCCTACAGAGAAGGCCGATCGGTTCGTGTCACTACGCAACGCCGTCAGCGTAGCCGCAGTGTGTGTGAGCTGCAAACGGCTGACCTAGGTGATTTTGTTTGGTTGGTGCTTGTGCCCCTTTCGCATAGTGGTCGTCGTCGTCCGCGGATTGAATCATCGACGGCCGATAATCTACTGGCCATTGTTGCACCAAGTACCATTCGAAAATCAACGTCATGTCTAAGACGAAGGAAGTTTATCAGACCCTCAAAAGGTCCATCTCGGCTACTACTAATGGACTAATGAAGATCGGCAGCTCGACCCCGAGTTCGAAGGACCAAGCAACACGTTGGATTCATCCACCAGGTTTGTCATTCGATCGTTTTTCCCATCTTCCTAACTCAAACTACTTTCAGACAGCCTCATTCGTGGTCGTGTCGAATATGGCGTACGAATGCTTGGTCAAACGGAAGTGGCCGAATCCAAAGGAGTCCATGTTGTCCGTGATGCGATCCATGCTATCCGTTTCCAAATGCAAGTCAGCCGTAGTCTTGAAAGCTCAGCGGATTGCAAACCCAAGAAGGTCGAAATCCAGATAAACGTTGAAAGTGTCACAGTCGTCGATTACAAATCCAAGATGATCCTCCATCGTCATCCATTGCATAAAATTTCTTTCTGTGCTGATGATAAACAAGTAAGACGCTCCTTCATGATTCAACACATACTGTTTACCATTCGCGTGGTGAACTGTTAAGCAAATTTAAACTTTTCAGGATAAGCGTGTATTCTCCTATATCGCCAGCAACGATCAGAACAAACACATTTGTTATCTTTTCCTCAGCGACAAGCTTGCTGAGCAGATCACCCTTACAATTGGCGAAGCATTTGATCTCGCATTCCAGGTTTGTGTGCTGACGCATTTGATTAGTCATTCATTGTGTGATTTATAGCGTTACATTGACAAGAACAGCAAACCGACTGCTGGACTCACCCCCGTTGAAGAAGCTTCTAAACTTCGAGAGCGGGTTGCCGAGCTCGAATCCGAAAATCGTGCTCTCCAAATTGAAGTCGAATTCCTTCGCAAAAAATGCGGCATCACACCCGAACCCTACCGTCCCAGCTTGCCTTCTACTCCGGTGCCGAGACTACCGCCTCCCGGATTCCGTAGCACCGACATTATGCCGACGACGAATGCTCCAGCGCTGGTCCCCCCTCCGCCTGGAGGTCGTCGAGCTCCACCGTCATTGCCTCCCCGTACTGCTGACCCGATTAGTCCGTTAGTTGGATTTGACGCCAGTATTCCTGAAGTCGGTCGTCGACTTGAAAACTTGAACATTGAGAAAATGGACAACGTCTTCGATGATGAGTTCGACCCTCGTGCTGGTGAGAAGAAGAATTCGGAGTCGTCAAATGGTACATCTTCCACGGCCATCGGCAACGGCGACCATGTGAAGAGCTTGGAGGCTATGATCGCCCAAGCTGATTCCCGGTATGTTTTTCCAACGATTTGAATCTTTACATAGTTTCTGTTTGCAGCATCAATGAGATCAGCTTTACCCACGCTACTCTCGACTTCGGCGACATTGGCGACACAGAAGGCCTGAGCGTAGAGGATGAATACGTCATGCCTATTAAGTCAAAACAAAACCCAACTGCATAATTTGACAATGGTCAATGAACTGCTTGTCTGTCAAAAATCTAACGAGTTAATTAGCTGTGATAACAAGAGTCACGTTAAACTGTATCGGTATATATTTGATCTATTTATGAGCTTTTGATACTTTGTATTTTACAGTTTGACATATTGTAAATTTGGTCCTTTAGTGTCTTCTATGAATCTTATTCGTGTATTATCGATGAATTTCCCACCATGTTTTGCAGAATAAACCATGTCGTTTTTAATGTGCAAGCTTTAGCCTGAATTTCACACAGTTGCGCATACTTGTGCCCCAATCCATTTCGCATACACCCTTTTTCTTCTTTATTGTACACCAAAACTAAAAACGGTTCAAAGCGCCAGACTTTGTCGATTCTTAGTAAAGACGGAACTACACAATGGCAGAATCTGAAAGGAAGTGGAGGGAACAATTTACTTAAGGAAACCTTTGACCAAACTCTTAAACATTACAAGTAAAAACTAATTACGACCTGTTTTAATCATTGATGCTCCCTCCGACATATTTTACACATTTTACATTTGCAAAGCAGAACAACGTTATAATAAGAATAAAAGGCACTGAGAAAAAGTTTTACGAAACGTTTTGCTGGTTGTTCTTTTAACCCACGAGAACCAATAAACTCAATTACGCCATGCTTCGATGGAGAAACCAAAAAGATGGTAATTTCTCACTATGAATAAACATGCAATCAAATCGATTGATCGCGAAGAGTGTTGTTACATACAAAAAAGACACTCAAGTTGCAGATTTTAAATAGATGCAGTAAATTTAAGCAGAAAACAATATACATAGCTGGAGACAATAGCTGTCATAGTATTAGACAAAAGTGAAAATAGAAATACATACAAATAATCTTTCGTAATTACCAGTGAAAACAGCGCGCTGCGCGGACAAACACTTCGCAAAGAATGCAACGCAAAGACACAAAAAAACGTAATAATTCAACGGGATCATAATGCAAATACACCCAGTAGAAACAGAAACAGGGCCGTAAAATCATGGTAAAAAGATAAACCAAATCGCTAATTTTAAAAGTAAAAACAGGTAAAAATAAATTAATTGCATTAATTAAATGAAATTCGATTGAGCAGATGAAGGCTGGGCAAAACAAAAAAGCGACAAATGAAGGTTGACAACTTATAAACGCATTTTTTGTAGCACTTGGTAATTTAAAAGGCTTGTGGTGAAAAAAAGCAGTTAATGTATTATTTACAAAAGGATAGATTGTTTTGAATTATAGGAAAACTGGCCGGAAGGGCACTGGCTTGACCATCAATTTTACCGCGAGCTTCAGAGGAAGATGAAAGCAAAGCCTCAAACATGTCACTCAGTCGAGGTCGGCTCGTCTTTACCCGACTCGTTTGATGAAGTCGTCGTTGTCGTTTCCGGCGAAGAAAGCACGGGCTCAGCAGCTTCATTATTCCCGTCGACCTGCGGCGCTTCATTGACGGCTTCGTGTTCCGAAGGCTGTTCGACCAAAGGTTGATAGACTTGCGGTGGAGGAGCTACTGGCACAGGCTGTTGATATGCGAAAAGCTGAAAGTCAAAAGGGAGCATGTAGCGTAGTCCCTTAGATTTTAAAACACCAACTAACCTCAGGATTGATGTACTGCCCTTGTGGAACATACGTGTTACTAACATATTGACCATGACCGTCAAAATGCTGTAAAAACGGTAACTATAAATGCACAGTAAACAAAGAAAAGCACGTACTTGGTAATTGAAAAACGGAGGATTCAATTGGACAGGATACAGTACATCCTGGCCGCTGATGGGACCAGAAGCGTTCGAATCGATTGAACCAGGAATGGTGCCGTTGCCGTTGTTAGGCGTCGGGTTGAGAGTCATTCCTTGAAATTGGTTAGCCAAAGTGACAGAGGGATTCTGATACGCATTTTGAGGAATAAGAGTTTGCAGCGAAGTTTGGACGTATGGCGGAAATGACGAATTATAAACGTAAGGCACACCACTGTTGGCAACGTTGGAAAATTGGAACAGCTGCTGTTGATAAAGGTCAATCGGCTCACGATACTGCAAATAATCAATGTTGTTATAGTCGTTGAACTCCTCTGACACGGCATTTACATCATCGTAGCGGCCCTGGTGATATGAAATGCTGTTGCCAGCGCCGGATCGGGGCTTAGTTTTACGGGCACTATCAGCAAATTTGACTAGCAACTTATCCGGGCTGTCTTCAAGTTGAACGCCATCGAACTTCTGTAATTTTGTCAGTCAATACTGTTCTACATGTTTGTAATTACAAATTACTCACTTCGATTATCTTATCGCAACACTCGCGGCTGTCCATGCGGGCAAAACCGACGCCACGACTCGAGCCATCGGGATTTCGCAATATACGAGTGCTAATCACAAGACCATCCTCAGACGCAAGCATTTCTTGCAGCTTGTTTTCCGTATAGCTGAGGGGCAAGTTGGCAATGTACAGATTAGTAGGGTCTTGTTCTTGTCGCTATAATTTTTGTAAATGTAAATTTTAAAACTATCGATTGTACATTACAAAAACTTGTAAAACACACGTACCTTTGCCATTTGAGCTTGAATCTTCTTCTCGGTAAGGTCCCTAACAGCAGCTTGGGCAGCTTCAGCCGACTCAAAGTCAACGAAGCCATAACCTTTGCAACGGTTGGTAATTTTATCCATGATGGCTTTGGTGGACTTTATCTTGCCGTACGGCTCGCACATTTCGCGCAATTGCGCATCGGTCATGTCCGGCTCGAGTCCTCGAATATACAAGTTGGTGTCGCTGAGCAAGGTATCGTGACGCGAGGTCCGATCGGTGTGAAACGAGCTCACAGATCCGCTGTAGCTACTGTGTCGTTCACCACGGTGATGACGTTCCGGGCGTGAGCTGAAGCTACCGGAACTAGTGTTGCCAAATGAGGATGAATAGGTCGAGTTGTTGGTGCATCGTCGACCGCCGTTATGATGGGTAGGAGGAACACCTATCGTAGGCACGTAGCAACCGCCGTTCAAATCAGCCGAAGGCGGACTTTGCTGACCAAGCGACGATTGCGAGAAAATGCCACTCGGCGGCTCGGCACATCCATTCTGGGGAATACTCATGAAGTTAGATGATGATGGCGTTTGGTTGGCTACAACCGACGCAAAATTTTCGGAAACAGCCGACTCAGCAATGGACATGATAGGAGGTAACGCGGAAAAGATGGTGCAGGAAACGATAATGGAGCAAACAATATCAGTCCACGCGATGACGATGACTCATTTGACGAGATGCAAGTTCGGAAGGAACTGCCAGTACTGTCAATCGACCTCAAAGGGCCAAATCGGCGAAAGAAGCCGTCGCGTTCAACCGCCTCGGGCAGCTGATGCTTTGATTGGCTACTGCAAAAAGAAAAGACGTTGGTTTTGTTGCATGAGCACGTGGTATTCGCGGCACGCAAAAAACAGCTGATCTGCACGCGCGCACGTGGACATTAAACACATCAGGCGGCTCTGGACAGCCGGACGCACCGCTTTCACAATGAAAGAGCGCGCGGATAATCCGGAAATTGATATTGCGAGCTTTGCAGGTGTAAATTAACGCTGCATCGTCAAAGCAGGCATAACACTACCCGCGCAAACAATCTCGAAGACGCACCCATGGGCATGCAGAGGACGACGCTACGGTGGTGGTGGTAGCAAGCCCGTACCGTCAGAAGGGGAGGAATAGTCATATGCACAAACTACTTTCCACATGTGTCAACCGGTGTTATGTACGCCCCAAGCGAATGCGCGCACCGCGCGGATCAATCATTACGATAGGGTCGCCGAAGCAGCGTTTTTCACTTTTTGTGTTGAACAAAAATGGCGGTTTAACCAAACAAGAAAACAAAAAAACAATTTGCAGCTTTTGAACCCTTTTCGACACCAAAGTGATGGTGTACTCTGTCGGCAAAACAAAAGAGATTTGTAGGAGGTCCCGTGTAAGACAACACGAAATGCTTTTTTCTTTTCTTGCCTCCAGGAACCCATGAAACATGTGGAATGGTCTTTGCCGGTGGCGGTAGGTTTTGTCAAACACGGGGAGGGCGATCACGCACACCGTGAAGGACGAGAGAGGCGATCTCCTCGTTCAGTTTCATTCGCACATCCCAAACAACTTCGCCCCAAGCCGTCGAAAGCACGCAGAGTCTGTCAGTTTTTTGCCTGTTTGTTGCGGGCAAACGTTGTTCGTTGGTGCGCCCATATAAAAAACCGGAGGGAGAGAGACGTAGAGAAGGAGCACGGTCCAGGACGTGAAGGAGGCCAAAGCTCGGGGTCGCCCAACCGACGACGACCGGCGGCAGTGTCGTCGTCGACGACGACGTTGCGGGTTTCGATGGTGATGCGTTTGGCGGCGACGTCGTTGATGTCGATGACGGTCGTAGCGTCCGCACATCTGAGCGGTTGCGGATGGATGCAAAACGGCTGTGAGATGCGTTTGCGCGCAAAACACGCGCGCGCTGACTTGCTGTTATTTCAAAAAAGCAAGCTGCACAGAGCCCGTGGGCAACTAACTGCCAGGCGGTGTTACTGGCATGCTACTACGGCTTGCCTGGCGGTGTTTGACCCAACCAAACCGAACAGCCTGCCGCAGGGACAAGCAGTTTCGTTAAGAAAAGAGAAAAACAGAATGAGAAAAAATGTTCTTAGCTTAGTGAACGAGTTACTGGTCTCAGCCCTCTGGCGCTAAACTCATGGAACCACTCTTTCACGCCCGCCCCACGTTGATAGACACCCAACATTTTTCGAGGGTAGGCCTTCGTTAGATTTACTTTTGGCCTTTGTGGGAGTATTTTTGGTGCTTATCGCGCCACGGAATGCACCGTCATAGTCGAAACATTTCAAAACTAGCTTGCCGTCCAAGATTACACCCCTCTTCTGCTTGCATCCAGAAAAAATGTGTTGCTATTCTTTTCAGGCAGAAAAAACCCCTGAATGGCTCTTGGATCGACCACCCCAAAAAGGCAGACTGCAAAGCGAGAAGGTCCTGAGCCTCCGTGCAAAACGGATGAGGGATGCCTGCCGACTGCCGGTAGTTTGCTAAAGTAAGAAGAGACGAGCAAATAGAAACGGCACCAAATCCGTTTGCTCGAGGTCGTCAAGGGCAGGCAAAGCAAAACCGCACAAAAGTCCGCACAATGTGAAAATTTAGTGGCAAACAACGTTAGACACACCTTTCGGGTGACATCTTTAGTTTCCCAACCAAGAAAAATTAAAAATTTTATCAACTAGTAGTCTGCAATTAGAAAACTAAAGAGTTACACGTCAGATTTTAAACTTTTTAACCCCATTAATATCCTTCCGAAAGCTGCGACAATCACAACGAATCCTACGTATTTTTTTTATTGTAAAAGTGGTCAGGACCCAAAACAACAAACCAGTTTGTTGCATCGAATTGAACATTCCTGACAATTCTAACGGAAGCAGTTGCAATGTTTTAAAAAAAGCCTTGCGAAAAGTCGTGGTGAAATTTCCGCTCGCCAGGAATAGTGGAGTTAAACGTAATTCGCAAGAAAGGAAAATAATGGGGGCGTATGCACCGTAAGAAACACAAAGCTATCGGCCTCCATCGGTGGCGCATATCATGAACGTTGTCGAAAAGGCATGTTTGTTTCCTCGGTTGTTTCGCCTTAGCTTGTGCTGTTTCTTTTTACCAAAAAACGAAAGAGTTTGTTTTCTCGACCAACAAAATCACTTAACGACCACGATTGAGAGAACTCATCGCTCAGGTGATGTGACGTGCGCAACGTTTTCAGTGAATTGCAAACTGATGTGAAAGGGGGATTGTGCGGCCTGAGGACATGTCCTAGCCACGTCTTTGGGTGGGTCAACCTATTGTGACAGATGATTTCAACACAGTCAAGCTGATTGGTGACAGCGTGGGTGGGTCTACGCGGTGTGGCCCGTAGCGTCGCTGCAGGCAACGATTAAAATATGCCGTTTTGAAACTTCTTTTAGAAGCTGGAAAAGTGGGATAGCTCCGGCTGAGCTCATTCGATCAAGAGCCGGGGGTTAAGGGGAGAAACTAGTGCTGCCGGCCGCGGAGGGTCTTTGCAGGTGACCGCCACAAGCATAGGCGTGGAGAGCGGGAGTGTGGTGTTTCCAACAAACAAAACTAAAGGCCCGCCACGGGCGTGCTGACTCGACTCCCGAAAAACGAACAGCACAAGTCGCCACCCTCGAACACAGCTGTAGAGGGTACCGAATATCAGCGTTTATTGCACGTGACTTGTCAGGCGAATAGAAATGGATAAAAGTTCTCTGTTTTGAACATACGACAACAAAATAGTAAGATGGTTAGAATCAAGGGTAACGTAGGTAAAATCAATCGCTGACGGAAGTGATTGTGGCGATTAGATATGGCTACAATATGGCAGAAATGTGTTACAGGTAGGTGGGGGAAAATAAAAACAAACAATCTCGAGGAAAACTACAAAAACTGTAAGGGAATGGAAGATGGGCATCGATTGGAGAGTACTGGAGTACATTTATTTACTTAAGTTACATGTAACGTCGCGACCGCAACGGAGAATGAGCAGGGTATGGCAGCATAGAAGGCGGGGGAGCGTGAGGGTAACGACCGCTTCCGGCAAAATACTGTCGCCAACCAGGCATGTCCATGTCGGGTCGATCGTACCGGAAGTACTCATCACGGGGCAATCCTCTATGGAAACTCGGATATCCACCATTGCCCGCCAGTGAGTGACTATTCATAGGGAAATCACGGAGCGGCAAGGCAGGTCGAGCCATCGGAGATTGGAATTCCATGTCGGCTGGAAGTCTTCTATGCCTCGGAGCAACTAGGGGAGACTCGGGTTCCTCGTAAATTTGCTCCTCGACCACCTCCGAAGCACGTCGACAACTTCGACGATCGTTACGGGGCGTATGGTGACGAGACGATACAGCTGACGGCCGCCCCCCTCGACGTGAATCAAGCGACTGAAATGTAAAAATCACAATAATGTTTTTTGTACACCTTTTCGTTTTTATGTTGCTACGGTTCTTCACACTTGCCTTCGCGTCACAGTTAGCATCGACAGCTTCGGCCGTCGTAGCTGTGGTTGATGCATAACGATCGTTACAACGGTAACTCCGCGTCATCGTTGACGGTTCTTCCATCGGTGGTGCCATGATCATTCGACGAGAGCTGATTGTATTGCTGGAGTAACCGACCGCCTTAGGAAGGGAACAGTTTGCTGACGGAATGAAAAAAATACTTTCAGCGCTTTGTTCAGCAACTGTACAATCGGATTCTTCACACAGGCGGTTGATAAATAAGCACAACGATGTGACTATTGATGTCAGCAACGTCATGAGCCTAAATACATCAATTTGAATACGTTTGAAAGGAAGATACAAATTGATATTGCACTTTACCCAGGTAGGAACAACAAGCAATTTATCACGTTTGTGACAGCAATCAGTGCGAAAATTTGATAAACCTGCAGGACAACAGGGATTTTCAGTAGTAGCAGCGGGGAATAGAGGATCAATGGAGTTGCACTTCCGAAAATGTTTGACATCAGAGAGCACTAAAATAGAAAGTTGATCACCTTCGTTTGTAATCATTGTAAATCACCTGGAAAGCGTATTGCACACGTGAAAGTGGTGTGGTTTGTTTCGGACCGCCGCTACAGTAGCAGTAAGCAAAATGGACTGCCGTGGCGCTTACGATCAAATTTCCAAGTAATACAGTCGTCAACGTAACCATGTTCAAGGCAATTCCGAAGTAGACGGCAGCATCGAAAATGCTGACCATGGCAATTACACTTGCAATTAACTGACACAAAGCTAAAGCTGGGTTGCTGAAGCATATGAAAGTGACTACAGTAAGGACAGCTTCCATAACACCGTATGCAAACAGAATTGTCGGGAATACTTGGACATCATGGTGCAAAGACATCAGGAACGGCGCACGAACGGTGATTGGCAGACCGATGTCACGTGCTTGACGCAGGATGTCGTTTACGAATTTCCGACTAAAAGGAAACGATTAAATGCATGTACAAATAATAAATTTCATACCGTTCTAACATTCCCTTCGCACTTATCTCTAAATACATTCTTGATTTTACGATTTGTGTGTGAAACTTGTCAAAGGTGATGTCGCTCGTATACTTTTTGTAATCGTCATGGCCCAGGAAAACGTAATTAACTATTGGGACAATTGTTTCCTAAAAGCAACTGTTTAAATGGGCGGTGTACCGTTAAAGCCTTACTGGATTGATATCGTAAATTGTTTGCTGTTGGAATTTATCAAAATCAGCCAACCAGCTAACGACTTTGCTAGCATAGTGGTTTTCCTCAGATCGTCTTAACATACTCAGAATATCACCACGTCGTTGTCTATCGTAATAATCAAGTGGTTCTTCAATAGTGATTTCTAGATAGTTGTCACTTTGAGGATACGATTTACGGTACTCAGCCATGTAACTGTTAGATGCGCTTTGTAGGGTGACAAAATCTTCCTCACGCATGGTGACACTAAAAACGAATAAACAAACTTTGAACAACTTAATTGACTACTTACGAAACTGTTGGGAAAAGCCAAATCGCTACCAATATGTAACAAGTTAGGACTACAGGACCAAACATTCGCGACGTCGATCCCGATAAAATCGCCCCCAGTTTGCGGCTAAGCGATGGCTTCAAGTCAGTTAGCTTTTCGTGCAAGATTCCGGCAGTCATCTCATCGTAATCAGGAATGCATTTGTCTGTAAAAAATATACGGTTTACTGAATGTTATAAATTTGTCGACATACTTGTGAAAGACTTATCACCATCGCGGCAACAGTGGAACCACTTAACACCTTCAGCTTCTTTTTTGCCAGAACGATAAAGCACAACGGTAAAGTAGAAGGCAGCAAAAACAGTCAAGATAGCCAGACCAGCTGCCAAAACAAGGAAAACGTAGCCAACGTATACGTTTGCAGTAGAAACACTTGTAACAACTAAAATCGGGTTGCACTTTTTAAAAATTTTTTTAGCTTAATTAACATACGTGTGGCAGCAACCAAACAAATCAAACTCATGACAGAGCAGTGACCGTCCCAGCTGGCAATAAAGGCAATTTTTTCAATCGGATGTAAAGCTGTCATTGAGTACCGCGACCATGTTGATTGGTAACTGTGGAAGAATAGCACGCCGATCGAACACAAAACAAATCCAACTGGAAAAGCTGCCGAGTTAAACGCACTGTAGCCGGTGAATAAAATAGAATAGCCAGTAATAGTTGTGATGATGAAAACAAAGGCCATTTGAAGACCAACATAAGGACGACTCTGTAACAGATCCTCAAAAAGTTACGCGGGTAATTAAGCAACATTATACCTGATAAGAGTCAAACTTGAAACAGATAAGTACACAAAATACCACCAAAATGATGCATGAGAATATGAGACTAGCATGGACTTCAGTAAAAGCAACGACAACATCATTGATGTATTGGCGAACGCTCCAATAGTGAACTGTAACATTCTCGCCAACGGGAGATGCGCTGACGTTAGTAATCTACAATTTTAAACTGTTATTAAAAAGACACTTGTTGTGACCATTTACCATGTTTCGAAGTGCTTGTTCATACGCTTCATAAATCTTTGGTGTTAAGTTTTCTTTCAAGCGAATCTTGTTGATGATACTACCCGCACGTTGAATTGTGCCGTCGGCGTCGAGCAAACACTTTCCAAGCAAGTTACCGAGGAAGATGCGGGACATGTTGTATTTCTCTATACCATCCTCGGTTAGAATTGCTTCGGGGTATTTCAGTACGAGAAGATCCTCTTGAAGAAGGTCAAGCATCGGATCGGGACTTGCACAGTTTTCACGGCAGATGGAGGTCCATTTACTTGTTTCGGGAGCGAGTTGTTTAATTTGTTCGGACATTGCGGCACAAAGGTTAAGCATTTTCGGTTCATGAATTGAATCATAGTTGCTTCTATAAAAAGATTAACTATTTGAGAGCTGAAAATAGCAAAAAAACTAACTTTGGGCTAATAATATACGCGAATTCGGCCTGCGAAGAACGCCTTAAGCTATCATATACCGGATTTGTCGAATTAAAGTTGACAGAACTCATAAGTGAACGAAGGCCAACAATAGACTTTGCAGTAGTCGTAGGATCCGGATTGGTAGTAAACGAACCGATGGGAACATTGATGGCTAACTTTTCACGGAAAAAGATTGATGCAGAAATTGACAAAAGTGCCAATGCAAATGGGAAAAGCTAAACGGAAACAATTAAGAAAAGCTCAACGATGTTTAAATACGAACTGTATACAAGACTCCATAATCCTCAACAGTTTTACCGATGTGGAAAAGAACTCTTCTGACGCCAACTTCAACAAGACGGAAGGCTTGAAGTTTATAAATTTGGTTGCGTCGAATAGCTAAAAATATAAGGTTTAGAAGTCATGCATGCGGCTTAAATGTTGCAAGTAACGTACCTTTGTTCCGTCTCATAAAGCTGTCAGATGCATACAAAACAGGTGCGACCTTATCACTGTTACCAACATAGTGGCAAACTTTCATGTTGTGATTTTGTCGAGTTTCTAATGTTGCAGTATTCGGTGGTTTGGGGTCCATCTTATCAACAACCCTAACGTCTGGGGCGACGCTAGGGTCGTCAGGTTCTGTTTTTTGCAGGGTTTTTTCATCCTAAAAACGCTTGTCATTAATCAAAAAAACTTGAATCTGATTGTGCTTGCATGGTTATCGTCGATTTTTTCAAGAGATTTATATTGTACATAAATAGTGCAAGCACTTTCGGTGCGATTCTAAAAAGGTGCAGTGTAAGTGATTGTGCAAAACCGTGCTGAATGTAATAGCTTACGGAATTGTCGGAAGTGGTGACGACGTCTTCAGACGCCTTTGTAGGCATCTCGGGAGTCGAGGGACCCATTATCACTGACTAAAAAACAACATAATGAAACAAAAGAAGGGATAATTAAAAGTTTTGCAAAAAGCCATTTAACAAGGAACGTAGATTAAAAGCGCACACATTGTTACGAATAATAGAAGTTGTTATGATGTCATTGCATCGTGAGATGTACCGCAGCCATGGGCAATGCGGATAGATCGGATCTCAACTTCTTTGACCGACTGGCAAACGTGTGAAGTCGTGCCCAAAATTTTTGTTGTGGTGATCCTGTTGAGGAATTCCACCCGATCTCGAACTAGGCTCTCGATGACGAGACCTGACAGACCGACGGGCAATTACGGCCGCCTGCGCCGTTCCAATTCGTGACCTGGTTATCCTTACCAGTAACTGTCTTAAGGGACAGCCTCTGGAGCTACCCCAATGTTTCGATATGTGACCGCTACGCACGATCAACGCAACAACAATAAATTTTGTATAGGTACTTTTGGCTTCCGCCGTGTGGTGGGTTTTCTGTATACAAAAATGGAAGCATATGCCCGTCTACCTATACATGTAAAGTTTTACTATCAAAATCGTTCACATGTTTTACGACACTAGTTTAAGGATAGTAGGTTGACCTGTACGGAGAAATGTCCGAAAATATCCATGAATGACAACGTAAAAAAAGACATTTCAACCCAACAGTTTTCGTTCATCAAACTGTTTGCACTGCATAGTATGAATTAAAACAGTCTTGCGTTAATACGTATTTCCCGTCGCCTCAATTTAACACTTCGTAGCGCCAAATGACAGGCCTGCAAGGTCGGTGTCCTTCAAACAAAGTCGAGATCAAGGAGAGTTGCGGTCAAGAACGACGTTTCGCGTGCATCCTGTACAACCCGTTTTAATCGGCGGTGTTACTCTTCTTCCGCATATCGGTGTTTTCGCTTTTCAGTCAAATCCTATAGGTCATTTATCAGAAGTATTGTCCGACGATTCGGATAAACAGCAAAACAGAAAGTTGTAAAGTGATATTGTGTCTAATCAAACCGTTCCCGGGTATACTTGAGCCAATAGAAGATGTTGAATATAAAAAATGCCAATGGAAACACCACTCCTGCAAAAGTATACATTGTCTCAACTTTTTCTTAACGCATAGTTTAATCTTACTGGCATATCTGTCAACAACTCTTGCATCTTCATGCAGCTGTGACCACAAGTAATCAAATATTGGTATTTTTCGGTCGACGGAGTTTTGTGGTGCATCAAGCGTATGTGATACGTTCTGAAAAAAAGAGTCCCACATCACTAAAAAAACAAAAGTGAAAGTAAACTCACACTTAAGAGCCTTTTCCGTTCCGGAATATTTCGCCTTTCATCGCTATGTTTTGAAAGTTGCTGCGAGTAGAGATAAGTAACAATCGCAAACTCGATTAATGCGGCAAAGATGAAACATGCGCATGCTAAAATTGAACTCAAGATCATTTTTCCAATCTTGAACTTGTAGTTGTTTACATAAAATCCAAACATCAATTGACTTAATGTAAGAAACCGGTGGGAGTATAGCATTTACACCAGATGCTAATGCGTGGGAGGTTAAGAGCACCGTGACTCCGAGAGTAACACGTCCAGGAACACTTGTTGGGTCGAGCCAAAACGAAACCCAACTAACGACGACAAGTGCGCCGCCAGGAATGTACAGATGAATCAGATAGTATCCGAATTCGCGTGTTAATTCAAACTCGACGCTCAAACAAGAGTAGTTTCCGGTGTTCGTAATGCTCGTGCAGTAACCCGTGGTGTGGTTTGTAAATTGAAATTGCGGAAGTTGATTTACTGATCCTGATTTGATTTGAATAGGATCCGATGCCCAAATGTAGTCTGAAACACGCAAAGTAATTGGCAAAAATTTAATTAAATTAACAGACTAATGTCTTCTGTAGTATATGCGTACGACGCCAACTGAATACCACATGTTTGCACATCCATAGGATAATATCTCAAATTCATAGGACATGATAATGTCATTGTTAAACGGGTGCTATAGAGAACTAATCCATCGGTGTGAACTCTAATTAAAATGTTGGGTTTGTCAATCATGTGCAGTTGGGCGTGTTTTTCATTCTGAAGTTTTCACTTTGAAGTCGAGAAATAAAAAAGTAAACACACCATGAAGAACGTGTCTGGCTTCCAAATTTCCATTCCAGATGTTAGGATCACATACTTTCGATATGTGGCTTGGGAACTATTTCCCCAGGCTAGGCGATAGTCGCGCCACGACTGACGAAATGTGACTTGAACTTGGTATTCCATATTGGCTTCGCTCACATGTGACAAACTTCGTAAATACATATTCACTAAAACGTCAGTGGATTGAAGTTTTCCTGTAAATTATTCAGGTAATTTCATTCGATGACACTGTCTAACAACAATACCATCAATAAACTCAATCGGCCGTATTCGGGGGTTATATGATTTCATAATTGCTTCCATAAGTTTGTCATCATTTCTGTAAAAGCGGAAATATGAATTTTATTATTAACAAAGTCTTAATAAAACTAACTCTGGGCTTGGAAGTGATCCATTTGTTTGTCCATTGCAATATCTAAAATAAAAGCATAACTTTTGTGCAGATTTAAATAGTTTAATGCATGCAAAAACTCACACAATGAGGATAACCGAAATGCCAAATAGACACAACCAATTCATGTTTTAAAGAATTGAAAGTAAATGGTCTGTGCAGAACAAATTTGTACCCTTGTCCTTCTACCCCCTGTGTAGTAAATCATTGAGGGTGGAGTTAGGAAAATCGTTTGACAAAAACAAAGTTGGGAGCTAGAATCCTGAAGGCGTGATCAACTTATACTCAACACTTAGCCACGCATCTAGCTTATATGTTTGTTGTATCGGGTAACTGAAGACTCTTAAGCGCAGCGTCGTCAAGTGATCTAAATACTTTTTTTACTCTATTCAAACGCCCCATTCAAACATGCAGATGTGGCTAACAATAACAAATGCACGCACGTAGTTTGCATAAGGCCACCCCGGAATATGCGTGTTCATATATGTTTTATGACTTTATATTTGGCTTCAGTTTATTGGCTTTGGAGGAAACAAAGTGACATTGCACAATAAAATTAATGTCGTTATTGTTGGATAACAAAGATCGGGTATTGGACCCCTTCAAACGCAACCAGTAGCATCAACGATGTGAGAGACGGCTAAAGGCACAGGTTAAAGTGTAATTTCGAACCAATGAAAACTCAGTCCCGCTCAAAAGCAGTAAAATTATACGGAATGACTTTACAATCGGTTGAAAGGCTATCAAGGTATTGTTAAACTGTAAAAAAATAAAACCACCCGGGTTGATTCAAAAATTGTATAGGACGGGTTAGATTGAAAAAAAAATCTGAATGGATAGGAGTTTGACTATAAAAAAGCATAATGGTTCGGTGGTTTGAATGTAGACTAAAAACATAACAAGCAAGACTAGACAGAAAAAACCAACAAAATGAAAATAAAACAAATCAAAACAAAAAATAGTGAAGCTGGACCACGGAATGTTAAAGCTCTAGGCACTTATTTGCGGAACTGTCAGTTCGCCGTGCTAACAAGGTTAAATACATGGTGACCTGTGATATTAATTAGATTCAGCAGAGACAACTAGTCTATTTTCACGGGTGAATAGATGCATCTGTATGCGTAGAGGTTTACATTAGACCCTTAGGGTTTACCAGGATCATTTTTTTTACGTTTTCACGGGCGATTCGGGTAAACTTTCTTTAGAGTCAATCGGGCGGGGTTGTGTTTTGTCTGGTGTTTTTGTCTCATCTCCTGCGGCAGTATCAATAGGCTCAGTGTCGGTATCTTTAGCAGTGCGTGAGTCGGCAAGACCCAAAAGAGTTGACAAGTCCTTTGACTCTTTCTTAAAGGCGTCATCATCACCCATGTTTGCGATTGATAAGGCATAAGCCGCCTTCAACAAATCCGTCGAATTCGTTTTATGGCGACGAATAGCAGCGAGGCTAGTATCGGAACCGAACGGACGAAGATGGTAAATCAAGTATTCCAACACATACATCAAGTTAGCGTTGACGTAATGGAAGGAGACAGCGTAATCGGAGCAACAACCAGGACCCTGTAAAAAGAGAAACGAGATTAACAAAATGTAATTTTGATTCAAAGTACTCTACCTGATCCATCGGATAATAAGTGTACTGCCAAAACCAGAAAGAGGGATCAACGTGTCCGATAGATAAGTGATGTTCAGGGACAAATGGCATAAATCGATGTCGACCTTCTGAATCTCTCGAATCACCAGCTTTTACGCCTAGTTTTTCAAGACATTTGCCCATTTCAGCATCTTCGGCGCCACCTTCACCTGGGGCACACTTTGATGGATCAGGTAACCCTTTTGTCACAAAGGTGTCAAGTGCAGCACGACTAAGCACGTAGCCAGCTCCACCGCTCATATAACCCTGTTTTGTGAATGGCTTAAATTTACAGCCGAAGAACACTGGTTCAGTAGGCTCATGAGGCATTAGCATATAACGGAGGTTTTCCATAACAACATAAGTGTCATCGTCAGCTTTTAGGAACCAATCGTAATCATTCTACAAATGACGCTATTACCTTATTTTAACACAAATGCCTAGGATTACCAAATAATTTTTATGGAGATACTTAAACGCGGCTTTTGTTTTAGCCCATAAGTGATCTCGTCCTTCACTTATGTTTAAGTTTATAGCTGGCAAGTTTGGATCATCTTGTGAACTCATGAACACAAATTTATTGCAGCGTCGGCTCCATGTTGCTTTTACATGAATGGCTCGCTTGTCATGGTTTTGAGCACCGGTTAAGATCCAACAAAATACCCGTACTCGTTTGGATATTTCTTGGGCAAGTGAATCGTCATCTGAAAATATATATAGTGTGCATGCTTATATAAAAGTTTAGTTTCATACGCAAATCTGTGCCGTTAGGATGGAAGTGAAAAGCCTCATTAGGCGCATTAGCATCGATCATATCGTCTTCACTATGTGCGTCGTGGTGGCCATGACTAAGTTCTTCCGGTAGTTGACGAAAATATCGTAATGCTGACAAATCGTTCGTCACATTACCGAAAGGTTCAAACAATACAGACAACAAGAAGCCAATAACGACGCCAACGAGAATATTCACAATTGTAGTGTTATTGACGCGTGCCATTGTAACAAAGTGCAAGGTTGACAAAACTTAATAGTTTTTACTTATCGCATGGCTTGCCACAGGGTCGATGAGCCGCACGAAATGACTGAAGTGGACACACAACGTGGATGAAAGCAGTGGACAAAGTGTTCGTGATCTAACCAAGCTTGGAAGGAGTCGGTTTTCGTTGCGAGATGTGTGTTTACATAGACGTGGATCGCCGTTAAAACAGCTGCTGGTAGGTACACGACGACCCAAAAGCAGGAAATGTGCCCATGTAGGGGCTTGTTGTTTGGTTTTGTAACTGTCAAATGCAACGTGGCACGCGCCATCACTAGCTTTATGGGTAGGCTTCCTTGCGCGATATAACTTCACACACACGACAAAGTCGCTCACGAGATCGCTTTGCATTGCAATGTTCAAACAGAATCAAACAAACGGCCGTCTTTACTGCCCTGACCTTTGGGTTTAATATGATTCATTCATAGTTTTATTTGAGATCATGATTGTACCCCTTGCGAAGGAGAAAACCAACAAAAATATATAATAAATACTGCTGAAGAAAACAATAACCATTTAACGCGTCACAAGCGATCAAAATAATACAGACATGAAACAATAAACTCGTATAAAAATGCTGGCAACATTAGGCGACTATTCATACTTGTTCAGATTTTGAGCAATGTGTCTCTCGAGAGCGTTGAGATAACCCAGAAGGAAAGACTTTGTCGTGCTTCGAATTGCCATTTTTGGAATTTTTCCCTTGACGTCGGTGCACATGACAAACTCGAAAACAGAGTTAGCTGGATTTGTTTCGGACTGCGTGATCCTGACAACATTGACGCCGTTGATGCCCCTAAAAAGTAAATATTAATACTAGTTCGGTGTCGTCGTTTTAATACATACCTAACTAGGCCAGCAGCTGCGGGAACAAGGCGCGAAATAGCTTCATCCACAGAAGCGTAAAGGCAGAGATAACCTTCACCAGATTCGTCTGTTACAACTTTCCGAACATCCACAAAATCCCTGAAAAAATTTAATATATATAAACAGTTCAGGAAGTACGGTAAGCGTACCTAGATGCGATATATCCATTCATTGCTGGCTGACTGACAATGCGAACAAGCTCGGTTTTTTGATCCAATGGATACAGAACGCTCGTTGATTTGACTTGTACGTTCCATTGAGCATTGTCTTTCCAGCTTGCCAGGAATAAACCCTTCGGGGAACAGGCAAATTCCCTCTTACAGTAATAACTGTTCAACGTATCTGAGTACCTCATCTCCGGAATGTTGTTAATGGATTTCCAATTCGGTATGTCAAGGATCCGTTCCTTTGCAACTTGCTCAACCCTCGTCATGTTGTCTAGACACTGCCGCTTAATGTCAGCAGTTAGTCGGAAAAACGAATTCAACGTGGAAATAGGCAATCTTCCGATTTGGTCATCGTCTTCGTCTGTAAGGACACGCATTAGTTCAATTATACGTGGGTGGTAACGACTTACCACTCGAATTTTCCAGTGCGGAACGGAATTCATCTTCGGTCGTATGACTGTGAAGCGAACGTACGGCAGTGGCTTCTGTCGGTGGCGTCTCAATAATGCTCTCATCATCACGACGTTCGTGGGCGAGCACCCGGAACGGAAGAAGCCATAATTCAATCCATGCGTTGGTAAAGGAGGCAAGGATCATCAAATACGGAGGTAATTGGGAATTATTTTTCGTAAAGAAAAACAAGGCTTTGATGCTAATATATAATGTTGTGACGCCTGTCGTTATCGCCACTGGCAACCAATGGTTCACTCGGAGCCATGCAAAACAGATCAGAAGCACGGTGGTTCTTAGAAACGCCACAATAACAATATCAAATAACGATACTTGAAGGAACTTCGCTTCAAAAATGTCAATCTCCTGGATGAAAGCTGATGGCCAATCATCACTTTTGGTTACCTGAAGGGACATAAAATGATTAATTGCTTCTATAATGTGATAAAACTATTAAACCGACCGTGCTGAGTAGCCATAGAAGTACAGCCAATGAAACATCGAAGATACATATGATTAAAAACTTTTGTCTGTCTTTACTCATTGGTTCCTCGTCATAGAGAAGCGGATCGTGAATAGTAGCTACCCCTCGATGGTTTCCTCGCGAGCGATTGACAGAAACGCGGGGCATTGCACCTGAAAGGAAAAAAGTCAAGATAATATCAGAAAGCACACGAAAAATCTGCACGCATAGATAGAACATTGAAATTAGTGGACTGATTATTATGCGGTCTGTCTCGACTATCATAGTTCAGCAGTAACTTGTAGCACTTCCATGTATAAAAAGGATATAAAGAAACAACAGCCATGCGGTAATTGTCCTCAGATGGAAGGCGAGGTACCCGATAAGCGTGCGCATATATAAGTGTTGCACATAATCGGACCAAGACGTTTAAACATGTAATGTGAGTAGACGACTGCGGTTAATGGCGAAATCATACGACGAGTTAGCTGTGATAGCAAACACGACTTCCATCAGGGTTGTGATGGTAGGGGCTAGCAGCCATACATACGACAAGACAATCAAACACGGAAAAATCATAAAACGCCCGGCTAGTCCCTACAGCGTTCATCGATTTGCTTGTTTACCTCATCACAAATTGGCTTGATACGACCCAAAAATAATAACTAACGTCTGTTAGCATGTTTGGTCAAGGAAAGGATTAAATCTGTCTGGATATGATGCGCTGATAGGACTACGCTTTTTGTCTCTTTGGCGACTATTATTAACCATTAGAAGGAAGAATAAAAAGTCAACAAAGCGACGAAGAAGAATACTGCATATGCGTTGATGTTTACAACCGGATACTGCGCATAGACCGTTGTTTCAGTCTTCTATTTTGCATGCGATAAGATTAACGCCGTCGGCGGTCCTTGCGCGAAATGACCGGTCTAGCGGTCCACGAGTTGGGACCGCCTGTTGCCGTGGGTACGGGCGACCACCCTATTCCGTTAGTGGTGATGCCGTGGTGGTGTCGTGCGCCTGTGCGCAATTGGCACCTCCAGAGGATTAGTTCCTTTTCGCCTGAGTGGTAACCACGAGCCTGACTAACGAGGTAATGGTCGACTAGCATCAATTTTGTCGTGGCCGCCCCTACACATGTGGAATCCACACACATAAACGGTTGAATCGGTCGATTATTACATTATGTGTGTGGTGTCTGGGCTTCACTCCGTCTTCCAGACTGCTTTCGAACCGGTGTTCACTTTGCGCTATTCATACATTCCATTTCTTTCCTAGACGGTCGACCCGTAGGCTAGAATACTTCTTATACGTGCAACAGTTGTTCGTCTTCTTTCTTCGGCTCCGTATGGGTACACTTTCCTTTTCTATACGATCTTTTCCTCTATTAAATCCATCGACTCCAAACCGAGTGTAAACGCGCGGGAAACGACCATTGTGAGTCTCATGGGTTCTCTCCGTGTGTTCTTTATCTATGTACACTCAGGCTGATGTGAGAGGCTGAAAACTCACCTGTTTCACCACTTCGATTCTGTTTTTAAAAGGTAGTCTTGCACAGTTGCGCTCTCTGAACAGTGATCGTGATCACGTTCAGATTTCCAAAGTTGTTTTTCTTTCTTATTAAGATAATCAGAATTTGGTTGTTTTCGGGGTAAAAATGTTACCTGGGTTTTTGTCAATTCAGAAACATTCTTACGTGCTCTCATGATACACGCAACGTAAACTGACTACAACTTCTCGTTTTTTAAACAGAGTGCTTTGCTTTTTCTCACTTACCCCATGGCACAGACGCTCGGTTTGGCTACTCTTTTCAATCTATCTGATTTTGTTCTTTTTTTCGGAGACGAAACGCGACTACCACTTGGCTAGCGGCTGGTCGTCCTCGGACCGAAGTCGTCGGCGCCGTCTACGTTTGTCGGACAAACGAGTGACGTCTGGTTCACGTCTGCCTATGGTAAGTGCGTTCAGCAATCGTGACCCAGTACTGGGTCGACTACTGAAATAGGTCGTCTGTGAGTCCGTTCGGCCGCCGACAACGCACACTTCTTTTTTATATATTGAATGGCTACTGCTGCGGGCGTGTGAGCTAACAGGGACGAACTTTTGGTTCCCCCTCTAGCGTCGTCTTTTGTGCTCTATCGGTTGATCAGAGAGGCTGTTCTACACTTTGCACTCAACGCTCGGGGCACGGGGCATCCCTATCACCGAATTAAATGGCGTATTTGAAGCCTTTTGAAATGCGTGTATGTATAGTCTTATCAATTCTTCACTCTGTTCATGTCGCGTATGGTGGGATCCCTTTGCGCGGAGTTTAACCTGACACATAGTTGTTGCGTGAATCGATACATGTGTTAAAATGAACATCAGTTGCATTTCGCTCCCCATTCCCACGTTGGGCTTCGTTTTTCGTTCGCAAAAAATGTTATTTATTATTTATCCGAAATGTTTTCCTTTCTTTACCCCATGTGCTTTGGTCGTTCCGCCTTCAGCCATTTTTTGCTGTAGGAAGCTATTTTTGTAACGCCCCTTCCCCCGATCAAGTACGGCTCTAGCTAACACCGTTTTTACGCATTCCTCGTTGCAGACTTATCCGTTTACAGTGTTCAGTTTATCAACTGACACTTCCTCGCACTTATCCGTAGCAGTTCATCATGGCTGCCATCTTCGACCTCGAGCTCGACGACGGCAGCCCCAGCAGCCGATATGAGGATGAGGAGTTGATGATGGAGGAAGATCACGAGTATGACAATCACTCCGATGGTTCCATTAACGCCCCACCACCATCTTCTTCTTTCATGTAAGTTTGATCGTTTCACTACTTTGGAAAGAGATTGACATGTGATGTTACAGGGCTGATCCCCAAGTCGAAGCCATCCCGATTGCCGATGCCCTCGTGAACCCACCAAACACGCGCATTGGTCCCCAGGACTTCCAGCTGTTGCGTGTCCTCGGCAAAGGTGGCTATGGTAAGGTCCTTCAAGTTCGCAAGATTACGGGTAACGACAAGGACCGTGTCTTTGCCATGAAGATCTTGAAGAAGGCTTCCTTGATTCGCAATCAAAAGGACACTGCTCACACCAAGGCCGAACGCAATATTTTGGAGGCTGTCAAGGCAAGTCACTTTCGCCCTTTCTGTTTTTAATTAGACTAATGGATGTACTTTTAGAGCCCCTTCATTTGCGATCTCCTCTATGCTTTCCAAACGGGTGGCAAGCTTTATCTCATCCTTGAATATCTGAGTGGTGGCGAACTTTTCGTACACCTCGAGCGTGAGGGCATTCTGATGGAGGATGCGGCTACCTTCTATCTCGCCGAAATCGTGGTTGCCCTGGAGCATCTGCACAGTCAAGGAATTATCTATCGCGACTTGAAACCGGAGAACATTCTACTTGATGCTACCGGTACGATTTTTGGCTACTCTAAAGATCTACCAAATTTATCGTCAACTTTTTTTCAGGGCACGTGAAGCTCACAGACTTTGGTCTTTGCAAAGAGTCCATCGAGGGCGATCAAAAGACGCACACTTTCTGCGGTTGGTGTTTTTTTTTCTTAGACGAACGAACAGCTGCATAATGCATGCCTTTTGATACGATGAATCAATTATACATCTGTCTTTGTAGGTACCATCGAATACATGGCCCCTGAGATCCTCATGCGATGCGGCCATGGACGTGCTGTTGATTGGTGGAGCCTTGGAGCTCTTGCTTTTGACATGTTAACTGGTGGCCCACCGTTCACAGCCGAGAACCGTAAACGGACCATTGACAAGATCCTTAAAAGCCGCCTCTCATTACCGGCGTATCTCACGGCCGAAGCACGTGATTTCATTAAGCGATTGCTTAAACGCCACGTCGAAGCTCGCCTCGGGTCAGGAGCTAGCGATGCAGAGGAAATCAAAGAACACGCGTTCTTCCGGTGCATGAATTGGGACACTGTTTACAGTCGCAAGGTTTGTAAATAAGTGACAACTACAAGAAAGAATGCGTATTAACTCCACCCCGTTACAGATGGATCCGCCATTCAAGCCGAATATCCAGAGCGACGACGATGCGAGTCTTTTCGACACCAAGTTCACGGATATGCCACCGGTTGACTCCCCTTGTGAAGGGCTCGGTCCGATGTCACTCAATCCTTTTGAAGGCTTCACTTATGTTGCTCCATCCGTCATGGAGGAGATGCACGCGCCTGTGGTTCATAAGCCTCGTGCAGCGCGCCGTCTGTACCAGATGTAATTGCTGAATGCATTTACAACTTTAAATGAGTTGCTACTTTTGTATTTTTCAATCTAACCATTTTCGTAAGCCTAACAAGTCTTAATCAACCACTAAACTTTAAAAGCGGTTCATTGCCATTGCCCTTTCGCATGACAACAAATTTTGTGTAACCCCAATCACAGATACCAATTGATGTTTTTATACTTTCCCACTTCACATGGATTTATTATCTAAAACAGATTTATTGAACTTATCGTCTACCCGCAAACTGATCCCGATGTAAGGTTGCGTGGTCTTAATGCGATACAAAACTTATGCTTTTGTGACTTTGGCACGATTCCTCCAGCCTGAATGTACTGTCTATCCAATGTTACGGGCCATTGTTATAAGTGCCTTACTTTGTTTTCTCCTTTGCTTATCGTTGTTGCATGTCTTTCAACGACAAAGGATTGGCTGTTGATCCATCTTGACTATACTTATGGCATCGGTTCAACTAACTACCCCTTTCGTATGATTGATGTTGTTGTTGTTAATTGACAGATTTTGTTTGTAATTTTTTATCATAAACTTTTGTAATAGAGTGTGAGGTTTCATGGAATGGTGATGCATTTTTAGGTAACTTAAAGTTGCGTAACCAAGTCGGAACAATCTAATTGTCGCGTCAATGACAGCCGCGATTGTGGAGACCCCTTCACTCGTGTTCTGAACTTGATGAGTCGCGTGTCGGTGTGCAGCGGTGTCATCAAGCTCGAAGCGACGTGTGTAATGGTAGGAAGTGCGAGTGTTGCCCGAAAATATAAGTCACAGTGCCTCAAGGTCGCTGAGATAATTACGCTACGAAAGCGCGAGCGGAAATAGCGCGAGGGTGGGGATATTGCCGAGGTTATGGAACAGACACAGGGGGCACCGCGAACTCGGCGATCGAGGTAGCTGCATAGTAACAATTTACAATCGACTGTATTGCGCCCTCGGATTGCGACATCACGGCCTTCCCTGTTGAACCTTTCAAATTTGCCCTAAATATTGTACGAACGACATCTGCTTCGAAGACCTTTTCTCCTCTTGGAGCTGCTCCACTTTGCTGGTGGCTTTCCAATTAAATTGGCAGGATTATGACTTTTTCACTGTGACTGTAACAGAAAAACTTTGAAAATGCGGTGGCTATTGTTTCGACAACGACCATGGTTATTGCTTCTAGCCGCTTTGCTTGTAGCACCAAGCGTGCGACCTTATCAAACCGAGCCTGCGGTGGCGACGCAACGTCAAGCAACAGTACTTGGTAAGTCTTTCTGTTCATAACCGTTTGACACAACGTTGCTAACTACTGTTCTATTACGTAGGAGTGAGCGCCATGTGTGGGTTGAATGGAATTACCGTCTCTATAGAATTTGATCAACCTTTTACGGGCAAGATTTACTCATATGAATATGCAAATGTGCATGAATGTATTTACTACAACGCATTGGAAATGAAAAACGTGTTGTTCACGATACCATTGCATCGATGTGGTACTCGACTCACAAGAAATACTAGAGACGTAAGCGGTTTAGTGTCCTTAAATGCTTAGTTACTTATTCCCTTCCAGGTGATTGATACGGTAGAGAATCGCATCTACGTACAGATGGAAAAGTTTACTCAAACGTCGCTTGATCGACAGTACTCTTTTTTGTGTGAACTTGTCCATTCTCACGCCTTATTAGGAATCAATGGTGCAGGTCATCCTGGTCAGACTAATGAAATAAGACGATCTCCCGCTCGGTCCTACGTGAATAATAATCTCCCAGTAGTATCCAATCAAGCCCCTATTGTTCCTGCTAGAAGTCCGCTTGCAAACGCGTTCCCCTTACCTTCTTTGCAAGTGCCACCCCTACCTCAATTTAACTTTAACACTGTAAATCCTGTTCCCACAGTACCATTAAATGTTGGACAAAACCAACAAAGCCAAGCGGCGCACTCAATTGTACCTACAAACATGGTGGGAAACAAACTTTTTCCCTGTATTTGTTGCTCAGCTGGTAATTTACAGCAAGTTCCGAATCCATTCCCTTGGATGAATAACAGGCAACCGCTTCCGCAACTTCCACTGGGCCTACAACCGGTACAAAATGTTAATCCTCAAAAATCAGCTGTCAGTGCCACAGGGGACGCAAACCGTCAAAGCCAAGGCACTGTAATGCCCGGAAACGGGGTACAATCAACAAACGGCAATCAATTACCTAATGCTGTCATCCCGGTGACCCCGTCAACAACGTCACCACCTTTTTCAAATTCCATTATGGAGAATACAGGGAGCTCTAATGCAGAAGGTGTTTTCGACTATACACAAAAAGTGCCTGTTCAGTAGGTCTTACAAATTTAATTATCCGTCTTATGAGTCAGCACCGCCATCACTGCCTTTTCAGCTCGTCAGCGGAGCCAGTTCGCGTCATCGCAATGCAACATGTCAACAAGACAGAAGCGCTTGGTGGCGTCGGCCTTGAGATTCAGGAAGGGGAAGGTCCTAGAGCGTCCCCAGTCAAAAAGCCTGTCAAAATAGGCGATGTGATTACGCTCGTCATCCGAAACACAAATGTGCCAAAGGGTAGGCATTTTGCACAATAAACAAATAAGCTTTTCTGAATTTATAGATGGGACTCGTTACAACATTTTCGTTCATTCTTGTACGGCGTCTGATGGACCAGGAAGTACGAAAATTGACTTAATCGATAAAAACGGGTATGTAGTGTACACATTTAAATAGGTCGCAATACAACCTCACTTTTAGTTGTGCCACTAGTTCGCAAATCGACGGCCACATGAAGCGAGAACGAAGCAACGATAGTATTCTGTATTACTTCAAAATGACAGCTTTCAAATTTCCCGGTCCGGATGACGTTTATTTCTCCTGTTTTGTCGACGTATCACCAAACTACAACTTTCCGGATCCATGCGTAAACGGCCCGGGTCACAAATCACTCAATAAGCGTGACCTAATCACTGCTTCTGTCAATAGCATCCCGCTGTACAACGACATTAAAGTCAACCTGGAAGACATGGAATACCCAAGTGTAGCGGCATCACCCGAGTCTTATCAGTCAATCAATGACCAGAATCAAGTTTGTGTTTCACAAATAGTTGCGCTATCTGTGATCGCGGTGTCTGTTGTGAACACATTCGGATTCATCTTGTCTTTCAGTACTGTGATCTTCCTTCTGAAACGTTTACGGCAGCATAGGAAAAAATAACATGTTTTTGTTTGTAACGACTTTTTGAAACATTCGCAAATTGGTCTTAGCACATTTATATCTATCGCCTTCACAACTTAGGATAAATTTTGACTACAATGAGAGTGCATGTGAGATTACCAACGTCAGGCATGAAACCGGTGTGAGGATACAGATCGAAAAAGGGCTTAATATCAACATGTACAATCACGACTTTGAGAGTTTAATCTAGAGTTATGAAACCTAATACCAGACTTAGTGAAGGAAAAAAACCTTGATGAGGTACAAATTAGTCAGAAATGAAGATCGCAGCTTAAGTGCTACCGAGATTTATAGTTAATGACATACAATGTCGTGACACGTGTGAGAACCATGGATTAGAGAGACTTCACCGCAAGATAATATCACTGGGGGTATGAAAGATAGGAACACGTGTACATTTGATACGAAGCGGACTTGGAGATTCATGCGAGACGTCATAATATGCCATATGGATAATGATGAAATCAATTCAGATACGATGAAAGAAAGGTAAGAAATCGGTAAAAGAAAGAGAGAGATTGCATAGATAACACTTTTACTCTTTTGCAGCTTAAGCGTGGCCGATGTGGGACGGGTCCGGAGCGCTGTAGCTGAAGGTATTGTCGGCAGGCATCTGCGGAAGCACATAATAGGGCGCAGCCGGCATGCACGTTCCACTCGGATCGACACCGGAAGCGTAGTTCATAGGAAGAAACGGCGCATTTGGGTTGTTGAAGTCAGGAACGTATTGAGGGATAATCGGGGGCATAGTAGTGAAAATGGCCGGCGGGGACATGTAGCCAGAGACGTTGAAATTTTGCTCCTGGGAATAAGGAGGAACAGCGGTGTTTTGCAGGGCCGAGTAGATCGGGTTGAACGCCGTAATAGGAGCAAGCCCAGAGCCCCCATCATGCTCCGGAGCCGCTTCAGCTTCGGTGTTGTTGGCCTCGGGATTGTCACCGGCTGGGCACTCTTGACCACGATCAGAACCAGTAGCGGGCCTGTTCGTGGGGTAAAATGCGCCGCGGTAGTAGTAGCCCGTTGGTTCCGGTTGATACTGTCCGTTGGGAGCGGCATTTTCATATTCCAGCGTCGGTTGTTGAACGTTCATCGCCCCGAAGTGCTGAATAAGAGCTGTTATATCGGTGCGGGGAACAACTCTGTTGCCATTTACCATGACGTAGTTGTACGGTATTCCAGCACCTACAACAGGGGCAAAACCACCGGCATAGGCAGGAGCCATGTACTGTTGAATAGGCATCTGCTGCAGACGCGGATCGATTTCATCCGATTCGACAGACGTTCCGGTGGAGCCAAGCTCAACGTGCTGTTGCTGATGAGGTGTTTCCGCAGTAGGATGAGCGCCGTCGCCTTCACTATCATCTTGACCGTTTTCTTCCTGGGTCGCAAGCGGCGTGAACGTAGAGCTACCAAATTGGTGGTTGCGAGGAATCTCGACTTTCTCGACAGTTGGGAAGCCCGTATGGGTAGCATCAAACGACGCAGCACGTTTGATTGCCTCAAGAGCTTCCTTGGGGACGTCGGTTCGCGAAGGCCGTCGATTCCCGGAGCCGTAATCAAAAGACTGGGCAAACCGGCGAGGCTGCTTATCGGACCAAATGTCGTGGAAAATCATGACATGAAACGGCGTCAATGGACTGAAGCAACATTAATAAAATTCAAAAGATACTAAAGAAGCACTCACATTCTCGACTCAGGGGTCTTCGTGCAAATGACTTTAGACGCAGTGTTGTCAACATTGTGATCCAATCCAAAAAATGCGGCAACGCGATGGATAAGCATTCTGTTGTACGACGATGTTGGACCAAACTTCAAAGCTCGCACACTGTAAACACGAGAGTTAGCATTAAAAAGCAACATGCGTGGACTTACTTTGCGTCCTTAACAAAGTCAAGCATTTCGCGTTCTAACGCCATCATAAATTCACGATCATGCGGATTCTTGTGCAGTGTCGTCTGAATGAAGTCAAACAGGTTAATGCCGTTAGCGTCGACCAATTCTTAAGAACAAAATTAACAACTGTTTAAAAAGTTATAAACCCCTACCAAGATCTTGAGCAGGGAAGTTCATCTTGGGGTAACATGTAGCGGCACGCGGAGGCTCGAAGACGGCATTGCTACGAGCAAAATTGCGACGGCGATTGTTACCATTGTCCTAAACTCGCGCTTATTATATAAAAAGAAAGAAAATATAGCGGACATACCTCAGAGGACTGGCGCTGATTAAAACGAGAAGTACTCATTTTGCTTTTTTCTGCTACAATTAGAATCCCATGCTAAAATGAAACAATACGCTAGTAAACCGTAATACGATAATTGGTATAAGGTAATTTAGGGCAGTACTACCCATAATTCGCAAAAGTAAAACATCATAATGTAAAACATCTTTATTTTTATCTTTCAGCAATAAATTAATAAAACAAAATCAATTTGCACAATAAAACAAAATTTAAGCTTTTGGTTTCAAAATACCACGTTCAACAAGATCTGGGATTTCGACCGCAAGCCACGGGCCAAGACCGAGAGAAAATGCATGAGCAATGCCAAATTTGGGAGTGTTTCGTGCCCAAAGTGGCTTGAAATGATCACTCAAACAAATCTTACCGCCACGATACATCTTTGCAGTCTTGCCATCCAACTCGGGAAGCGTAATTTCGGGGGCAGTCTTCGGATATGTGATAGGAATGTCAAATTCCACGTCGAACTCGTATCTGAAAAACAATGTGATGAAAGAGCGCTTTCTTAGCAAGAGAACGTGTAAACAAACAGTTAAAACAAACTCACTTGATCATGTTGTGAAAGTGCCAACATTTTCCGAACCAACGAGTGCCATCTTCGTTTGATTCTAGTCGAAACCAGTCGGACCCGTTATTTTTGTTGCTGTTGATGAAACCGATCAACGACTCGTACTCCTCCTTCAGGCGATTAGCCCACAGGTCGCCGTCGCGCGGACCGGCATTGGTCTTGAGGAGCGGAATCTCCTTAAGGGACTTTTTTGTCGTCTCATCCATGGCTAAAACCTTTTTTCGATGAAAGAATCTCGAAGTAAACAAGTACACAATTGATAACACGAGGGAAAAACACGCAAATAAACCTCACCACGTTGTTCAACGCATTAAAGACCAAAACCCAAAGTGGACAGCAGCAAAAGGGAACGCTGTTGCAGAAGTTAAAAATAGAAAGAAGGACGGAGAAGCATTAACAGCTTCTGACGAAGATTGAAACGATCTACGCAACGGAAAATCAGGCGTACAACTAACTAGAAGGTAGAAAACGGTGTGAAAGGGAGGAGCAAAATAACGGAAAGGCTCAAACAAAGGAAACGTGAAAGCAGAGATAGCCCAGGGTTATGCACTTTCGATGCACACGTCGCGTTCGGACTGCAAGCGCAGCATGTTCGCCGTTGCGAGACCGACAAAAGAGGGTTGTGCGCACAAGAAAAGCAACCGGGTGGCTCGAACATCGTCCGTTGCACAACCGAAAAAAACACAAGTTGCGGAGGAAGTTCTTTGGATCACAAAAGCGTGGCTTCAGATTCCTCAAAATGCTGAAGCGCCTCTGTTGTTCATGGCCGGCCGCAATAAAAGTCCAATTGTCTACGTGCAGAACAGCTATTAAGGGTAAGTACAGTTCATTTAACCGCGGAATATATATATTTACATATATTATATATCCGCACAACGTTTAGATGGACCTGGTCTTGATCATTTCATTGCAAAAGCTCAGCCAAGCCGACATCGAGCTCCCAAGGTCTTCCCACTGCCGACTGAGAGTGATACTTATCTGTCTCCGGAGGATTTTCATGGAGCTGGGAGAACAGGTGAGTGAATTCCGTAACCTTCCCACTCCGGTTATCAAACTGTCTTTTTATAGTCAAATTCCTTACTTATGGCTGCCAGATGAATGTCAACGACATGGAAGTGGTCAGATCCATCTTGTTCAAAAATGGATATGTCGAAACCGAAGATGAAAAAAGTGTGAGTATTCGATAGCTTCACTTCAACGAACTACATAAACCAATCTATTTTAGGCTAATATCGTCCTTCTCATGACGTGCTCCATTCGTGAATCTGCGGAAGACAAAATCTGGCGAAAGCTTCAATTACTTCGTGCAAACGCAAAAGCCGCTACAGTCGGTGTTTTGGGTTGCATGGCGGAACGCATTCGTGAAGGAATTCTGAGCAAGTCAAAGTTCGTTGATCTCGTCGTTGGCCCAGATGCATATCGCGACTTGCCACGGCTTCTGGCAGCCACACGTTTTGGCCAAAATGCGATGAACGTTCAGCTGTCTTTGGAGGAGACTTACGCCGACATTCAACCAGTGAGGGCAGAGGCCGCGTCGAAATCCGCTTTTGTGTGAGTTATATATTTTAGCTTTCGATTACTTAAATTTATACATTTTCTTATAGATCGATTATGAGGGGTTGCGACAATATGTGTACCTATTGTGTGGTTCCCTTTACACGTGGACGAGAACGTAGTCGGCCGGTTGATTCCATTATTGACGAAGTTCGACAACTGTCGGATCAAGGTTTCAAGCAGGTCATTCTCCTCGGCCAGAACGTCAACAGTTACAGAGACATGTCTCAGCTCTCAGTTTCAACATCTACATCTACGGTTGCCGGCTTTAAGACTGTTTACAAACCAAAAACAGGTGGATTAACATTTGCAACTTTGCTGGAAAAGGTTTCTGCTGTCAATCCTGAAATGCGAATCCGTTTTACGTCGCCACATCCTAAAGACTTTCCCTTGCCGGTTTTGCAGCTTATTCGGGACAGGCCAAACATCTGTAACCAGCTGCATTTACCTGCTCAAAGTGGCGATGATGCTGTTTTGGAAGCCATGGGTCGCGGATATACTCGCGAAGCTTACCTCGACTTGGTAGCTCAAGTCAAGGAAACCATTCCAGGTCAGTTTGTTACACTTTTTTTCTTTTTGTTACCCGTACCGTTGTAGGCGTTGGTTTGACAAGTGATTTTATTGCTGGATTTTGTGGTGAGACGGAAGAGGCACATCAACGTACATTGGACCTCATCCGGGAAGTCGGTTATTATTTCTGCTTCGTGTTTCCATACAGTATGCGTGAAAGAACTCGAGCTCATCGACGTCTGGACGACGACGTTTCCGACGAAGTCAAACAAAGGCGAACCGTCGAACTTGCTAATGTGTTTCGAGAGAAAGCACTCGAGCTTAATCTGAAACTAATTGGTAGTACTCAATTGATTCTCATTGAAGGAGTGAGTTTGTCATTTATTGAGAATTGTTATTACTGTTGTGTTTTCAGAAGTCTCGACGATCCGATACACATCTCAGCGGAAGGATAGACAGCGGTACAAAGGTTATCATTGACGATATTCCGCTTCTTGGAAAAGACGACGACGCCACTGCAAATCCACAAGTGGGAGAATACGTTGCAGTTACCATCACGGGAGCCACATCACAATCGTTGACGGCCATACCGTTGCGTCGTTCGTCTATTGTCTCAGGTTTCTAGTTTTAAATAGTTTTTATTACTAGGTAGTTTTGTTATGTTTTTAGAAGTTTAATTTGTGTTTGTTATTATGGCATTTTGAATGAATAAACCACGTTTGTTGAAAAATTCCACTATCTTGCGATGTCATTGAACAGCTTGTTGACTAGATAACTGAGCTAGGAGGCATTCGTTTTTTGGTTTGTTAGAAACTCGTCGCTGGAAACGAAGAATTGGAAGAATGAGTGATAAAAATTGATAAACATACTCATTGGAATTCCTTACGTCGCGATCAACTTGGAATACCGAATATGAAACACACGAATTTATGCTAACAGATAAAAAGATTATCAGATTTGTGTTTTTTCAGTTAAATGAGTGTTAGAGTCAACTTGATATATCTTTGTCAGCGTTTAGTCAAAATAAACAGTCAACAAACAAAAAACCATGACATAAAAAGCAAGTAATACGCAAGACGAAGTCATTCCATATCTCGTGTCAAGTTGATCTTTTTACGAATTGTCTAGAGACCGATTGTTCGATCACGGCGCACAAAGTTCCTATTGCGTGTTTAATTTTTTTTATCAAGTTTTGTAGATCGACGTTTTGTAAAATGAAGTTCACGAGTCGCTAAAAAAAAGCTGTGAGGCTGCTTGTGTTGCTCAATATTAAGTTACCAAAAAGTGATATCAACTTACAAGCGAATAGTTTCCGGGCGTGGCTTTTGAAGGTAAGGGTTCCGATTTCAAGCTTTCAAAACTTAGAGATATACATCGAGCACGTGTCCAACCGGTACGGTAAGAAGATATGTGGCATGAACGGATGCTCCTGTTCGTTTGCTGTTAGCCCATGGTGTACGATGCTTCCTAGGCAAGATGAATTTGATCTACTTTTTGCGCTTGAAGAACCTCCTACAAAGCGTAATTGAATCCGCGTTGTTGGCACTAACGGTGCCGTCGAATGGAATGAAGAATGCGAGTGTCCGTAACCCACCGAAGCCACTCACACATTGTTTAATGCTTTGAGTCATGCACGAGTGATGCTTTGTTTCGCACTTCAAGTAATCGCGTGTTTTGACGTGATTGTTTGTCTATTGTAATTAATTTGTTTTACATTTTGGCTAATATATTATAATTGATAGGTGTTTAGGTAGATTAGAATGACATCCGTTTGTTCAAACACTCAGCAACTGAAACGGGAGTCAAAGTCGAAAGGTTCACCGTATACGTCAAATAAAAAGAAAAGATTAGTAGAACCACGTCCACATCCACCTGCTTGTCTTAACAAAAGATATTGGGACAATGTTCGTGCTGGACGTATTCCCGATCCTTCAAAGAAAACTTGCATTCAATCAAAGAAAGTCACAAACTCATCGTCAATACCAATAGTTCCTCAAACCCTTGAATCAAAGGTGCCGCAAGCCAAAGATTTACTGCCTTTGTTACGACCAGTCTCAAATTCTGCCACCAATGTATCTGTTTCTACTTTTCCAAGTTTTTATCCTGGTCCCGTTCCCTCCCAAGTGATGCCGATTATGAACTATTTCGGACCTTTGCCACCACTACTGTGTTCTCCATCATTTCGCGTCGGCATTCCGTCGGTGTCGTCAACCGATGTCATAAACCCGACACCGCCTTTAGAAAAGTAAGTTATTTTGATCCAAGTTTATCCCGCCGGCAATATATCATATTTTTTTTATTTTAGGGCCGTTCATCGGAAATTTTCTATCAAGGACATACCACGATCAAAGCCATGCTCTCAGTCGACATCAGATGATGAAGTTGATCGAATCGCCGACGAAATGATTACCAAAATTGACAGAAGTTCAGATCACAATTTATCCAAACGTTCTTTATGTATAATACCATTCCCTGTGCCTATTCCCATTGTTTTGCCTTTAACCGTAGACTTTGTCTATGCCCATTATGGATCGAGGTTTTGTAACAAATAGTTAACTACTTTCGCAATATAAACTTTTTTATTTTTTGCTAATTTTGTGATGCATTCTTTGCATGCACACTTTCTGGGGTTTACACAGCTCACTGTATGAACAAAACGTTTATCTATTTTTGAGAATGATTTCCGCCTTTTGAGTGGCATGAAATATGCTAAATGCTTAAAACGCGCCTACTAAGCCAAACGGCCTACAATGTGTTCGTATTGAGCATCTGTAGATGGCCCTCCAACTTGTGGCTTGTTGTTTAAGCTGCGCAAAATTGTGAAGATTTTCATTTACAAAAAACAATTTTCTTTATTGTGTCGTGCATAAAAATTGGATTTCCTTACGTAGGCGTAGATAAGGTTTATTACAACTATTTGTATAATAACGGCATTGAACTTCACTGCTTTTGTCTTTTTTACGTTTGATTAAAAGTATGTAGTTTTAACTTATGATTAGTGAAGTAAAGTTTCTATGCAGGTAAGATTCGTTTTCTATTGCGTAAAGTAACACTTATAATAATATAACTTATGTTGGTTAGTTAAGTGTCGTTATGTGTGACATGTCCAAAACATTATTCTTAAATAATGTCAAAAGTTTTTGTCTCTTTCAATTAGCCGTTTTATCATTTTTTTTCAAACCGTTTTTTCTACTTCCCGAACAAATAGCAAAGGTCTGTAAAAATTCTTTTCCCATTTACGGTTTAGCCCGGTTTCACAACATTCTCCAATTTCGTCCCTGGTGCGTAAAATGGGTGTGGTTACCTTGCACCTTATAACCCGCATTGTTGTGGACTTATGTAAACAAAGCATTGCTACCAAAAACACTCTTGGCAGTTGTAAAATTAGTAGTCTGTAAAAGAAGACAATTATAGATATAGTTTCGGTAAAAACATCATGACTTTTTGCCTTATTTGGTGATGCCCTTGTACAACAGTTTAATAGTTTTGATTTGCATACGATTTGATAACTTTTTTTCTTATTGAAATGTTGTGTGTCTCTTATGGAAGGCGGAGTTTGGACTTTGGGAAAAGCTGGCAAGGGCCAAGCCGCTGTCCTTGTCCCGCCGACCCGCCTGTCCATTGCAACAGCGGCATTTTTGCTTTGCTTTGTGAGGGTGGCAGAGATATATTTCTGCTACAACAAGTCTTTCTTTATCCGATCACAGTCTTTTTGGTTCACATGAAAATGCCTTTGTACGTCTGCGTGATATTGAAACTCGTAATTTTAAAACACCCTTTTATACAGATTGGTAACGTCATTGGTTGTATACTTTTTGTCTATTGGAAAGTGCCTTGACTACTTCTTTGCGTGATTGCTCAAGTGCGGCAAGTTGTCCCCTTTTATAGTCCTATTACTTTATCAGATGTGTTCACCGTAGCTGATCTATTGAATGGTATTCATGAATGCTCACACAAACTTTTTTAACTTTGATGGTTGTCATTGCCGTCGGCAAAGGTCACGCAAGGCGACATGATCTCGAACGCAGGTTTGTCAAAGCCTGTCTTAGACCTGCTTATTATCATAAAGACGAATGTTTTAGCTTAAGTGGTCGTTACTGCTTCAGCTGTATGTCTGAAGATTTTCAAACGCATTGGCCATTTCTAGAGCAGGTAATGACGGCTTTTTGACAGTTATCTTCAAAGAAGTAAATACTGAGCGTGTATATAGTCCTTGCGTGTTCTGGATAGCGTGCTTTTCACGAACCACGCAGTACCATTTTTAACAATTGACCCAATTACGCACAGCCAAAGCGCAACACAGAAATACAATAAACCTTTTTTCACCTTTGAATGCGTTTTTGTCCTTACTTTTGGAAGTTTTTTCATCGATTGCCAAGTGATAAAAAAACTGACAATTCTACGTTATTTTTAAGTTGGTTGACAAATGCCGGACCGGATTTCCTAAGGAATCTTTGCGTCTTTGGAGTGGAAGAGCTTTGGCCCAAAATTGTGCAAATTTGATTTAAAGCGTCTCCCCAGCGGGCATATGCGCGTTCTACACCATATAACGTAAAATGTTTCAAAATTAGCACATCGTTATTCCAAAAGGGAAGAGAATGCCGTGCTACCCTATTACGTCTCCGCTTGAGGATATCGCACACATTCCCATTGGCTACAATTACCATTTTGCCTACGTCCTGATAACCAGAGGAACCAGTAAAACTCGGTTATTGTCGGACGTTATGTTTTCAAAACTGCTTGCATTTTAGCTACTGAGACAATTATCCGACAGCTTTTTCGTGAAAAAAGGACGTTTTTGTGATGCGTCGCATATGCGTTGACATCGGTCCAAGGCAAATTGAGGAAGACAACAGCTGTAGAGCCGTCTTGGGTTTCAGAGCTGCGGATATGGAGGAAATGTAACGAAAGCACTTATGCAAATTTTGGAACACCAATACAAACCGTACCATTTGAGGGATGACCCTGACTCTTATGTCATTTTTCAGATCTACTACCGTCCTATGAATTTCACGGATCACTGTCACACCATGCCTACGGGAGTTGTCATCGGCCGCACCCCGTGTAGTCACTCTCTATGTGTGACTGTAATTGAGCCTCGAATCTTGGCAGGTTAGTCATTTAGCTTCTGCTTTATCTGATCCACCTTTTCAATGGCAGTTAATGCATTTTTCAAACAATATTTCTTGTGTCAGCGTAATGCCCCCTGGTGCGCTTTTGCTATTCTGCGACGCCCGAATAATTTATGCGTCAGTTTATTCTCTCTCAATCCAACAATTCAAACTGAAGGGAGAAACTTGGTTCCCGTTGACTAAGTCGTTCACCGCCTACTTTCACTATGCACAATCAAAACATTGGAGATCATCAGCTAGATGCAGTTTCCCATGCCTAAGGCGAAGACAACCCAATCTCTTTCCTTGTTTTGGGTGGCATGCTTATGTCACAAGTGATGGGGATAAGAACACACAAGTTTAAAGTCATCTTTATGCCTAAGTACCCGAACATGTAAAAGAACGTTTGTTTGACGCTTGAACACACGATTAGAGGGGCATAACTGCATTGCCGATGGCTTTCAGTGACACAAATTGACTCTGCGGCCACTTTGAGTCCGCTGGGTAGCATAATGATGAATGATACCCCTTTTCATATATCTTTTTAATACGCATCATAAAGGTGTAATGCTGCAACCTGTCAATAAATTTTCTGATTAACGCAAATGGACTTTCTTTCAGGTCAACACATCGGAAACAATGTTATACGGGGATGTTTTTCATCCGTTTTCAAATATGGTGAAGCTCCACAATCCAGTGTAGTCGGTTAGTTTTTTTTGGTTGTAATCACTTGTAATAAGCAGTTTCTATTCGGTGCATGACATATTTTTACTGTACTTCATGCCCTTTGTTCAATGTGTGGAGCGGTGCAGCAAAAAGGGTAGCACCGGCAGTTGCGCGCTGCCATTGTGGCCATTCTCTTTGGCGGCTAAATTCCACTGAGGATTCATTGATTCCGTGTTGGCAGTTTTGAGGATGCGCCAAGACAGACACCATTGCTATAAAGAAGGCTGAAAAACAGTTGCACTCCCTTTGGTCGATGCGCATGGGGAAGCCTTGAAGTCCAGATTTGTCAAGAAAATGAATTATCTTGACATCTCAAAAATTTAGCTCAAAAAGGGGTTCGAGTTGTCTCAGATCGTAGACAACGTTGCCACGCGTGAAAACATGACAAATGTCTCAGATGGCCGCAGGCAATGTAATTTTGTCAATTCTAAAGACAACAAATCCTCGCCGAAGATCGGCTTTTACTTAGAGCTAATTGTACATGTTGCTACATAGTGACCCTTTGGCACTCTTCATCGCTCATTCACTCAAGTGCGCATGTTCAAAGTGGCTGCTTTTTGCGAAACTGGCGCCCGTCAAAAAGAAACAAAGCGACGTGAGTGCCAGAGGGCCCAAAAATGCGGGTCACAGCGGGCGCCGACAAATCGGGATTTGCTAATTTATTCCAATTTTATGGACCATCCTTTATTTAAGGGAGCCGCTTTTGGTAGTGAAGAGGGATAGCAAGTGAGGGAGGAACAAGAAAGAGTACGAAATCGTAAAGGAAAAAAATTCTCGCCATGCACGCTAGTGCCCTCTGGTTAAGTACCTTTTTTGGAGGAGTGAAAGCTCGGCGCCAACAAACTATTCAGGGAAGAGCAATTTTGGCATCCGTCAGGGAATCGCAAAAATCTCAGCCCTTTGCTGCCTTGTCATTTTCCTGTTTTTGGCACCTTTCCGATGCGGTTGTGTACATCGATCAAAAACGAGGGAAAGCTGTTGTACGCATTAGTCTTCTTCGTACCTTTGGCTTAGCTTGTCAGTTAAACTTAGTAAGACAATCGATCGTTGTCTACGTTTCTGTCAAGTCATTGTTAATGACATTCATTCATCACCGTTTGTTGACATGGCTAAGCAAGCTAATTGTGTTCGCGCTTTCATTGAGCACTTTTTTACGAGGTGAGGTAAATGAAACAAAAACGACATTAAGAGCATTGGGGGGGTTAAAATCAAAGTCAAAGTGCGTAAGTCAAATGACTTATAGAAACTCATCGATCACCGACATGTCCACGGCCAGTAAGCCGATTTCCAAGATTCCAAGCTTACTGCAAAAGAGGGACCAAATGCCGACATCAAAACTAAAAGATTTTTGTTTATAGATACGGATTGTGGTCCAGTGCCAGTTCGGAAATTGCTGCCACCACACTTATCCGCGCAATCCAGCAATCGCACTATTGAGCTTTGCCGATGCGTCGGACAGCTTTGTAACGACTACCCATGGTCTGTCTTCAACAATTCCTCAGTTGCGAGGACTTTGAAACTCATTACGTTTGCACCGGTGTTGCTTGTTAGTTTTCTGCTCAACCTGTTTTAATCCTGCTTTATCAACTCTAAAGCAGAGTTTCTTGCTAGATCTTATGGTTCTTGTGGAAGCATTTTTTTCGATCTCACATACTGTAATTCCATTTAAACTGTAATTGTGCAAGTTAAAAACAGTTTTGAAAAAAGTATCGTTTATAGTGCAAAATAAAATATGACACTTAAACGTAAAAACATCAGCAACTTGTTCAATAAACTTCAAAAGGCTAAACTCTTCGATTCTAAAAAACCGTTTTAAATGTAATGACAGCGCACTCCTATTGCACAATATGAAATAAAGAGCAGCTCTATGACAGTCAGCGATATGGATAAAACAGCAGGCATGCTTTCACTTTGAGGGCGTCGAAAATGCCAATAACATAAAAGGTTAAGGCCGTAGCAGTAAATACTCAAGCCAAATGGCAATATAAGCGGTTAACAATAAACAAAATAGTTAGTAAGACGATAATTTGACCCGCAAAAGGGTGCATACGGTAATTCACCGAAATTAAAACATAACGGGTGGAAAAATGTGTGGATAACCAGGTTAGTTGTAATCCGGGCTTTGCAAGAAACAGCAAAATTGCTGAGATCGTAACCGAAAAAAACGGGCGTGATAGCACCATATTAAGCGTTGTGAGCGTGATTGGATTTGCTGTCCTCATGGGCTTCTTCGATGCGTTGTTCCTTCATCAAGCGGCGAGCTTCTTCAACGTCTTTCATAAGCTGACGTTGCTGCTTCAAGCTCTGAATAGTCCGCTGATATTCAGTCATGTTTTCTTCAGATCGTTCCGTCAAAACTGATAACTTTCCGCTCCCAGCGTCGGCTTCTTTGTTGTATTCGCCTAAAAGTTGCCGATAAAGTTCGCTCTCTATTGCTCTTGACAACTAATATCTTTAAGCTTATAATTCTGTTTTGATGTATTACCTTCGTTCTTCATTTGGCTGCGTTCACGACGATGAATGTAAGGAATAACGCAGCTAACGAGACCCGCTAAAATGATGATAAGTCCAGAGAAAATGAAACAGCTGCCATATGACTTTGTTGCTGTATAGGCGAGACCTGTAATTTGATACACTTATTATCTGTTGTCATTTTAGTGGAAGTTTATGCTGAAAATACTGACCGGCCAACGGCGTTCCAAGGAATGCAGCGATACCGCGACTAACGACTAATAAGCCGAATGAGTTGGTCAAGCGTTCGACACCGAGCAAGTCACTGAGAACGATGGATGTCAAACAAATGTAAGCGGCTGGAATTAAAAAGGATTAAATGTGATAGGAAGATAACGACGCTATTCTTACCGACGACAAAGCCAAAAAGGGAAGCATAGACTACGAGCAAGGAATAAGATGTGGCGAGTGGCGCAAGAACCGTCAGAGCGCCACAAAAGATCAGCGAGAAGTTGTTGATAGCCAAGGCGGTGACCCATCGGCGATCCGCGGCCCAACCGAAAATGACACGACCGAAAGTGTTGGTGATACCAATGATGGAAACAAGTAATGTGGCTTGGTTAGCCGAAACTTGACGATCTTTAGCGAGGTCAATGATGTAGACAAATGGGATGTAGAATCCCAACATTCCAAGAACGTTGGATAGGCACAATAGAAGCATGACGGGCTGTTTCAGCAGAGAGAGATCAATCATTTCGCTGAGGGTGTTACGAATTGCCAATGGGATCCATTTGCACTTGCTGTCATCGGTAAGGTCATACTCCTCTTCATCAGCACCAATGCCAACAGTCATGCGACTGTAACGACTTCCACCCAATCGGCTTGACATATCTGCGATGTCCCCGCCTTGAGAGATATTTGACATGCTTTGGGCGACAACGGCAGCAGGAATCGAGATTTGCGATTCACGGTATTTCTTGAAATCATTGCCTTCTTCTTTGAACTCTTTCAAATTACGAATGGAACCCTGGAGGAAAATATCCTGTCGGCTCAATGGACGGTTAAACTCTTTTGGATCAACACCGCTAAGAGCCACGCTGAGCACGGAGTCACTAGCTTTAAGAGACATAGGTCCTTGGCTAATCTTGCTCAATGACTGTGCGTAACTGCGGGCAGAGATCCTGGATAGTTGGCTAGACAGATTTGGACGGCTACTTTTGAAGTCAATGGTCAATTCACTTCCAAGGCTGGTCATTGTGTGCTTCCGAGTACGCGATCCTTGACGATCCACAGGTGGCGGAGCAGCAACTGGAGCATGACCATGGTGGGTCGAGCCTGCGCGACTCTTGCTAAGCGCTTTGTTTTCGGTGATCGGGGAAAGTTGAGGCCTCTGGGGCGTATGTTCGCCTTGTTCAGGGTCAGAGTCGTCTTCACATTCACGCAAGCGCAGCATTAGCTCAGAATCAAGTAATGGCTCGCGACCATCATCGCGGTCATTGGTGCACGAAGAACTGGCTCGCGTGAATCGCTTTGAAGGGCTTTCAGGATCATCAGTCGAAATTGCCGAAACTGGTCGATCGTCGTGGTCTTCTTCGGCACGACTAAGCGCTGCGAGCAGCGCTTGCTGGCGTTCTTCGGCATCACGTTGATGGCCTTCAATGTCAAAGTTAGGCTCTGGCAGGGGTTTGTACAGCAAGCCACAGAAGATACACGCAAAGACAAGTACAGCGAGGAAATACAATGTGGGTTTCCAACCATACATTTCGATTCCGAGTTGACAAACAAACGGAAGAATGAAAGTGCCGAATCCGGAGCCTGCCACAGCAATACCAGTAGCCAATGCACGCTTGCTTTCAAAATACTGACCAACAACAACAATTGCTGGAAGATAAATCAAGCCAAATCCGATGCCACCAAGGAAGCCATACAGCAGGTAGAAGACGAAAATATTTGGAGAAAACGTTGACAGAATAAAGGCAACACCCGTGAGAATTGATCCCGCGATGACGACATTACGCGCGTCAAATCGATTGAGTAAACCGCCAGCAAATGGACCTGCAAAATAAGTGAGACTTGATTTTTGCAAGAACACTTGTAAATCAGCAAGAAAGAAGCAATAAAATGTGCACCTACCCGACAAAAGATAAGTACCGATAAGCATTGAACCAATAACAGATGTAGCGGCCTTCGAACTTCCGAACTCTTTCTCAAAACTACCCATGAAAGCACCGAAAGCATTGGCGATACCGTCAACCAAGAAGTTGCTCACAAAAGCCGCAATAACAATAACCCAGCCATATCCGCCATCTGGCGGTTCCGGAAGATCGTCGATAATGGCGTTGTGGCCGGCTGAAAACAAGTTTCTGATTGCACTTTGCTGTCACTATAAATCGTTTCAACATCAGACAGCTGATGAATGGGTTTTAGCAGTGTCTATAAATGACCACGCATCCGTAGTGAGTGTCTTTCGAAAAAAAATATTGATAGATTAAAAGCATTTTAGTCTTTTCTTTTTTGCATGTAGTTTCTTTAATTAACAACTTACGATAGAATTCATTCATGGAGTATTGGCTGGTGAAATCGCCATCATGGATAATCCTGGTTTCGTCAAAGTTGCTCTCGCAAAAAGAGTCATTATCTCCATCATCTACAGTGGCATTACCGTTAGGAGAATGGGCAGCGATTGTATGAGCTAAAATATCATTTTTCAATGTAGCAGTAAAACAATTTTGTTATTGTCTGGGTAGTTTGTTAAAAAAAAACAAGCTTAAGCAAAACAGTCTCGACGGAGGATTAACCTGTGAAAAACAAACCCCCAGGTGTTTTGGTTTCTTCGCTCGTAGCGTGGTTCTCAGTCGCCACATCACCGTTATGTTGCGTGGAGTCTTCTTTAGGAGATCCCGGTTCGCTGATAACGATGTTGGGGATAGTTTCCTCCGCAGCTTCGCCCGTATTTGGCGGCTCATTATGGCCGCTTTCCGTCATAGCTTTGCAAGATCAAGTTGCCGGGGGTGAAACCCCTGCCGACGCGAACAAACAGGAAACAAGCACACTAAAAGCTATTAATGCTTGTCATCATCCACGAAAAAACACATTATCAAACGAAAACACGTGGGTTAAAAATATTAATTTGAGCCTGTGCCGTTCCCGTCATATAACAGAGTGAGAAAGGCGAGAGACCGTGTGAATCACAAAACCGTCAAGTAGAGAAAAAAACACGACGAAAAGTGAATAACGATGCGACTTCCGGCGTTGAGAGGTCAGAAACAAAGGTCGTTCGTTTGTCTTCTTTAGGACAAGTTGTGTCAGCTATCAGACGAGAATTGTCACAACCCCCGGAGCATGTGTCAAATCAAAGTGCAGTAACGAATATGGCCCCTTTTGTAAAAAAAAACAGTCCTCCATTGTAAAGCAAACCTTTACTTTAGACCACTTTAGGCTGATTGGCCCTTAGAGCAAGGACTTTTGAGCGCTTACGTCTTGTCCCATTGAAGAATCTGTGTTTGATCGAGCGAAGCGGAAGGCCGCGGTTAAAAATTGAAAATCATGACGACCATCTATCTCGTAAACTTTGCAAGACATAACGACATGGAGAATTCGAACGACCCTAGTAGATGTTGATTCTCCTTGGAGCGCATCTTTAGGCGCCTTTCCCACGGAGTTTCCGCACATTTATGAAAAATGGACGATCAGTGGACAAAATTAGAGACGAGAGCAGCAATAAAAGCAGATGCGCTAAACCAAGAGTGCGTAGCAAAAAATTTACACCCAATAAAATTTTCCAGTCCTCATTGTACAAACAGCTTGAGGAAGAAATTCATTAGGGAAAAAGAAGCAAAAAGCAAACGAATTTTCTTTGCCATCGATGAGAAAGCCTATTTTCGGTAGCATCAACAGTGAATGACGAAAATCCAATATAATTGAAAAAGAAACAGACATGCATCTATGATGAATGATCACACGCACGTGAACCGAGAAAAGAGAGGTGATGAACAGCAATGACTGTGTCCACGCCTACCCCCTTCGCAGACATTTCAGACACTCGACACTGGCGCATCCCTTCTGATCCAACTTTTAAGTATTAAGGAATCTTTGATTTTTGCAAAAAAAGGAAATTGATAGCGTACAACGGAAGACAATTCAGCTTACAAGCACTCCTCAGGGACATTTGTACGCAGTGAGTGCTTGGTCTTCACGCGTAAGGTTTATCGGGCCCAGATATCATTTGTACGATCATCGTCTGTCAAAAGCGACGAACACGGTGGGTTGGACTTTGCAGAACAAAAAGGCACCACCTTTCCTCCTACACTGATAAGCTGTGATTTCCCGCTTCAAAAAGCGCAAAAGGCCGATCAAAAGTATAATAATAGAAAGGGGGAGAGTGCGAAGACGATTGACATTATCGCTGCCGTTGGTGACTGGACGATCACCTGATTCAAATGGAAATCGAAGGGATTCACACAATCAACGAGATAAAACAACACTTTTGCCGTTTCTTAAAGACACGATTGCAATTTTCGGTCAGCAAAGAACAAAAGCAGAAACACAAACATAATGAAAAGGTTGCGTCGATTTTGACGGACGCCCTTACTCTGGAGGAGATAGACAAAAATTCTCGCGAGCAATCATCCACAAAAGTTCGAAAATCTGAGGAACAAACTTTGAATACAACTAATAAATGGCAGGGCGAGAAAACGAATGCTGAACGGTTCCTGGTTGAGTGGAGGCAACTTCCAGTGAATAAAAAAGTTAAAATAAAAACAATGAGCTAATCACGGTAAGCAGCGAAAAAGCCACTCTCAATTCATTTCATAGTGATCTTTTTCGCAAACTAACGAGGAACAAGCAAGCTTCGAAGATGATGAAGCTTGCTTAAAAAACGTAAACACCTCTCACAATTGCTAGACTGCTACTGGACCATAATGAGAAGTCAGTTGTCGCTCAAATTTTAGTGACCTATTGATTGCACTTTGGATAGGAATTTTTGAGGAAAGCATCCGCGGGAGTACAAAGAATACCGCCCCTAAAGGACGCGTCATGTAAAACATACCAGAGTGTGAGTCGGTCAATGTCCGAAATGATGAGCGTTGGAAGAATCACTATGACTAAGTGTCTGAAGGGGGCTACGGGAAGCGGAAAGTGAAAACAACGGGGAATCGCAGGCTTTTATAAACATGATGCATATGTTTTGGTTTCGTCATGGTGAGATATGGAGGGCAAAGAGCATAAGGTTCGATAATGTTACTGCCATCTGAAGAACAAGGGAGAAACCGAAGTGGGGGACCGAACGCGGTTTCAGTGGGAAACGGAAGGCTGCCGACATAGACTAGCTTTTGCGTCTCTCCCGCCGTAAACCGGGGGTGACAGCAAGACTCAGCCGCCAAAACTGGGCTGTCCCGGCGCGCACGCTAACTGCCAGCCAGCCCATGGGTAGTGGTGTTCTCTTCAGGCTATGAAGGCTGGCCTCACTGTGGCAAAAGAAAACGCCAACGGCTGAGAGTATGTACAACTCGGCAGCGCAATAGTTGAACAGCGAAAGCGCGGTGTTGCCAACAGCCGAGTTTGTCGTTGCGGGCAGCCGTTGGCGTAACCCTTAGGGCCGATGACGCCACCCTTTATCCTTGTTTTGGATTGTCTGCGGATGTGCTTTCGGCAAAGTTTTAAACCCAAATGAATGTACTTTACCCGGGAATGGACACATTTTAAAAACGGACACGAAAAAGTCGGAATTTAACGAAGAGACTGAGGTCAGGTTGTCGCGTCCACACGCGGCCACAAGCCTTTTTGCTGTGTCTGCTTGCTGGATGACTATGCAAGCAGCTGGCGGGAAGGCAACAAGAGGCGTAAACAATCAGCTCGAAAAGTCTCACTGCAATAATGGTTCGTGAGTTTATCAGCTGGTCCAACATTACGTTCGTGTGCCATTGGCAGGAGCGGCTTTACGCTAGCCATGCGTGTCTTCAAACCTCATTTGACATGCAGACATCTCTTTTCAATCGCCATATTCTTTTCGCGGGTACCACGCTATTGTTTAAAAATTCATTTACAAACACAACTTTTAATTTCACTCCCGCAATGTATCTGCTAGAAATAGCTTTACTCATTTTCAATTTGAAAACAGTCAGTCAAAAAGTCACTTCTACCGTAACACAGATAACATATATGAAAAATTTTGTAAAGGCCGCTAGAACACGTACATAACAACATGATTCTTTTGCCACAGACACGAACTTTAATGCAATTCGTTATTTTTGTGCAAAGCACTCTGTCAAGTGAACACAGTTGCCTTCGACGCTTCGAACAAATCCATCGGCACATTGACACACGTCCGCAACGCACTTATCGCTACAAAAAGCGGGAAATGGTTCGTCGCAAGTAGGTTCACATTCGGTGCCACACGCAACTAATACTTCCTTGGAAGCACATTCTTCTAAAAATCCGAGTTAAGTCGGTATTGTTTGTCGGAAGCAAGAGGGTTAAGAGCAGCAGCGAGCATTGTTAATTTTGGCGCTCGTTTCCCGATCCTTGAAAGGAAGAAATAAAAAGCGAAACAAGAAAAAAATTACTATGTTTTGGAGGACAGTCGTCGACCCGGATGCAGACTTTTGACTCGTCCAGAACGTAGCCCTCGTCGCAGACGCAGGCGTCAATGATGCACTGTAAGCTGCAGACTGTCGGCGTCTGGTGGTCGCATGTCGGCTGACAGAGACTCCCACATGCTGCCAGGTGCGAATTTATGGGGCAAACTACAGGTAAATCTGCAAAGGAGGAAAATTCAGGTGTGTAAAATGACTTTTGTATCATATTGTAGGAATCAAAGAGATCGCCTAAAGACAAAAGAAGAGACTTTATAAACATTGGTGGAAACCTTTTTTCGAACGGTGTAAAATAGTAATATTGGCTTTTTGAAGACGCTACACGATACTTGTAATGCCACTCACGTCGACTCGGGCACTCATCTGGGTGAACACAGGTGCCATTGTGGTGAACGACATAGCCTTCAATGCATTGACAAATGTCACTAATGCAGTGAGTTTCGTCGCAGCGGGGGTCCTGATTCATGCAGCTTCGTGGACAAGTTGTGCCACATGTTTTGAGCTCTTCGTTTAAACCACATTGTATTTCAAATCCAGCCTTATGCTTTGCTGCAGCCGTTGTTGCATCGTTATCAGAAGACGTCACTATCGACAAAGTTGAAACAAGTAGAACTGGCGTGGTTGTAATCTCCCCAGGTGCAACCGCGGTTTCACTGATCGGGTCAGTGGTCGTAGTTACGTGGGCCCTACTCTTTGTACTGTCGTTATCTTTATTCGTGTCATTTGTAGCGCCAGTCAGTTCCGCGAAGTCGGTAGTTTGCCTAGGAAGTCTGGCTGCATGTCCCTAAAATAAAATTTTTGGCGGAAATGATACGAGAACGCCACTAACTTACATTTTGGAACAAAAAAGTAACTATCACTACGAGAAAGGATACACGCGCAACACCACTACGTAGCGTCATGTCCTCGGAAACTGAAAGACCTATAAAAAGCTACGCCGCAACGTTAATCAATGATTCAAAACGCCTCTAATCAATCAACATCCGATCTTTAAAAAAAACGAAATTTTATTCAAGTCGCACCAAAACAGTTCGCAACGGAAATCAAACAAAAAACTTCACTCAATGACCACGTAAAGTGAACGCTTATTTCCTGGAAGGCTCGTGGCAAATACAAAAAACAACAACAAAAAGGCGAAAATTATTAATTAATGCAAAACTAGAAACAAACAAAAATATAGAGACTATTCCTTCGCAACATCATTTTCGGTCGAAGGAGATAAAGCAGAAACTTTCAAATCCTGCTGGGTGACATCGGCCTTTTCTTCCATTTCGTGATCATCGTTCTTCTTGGAGGGGTCAACAGGTTCGCTGACCAGGAAAACAATCTGGACGATACGAGTGATGGCATCTGAAATAACAGTAATGTAAGCATAAACACAACGCGAAAAAGAAAACAACAAACCAGAAGCTTTGTCGAATGCCGCAGGGCGCCACTTCACAAACAGGGCATAAACAGGGATACCGGTGGACATGATGCCGAGACCAATGACTAAAGAAAAAGTTAATGAAAGGTGCAACATTTTAAAGAGTGCACTTACGAGCTTCCTTCCAGTTGGAGTAGAAGGGGAACAAAACCAAGATGCAGCATCCGACGAAGAAGAAGACAGCGACGGGAAGGAATGTTCGGAAGGGGTATTCCTCACGAGGGATCTTAAGCCGGTAGTAGAACAGCGACGCGGTAGCAAAGGCGATGGCAAGCCAGTAGCTGATGGCAATGTAGTTGATGAGGGTGATGGCATTATCACTCAAAGCCAGATAGGCAAGAGAAAGAACACCCTGAAAAGGAATAGGGCATAAATTATCGGAACATCTTATCAGTAGTACCATAAATAACTCACAGTAGCAATGACAGATGGGATCGGAGTACGGAAGGTAGGGTTCGTCATGATCAAGAACTTCGGGAAGTGTTCATTGCGAGCGCCGACGTAGAAGAGGCTGAAGGAAAAAAATGGCATTCATTAGCAAAGTGCAATGGATCAAAAAACTACGGAGACCTACCGAGAAGAGGTGTAGATCACACCATTACCGGAGCCGAAGCAGGAAATGGCGACCATAACGCACATGAAGATTCCAGCGCCTTTCCAGCCAGTGACACGGTTAGCAAACTCCTACAACACCAAAATGATGCAACAACTTTAAAGTTTACAAAAACATACAATAGCAGTGGCCTTAACGGTGAGCATTTCAGCCGGGCGCAGACCAGTGTAGTAGGCGACGTTGCAGAGAACGTAGACGATGATGATGGCAACGCTGGACACGATGACGGCAACAGGTAGAGTGAAGACGGGGTTCTTGACCTCCTCAACGATGAAGTTGAGGTAGTTCCAACCTTGATAGGCGAACAAGGCAGAGTAGAAGCCCATAGCAATCGAACCCGGGTTGGTATTGGTATCAGCAAACGGCTCTTGGAAGGAGTCATAAGCATGGGGGATTCCGGCAGCAAGAGCGTAGACGCCGGCTCCGATGAGACCAACCAAGGCACCGAGTTTGGCAACCGTGCAAATGTTGTTCAAAGCGAGAGATGTGCGAATGGAAAGCGAGTTCAACGCAGTTTGGAAAACTACAAAGTATTAAGTTAAAAGGTGTGTAATTCGGGTAATTTCGTGCACACAAAACTTACTAATCATGCAAGCCGCGACAACAACCTGGAGGACGGCAGTGTCATCGTTCTCATCGACGAAGGGGCTGATACAATAAACAGCGAAAGTAATAGCCACAATTGTGCATGTGCATGGTCTGGAAAAAGGAAACACTTCAAACTAGAAACACAAACTAGAGGCTTGCTAAAAGCTCACCGGACAACAACAGCTTCAATCCAGAGACGCAGGAATCCAACAAAGTCACCGAACGCATAGATGATGTAAGCGTAATCACCACCAGACTCACGCAACAGAAGGCCTAGTTCAATGTAAACGAAGGATCCGGCAATGACAAACAAGCCCGCAACCGCCCAAATGATCAAGGAAACGCCAAGACTTCCGGCTTCTGTAAAGGGCACACATTATGACGCAATAATAACACATAGCAAGAAATGAAAACAAAATTAAAAAACATACGTGCTTGAACTCCGGCCGGCGAAACGAAAATACCGGATCCAATGATACAGCCGAGAATCATGCCGATAGCATCGGCAAGGCCGACATTACGCTCAAGGGCGCCTTCCTTGCCGTCATTGTAGGGCTTGCCGATCTTCTGGCAACTCGTAGGTGACAGTCCAGCGTCGCGCGCAGAGGTACCCTCGACGAGTCCGTCACCTTCGGTGGCGTTGGGTTTGAGGCTAACCATGACGTCGGTTCTGTAAAAATGCCTCATTAACGATGCTTAAAAGAAAGGCACGCATGGCTCGACGTCTTGTCACAAAATGCACACGAGTGTGGCTTTATTATAAAGGGGCTTTAGGAGCGAAAACAAATAACGGACAACTAGGATTACAAGTGACATATGTGATGGAAGGCACGAGGCCGGATACGCTTCAAATGGAAGTGCACGGCGGCGTAAAAGTAAAGAAACGTCGCATACCACAGGCAAAACCGCACGTGGCCCTAAGGCCTGCGGAATTGCTTCGGCACGAAAATGAACGAGCACACCGCCGGTGGGAATGAATGAAGCAAGAATGAACGGACCGAACCCCAGTCGAGGCGGAGCATTTTAAAGTTTCGGTCAGCGGAAAAGGGAACAACCGTTGGGATGGGACGGATTTTTTGCATATATTAAAGTAAATCGACATTAAACCACTGGAAAGAGGATAGAAAATGCGCTTGCAGTTTGATTGAGGACATGCAGAATAACGCCGATCACGTCGGCTGCAATGTAAACCGGAAAAGTTTCCGGTGCCCTTTGCATATATACTATGTAGACGCATTAGGCGAAATGCTGTTCGCGAAAGCCGCGGGCAACAACTGCAACTAAGCAAAGGGTCAAGCCACAGCGACTGGCGCGCGCGCCCATTTGACCCTATACCGACTGGCCGATGCTACGAGGCAGCTGGACAAAGCCAGCAGGGCAAGTCAATGTGTATGCAGACGATTTCCCCCAATTTAGGTCGATAATAACCGTTAAACGCGACTGAAAACTAGCCTTAAAATTTTTGACTAAATAAAACGAAAATGAAGGGAGGAGACGAACACAAAGACTGGTAACGAGAGTCATAAATACAAGAAAAGACCGATAAAACTAAGGTGCGTCTGATCTGATCGGAGCGCTCGATGAGGCGGTTGATTCAAACGGAAACCCAAACTAGCGAAACGAGAAACCCGAGAAAATATTATGCGCTGCTGGACATTTAGGGGTCACAATAGAGGTCGACACCGGTAAGCACATAAAGGAAAAAGCAAACAGCGATAAGTTACCCGATCGAAAGAGGAAAACGTGTTAAATATGGCTTCAACGCAGCAAGTTAGTCAGTCGCTGCACTGCGCCAGCGGCCGGAAGAAAAAGGAAAATACGCGTAGCACAGGTGGGGTCAGTCCAGCTTTCGCGCGCCAACACGTAGGGATTCTTGACGAAATGAATGGCGTTCGAGCAAAAAGCTAACAGTGCGTGTTTTTGGAAAGCTTTGCGCGTTCGACGAGCTGATGCTTGAGGCGGGGGCACAAGAATGATGCAATTTCTAGCGAATATGATCTCAGTCTGGGGGCGGCTGGTTGAGACGCACTTTTGCGGCCAGCGCAAGATATTTTTGAAAAAGATGTTCCGTATCCAAAATGAAAAGGCGGCGACGGGAAAAGAAGGCCCCAACAAAGAGCGTTTACCCTTTCTATGATGAAGAGCCGCCGCCGGCACCGACCTTTCCAAGTGAAAACTACTAAGCTGCTTCGCAATCAGAAATTGAACCGCCCGGTTTGGGCTTTCCCTGCCAGGTACACGGATAGATAACATTCGTTTTTATCAAGAATGACCACTAACAAGCAAGGACGAAACGTACTTTCTAGACAGGAAAAAAAAGGCCGATGGCTGTAAATGGATGCAGATTGCGCTTTGAACCACAAAAGCCGACGGCGGTGCGTACCCTAGTTGACTTTGTCCCGAATAGCTTCTGTTCTAACTGTGGCTGATAACAAGATCAGCCAGATGTGGTAAAAAACAATTGTTCTATGGTACGACACGTATTGGAAGTTGCTCTCCCCCAAGAGTCCGCCCAAAAAAAGCAAAAATACGTGAAGAGACGTTCCCTTGACAAAAAAAAGTCCCAAATGGAAGCCATGCCGCCGCCGACGGCTCTAGATTGCGCGTACAAAAAAGGACAACCCAGTCAAAACAATGCAATGCAAAGAATTAAGCAAAGAAAGCCCAATCGAACTTTTTTCGGGCTAACGTGAATCTAAGGGGGTGTTCGGGGTTGGTGAATGCCAAAATAAAGAATGGGGGTGAGTCGGTGACCCCGGGGCCTGCCTGGCCGCACGGACCCCTTCGATGAGTCGTGCTTCGCGAACTCGTCAACGAGCCAGCAGCAAGAAGGAACGCGTCTGCTCGCACCCTGGGCACTTGGTGCTTCATCACGGCCGAATGGCACTAGCGCTGCAAGCAGGGCGGTCGGCAACCGGACGTCTTCCAGCTGACTTGACGCGAGCTGTGTCCAGTGTGAGTGCCGGTTCATTCTCGTTTGAGTCTTGCTTTCGTTATAAGTGACTTTCTTGTAGCTCTCAAATGTCAAAGATATATGATCACAGCAAACAAATTGACAGATTTACCCACCAATCTTCACCCCTTTCACTTGTTCTTTTAGCACTTGACTGTTAAGCCCTTTCGTGTCGAGTTCCGTCAGTCTTCACACTTAATGTGTGAAGTTTAGTCGTTCCTTAAGTGAGGACTCAGCGATCTCGATTTTTCTCCCCCTAAATATCGGTGTAAAAAACTAATGGTATTACGGTGACGCTATGTTTTGCATTCCGTCGCAGTCTACATTTATTTCATTTTCACTGTTTATACAGCCTTTTGACGAACTTTACGCTTCGCAGCTTTGAATCAGGATAAAACTACGCTTTTTTACACTGTCTTGAGTTTGAGCCGCGTTCTTTCTGTTCGACACATGACGTGTTTTCGATGAGGTGATGCTTTATGTTTCTCTTTATTGAACAGCGACTACGTAACAAGGCACATCATAGTCGGATCATGCGTATTACTCGTAATCAGTAGTAAAAAACTGTACTTAAGAAATTACAAGAAAATACAAATTTTAGTTCATTGCTCACAATGTGGAGCATCGACGTTGTCGTTTTCGGCACCGTCATGCTTCTTACGTCCGCTTTGGGTATTTGGAAGGGTAAACTTAGAAAACCACAAAAAACAACTAGCGGTGAATTATTAGTGGGTTCCAAGTGAGTCCTTTTACATACGTTTCCCACGCTGATTATTGTGTTTGCAGCGTTTCCACGTTCTCTGTTGCCCTATCAGTATGCTCAAGTTTTTTAAGTGCAGTTTCGCTGCTTGGTTTCCCAGCAGAGGTATTTCATTGTTGCTGTTGTGCCGTTCATTAATCTTGAAATTTTGCTTTTAGGTTTATTACCGCGGAACCATGATCCTTTGGTTCTTGCCAATGTATTTTGTTTCATTTCCGGTAGTGGCATACTTATTTTTGCCTCCAATCTATGAGTTAAAAATAACAAGTTTATACGAGGTAGTTTATTTAAGCAATTTTGTTCGAGGCTGAGTTAAAAGCTTACAGTACCTTGAGAAACGATTTTCATTTCAAAGCCGCCTTATTGCGTCACTTCTTTTTCTTTTGCAGGTAATCATAGATCTAAATATAGTTTATATTCAAAACAGTAAATTCGTTCATTTTAGACTCTGTTTTACATGGCAGTTGCTTTGTATGCTCCAGCTTTGGCACTTTCTAGTTGTTTTTCAATACCGCTTGTCGTTTCCATTATTTTAACAGCATTTTTATCGGCTATTTATCTGTTACTGGTGCGTTTTATTTTACAAAAACATATTTAAAAACCAGCATTCATAAATTGAAGGGAGGTGCTCGAGCTGGCATTTACACGTCAGCATTGCAAATGCTACTCATATTGGGATCACTTTTCACTATCATCTGCGCGTCGTTAATAACTTGGACGCCCTACGAAATATTCGAGCGCACTCGCGACGGCGGCCGATTAATTTTCTTTGAGTATGTTCTTTTTATTTGTTTTTGCGCTATAATGAACGAAGAGGAGTGCTAAACTTTCAGTTTTCGCGCCGATCCAACCATCAGACATGCATTTTGGCCGCTTTTCATAGGGGGGTGTACAACTATATTTAGTCTTTTTGCTGCCAACCAACTGACAATACAACGATACATGTCGTTACCCACGTTGAAACAGGCCCAAAGGTAATTAAACTTAAATGGACATTAAATAACAAAAACTAAATTGGGTTTTCAGGGTTGTGCTGCTCAACGTTCCGATGAATTCGATCATCCTCATTATGTACATTGTCATTGGTCTAATCATCTTTGCCACTTTTTATGAGTGCCATCCGGCACTTAAGGTCAAAGATCAGGTACGGAGACTAATGACCCTATTAAACAAATGATGCCCAACGTTCAATTTACAGATTTTTCCGACATACATCAATGATAGTTTGTTTTTTATTCCTGGCCTCGAAGGGGTCTTTCTCGCGGCTATTTATTCAGCTGGGTTGAGCACTCTCACGGCCTCATATAGTGCTTTGACAGCAGTGACGATTGAAGACGTTATTAAAGCAATAATATCACGGACCTTTAAGAACCAAGAGCGTCTCAGCGATCAAGCAAAATGTAAAATGGTCCAAATTTTCCGTAAGTTAAATACAAAAAAAACAAAACCAGAGCAAACGCAACACAAAACATCCAAAGAAGAATAAGATGCATGACGCCACCAATTATTGTGATTTCAGCATTTGTATTTGCAACGATGGCAGCGCTTTTTGCAAGTTTGATACAATTTTTGGACACGATGATTCTACAGGTGTGAAAGTGCTACCAAATTAAAAAAAACATAACACGGATTTCATTTTGTTGCAGATATCTTTTTCAATCTTCGGCGCAGCCGGAGGTGCTTCGCTCGGAATTTTTATGATTGGACTATTCTGCCCTTGGATAAAATCAAAAACAGCAGCGCTTGCGGGCCAGCTCTCGGCAATCGTAGGGACCATATTAATTGTAGCCGGATCGGCATACTATCATGTTCGAGCAGTAGACTTGCCGCTTAACTGCAGCGATGAATACTACTATGACTTAAACACAACACGCGCACCAATCAATTTTACAACCCCTCTGGTAGGAAGTGTGACTACTGATAACAGGTAATCAAGCAAGTTCAATAAAACTTTAGACTACAACGTTAAACATTTCCAGCGACAGTATTTTTGCTAAGATATCTTCGATTTCATATCATTACTACGGGCTAATTGGAGTATTGTTGTGCTTTACGGTTTCGCACATAGTCCAACTTGTGCTGAACATAACGACAAAAGGTATACTGATGAAAAACGGTTTAAATTAAAAAATTATGTTTGCAGAAAAAGAAAAACGTGTAATTGATGTTCGGTTATTATCCCCATGGGTACGAAAGTTTGTAGCCACGCCAAAGACAGCAATCAACCCATCAGATATCCCACTGCTTTCCGAGAATATTGAACTGGAAAGCCCAGAAAAAACAAACGGAAAAATGGCATAAAAACGTGTAGGCTGTAAAACGAAGACATAATCACCAATGAAACTGTTATTATCACATTAACTTTGTTAAAAAGTAATTTAAAAACTACCCAGTGAATAAATTAAACTTTTACAACCTATGTACATTCAGTTGGGCTCCAGAAATACTAAAATAATGCCAGAAACTTAAAAACAGCTTTCGTTTAACTAGACGGTTTAGTGTGTGGGTACTCGACCCGCAGTCTTCATTTCTGCGTTTAAATAGCAACAGAACAGGTCTATTCGTGGGTGGTATTTATAATAGACGCTCTGGGGGTTTCTAACGTTTCAGAAAGCGACAAAAAATAATACTGAAAGGAATTTAACAAACGAACAGTTTAAACCCGAATGAGTTATTTTAATTTGAGGAGTGGAAGGATGTCAATTTTTCATATAAGACGCGGACAATGAAAATATTTTTGCATGACCGTTTTTTGACCCAAGTGAGCGACCAAAGCGTTTGGCGCCCCTTGATTTTACCTCGTTGAAGCGGTTGCGGCCGGCGCAACGGCTGCAAAAACGGTCATGCAAAAATATTTTTATTGTCCGCGCCTTTTATGTACGCGTTTCACTAAATTACATTTTCAAGTACCATGTTGTATTTCAATAGCCGAAACGTTTTTTTTACTTTGATTTCCGGCATTACCTTTTTGAATATTTGCGTCAACTAACATAAAACAGATTTTCTGGGAAAACCGAGCAAATGCGAGCTCCTACTGAACTTCAAAATTTCAAAGTGTATAAAATTTGCTCAAACTTGGTGATCTGACTAATTTTAGGACGCAGATAACGAATTTGTATCAATTTTTTATGGGCGATGCCTTCAGAATCCTGTAGGATTCTGGGGTCACTCATGAAACGAAATCGGGTCGTACGCTATACCAATCGATTGCCCACATCAAGACAATCATTTTGACCTATACATTGACGGTAATTGGATCACGTATAAAAAAGTTATTACACGTCAAAGTCGAAAAAAACGACGAGATAGCCTTCTGAGGCTTCTAGCAAAAAATTTTTCTAGGTTGTCCGACGAGATAATGGTAAATATCGATAGAGCTTTTAAAAACCATCATTTCATTCCTTAGAATCATCTTTACCACACCCAGGGAAAGATGTCAAATTACGGTAATAAGATTTTACCAACAATTAATTTACAAATATGAAAGCCATTTTGTGCAAACAACAAAATCCGTCTTCGTAAATACTTAGTTTTGAGTTGTTCTTGATGTTGATAAAACATCATTACCCGATGTTGCGTATTCAAAGTTAATTTTACAATTTATTGACTTTTTGTAATTTTTGTTATTAAAATTTTTTTGACGGATGATAATTTTGTAAAAGTATTTAAAATTGTTAATTATCATTTAAAAAAGGGTAATTTACATGAAGAAAAAAAGAAACTGCTCACCGGGCTCGAACCAGTAGTTTTTGGACGCTGGATGAAACCGGACCTGCTCTGCAACGCTTGCACATAAGGGGCATAAGGAAAAAATTTTAATTGTAAGGTGTGCATTAAATACTTAAGATATCGTAAAATCATTTTCCGTACACAACAATAATGGTAAAACCTAGTTTTCACAAAAACGGATTTTGTTGTTTGCACAAAATGGCTTTTATATTTGTAAATTAATTGTTGGTAAAATCTTATTACCGTAATTTGACATCTTTCCCTGGGTGTGGTAAAGATGATTCTAAGGAATGAAATGATGGTTTTTAAAAGCTGTATCGATATTTACCATTATCTCGTCGGACAACCTAGAAAAATTTTTTGCTAGAAGCCTCAGAAGGCTATCTCGTCGTTTTTTTCGACTTTGACGTGTAATAACTTTTTTATACGTGATCCAATTACCGTCAATGTATAGGTCAAAATGATTGTCTTGATGTGGGCAATCGATTGGTATAGCGTACGACCCGATTTCGTTTGATCAATTACCCCAGGCGGAATCTGAAGCCTAGCGGATTCAGAAGGCGTCCATTTCAAAAATTTTATAAAATTTTGTCATCTGGGGCTTCACATTAGCCTAATCAAAAGTTTTTGTCAAAAACAAATGACTTTGAAGTTTTGAAGTTCAGTGACCCTTTCGGTTTTCCCAGAATATCCGTTATAACCTTTTTAATCATTGCACCGATCGCCGTTTAGTAAACATGACATCATGTTGAGGTCAGTCAGCGCGCTGTAATGGACAAGCAAAACGTTGGACACACGAGGCAGTCAACAATGCGACGATAGACGCACCGGTTTGCCGCCAAAAAAGCGGAACCGGTCAGTTGTCTGCGAAGACGGAGGTCGTTCATGAGAGTGCGCCTCTCTCGACTTCCTCGTCTGCGCTTTCCATAATTCGAACTGATCCGTTACCCCTGTTTTCAAGCCCGGAAAACAATCTATTCACCGGCACGATTTACAGCTCGCGTACTATTTACTATTCGTAACGATCTTCCGTAAAAGTTTGCGTATTCTTGTTCTTTCTCGATCGAGCTGTTCAAACCTAGGTTTTTACGCGCGTACGAAGGTTGACTGCTAGAACTTTACTATATGCGTTGCTAGTGTCGCGATTTCGTAGTTCCAGTTATTTACCTTCCATGTCGTTTCAGGTGGGTCCTCTTATGACTCATGACTCGCAAAAAGGGTACCTCCCTCCCGACTCCTCCGGATATTAACTCCGATCCGAAAGCGTCTGTACGCGATGCATGTTGCAACGTAGGTTTATTCATTTTTTCAATTTTCAAATAGGTCACTTAACTTGTATAATACGGTTTTCAGAATACACATTCCAAGGAAGCGGAAGTTGTCGCAAATAAGGTAAGCGTTAACATCATGCTTTCTGTTTCATATATATAAATATATATATAAAATATATATGTATTATATAATATTGTCCTTTTGCAGCGCCCGAGTCGCCATGCAAAGTTGCGCGACGTTGCACAAACAGCGACGAAGTCAAACTCCACCACCTCTATGGTCCACAGTGCTTTGCAGTCCACTTTGTCCTCAATGAATGCGACTGGGCCATCTTCGAAGGAAACAGAAGGCCATGCTGCCGAACCACCCGTTTCTGGTTTACAAGACGAACCCGAAGTTTGTCCGTCCGCTTCACTGAATGTAAATGCCGTTGGGCTGGATATCGAGCTGCCTTCAACCTCTGCCAATGGTGGTAACGCAATTCAGGGCAATTTGACTACTGTTGGCAATGTCTTCCAATCCGCTGGTCTTCATACCCCTGATACGATGCCTGTTACTGTGCAACGCCCGATGGTTCCAAATGCGATTGCGAATGCCACTGATGGGATCTCAGAAAATTCTACCGAATCTGTTAAAGTGATACCAGGCAAGCAACCGACCCCCAAAGTGAAGAACTCCAACGGCAAGAATCTGCCGTCGCCCATACAGTCCGATCTTCCGTCAAAGCGTATGAAACGTTCTTCAACCGCCAAAACAAGTACTAAAACTGTTCCCGTCGTAAACCCGAATTCCGAACTTGCTGTTGTGGATGACCCCAATGCTAAGCGTAAACGTAACACTGAAAACGTTATGCCTCGCCCCGGATCCAACGCTGAAAATTACCCTTCTACACCGGTAGCGGTATCAAAGGCTGAATTCACGATGCATCCGAGAGCCGTGTTGTCTGTTTCAAACGCATCTGTTCAAGAAGTTCCAATACCCGACACAGCGAATGTAGAGGAACGCGATGAACTTGATAAAAGCGTCATTGCTGATGACACTGGTAATTCAAACCTTACCAATCGCCGCATAAGCAAACGATTGATGATCCAAAATCAGAATCGTGCCAGCAAGATTTCGACGCCTGAGCCACTGACGCCCGCAGTTTGTTCGATTCAGGAAAGTGCTCCTACGAAACCAAATCTTGAACCGATGGCCCAAAGTCTTCAAGTTAACCGAAGCACGTCTGTGGACCCTACTAACGTTTTGAACTGCAATTCGAGCGCCCCAACACCGCCGATTATCGGAAACAACACTGAGGCCCCTCAGAAGCCTTTGCACCTCCCTACGGCACGAAGAATGGTAACCCGATTACAAAGTCGACCTCCGCATACTCAGTCAGCTTCTGATCTTGTATCCCTGAAATCAGGTAGGCATTTCAGTTGTTTTAGTTCTTTTTTGTTTAAAACTGCAATAACTGATTACCTAACAGATTTTATTCAATTCACATTCAGGTAATTCATCGCCGACCGGCTGCGATTCTTCCGCTTCGTGCTTTGCAAAAAGCAAATCTGTATTGCCGTCAGTAGTCAGTCCGAGCCCGCCCGAATCTACGACCACTGAATTGTCAAGAAATCGAGCAAAAAGTTGTCTGTCGAAACCGAGTAAGTATTTTACTTGTTCTGTTGCTGAGATCAAAGCAGTTGACTTATTATCTTAAATTCCAGATAAAAGCACTACGCCAGCCAAGAAGTCGCAGGAACATGAAGAGAGCAATGATAGTACCCCTGAACAGCTGAAAAAGCGAAAGTACTGGCCGCGAAACTCGTCGAGTGATTACAATATCGCGAAGAGCGTGAAGGGTTTCAAGAAGGGAAATGACATTGAAAAATGTACGGTTTTTTACTGTTCTTAGTTGCATTTTTATGGCTTTCCTTTCAGGCTTATTGTCTATTCATCATGCCCGTCATAACAACGGCACCGTCAAAGATACCTACCACACCGATCATATTCAACGCGACGTTACGGGCAACCCAACAGAACCTTTTCCCGAATACACACGTGATCCAAAGCTTTGTGTGGTTTGCAAGAAACCTAAAAGTTGTAAAGATGATCGCGTGCAGAAATGTTCGTATGCTCATCCTGATAACCCTTCATGCAGACGATTTGTTCACGCAGCTTGCGCTGCAGAGATGAACTTTGGTGGATATTTGAACTTTCAAGCGTCAACTTGTCAAGGATTCTGCTGCCCTGAACACCACTGTACGCAATGCTTTGCCGTTGGTTGGCATAAACCAGCTTTTACTACAGGTTTGTTGTTTTATGTTGTCCTACGTTAGTACAAGCTATGCTTTAGATGACAAGCTGATTCGGTGTTTTGCGTGTGCATCCAAATACCATGCTGAATGCCTTCCTGCTGGTTGCCCAGTTTCTGAGGATTCTGCAGGGAAAAAGTTCATCGTTTGCCCGCGACACTACCGAGAATTGAAGCCAACTCACTTGGATAAGTGCTTCGAGTGCGAAGACTGCGACGAGAACAAGGATAAACCTTTATTCAAATGCTCTACATGTCCCAAGAGCTTCCACTCCAAATGCCACAAGGTTTACCAGTACAAAACAGGCAGCTCTTTTGGCGAGCGGTGCAGTAACTGCTTTTTACATCGTTTTGCACTCGTCGGTGATATCGTTGTTGTGCAGTTTCACGGCAGCAAATATCACTTGGCAGAGGTTGTTCACCATAATGTTCTCAACCCGCCGAGATCGCTTTATCCTGGTTTCTGCGCTGTGAAGTTCATCTTGGAGCGAAAAGATCCAGTGTTTTACACAGTTTCGCATTTCAATCTGTTTTTCATCAAGGAAAAGACGATGTTTTCCCAAAAACATTTTCTCAATCGAATGTTTGAACTCAGAAGTAAGTTTTTGTTCCTCTTTTTACGCAAGGGTGAACAGTGATTCATTTTAGACACAACGTTCTTTCGCTTCGTTCACAACTATGTAAGGCGCTTGGATGAGCCACGTGAGGCAATTCGGCAGTACATTCATCCTAACATGATCCGAAACAGCTTGATCAAGGTTGCAGAACGTAGCACATGTCAAATTGGGAATGTCCGAAACCGCACTGGAGATCGCGTTCTTGAAGATTGCGGTTGTGACACTACGGAGGACCGCACGCGATGCTCCTTTTCTTCCTGTGGAAACCATGAAGTACAGGTTGAATGCCTGCCGAAGTGCGACGAAAAAGGGAATTGCCTGAATCGTTTCATTTCCAAGAGGCAAGGTCTTTGTGATCTGAAGCAAGCTGAAGTATCGTTAACCAAGCATGGCTACTACGGAGTGAAAACGTTAGTTGACGTTAAGAAGGTAGCTTTTTTTTTGTTAATTGTCAAAAGTTCCAATTCAATTTCAGAAGTGCTTTATCGGTGAATACTGTGGTGAAGTAATCTCTGACGAACACATAAGTGACAGTGATCGCTACAAAAAAATCTGGAAGTCGTTGGATTGTGGATTTTACTTCATGAGACTGGAAGAAAAGTGCATTGATGCTGAGTATTTTGGCTCTATGGTGAGATACATGAACCATTCATGCGATCCGAATTGTGAAGCAATCATCTTCGACAGTCAACAAGGTTTTCACGTCTGCCTGTTTGCATTGAAAGACATTAAGCAAGGCGAAGAATTGACCTTTTCTTACACCGACAAGAAGCGTCGCGATGGTGACATGAAAGTCAAATGCAAATGCTTTACTGATAAGTGTCTGGGTTATTTTTATGTTTAACCGTTTTAACCGTATATCTTTCATTATGTTTTGTTTTCACTTATCTGCCTGAACTGCCTCTAATCGATATAAATTTTACAATAACATGTTCTTTTACAACTTGCTGGGATGCTTGAGGCATTTCATAGTAGTATTTTATTTTTCAACTTTCGAACATATTTAGAATCCACAGAACCACAAAGTATAAAATTTGATAGAGATAATGAGTTTAACAGATAGTTATTATGACGACAACTTTCGCTGGATGGGTAATGTTGCGTGCGTCAGGCTTCCTTATAAACCGCCCGTGATGATGTCATTGATAATTTTGACGGTGTCAGGAGCCCTCTTGCCCTGCACAATCGAATCGTGATCGCCGGTTACGACATGAACGTCGGAAGATGTGGACACCTGCAATTAAAGTTTAAGTATGATCTAATAACAGAAAACCATTTTAAAAGCGTACCTCGGAGATACCGTAATCCCGACCGACGTCCTCTTCACGCGCAGCGCCTTGTTCGGCACGGATGAGAGTAATGTGACCTTCGAACTTTCGTTGCGGCTTGTACCTGAAAATTTAGACGTTTGCTTGCATTGTTACATGCGACATAGTTAAAAAACATACTTATCAGCCATAAGGAACTTAGATCGCATGGCTTCGCAAGCAAATGCAACGGTATCGGCACTCTTGAAGAAACCGGTCTTCATGGTAGTTTCGACGACCTTGTTGACACGTGCCTTGAAGCCTGGCTGTTGCAGCATTTCTACACGGAACTTCTTGTAATCTACGTTAGCAAATCGGAGAGTCATGGCACACATGATTTCAGACTCGAACAACGGGTTGTTGACCAATGTGTCACCAGTAACACCGAAAGCCATTCGGTAAACGTTACGATAGGTCTTCATGTAGAGGTGGGAGCCATCGAGAAGGATTAACCTTTCAACACTTTCCGGGCCATCTGACGCCTGCAGCATAGTAGCGATTTCAAAACCAATGCAAGCACCGTATGAGTAACCAATTATTCTGTACGGGCCCTTAGGCTGAATCTTCTTCATTTCACGGATGTATGTAGCAGCAGCAGCCTCAATAGATTCTTGGGGCACGTTGCGCGTGAATTGGAAGCAGTAAGCAGGGAACTTGCACTTGCTCATAACCTTGTTCAATGGCGAAGCAATGCCTTCGATGGGATGGACGAAGAATGTTACGGGGCCTTCAGTGACATTGTTGCACTTGACAAGAATGTCTTCAGGGTCGAGATCGTTAACGTCGACTCGCATTCTGTAAGAAATTACTTGTTATGGAAAATAAAACAAATGTAGTAAACTTACTTGAAGAGCTGGCTCATTTGTTGCTCAAGGGCTTCCACTGAGTTCTGCTTGGCCTCACGTTCGCCTTCCTTCTTCATTTCATGCTCACCCGAGTCTTGTAGCACGGTAACAGCGCTGCCACCGTTTTCTGCGAGGGACTGGAGCTTGTTCAGGGTCAGCTAAAAAACAAGGGTAAAAATTATAATTTAAAATTTCAAGAAATCTTACAGTTCGGATTTCCTTCATGGACAAGTTAAGATCATAGTCGCGGTCGATAGCTTGCTTAATCTCAACACCCATGAGTGAGTCAAGACCAAGATCGCCCAGGTTAGCATCAGGGTTGAGTTGCGAAACATCGTTGACACCAAGAATATGAGCGATGGTTTGCATCAAGTTTCCACCACCGGTAGATTTCTTGGTGCCAGTGTTCGACTTGATGTACGAAGACACGACGGGATGGTTCCAAGAGAGGAAGAGATCAAGAGTGGCTAGACAGCTCGGCATACGTTGGGGCAGCGTACCACCGACCACTGTGTTGTTATCACCCATGTTCTCCAAGATGACACCGACGTCACCGATGGCGCCCCACTGAATGGCAATACCGGGGAGGCCGTCAGCACGACGAGCTTCAATGATTCGTTCCATGGTCGAATTGGACCATCCGTAGTTAGTCTGACCAGCGTTACCACGACCCGATGTAATAGACGAAAATACGATAAACCACCGAAGGTCGTTTTCAGCGTACTTACGCACGGCATTGTCAAGGTTGATGGTACCGTAGTACTTGGCTTCAGCGGCATCCTTGAAGTTCTGGACGTTCTGGTTCTCGAAGAGGCAATCACGGAGAACCATAGCCAAATGGAAGACACCACCGAGCGGACCCATCTCAGTGCACGATCGAAGAAGCTCTTCAGCATCTTCGGAGTTAGAGATGTTCAAGGTAGAAACCAGCACAGAGATCTTCATGCGGCGCCAGAAGTGCACACATCGGGCCTGGTAACCAGTGCGGATACCGGTACGGCTGGTAAGAACGAGCTTACGGGCACCACGGTTGATAAGCCATTGAGCCAATTCCAAACCAAAACCACCAAGACCACCGGTAATCAAGTACACATGCTGAGGATGGCACAAAGTTCGACAGACAGCGTTGACCTTAACAGGCGTCGGGGGCACGACGTGAAGGCCTTCTTCTTCGCGAACTTGAATGAGAATCTTGCCGATGTGTTTACCGGATGACATGAAACGGAAGGCGTCTTCTGCCTTATCACGGGCAAAGATGGTGGCGTGAACAGGCTGAACGACACCGCTCTTGATACCGTCTTCCAGCAGACGCGCGACCTCAATCCATTCTTCCTTTTTGCCGATAGACTGGTCCATCACGGCGTCAAGCAGGATACCGTGGAAGGTGATGTTCTTCAAGAAGTGCGCCATGCCAAGGTTGTTGTTCAGTGACATGTCGACCTTGCCGATTTCGAGGTAACGACCATGCTGAGCTAGGCATCGCACTGAGGCTTGAAGCATTTCCTTGGCCAATGAGTTGAGTACGACATCGACACCGCGTCCCTTGGTGATATGACGGATGTGCAACTCGAAGTCAACGTGACGGGAGTTGGCAAAGTTCCTTTCGGTCAACTGCGGGAATCGCTTCTTGAGGAAGTCCTTCTTGGTTTCGGAACTGACCGTTGTGAAAACTTCGCAACCGTAATGCAGAGCAATTGCGATAGCGGCTTGACCAACACCACCAGAACCACCGTGGATGAGAATCTTATCACCCTTACGGATGCGACCTCGCATGACAAGGGCATAGTAGGCAGTGGCATAGATAACAGGAACAGTGGCGGCTTCAGCAAGCGTCCAGTGCTGTGGCACTTCCCAGGCGTATTCACGGTCGAGGATGACGGATGTTGCCAGAGCTTGGGCGGGCAGGATACCCATGACTGGCGTACCGTCCTTCAAACGGCCGGAGAACTCCATACCCAGGAGACACTCACGATCGGCAAACTGGCCGGGAATGGCATCGGGAGGCAGTTTACCCGAGGCAAGCATGACGTCGCGGAAGTTGACGGCAGAGTAGTAGACAGAGCAGAGTTCGTGATTCGGCTTCTTGTCAACCATGACATCGAAGAACTGGTTGGGGGATTCAACCCAGGTCAAGCTGGACAGATCACCGCGGATGAGGGTGTTGAGGAAAGCGTGCTCGGTCTCCTTGTAGGAGTGAGTTTCATCGTCCTTAACAACCATGTGACGCACAGAGCCCCATTGACCATCGCGGTAGTTGTTGGCATGCAGATCCTTGGCCAGGATTTCCTTAGCAGCAGGACTATCAAGGCTAATAACGGGAGGGCCGGTACGGTTCTCCCTCTTAACGCTGATGTCGCAGAACGTGCGGAAACGGTTGAACTTCAAGTTCTCTTCAACAAAGCAGAGCGCGATACCGAGCACACCGTTGTTACGGACTGTAGTGCTGGTCAGCCAAATGGTCTTGTTGTCAGGCTCGCTGAGGCGTTCTTCGAGGGTCTGCTGAAGAGGGGCAATCCAGTTGAAGGTCTCGATATCATCAATGTCGATAAAGGCAGGATCGCGTTCAACTGAAGGAATCTTGCGGATGACGTAGGTGCTGGTAATGACGTACTCGTCAGATTGGTGGATGCAAATTTGGTAACCGGCTTCAGCAAAGATCTTGTGCAACTGTTCCTCGGTGAAGTAAACACCATAAGCACGTTCAGCATCATCAAATCCGATGGGTTTGTTAAGCAGCGCATCGACAAAGAGGGCAGTCTCAAAGTCGCGCGTTACTTCATTAAGAATGATGAAGCCATCGTCGCGGAGGAGTTCGGCGCATCGCTTGAGGAAGGTGACAGGATCCTTCTTCTTGGACAACACCTTGTCGACGAGGAGGTAGTCGTAGTTCTTAGCATCACCGGAGGAGAAGTTCTCAGCATCGAAGTCAAGCTTATGCTTAGTGGCACCAATTTGATCGAGAGAGTTTTCATCAAGCTTGTTGACTTGGCTACCGGCAACGTGCCATTCAATTTCAAGAAGCGGATGCGACGCTACACCGACGGTCAAATGCTTCAGCTGTTCGATGGAGGTAAGTTCGACACCGCAGCACTTGTTACGATGACCAGCTGAGTTTTCGATGCAAACATCTTGGGCAGTTTTGATGAAGCGATCGTAGTACAGCGAGGCGATCCAGTACTTGTCGGTATCGAAGGTCTGAACTTGCGACGAGATGCGAGCAGCAATGATGCTCTCAAAGTCGGCAATGTTGTTAACATCCAAAGGTGTTTTGAAGATTGACTCAACAGCTTGGAGAAGCGGGCACTTGGAATCCTCGAGCAACGGAAGAAGGTCATCTTCGTTAGGGCGGCTGGGGGCATCAGCCAAGTTCTTTAGTGCCTTAATCAAAGCAGAACCGTTCGTTAGTTTCGCCAGGATACCGGCATCGAACCATTTCTTGAGACCGTCACGCAAGATAGCGCGGTTCGTTTCACGGTAGTTTGCGAGGATAGCCTTGATCTTAGGGTAGTCATCCATGGCTTTGTTGTCAACATGCTTGACAAACAAAAGCTTCTCCAGGTACAGATTACCACTGGTTTGCATACGACGCGGAACTGTGTGGGCCGTCAAGTCGCAGCATTCAACACCACCAGCAATGCAGCCATTGGTGGCGATGTCGTTGCGGAGTTCGACGACTTGGATACCGTCACGTTCTTCGACGCATTCGATGTGCTTGTTAGGATCGATGCGGAGGTAGCGGACACGGGTCGGCAGACGCAGGGAATCAGCGCGTTCGGCAAGGAGGGCAGTTTGCAGAAGGGAGTCAAGGAAGGTGACCCAGTTTCCGCGCCAGTAGAGCGTACCCTTCTCACCGCTGTTGCACGTACGGTAGATGCCGCGGAAGTTTTCTCCGTATTCGTAGCCACGAAGCAGGAACTCCTTGTAAGCGTCTTCGGTGTCTAGCTCGATGCGTTCGGCAATCTTGGAGGTTTCAATGGCGTTTACATCGTTGTAGTAAAAGTCGCGGTCTTCGTCAGGGATGGTGATGTATCCGCTGGAGCAAACGACGTCATTGTCCAAGATCTCGAAATAGCCGGTACCGGGTGTGATCACAACGTCCAATCGGATAGGCTTTGTCAAGATGGTGGCGCTAAACACATTGATGTTTTCGATCACGACTGGGGTCTTTTGGTAGTCCAGTTGACGCAGCTTGCACAGAGTTCGCCAGGCCAACACCATGTAACCCGTGAAGGGGTACAAGACACGACCATCGATGATGTGATCAAGCAGGTAAGTTTCCTTGGATTCGGGCGAGAAGGGATCAATGGTGTAAGAAGCCGTAGCTCGAACGTTTCCACCGCCAGAAGCCATTTGACGGCCGTCGATGACGGGCCAGTCCTGTCCGTGATCCCACTTCCACATGGGGGCAATCATGGGGGTGGTCGGCGGCGCAGGAAGCGGAACTTCAGGGTAGATCTTCTCAATCTGGACGGAGGCACCAGCTTCGTAGAGCTTGCCAATGGCTTGAAGGAATGACTCGACTTCGTTTTCGGCCTTGTTGTTCATGAGACCGACGTTAGTGCAAGTGCTCTTCAAGTTGCGGCGAAGAATCGAAGCCAGAAGTGAGTGAGGGGCAATTTCGACCGTGATAGCTTCGGTGGGCACTTGTTCCAGAACCTCGTAGAAGAGAACGGGGCTGCAAGCGTTGTTAACGTGGTAGTCAGCAGAGCAGTACAGCGCGAGTTCATCTTCCCATTGTTCTTTCGGGATCGAGGTAGAAAGCCACTTGGACGAACGAGGTTTCGGGTCAGGGACGATAGCGCGCATGGCGTTAAGCATTTCATCCTTGATGGTAAGCATGACGGGCGAGTGGAAAGGAATGCCAGAAGAATCAACGGGCTTGGCAAACACGTCTTCCTTGGAAAGCTCTTCGCAGAACTTGTTGATCTTGTCAGCATCGCCGGAGATGGTGACCGAATCAGCTCCATTGTGGCAAGCGGGAACAACGCCTTCAGGAACGCGCTTTTTGGTTTCTTCCCAGGTAAGACCGACAGCGGCCATACCACCCTTGAGGGGAGTCTTGCTGGTCATGATGGTGTGACCACGGAAGTAAGCCAACTTCATAGTCTGTTCGCGAGTCAGAGCACCGTCAGCGTAACCGCAACCCATTTCACCGGTCGAATGACCAATGATACCATCGGGAACGACGCCAATGGCAGCAAGGAAGTCAGTGAGAGCAATCTGGATAGCAGTGATGGCCAACATGCAGTTCAGAGTGTTGTTCTTGTACTGCGCAGGGTCGGAGTTGTTCAACATGCCGTAGACGTCGAGACCGTATTCCTCAAGAGCCTTGGATGAATCACGCAGCGATTGGTCAATCAATGGAATCTTCATGAGACCCTGGGCCATGCCGGGCCATTGTGAGCCCATGCCGGAGAAGACAAACCAAATCGGGCGAGGTTCAGTGATGGGGACCTTGGTGATATCGACGATGGAATCGGCATTCTTAGCACGGTTGTACATCAGATACCCGCGGAACGGAGTGTCCTTCGTGGCAATATTTGCCTGGTTGGCCAGAAGGCGTTGGAAGTAGAGATCATTGATATGTTCCTGGATTTTTTCAAAAGTCTGCTTGAGGCCTTCTTGCGTTCTGCCAGAGTACAGCACGAGGCGAGGGTAGTCGACAGACTCCAACTCCGGAAGTTCAGGCTTTTCAGGAGTGCGCAGGATGACGTGGGTGTTTGAACCACCGAACCCGAAAGAATTGACACCGACATAGCCACCGGGGAACTCAGTCTTCTCGCTAACAACCTTCAGTTGTCCCGTTTTTAGACCATCAATGTACTCATTGGGGGTCTTGAAGTGAAGGTTGGGCGGAATGATACCGTTGCGCATTGTGACGATGACCTTTGCGATAGAGCAGATACCCGAAGCTGGCTCAGCATGGCCCATGTTCGACTTCACGGAACCAATCAACAATGGCTTTTCACTGTAACAGAATGGATTAGATTTACAATAATTACAATGTTACATTTATCTTACCGATTCTGGCAGAACACGTGAGTAATCGCAAATGCTTCCTGGGGATCACCGACTTTTGTACCAGTACCGTGGGTCTCGACGTAACCAACGGTGTTAGGATCGATGCTTGCCTCATTGTAGACTTCCTCAAGAAGGACGGCTTGACGTTCACCGTTAGGGAAAGTGATACCCTGTTCCTTGTAACCGTCCGTGTTACTCTTGGCGTGGCAGATGATGCTGTAAACTCGAAGAGCAACAGAGCGACGCTGGACGAAGATGGCGTTGATGCTTTCAGTTCGACAGTAACCATCACCGGACTCATCGAAAGATCGGCAACTACCACGAGAGCTGAGCATACCAAGCTTCAAGAACTGTAAAGCGGCTGTCGGGGTAAGCGTGAGATGAGCACCCGCCACGATAGCAGCGTCACATTGGCCTTGACGAATGGCATCGACGGCCAATTGCAGAGCAAGAAGCGACGAACTGCAAGCCGTGTCAACGGAGAATGAGGGACCGCGCAAGTCCATGGCATAGCTCAACCGATTGCTGAACATGGATCGGACACATCCTGTCAAGGTGTAGCCGGTAACCGTTTCTGGATCCTGCGTCAACGCACCACCGGTTTCTGACGCCGAGCAACCCACGAACACACCCGTTTTGCTGCCCCGGAGGGTCGTGGGGTTAACACCTAAAAGTCAAGGGTTACTTTTGTTTTGGTCTGTTTAAGTTCAATAGGTCATTTAATGTATATTGATTCTGCACTCCGGCGTATTAAAAGTTGGTCGCTTCTAAATGCGACGACTGTAAACGCATGCGAGGATTGCTGAATTTGGAGCCGGACATTGCGGATCAGGTTCAAGGCCAGGTGACAGACACTGTACGGTACGTGTGCACTACCACCGAATGGGTGAGCATCCGTCACGCGCAGTAAGCCCATAAACTGTTTGCAACTCACAAACAGAGTTTCATTTCCGTTTTTTTACCAAGTTTCGAATGTAAAACAAAGCTTACCGGCATCGATAACCGCTTCATAAGCGACTTCCAAGAGGATACGAACTTGCGGATCCATGAAATTGGCCTGCTTCGGTGTGACTTGGAAGAAGCCGGCATCAAACTTTTTCAGTTCCTTCAGTTTACCATGACGCGTCGGCAAACCACAGAAGCCTGAAAAAAGTAGTTAGTCTCAGAATCTGTAAGGCAAAAGCATCAACTTACCCGGCGGCCAACGCTTGTCATCCTCTGTGATCATGTCAACGCTGTTGAGGAGATTTTGCTCGAATTCCTGTGCATTGTCGGAGCAAGGAAAGCGGCCGCTCACACCACTGATTACAAGTTCTTCCTGATCGCGCCAGAATGGCGGATCCTCGGTGCTGCTACTCATGCTTTCGTTGGACTGAAAAATTTGAATTAAAGTTTTCATAACTCTGAATTCAGGTAAATATTGACAGCGAACGTATCAGGGCAAGTTGAATAGTAGCCGGGGAACAGACTTAATGGATCAAAAAACGAATAATCACGTTCTACGCCTATGACGAAAGTAGACTGCTGATTTCATACGTTTAATTAATGTGACGAAAAGGCAGACCGAATGGAGACTTTTGGCTCTGTTGAGCCCTTTCCGTGAAATAGTTAACCTCTTATCCGTATTCACCGACAAAGATGAGTCGTCTCGAGGTGTGCAACACCTTCACACCACCGTCGGTTGGCGGCGCCAGTGGAAAAGTGAAGGTCAAGAAGTGGACAGGGCAGAGACAATTGATGATGGTTTTCTGTGCGCGTATGCGCCTTCTACCACCGACAAAGATCTACGTCAGAGGGCCGAACCCGTCAGGGTCGCAAATCTTATTGATCTCGAAAAAGGTCGCGCAGACAATTTGCCAATTAAACCTTGGCATTCACCGACATGGGATTACTATCAGCTGCTTATATCAGCCAACGAAAGCTGATGCTTCATCACCCAAACATGCATATGATGCGTCATAGGGAAACCAGTTTATGAAGCCGAGAAATGGCAACCTAAGGTTATAACAATACTGTTTGATGTAGAACTTTATAAGTATACTCATTCGTAGAGATAGTGACCTAAAATTGCGAAATTCTACTGATAGAAATCGTTGACCGTAAGACAAAAAACGCGTGAGTTAGAAACAGTGGCAATCCCCATCAACTCATCCATGAAGAAGACAAAGTTTTTTGTGTATTTAGTGATCACTTTTTGACTCAAGGCAAAGTACACCCCTCAAATTACAAGGCAGTCGTCATGAAGGAGCGCTACCATAAATGTACAAACGCATCAACAAGCGCAACTCATGAGGCAAGACGGCAGGAGACCGTGTCGTCGACAATCCGTGATGCGCGCGCTGGAGCAGTTGCAAAATAATGCTCTCGGGGCTGGCTGAAGTCAAAGGCATCTAACGTCGATGCAGCTTTTGTCGACGCCGATGGGGCAGGGCCAGTTTTGTCTATCTGCGACATGATCTTGATCGACGTTCGAGGCAATGAGTGAGAGCTGTCGGCACGAAAACGCACAGTTACACTTTACAGGCGTAGTTGACAAGCAGACCGAAAGTAGGAATCAGTGACACTCCCTCTTTTCGGAAGGCGAATGCTGATGAGGAGGTAAAAAATAAGGCAACGCGAAGATCTACCTCAGCCTTAATCTCGACCTAGGTCATCATGGCACCCTCGGATCGAGACATGAATGACACATATAGAGTGACAGTGACCTTCACTCTTGAGTGCACCGATACTACTGAAAGCTGTTTACGGCAGCCATCGGTGTAGGCCACCGGTAAAACTGCCAAGGCTGTCTGGCTCCGAGTGTACTTTTATATCGTAAATGAAACGCCCGCTCAGGAGGGAGGATCCTATCAAGCTAAGTTGATAACTAAAAGTGCCTTCGAAAAAAGTGCACTATTAAGTAACACAAAGTGGTTTCACTGATATGGAGACCATATTTGTCACTAGACAAAAAGTCCTTAACAGCTGCGCTTTGACAAGAGGTGCCAATTAGACCTTTCTGTGATTTTTCCAATGACGTTTAACGCGCATAAAAAGTGGTCAGACAAGATGAAATCTGCCCCCCATATAGCGTGTAGTAACTCTCGCGCAGGTAAAAACGGAGAAGCCGTAAAAAGTAGCGCTATTCGCTACTTGCACAAGAATCGGATAAGGCGTGTGTCAGGCGGCAGCGCGACTTTGTACAAACCGCTCGAAGACGTGCGAATCTAACAAAAGTGGGTCATTTTACCAATATGCCTATCAATTTTAATTCATCACGGAAGAGAGGCTCACGCGGTTCTACATGCCTCTCGACGTTAAGCCTAACACTGTACGCGGATATCCTCAATTGGCGCCGTAAAAAGGGAGAGTTTCCGCTTGATTAGCGAAAGCCAGCAATCCAAGTCATGACGACGGAAACTAGTAGGCTTTGCGCGATGCCTTCGTAATCGTGCTTCTACTTGACTACCCTAGAGGTAGGCATGTTTACGTGATCGAGAAGACTGTAAAGAGGCGGATATTACGGCGGGACAAAGTTCGATCGCTCGGAACGATCCCGACGTTGCATTTCAAGCTTATCCGCGAACTACGGAGATTTATCAGTTTTAAAACATAATGTATGTGCTTGTGCAGGACTGGCTTTAAGGACTGCTAAAAGAAAGAAAAAACATACGATGGAATTCGAGACACGCTCCCATCCAGAGGAGAGCTCTTCCGATTGACGACTATCGCTGTCCATCTCACTTCCGAGTTTCACGGACTGCAAAACTGAAAAGAAAATTATTTTTGAATTTCATCGAAAAAGCATCTTGAACACCACGATCACCAATAACCAATCGCGGAAAATCACGGGCAAAGATATTCTCGACGCGCTCGACGGACAGAGCCAGCAACGGAAGTGACACCTTGATATTTTGACCTGCGGTTTGAGTCGACCATTGCAATTCCGGTAGTTCATTGAAAAAAACATTGACAAATTTAGTTTTTTAAAATCAATATGTAAGGATGAATGAGTACTTTGCAAAGCTTTAGTGCGCAACTAAAACTTTATAAACAAACACTTTTCTTTTTAAACCGAATGAGTTAATAAAAAAAGTCTAAACATTTTGAAACTGTCCTTGTTCGTCTAACTTACTTAGTGGTAATGTCGGTAAAAATAAAAAAAATGACGGAAGCAACGCAAGTGGTCAAAAACGATTGCGCAAAAACCGAAAAGAACAACCGCAGTATGAGAACGTTGGCTCCACCCTTATTCGGCATAGTCGACGGTATTGTGACGTACCATAATTCCTCGGTTAACGGAAACATGATTTTTAAGATTTTGATGACCAAAGATAAACCGTGTCAACGTGAATCCTATTTGTGGCACTACCTAATGACAAATCATGTTTAACCGGCAACGCATTCTGTCGCTCGTTTAAAAGACTGTTCGCACTCAGTAAACCAGTTTGAACGGCACAAACAAAAGTTTTTTACGGTCCTGACAAAGAACATCTACCAATTCATGATAAGCACAAAGTTGATACAGACCGTGCATATCTCTTAAATCAAAAATCATCATCTTTACCCTGCAGCAGTTGTAATAAAAAAATAAGACAAAACGCTTATTCAAAGTACCGTTCGAATATTAAATGCATACAACCTTTTGTAGTTTAAAAACAGTTGTTAGAAGACGACCACGTTGTAGTCGTTTGTGTGGTCTACGCTCGGAACGGCTGTCGTCCGCTGGCACCACACAAGGTCAGCATGAAAATATTTTTTGCGGTGATGACCCAATTTTGAGCCTGCACAATTGTGGGCAGATGCAATCAATTGGTTTACCTTTTGGCCTTCAGCGTGAGCGATCAAACAGGATTCGTAGGAAATGGACTAACGGTCGTTTAGGCACTCGAGAGAAGGAAGGCGCAGACATCACCACTCTGTCTCTTGTCCTTTTGCATACGATCAAAGAGGACCACGGTAATTTTATTCCAAGGCAGGAACCATACTTTTTTGATCAAGTTCTTTCCTAAACCGTCGCCTCGACCACCCGTCACCACTGTAGCCTTACGACGACACTTGACGTGTTGAATAACTTTTTTCCCAACCACACTTGGAAACCTATTCAGACAACAGTCGAGAGCGCGTCGCGCGGCGGGCACAAACCGGCGCGGGGATACAAGGACGGCTACAACTCGTAAAAAGTTGTCAGAATTGGGAAAAGGGGGACCGGAAAATCAGAAGACGCTTTCTGACTCAGAGCACCAATGGTCAACCCTGTACAAAGGTGAAAGGAGTGTCTACAAGTATGTATGAAACGGTAGATTGAGGTATGTTATAAATACGGTTAACGGACACCTACACCGATGACGCCTCTTTCACTCTCGAAGCCGGTCATGCAAGTCGACAGAAGTCAACCATCAGACTAATCCAAAGATATCAAAGGTTGAATTCATAGACAGTCAGTCACACTGAAACCCCGGATATTTCAGTTTATAGGATGCATGTCCTCAGTTGACAACAAGACGATTCAACTGTTGCCCCCTTCAACCCTCCCATAATACGTAGTAGGCGTGGAGGACGCTGTATGTATGACAGACGACCCCCACCCCAATCTAGTTGTTGGATGCTTCGGTGACCGCCGTCAAATACCGCGGTCACCACGGAACACCACAAAACAGGTAGATGTCCTTCCTGTGTGTCGCGCGGTATGGGGACAGGAAACAGGCGTGAAGTAAGGTTCAAGGTTACTTGGCAGGCAGCGCCAACTGCCACCACAGCTCCGCCTTTCAGATTGCCTCCGATTTCCTTAACTCGGCAACGTGGTAGATTTTGACTTGGGGATTAGGGGACACACAGCAGGATATTACAATATATGGAATTAGTGTAAACAATCATGAATTGGTTTAGGGATCGACGGTGTGATCCGTCTGTTTCCTTATATAAAATCGCAGTTCAAGTGACATATATTATTAAATCAAGTTAAGTGTACATGTTCATATGATACAAGAAGGTTTCACGTGAATCTTGAGAATGATGTCGTCTTGACATAGATTAACATGTGTGAATGTTCTTTCTTACAGTTGCGGGAATGTTGATCAAAAAAGTGACATGTGTCTTACATAAATCACTCATTTAAGACTGCTTTCGGTGAATGAATTGTCTCAAAAGTTGTACTTTCACCGACATTTGGTCAGCTATAGAACCGTGTCAAACCGGGGTTGTCTCAAGGGCGCGACGGTCAAAAATGGGGGTCTCGACCTCGGAAAAAGTACAATCCGTCGCCATGGCAGCGGATACGAATGGCCGTTTACCGTGTTGGTTGTATACCTCAACATGCTCTCAATGGCAAGATGATCAGTGCAAAATCTCAGATTTGACCTTCTAGTAATCTCAAAATGACGCTGCGAGAGGAAAGTTACAAACATCATTTTTGTTATCGTTTTCTGTTTGTTGATATACAAAAGGAGTACAAAACGACATATCTGAATTGTGAACAATTTTTAATTACAAGTGCATGAGTAGGTTTCTAACTGAACAAACTTTTAAGTAGTATCACGTGATGTCACACAGTGGTCATCATTTTTGACATTGAAGTGTCCTTTGACCGACTAAAAGTAACAAGTTCATCTACGGCCGCATCGTCCTTTGCAATGAAGCTTTGATTGCATGTGCGCTGACGCCGTAACGTCACAAACTTACGCAGACAACTATCCCAAAAAAGGGTCAGCAAACTCGGAACTGCTTTGCCGGTGATACTTTTTTGACGGTGCCGACTACAATCGTAGATCAGGCAAACCAGCGTTCAAAAATGCTGAATGTCTCGTGCAATTCCGGTTTCATACGTTCTTTTGGCAAAAAGACAGTGTAATCTTTTTCATCGAAATACGCGTCAATGCGAAAGGCATTTTTTATTGTATTGCATTTATTGATAACATCAAAAAACGCAACTTCAATAGAGTGAATAACTGACTGTGCTGACATCCATGATGAGTGGAAGCACTTGGGACTTCCTGAGACTCGAAAGATTCGAAGGCGTCTGTTAACAAAACTCGTTTTCATCTCGGTAAAACAGTGTTTTCTACCGTTGATCTGGGACCGATATTGGCCAGATGGGTCATACGGAGGCAGTGTAATATTGTCTACAAGGTTTAACTGTTCGTTCTATCTGATGAGGGGTTAAGTATTAATTGTATGTATGTTGAATATAGTTTGAAACATTTACAGAACATAGTTCTGTGTTGAAGCATGTTTTGAAAAGGTCGAGTCTTGCAATGTCGACTTTCGTTAGCCAAATAAGTGTGATTATGCTTTTGTCGCAATTACTTGTCAGACGTACTTAAGAAAATGCCGACAGCGTGTCTCATACAACTGCACTCATTCGCTTCGAAAATTCGCGTTATCAAGTACCGCCGATCGCCAATCACTCTTGCCCTGTTCAACAACACCAGCTTCGTAGATTCTTCCTCCCGACTGCTAGGTTCCTAGCGGCCTTGACCGAGAACCTATCAGTACAACCCATCTGTATTGCGCAGCTCCCTGACACGACAACGGCGCTTTAAGACGCCGCGTTTGACAATACGGGACGTTAATCTAAAAACTAAGTACCGAAAATAATGATACATATACGATTTATTGAGCACTTATCCAAATAAATCTCTATTTTTCTCTGTCTCTGCTCGCGCAGTTATCATCTCAACGAAAAAGATGCATATATCGATACAACAAAGCCCATTGGCTATCACAACGGTACAGTATTACCCAGAGTAATAAATGAATTAGTATTCAATGCTTAATAAAAAAGATAAGTGAAGAAAGAGCAATGGCGTCCAACAGGAGACTGAGTGGTCGCTTTGTTTTTTACATGAAGAGAGACCACAAAACCCGTTCCCCGAAACGTCGACAGATGAAAGATCACCACATTCAGCACGGCATTACTGTTTTCGCAGAAGGCTTTCGAGGTTTGCGACGGTTTCGGCCTACAAGGGTAATGTACTTTAATAACATGCTCAAAACACGTGAAAGTACCTGCTGAGCTACAATTTTCCGCAATTCATCAATGTCCATTTGAAGCTCCTCAATCTGTTCAACGCGAGACCCATACTCGTTCAACAGCACCTCGTAGTCGTCATTCAACTTCTAAAAAAAAACAAAAAAAACGTCGGGTAAACGGTTCAGGAAATCGAAAAATAAATTACATCAAACTTTTGGTCCTTCTCCTTGGCCAAAAGTGCGTTCTTCTGTTTCATGGTAGTCAATTCGTCTTGTAGTTGTTGGATTCGCGTTGTCGACTGACTATGTGTCATTCGCATATTGCGCAGTTCAGATTGAAGGGCAGAATTTTCATTCGAAGTGCCATTGTAATCATAATCAGCAAAATTTGGTTGGGAGTTATTTGAGCTCAAAGTAAAGTCGACTACACTGGCAGGAACCTGAAAGATTGATAGGATAAACAAACGTGAAATCATAAAACAAAAACAAATAGAATTCAAACCACATACAGGGGAAGCACTCGGCACGTGGGCACTGTAGTTCGCATCAACCTCGGATCGAACAACGGGCTCAGGAGTGCGGTTAGAGAGTTCAGCAATGCGCGCATGCAGACGTTGAATTTCAGCATCCTGAAAAGACGCAATCAAACAGGTTTAAGAACACAAAAGTAAAAATAATCACCTGAGCAGAAACTTTGGGGGTAAGTTCGGAGTTACGTTCACGCGCAAGCCGAAGTTCGAGCACTTGATCTTGATAGTTTTTACGAATGGCATTGGCAGACTCACGTTCGGCATTCAGTTGGGTTCGCAGGTCGGCGAGTTGTTCTTGGAAAGTATTTTGAGCTTCGATCTTTTCCGATTGGAGCTCAGAAAGACGAGTTTCAAGTTCGTACACGTTAGTGGTTAACTGTAAGAGCGTAGTTATTAGCAGACACGCAAACTGTTTCTAACCTGACTGATTTGGTTCTCCTTTTGGCGAAGTTCAGCTTCAAAGTTACGCTTCAGTGCTTCACTTTTGCTGTAAGTGGTGTTCAAAGCCGTGTACTTTGCAGAAACAACGGAAAATTGACCACGGCATTCGCGAATTTCAGCTTCAAGCTCCTCAATACGGTTCAACAACGGTCCGGTAGCAGAAGCAACTTGTTCTGCGTTGTGACGCTCGTTGTCCATCAACTTTTGGATACGATTCTCAAGGCCGTTGCAAGTAGTTTTCAGCCGTTCAATTTTATCGTTTAGAGCGTCCTTGTCAGTCATCAATCCACCAACTTGGTCTTCTTTTACTGCAATTTCAGTCTGAAGCTTCATTCGCTGTCGTTGTTCGGCATCGCGTTCTGCAGCCAAGTCATTCTTTTCACGCTGAACCACAGCAAGCTCGGTTTTCAGGTGCTGAATGACATTTTCAAGCTCGTTGATCTTCTGCAACTGATCCAGATACTGCCGTTGAGTCATATCAGTGTCCTCTTGAGTTTGAGACAAATCCATCAAAACTTTGGCATTTGCGTTTTCAGCTGTTTCTAAGCGTGCTTCTAAATCAGCCATTTCTTGCTGGGTGGCTTCGAGCTTTTTCGTCAGAATTTGTAGTTCAGAAATCGCAGAGTCACGAGCACTAGATACGACCTCCAGTTGAGTCAACTCCTGCCGCAGACGCTTAATCTCTGACGACTGACGACCATTCAATTCGGACAGTTTCTTTCCTTCGGCAAAGAGTTCCTCAATCTGGTTTTCCTTCTCCACAATTTGCTTTTGCATCTTAGACATCACGCTCAACCTGAATATATATCCAGTATATAAAATGCTACAAAATATATATGTTTCACTCACTTATCCGTCAGTTTCTTATTCTGTTGCTTCAGTGTTGTGTTGATTTGAATTAATGACTTATTTGACGACGACATATCTTCAATCTGACGATCCTTCATTCCAATTTGAGATTTCAACGAAGCCAGAACTGCTTCAGAACCGCTGTCGGCAGCGCTCAAGCTTTGAATGGTGTGGCGATTAGGGATATGCAAATTGGAAACAGACATCATATCGGTTGTCGGCGGTCTTTGTGAACTAACGGTAGACCTAAAGTTGACAACATATTGTGTATTTTTGAAACAAAACATGAGCAAAGCCTACCATTCGTCATGTTGACGGATAACTTCGATATCGCTGGAGGCGATCGTAACAATTTCATCGCGATGAGGGTCAAATTGGGGCGTCGGGATCGATTCATCATTGTCGTTAGATGGTTCAAACTAAAGAGAGCTACTTATATATAAAACATTTTACATTTATATATAATTTCACAACATACCAGCTCAGAAGACATCTGTGTATCGTCGGTATGCTCCTCGGCTTGTTCCTCATGTTGTTCGTGTTCATCGGAATGGTTTCCATGAGTGTAGCGAGAGTCGTCAGTGGGACTTAGCTGAAACATTAACGAGTCACAAGGCAGATCATTTGATAACTTACCGAGTTTGGCGAGTCTGAACAAATGACAACGTCGCTATGAACTTGGAGATCGCGGGCAGGATTTGGCTCGCTTATAACGACACCCGTCTGCAACGCGGCATTTTATATATAAAAAGAAAGTTTGGAGAACAACATACCTCAGACGGGCCATCCCATTGCCACGTTTCGTGCTTTTCGTCCTTGACGTCTTTATGAACTTCATCCAACTTATGCTCGCTGTCATGCTCATTTGGAGGAGAATCCAAGGGCACATCGTCAGGCTGGAGAACATTTTCCTCCTCTTCTTCCTCGTCGTCTTCATTCTCGGGTCGTATGTCGAGGACGTCGTCGATGCGTTTTTGTGCCGATTTCAAAGCCGACTTGGCGATTTCGGCGAAAAGTGACATGATGACGTGACCAGCACCAACAGCAATCCACTACGTAGAAAACGTAATCAATGCATCGAAGTCGACACGACAAAGAAGGAAATCCACGTTTTTCATTTGCATGATGGCTATCCTCGCGTAAACTATTCGCGCTAAGAGTTTACGCAAAAGGAGGAGTTCTGGAGGGTGAGTTCAATGAAGTTTTTCAAAGCTTCTAACGTAGCCTACGTTGGTCATTATTCAAAACCACTATTTGCAATATAAATAAATTATTGGCATCACGACCAGACAAACACATGGCCGCTTTCGAATCAATAATCAAATAAGGTGTCGCATCGAGCTGCGGACGTAATTGAATGTTGCAAATGTCGGCTGTTTTTCTTCCTGGCTGGCTGTTGTCGTTCAAAGCAAACAAGACAAGTTACCAAGGCAGCCTTTTTTGGCCTTTGTCACAGTGTTAGCTTTTGTGTCGTTTTAAAAGACGTAAAGTGATACAAGCTATGTACCTTTCATATATGCAACATTTTTAAGCCCCATGTTGTCGTTGGCACCGCTGCTTTGAAAGGTCTTTAAAATACAAAATTATGTTTATTGCGCGTATATCCCGTCTATAAATGACTTTCGTGGCAAGCAATTATTTTGAAATCGAGTTAATGGTCCTCCTTCTCGACTTTCAAAAGCCATTTTGGTTTCTGGCTCGCCAGCTGTCTTTTTTTGAACATTTTGTGCGCATTTTTTGCGTTGTCTCAGTTTGCATGTTATTCAGGTGACTTGAGGATCGTCGAGCAAAAATGGGTAGAAAAACGTGATTGTTGCCATTAACGCCGTGCATTTTTAATCTGTCTACAAAATGTTTGCCATTGTGGTTTTTGCGGCAAATTTTGCATTTTTTGTGTTTTTATTTCTGCTTTGTAACCGGATTCATGTGTCTGCACTGTGAAGTAAACCCGAGGAATCTGGGAACACAATTGCAACACTAAATTAATGTATTCAATTTCTTAATGCGTTTCATTGTTTGCCGGTTCCATTGTCCCTCTGCCTTTTACGTCCTTGGGCCATGTCACTCGGTTGTTCTTGTTCAAATTTAGTTTTTATCGCGCTAAAAGTAAACGGTTCTTATTGTACCGTAGTCAAACTGTATTGTTCTCTTCTTTTTGAAGTAAAATTTTGCTTAAAAGGAAGAGCATTGAAAAGAGTTCCTGTTTCGTGAAGCACTTCGGCACGTAACCTTCATCCCACTAATCAAGCCGGGTCAGTTACTGGTCTGTCTTCACTTGTCGTGTGCAAGAAAAATGCCTTTAATGCCAGCGGCGTTCTTTCTGGGCATTCCGACATGGTTGTTTTATGGTCTTGAGTAATATACAGATACCATTTGTCTTGCTGCGGCATGTTTTTCTTTTCAAAGGTAACGCGTTGCTTTTGAAGTTTGCAAAATGCTTGGCGCTACTATGTGTCTATGTGAGACACACAAACGCGTTTGTTTTGGAAAAGTATGTAATATTTTACGATAAAAATTGCATGAAGTTTTTGTGTGGGCATTATTTATTGTGGGAAACATATTTTAAATTGAGTTACCGTAACAAAAGTGGGGGCATTAATTGTGAGACAAAGGGTAATTTTATCTTCCTGAAAAACACTTGGACCTTGGACTTTTTACTGAACACGCCTCATAATCTCAGACACCGCCTACTAAGAAGCATAAATTTATCAACTTCCGTTTTGTAATATTATACGTGGCGGCTGAAAGCTCAATGTTACCGATGTTACATCGTTGCGATCGGTCACAGCGACTTAACGTCAACAAAACCACAATAGTTGCCAGCATTGTTGCGCACCGTGTATCCTTAGAACGGCGGATGCCTGTTTCTTGTTAGCCCTTGATGGTTTGCATGCCTTGATGAAACCCAACACGACCTAAACATGAGTCGTCCACAGTGGTCTTTGTGTCCTCCTCACTTGTCGCAGTATAGCCTTGGCATGGGTGTCGTCGACTTGGAAAAAGTCGGAACTTGGCAACCGCAGCGGGTGCTTTGGAGTTTCTACTCTATGGACTGCCTACTCGGATGAGTGTTTCCTGTCCTTGTTAGCTTCTATGGCCGGTTCCTTCCGCCTCTCCTTTCCGTTTGCTTTGTCAGGAATTACTCTTATCTTCAAGGTCTACTTCCCTGTGATAATATAAAGTCTCAATTCTTCAAACAATAGGTCCCAACAGTTATCGTTGCTCTTGTTTTGCCGACATCTGGTCGTATTTTTGAATGCATTAGAAATGGCGGCAACAAAGGTTGTGATTTATGAAATTATTTATGTTTGACATTTGCACTCGCTGTTACGACGTTTCCTCGATGCTCGACGGTTTGCGGCATGCTGTGGATATGCTACAAACCATTGTCGCATAACACAGCCTCGAGGTAATTGTGTTTGACGGCCGTCTAAAACCTACAGGCATCGAGTCCAAAGACGAGATTTTGACGTTCCATACCCTCCCGGTACGTTCATGTGTCAACACTCACTGACAAATTCGATGGCATTGTTGGTTTCAACACAACGCCTGAACCAAAAGGCACATTCGTATGAAGGATCTCATTCGAAAACGACCATGCAATTTTGCGCCCTTTCTGTCATTTTATACCACTAGCATGGTTCCAATTTCCATGGTGTGGTCGTTACTGTGTCTTGGTCGTTTCACGACAGAGTAATTGTCGTTTGTTTGGTTCATGGCAAACCTTGACAAGAACTCATTCAATCGTTTTGTGGACGATTTTATCCGTACAACGCCATGTATTTGAGCCAGTTAGCCAACTTATTTTATCACAGTTTTTTGTCTTACACCAACCAAATTGTAAAAGACATTTCTCTTTGGTGAAATAGCGACGGCCTACATTAGGTGGCAGGGAAAGGAAAGCAAATTTGCTAGCTAGAATAGCTGAGAGATGACCTGCATTGGTGATGAACACGTTCGTTATTCTACTCTTATGTGCTTTTTCCACACAATAAATGCTTTGGAGTTTGTGTGATATAAAAAAGCTTTTGCATGAAAAATATATATTGTCTGTTTTTGTTTATTATGCCGGTGACAAGGTAGACATGCAGACATAAAATCAAGATACGAACTAAAATCGCCACAGGGTGCCCACCCCCATTCATTGCCTTTCCCCCGCTAAGCCTTTTTTGCGGCATCTATTAAAGCCATCTATTTGCTACGAGCTCGTTGCCGGCAACGCGACTAAACTTATCTCTCACGCTTGCATTGCGCAGTACTTTAGTACTTATACTTTTTATTGATGTATAACAACTGCGTCGTGCACTATTGTTCTACAAATAAAGTTTTTTTTGTAATAACGAATTTTCAGCCTAATGGGAATTCCGATTTGGGCCTGGTACTCCTTTGGGGCTTGCTTTGGCTTGATAATTCTGTTCTTGCTGCTGGACTACCTTGTAATCCGTAGAAATGCACTCGGCGCTACCTGCTGCGTCCCAAGCTCACGCAAACGCAACACATCTTCGTCAGCAAGCGAAATTAGAGAGCACCATCACAAACGCAGCACCAATATGGTATTAAGTGTATAACCTTGCACTACAACAAACATGCCAGTTACGTTATTATTATCAACCCAGACAGATAATTATAGATTATTTCATGTGGTATTTTAAGTGATATTATGTTCATAGCATTTGTGCATTAACCGTCAAATCTCCGATCTTACGGGTTTTTTCTACTACAACATACATTGTTAACACGTTATGTATATATGAATGCGTACTTTGTTTGAATTATATTCAATCTTACAAAAATAAAAAGTTCCAGCTTTAAAGACAAATATCATTGATGCTGTTTGTTCGTTTTGCAAGCAGCCAGATAAAAATAATTTGAAGGGGCAGTCAACCAAACGACGGAAAGGCGTTTTCAAATGTCAATAGTAAATGTAAATTAATACTTTTGTCGTCAGAAACTCATAACGCGAGTTTGAAGCATCTCTTCGCGAAGTAATTGGCATTTCAGAGCAATTACTAGAAGGTCGACCCGTTCATCCATGTCCTAAAAGAGCTAACGAAAAAAGTTTGTGTTCCAGAAGTTTATGCAAACATACTCTTTCCCGATATTCAGCTGCGATGGCTCCAATGTTTGAGTCAGTATCAGCTGCATCAGAATCAAACTCTTTAAAATTACGTTCAAGTTGAGGAGTGTGAATTCCTTGAGTTCCGTGGGAAAGGTTGTGGTGTGGATAGTTGTGTAGAGGTTGCAGTTGTTCCGGAGGGGTATCAATTCTGGGTGATATTTCGGGTGAAGAAAGCTCAACATACCGTAATGGGGAATTTACCATCTTTACTGGTGGTGACATTAAAAGTGAAGGCGATGGTAATGACGGTGAAATGGGGACTTCTTTGATAGTTTTGAGCTTGTGAAACTCTTTGTTATACTGCTTTGGCTTTTTACTATTCATGTCGGAAGTTGCAGTAAGCTGTTCCACATTATTCTGACTTGCGGCGACTTGCAAAACCTTTTCCTTGTCCTTGTTTTGAATTGGCTTAGGTGTTTCTGCTGTGAGCGCCGACTCCGTTGTGGAAACTTTACTTTCAACGCCGTTAACAACGTACTCGTCAGGTTGTCTTTCGTCTACTATGCCTCCATTAGGGGCCGATTCAAGCTTTGATGACGCAGGCGGCGCCACTGTGATTGGCGGCAGACCACGCTTGCTTTTGCTGGAATGCCGTTTCTTTGTTTGGGGATTGCTTTTCTTAGGGGCTTCAGGCGATTCAATGGCACGACTCTCGGAGTAAACCGGAAGCGGAGTTTTATCTCGGATCAGTGTCGTCAACAAGTTCTGATAATGCTCTACTTCTTGTCTCCGTGCAGCAGCTTCGTTTCTTAGCTTAGCAAGTGTTTTAACGTCGCTAAGACCTTTGGCATCCAAAATCGTATCAGTTTCTAAAATAATCTTCTCATTGGTACAGTCTAGTATATACAAAAACGTCCGACCTTCTTCAGGAAGTACAGTTGCCAACGTATGATGCAGCCCATCGTTTTCTCTTTGTAGGTTATCGATTAATTCAGCTAATCGTGCCTTTTCGGCTTCCAACTCAGCATGGGGTACGCTGAAACAGTATCATAGCCATTTCCAGTTTCTATTGCAATTGCGTTCTAAAAATACCTTTTGTCTAACATTTTCTTCAATTGAGCGTATTCTTTTTTCATTTTAATGAGCTTGTCTCGGTTTCCGACTGCATTCGATATGTTTTTGTCCCGCAAAAGATCACTATAAATGCCAAATGATGTTATGTGGGGAAGCCAATGCGTGACAAAAGCGCATAATTTGGAGAGGCTTGTCTTACATGGATCAGCTTGTTATATTTAAAACACTGGGATAGGATGAAGTGCGGCTCATGCGCTACACACTAAGACCGTCTGGGGAATGAATGGCACAACAGATGCCAAAGAGCAATGAAAACTTACGCAATTTCATCGCGTTTTTCTCGTAAAGCTCGCTCTCTCTGGATTAGTTTTCGTTTAAGCGAATTAAGTTCAAGTTGAGCTTGGGATTTTGTTTTTGTAATTGGCTGAAAAGATAAAGTGTTGTTTTTTCTTAAAAACAACAAAAAATGTACTGTTAATTGGAAAAAATAAACTTCACGTGGTATTAAGAAAGAAACGCACATCTTGCAATAAGTTTTCAATTTCCATCTCTTTCCGCTTGACCTCATTTGTAGTAGCACGGTAGTGTGTTTTGAGTATTCCATGTTCTCTAGTCAATACTGCATATCTCTGAACAGAACATATACTGTTTAAGCAAAATTAAAATTTCGAAACTACTTACACGTTTAAGTTCAACAAGTTCTTGCCTGAGGTCATCTTCTGTGAGGGTTGTTCCGGGTGTATACGAGTATTCAGATTCAGGCACTACTGCAACCAATGTGAAATAAAGTGACATTTTTATATTTCAATGATAACTCACAAGGGGGAAGGTAAGTGGAAGTAACACTGGTCGATCGAGTTTGAGGATTTGCGCTTACAAGACGACGCCCACGTTCCAGTGATTTAGATTTAGTATTTGTCGTACCTGCAAATAACGTAACACTTTTCTGTCGGCATCTACAATTAAAATGCGTAAACATACGTGTATTAAGTAAAGTTCTGTCTGCACCCTTGTTACAATAGTGGCACTTATAATTTATATGGTTTCGGGTTGTCGTTGTCGCTTGATGATTCATTGTAATAAATCAAAGCTACGGCAGTAATTACAGAGTGAAATTTAGACAGAAAATGCTAACATATGGACATCAGTGCTGACAGAACGTACCGTTACTAACGTTGCAACACGCCGAAAAAAATGCTTGTCACACTGCAGAAATAAAGGCGGACAGGTAGGCTTCGTCTAAAGACAGAAAAATCGCAAATTACACGTTAGCTTGTTGTTAGTTCTGAGGCAAACGCTGGCTACGCTTGTTCACATTCGACAAGGACTCTCCCTTTCGGGAATGCAACCGACGCAAAGGATGGCAGCAGTAGTGCTTGCCCTCGCAACCAAAATTTGCATGAGCGCAGTCGGCAGAAGTCGTTGCCTTGGAAACGCCGTATTCTACACCAACTTGGGTTGTCGGTAGTCATCGAATTCAGTCGTTTGAGTAATCCCTTTTACACTGTCTTGTTCATTATTGTGTTTAACTTTGTACGTATAAATCCCTTTGGGATTTATGATATGAACAATATTTCTATGGCTGTTGACTATATCTGCCTTGGAAAACTAAGTGTTCTACTTCAATGGTTTAATGGCAAAAAAACGATAAGCCGTTCAATTGTCGAACAAAATACCAAAAATCACACGTTTTTACATTTATTTGAGCGGTAAAGAAAATAACTTGTTTAGTTGGCATCGAAAAGGAGTAATTAATCAGTGAGTTAAGACCCGTTCTCAGGATCAAGATCAGGCCATGTTGATTCTCGGGGAAGACTCATGTCCTCATGAAGTGGTTGCCACACAGGATCTTGGTTAAACAAACTGTACTGCCGACTATCAGGTGTTGTCGAAGTTGTCGGAAACTGATTGAAAGGCGAATAGTCCGACGACCGTGAAGGAACTGTTGCAGGTGGTGGCGAAGGAGCACCCGTTGGATACCCATAAAATGACAGCCATGAATCGCTCTCGACGGCATTGTTACTATGAGCCGCATTTTGTCGCGGCGCTTCAACAGCAGAACCAATAGGGCCAAGTGGATTACTGCGAACAGGATCTGGATTTGATGTCATTGCAGAAGTATTTTGTGAATAACTGTTCAATCGAGTGTTCTGGCTATCCATGTACGGTGACATGTATTGATTGTATGCATCTTGATATTGACTTTGATATTGTTGGCGCATAGCGTTCCAACTAGCCATTTGTTGAGCATAATAAGTGTTCATGAACGATGGAGGTGCGCTGGTTTGATCAACCATTGACAATGGCCAGCTCTGTTGCTCACTTTCTTCAGCCTGGCGACTGCGTTCAGTGAAGGCGGCGACGAGATTCTCACGAAACTTTTTAGTCATCAAATCAATGTAGTTTCGAACATCTGCAGGAAGTTTTGACTTTCGATCTCTAGTTCGCTGTCTACGAGACCGTTTCTGGTGGGGCCGCGGTATTTCGCTTTCGTCAGTGTCGGATTCACTTTCACTCGCTGTAGCTTGTTGAGTAACTGTGACGTTTCGCCTTTGTGCAGCAGATGACAAGGACGTAGTACTTCCAGGCGACGGTGGTCGTGATCCGAAAACGTCAGCAGAAGCCGAAACCAAATTAGCAAAATCGGCATCATTGTCTCTGGCTACAATTTCGGCATCCGCCCACTCCGGCATCACCTCCCCTTCACTGGCTTCATCCTGACTTTTTTTAAGTACTTCAGGTGCATCCTCCGTTGACATAGCATTAGGTTCTTTAGCTTGCGGAAGTTCTTCACGAACAACTGATTCTGTAACCACATCAGTAGCTGACTTAATATCAGTTGTTAGCGATGGTTTCGGGTTATATGTTGTTTCTGCAGGTGTTTCAGTCGTTTCTTCTATAGTTTCTTTGAAAAGATTTGGCTTAACAGCAGAAGCAGATCGATTGGTGGTAACAGGAGCTTCACGAGGTGACTTCTGTTTGCGTGATTTTTTCGCTGTTGAGGCGGTTTCATTTCGCTTCTCTTCCTCGATTGTCTTTGTAGCCTTACGGGACTGCATTTCCATTTCTTTTTGTGCACTTTCAGCACCACTGTCACGGCGGTTTTCAAGTATCGGTCTTCGCACATCAAGCTTATTGTTGTTAGTTGCGAATAACGGCTTGGCGTCCTTTGCAAGCTGCGGTAGAGGGGCCACGGCTACAGGCTTTTGTTTTTTGTTCTTCCGCTTACGCGAAGCTTCAGTTACTTCCGGCTCGCTACGAACTGCCATCCAAACAAATGAAAACATCCATAGGAATAGATTTGCAGCATTAGCAACCCATCGGACCAGGAAATTGTTATCTTGCGCGACTTGAATTTGATTCCGGAAATGTGATGGTCGACGTCGATTTTGTACAGGTGGTTGTTTAGGTATAGGCAACGTTATTCCGTGAAGATGCGTATCCGAATCAATTGAAGCTTCTTGTCGAATGGTATAAGTAATCAAACGATCACCTTCCAAATATGAACAGGCAAGCACACAAATAATGCAGAATCTAGAACAAAATGATAAAAACCCTGTTTTAAGAAATGCTTGATAAACTTACACTAAAGCGAGAATACAGGAGTAATACATGAAGTTTTCAAATGGTGGCCGCGGTAGCGCTGAATGGCACATTAACAGCATGTGAGGGGGGATAGTAGCTCCAATGTAGAATACCCAAGGCGTGCCATTCATGTGCATGTACAGTTGCAGGCTGGCCTCATTTACAGACATCAGAAAATCTGGTGTGTAAGCAATGTCAAGAACGTGAGTTTCGCCGGGACCAATCCGGAAAGGGTGGCAGTTGATAATGTGAAAACCGCGATTTTCACAAGGTAGGTTGTTGATGGTGATGTTCGTAACAAGAAATGGTATTTCACCAGTGTTGACTACTTCAAAGGGGCGCTTTACTGTTAAAGTTGTAGACAACTTATGCATTTGCCCTGAAAAAAAATTGTGTAGGTAATTACATCATTTCCATTCAATTTGTCGAACTTACTTTTCGGGTTAAAGCAATCTTTTAAATGATTCGTCTGGATGTCAAATAACGTCGGCGTAGATCTTGCAGATTTGTTTTCAACCCTCATGTCAATACGTGCCCCTTTTCCGTACAAAACAACTGGCTCAATGATAGTCAAATTATTTCGAATGATTAGCAAAGATGAGTGCAATTCGTAGTCTGCAGGCAAAAAACCAATTCTGATACGTGCCTTCATTTTTGGTTGCAAGATCATAGTCAGCGTGAATCTCGGGATTGAACCTCCGACAATATTTTCAACTTGCTCGCGTAGTTGAGGAATTGGACTAGACGGCTTCAACGTGAAAAGTTCGGTGTCGCGCAAGGAAAACATAAGTGTTTCGTTGGTTTCGACAAACTCAATCAGTGGTCCGGGTAAGTCATTAGTAAAAAAATCCAGGAAAGATTGAGCGTGAGGATAAATAACCAATGGCAGTATTTGCACAATGACGGGTTTTGAAGATGGATTAGTCAAAGTCAGGTTAACAACCGTAAAATTTCCCAACGCAGTCATTGGAAACTGGACAACTGAATGACTTAACAGTTTTGGCCAGACCAAATCAGCTTTGATTGGCACTTCAAAGTTCTTTACAGTTGGGGTATCGATGACTATAGATGCATTGATTTGATTTCTGCCGCTGGCTACAAGAGCGTTATATCGCTTCTTCATGCGACGGTACAAATAACTATCAATTTCAGCCAAATTTGCAGGCAACTTTAATCCATAAGAAAACCATTGGCCGTCAGATGTATGCAACGGAAGCCCGACATAATGCTCGTTAGTTGGAGCCGCGTCAGGCTTCAGCATCAATCTCGCAACTCGCGACATCGATCCCTTTTGTATCACTGGCGCAGCATTATCAGAAGCCTTTTCAAAAAAGAATCGTTGATCATTGTTGCTTAAAGAAATTCGGTCAACTGGAAGGTCTTCTGGGAATGTACTCATGATGTTAATGTCCTTCGTAACCATCATTCCAGGAAAAACTTTGCCGTAATTGATAACAGGCGGTAGTGTGTGAATGCTATAGTTGCTGAGAGACAATGTCACTGGGAATCGATATTCTGAGTAGTCGGTGCCAATAACGAACTCTTCATTGAGTCCGAGAAGGCCAGGGTTCCCAGAAATTGTAAATTTGAACATTGCAGTACTTGAAGCGGGAATGACAAAGTCTTTGCCGGGCTTCCAAGCCGGACGGATACGTTCATGAAACGCATTTGGCTTAGTCCCATTTCCTGCTTCGATTCCAATGAGTTGAAGCCATGAAAATGTTTCGAACGGTTGATGGAATTTGTTTAAAACAATCTCTGCGGCGTTTTTGTTAACGATGGCAAACTGAAATAAGTTTTTAAAAAAAATTAACATGTATTTTCAATCAAAAATAAAATACCCGAATGGACCGTGTCTTATGCAACTCAAGTGCACCAAATTCAAATTTGTCCTGAGCATCAGAATGAAGTACAATATCCAATTCACCGTTGAAAATAACAATTGGTACTTCAAAATTGGTAACATTTGTATAGACAGTAAATATTGATGAAAAATCAGAAGTTTGCGGCTTTATGTATTCTAACAAGACAACAGTTTTCCGTTCTCTTGCTGCTAAGGTTAACGTTGGACGGACCAATGTGGCTTTGAAAACGCCTCGAGCTTTTTCATCTATTGAGACATTATGAATGGCAATATCAAATGGCAGGTGATTTGTTAACGAAACTCCTCGACGGACCGGTGTTTTTAGTTTCGAATGGAAAGCAACCTCCTCGGCGTTATGCATCACGTCACCGGAATATATCATAGCACTGTAAGGCACCGATACATTGTAGTTGCCACCCCGACTTTCTGCGACAATGCGACCACTCAGGTGAATGATTTCAGGTATGATTGTGCCATTTTCATTTACTCGACGCAAAACATAATTGCTGTCGATTGACACTTTGGCGAGAGCTACCTGTGGCCCTGGATGAAAACGCGATCCACGATAAACAGAAATCGGCGGCTTTGAAGCAAATTCCATGTAGATGCTATGTGTGTAATCATTCTTTTCTACGTAAATAGATTCAATATCGATGCTTTTTTCGACAGTGCTATACACCTCCATCACAAGTTGTTCAGATTTGTCACCAGCTTTGATCATTCCAAAATCAAGCGCGTTTGCAGGATATATATTTCTTTGGGGCATAATCTTAATGTCCATCGGTATTATAAGCATGCGTGGAGGCCGTTTCTCATGCTTCAAAATTTCAAAAATATCAGCAGGACCAACAGCTTCTTTCATTATGAGCCGGACGTTAATGTAGGCAGTCGTGTTCTTCTCCTGAATACCAATGATTCGAGCATGCGCAATGGTTCTTGTTTCGTATGGAGCAATTTCCTAAAATTTTATATGTAAGCAGATACGTTTATGGTCATCACTTACCCAGAAAGTATCATCGTGTAGTTCCTCCAATTCGCTTCCCGGAAGTTCAACATGAATGAACGGATTACTGCTGGAAATTTCTTTAACAGTCACGGTCATGCAATGGGGATTATGCAGGGTGATCGGTGTCAAAAGCGTGCCATTCAAAGGCATCTGAACCTGCTTCAAAGGTGGCAGACGGTAAGGATTGGAGCTTGAAACGCCGGATACCATGTATTCGATTTTTCCTTCAGAAGTGAACAAGACAAATTTAGCGTAAAACTTTTCAGTCACCGGTGGCAAAAAGTAGGCCATGATCACAACTTCTTCATTTTCCTCCAACTCCTGGAACAAGTTGGACATTAATCATGTTGTCTTAAATTTATATATAACAAACCGAGTTTGTGGGGAAGTTGATTTGAAAGTGCATCGAGTTTGAGCTAACAGCCAACAGCGTAAGCTTGTCCTTTCTACGATTTATAAACGTAATAGGTAAGGCCGCTGGAACCCCCACTGGTGTGTCTGGGAAGTCAAGACTAGTTGGAGGGAAAATCTCCACATCCCCAGATGGAACATCACTAAAGAATCACCTGATTAAAAAGAAAACAACAAATATGAATGACACCGACCGAAAGTCATGATCGTTTGCAAGAGTCGTGAGGAAGATCTCTTGATCAGCAACATCACTGAAATAGTGAAGCTCCTCCCCTGTCTGGATAAAGGCATGTGGCGTCAAAGTTTCTTCTGCAGCCGACGAGAACCCACGACCGCTAAGCCCGAAGCACAGAATCACCGTCACCGCCAAGTGGAATGTGTAATGTGCATTTAACATGTGTCTGGCATGGAACTAAAACTGAAAAACAGTCATTCAATCTCGTTGACTATTCACGATAAGGGCAAACCGCGCAAAATATGGGTAATCCGTAATAATATATAATTTGCGCAGTTTCAGTATATAAGGGAAACACAGTCGCTCCAAGACTATACACACCACGCTGGTAGACGACCGCTGGCTGATGTTGCGACAACTAAGAAACAAGTTTCCACCAAATGAAAACACGGCGTTCATTAGATCCGACAATGTCGTGGCTATTCATCTTACTCCGTTTTTTTTTAAGTTTTTGGCAAAAGTTTTGCATACAACTCAAAACGAAAAAAGCAGAAGAAACCCGTTGAGGTGTTTGTGTGATGCAGCTGCCACGCCGCCGTCGGCAGTGCGGACAAAAAAGTATGAACACTTGTTGCGATCAGGCGCACATCCCCGACTTCTGATGCCACGAAGAAGACGGACGTGTGTCGCGCATCCTTGACTAAATGTGGGTCATATTAAGCAAGCCCAAGGGGTTCGGACAGACCGTCGCCAACGGCGTGCGCGGACTGCGCAGTCTGGAGAAACTCACAGTCAATGCGCGATACGTCTTTCCAACCGTTTAGTCTTCTACACAACCGTCAGCCATGAAAACACTTCATCTATTGTCTAAAAAGGTCGTATTCCGGGCTCTTATACCTCATTAGATTGGACAGTCAGAGAGTAGGAATAATTATGACAGAATTGTGATCAATAAGAAATACTAGCCGTTCTTCTCAAAGATAAGAAAGTTCGGCGACAAACCATACTAACGCGCCAAAAGTGTCTGAAATTGGTGTGAAATAGCAATTGTCAATCTAGATCGCTGTTAATTACTAAAAGGAGTAGGCGGTGGTTTCTCACCTAGCACTGTCATAACAAATGTACTTTTGATGTTCAAGCGACAAGATGACAGAATATTAACACCTTAATTAGTCATAACATTATAGCATCAACTTCCTGTATATATGACATTTTGATATTCTCCGTTCCATAATGACACATAATTACGTGTCTGGACGACTTGTTCCTAGTTGTTTAAGACACGCAGATATTTAATTTTGTAAAATTTTTGATCGGATTTATAAAATGTGGTTTTGTTTTCTGGTTACTGATTTTGGAAACCCTCATTTCTGGACGTTCACAACAAATACAGTGTTTCTTGGAATTTCACTTTTCAGACAAAGATTTTAAAATGTTGTTGATATATTAGTATATATTTGATTCGTAACCATGGCAAATTAACTACCAAGATGTAAAACTAAGACTACACGTGAGACAGACCGCAATGCATGAAGCTGTACTGTTTGTTGCCTAAATGCTGGTGCATTGAAATGGCACTGTGTGCCTTCTTCACTTTGTAAAAGTGTGATGCTGTTTCATTTTTTTATGCTCTAGTTTTCACAAACTCTTTAGTGTAAAGTGTCAAACAGTGCATATTTGTTGTCGTGTATGGTTCGCACTTGTCTGTCCAGGATTTTACAGTTGTCTTTGCAATGGTTCTTTCACCCTTGCTATAGTAGCGATGTTCTTTGAATGATGCGTTGGCAGCAAATGTAAAATAAATTTGTAATGCATTGAAGATGGTCCTATGAACGGTAGGCTCACCAGTTTGACCAACTGAAAACAGTAGACGGCAGACTTCTTGATGGCTCACGCGACTCCAGTTTTTAGTTTGGCGTTCTTTGCGATCCACATAGTTGTGGCTTTTATCAAATTTCCACTTTTTAAATTTCAGGAAACGGGCTAAACAAACATCTGCAAAAATATTATTGTTTCGCATTGATAATCTGGCTTGCTGCTGCTGCTCATTGTCACACATTCAGCTTCAAAAAGGCAATGCTATCCCAAGCTGGCAGCAACTCAGCTAAAAGACATGATAGCTGTAAGTTTTTGATTTAATTTTTAGTTTCGTTCTCAACACCTGTTATCTATTAATATCTGCTGCTAATATCTTTCAGTAGCCGACATACTAAATAACAAAAGTGCTGGCAACAATCATCACAACACATCTTCCTACCCGCAGTTTAATTTCTACCGTTTACGGCACTTGAAGAGCGAAACTCAACTACTTGCTGACATTCAAAATCGAAGGTTAGTTCAAACGTGTGAGTATGCAACTTTAGTAGTGTTTTGGTCGCATTTATTGACAATCTTTGTTACAAAAGTAAAAAAAACACCTATTAGCAAAGTTTGAATTTTTAATGTTCGTTTAGATCGAGCGAATCTAGTTTTAATTAATCCATAGTTTCAATTGGTAGAAAAAGCACGGCATTGCTCTGTTTGTAATCCCGAAGTTAAAAAAAATTATTCCAGATGTTAACATTACATTATTATTTATAATTCAGTAAAGGCATGGCAGGCCTTTTTTTTAATTATGACATGAAAATGTCTAACTGTGCGACAGTACAATTTTTTGTACAATCTCGTGACTACTATCTTACCCCAGACTGGATTAGACATTTACTTAGATTGTTGCTTCCTTTACCAGAACACCTGTAGCTTATCTGCCGTTTCTTTCTTTGACTACCAGTTAATGAAACTTATAATATTGCACAGAGGTGTCGCTAGGGTAACGCGTCGCACCCATTTTTTATTTGTAAAATTAGAGGCTAACTGAAATCTGAAAAAAGGCAGGCAAGAAAGTAAGTAAACGTGCGTGCGTAGTAGCGAGCCGTCGCAAGGCACTGCCCCGCCAGCAAAGGTATTTAATTATTGTACAAGGGCATACACGCTTGAATATAGCTGTCGCTTTACGTTGTGAACACTGGCATTGATTAGCGCTACTTTATCTGATTATATTATTTTGCTGGTATTAATGTGGAGATTTGTGCTACTTAAACTGCAATAGTCCTTCTTTACTTCGACACCAAAAAGCTTAGACTCGTCATAAAACTAAATAGTTTGCGCATCAACTCAGTTGTGTTGTTAAAATTTGTCGCTCGGCGATAAAATGAATACCGCGGTGCTTCAAGGTACCATTATGGCTACAACGAGCCATGGAATTCATCGAATCAATAGGCATGCTAATGACCGTTGTCACGGAAGGCCGCCTAGGATGGCGAATTACTTTAATGCTATCAAGTAAAAAATTTGCATGCGGTTTTATATTTCTCATTATTACGTTTTAGGAATGAATACGCAAATTCTCTTCACGGACGAGCTTCACTTGATACAGATAACCCTAATGGTACATCACAATACAATTCTGTGACGACAGAAATTTCCACAAGCGATGTACTTTCTGTTTCTAAGGCTATGGTAAGTGTTTACACATTCTTCACACGTGTTTCTGTAACACATTTTCTAGGGAATCGTAACCAACTCTAAAGGCACTGATGCACTATTAAACATCAATGTCGGTGGCGTGCGCTTTATTTTCCGTATGGATACACTTATTTTTCGAAACAATGGTCTGTTCTCTAACTTTTCAGGGATTTGCTCTTCTCATATAGCATGACTATTTCAGGCCGTTTGAGTTCGTTGGCGGCTCTACCGCACGAAAAGCGGGTGCCTTTAGTCGACGCTTACTTTGAGGACACCAATGAGTATTACTATGAAAGACAGCCGTTTGCGTTTCACATTGTGTATCAGTTCTATCTCATTGGTCGCATTCATCAACCTTCACAAACGTGCCCACAAGATGTCCTTGACGAGCTTGAGTTTTGGGGAATTAACCCGGAACCGTATTTTGCACCATGTTGTTGCTTTGAGGAGGAGTCCGATGCACACGACGAGCCAGAGGAAGAATCTGAAAGTGACAAATTCAGTCAATTTAGAAATTTACGTTTCGCTAATATTCGGCGCAACGTCTGGATGGTAATAGAAGAACCAACAAGTTCATGTTATGCTCAAATATTTGCTTTTTTATCGGTCATGTTTGTTTTGATTTCTATTTCGGGATTGGTCCTGGGATCCATTCCAGACCTTCAAGTGCCGGCAAAACGATCGGATAAAAGTAAGACACAAGAAAACAAAATCAGGATATACTTGGCCATTTACAGACATGACGTCAAATGTAATATTAGAAAAAGATCCTCATCCTATCCTTGTACGTCTTGAATACATCTGCATCGTATGGTTTTCGCTTGAATATACGTCAAAGATGTTGGTATCAGCTGACAGGTGGAACACATTTCGACAAATTCTTAACATTATCGACCTCTTCGCAATTCTTCCGTTTATTATTGAAATGACTATGCTAATCTTTGGTATTGATACAGAACAACTTCAAGACCTAAAGGCACTAAACAGTTTTTTTAAAGTTCTTATTCATAAACATGTTTTTAGGGTGCTTTACTGGTTATTCGTATTTTGCGGGTCCTACGTGTGATCCGTGTTTTAAAACTTGGCCGCTACAGTAGTGGGTTGCAAATGTTTGGAAAAACGTTACAAGCCAGCTTCCGTCAACTTGGTATGATGGCAATGGTCGTGATGACAGGCGTCATTTTCTTTAGCACACTTGTTTACTTCCTTGAAAAAGATGAACCTGATACGGGTTTTTATTCAATTCCTGCAGCCTGTTGGTTTACTATTGCTACTATGACAACGGTAACTACTTTTAAAAAAAAACATGACTTAGTAAACTTTTTTAGGTTGGCTACGGCGATTTGACCCCAGTAACAGTTCGTACGTGTCCTTTGCATACATTTTTTAGACGCTTTCTAACAAAAAATATTTTTTAGCGGGAAAACTTGTAGCTACTGGTGCCATTGCGTGTGGTGTTTTAGTGTTGGCACTTCCAATCACCATTATTGTAGGTTTTATTTGTCTGTAGTAAGATGGTTAACGTTGAAGAAAAAATTGCTTAGGTGCTTCCACATACCTTTTTTTACATTTTTTAGGCTCAAGTAGCTTTTGCTTTAAAAGGCAACGAAGTAAAAAGAAGTAAGCTTTGAAATTACAAATTACAAATCAGCTTCGGCCAACCAGAATGCTTACATTTTTACAAAAAAATTTACATTCGCAACTTCTTTTTGCTTCTTTGCGGTTTGCCTCCTTGCGCCGTGTTGTGATAGCATTTTTAACACTTACAGGTGGACAATTTTATGAAGGTTGCCGAATCCGAGCGACGTCCCGGTTTTACCGAAAACGCAGGCATGAAACGCCTGGGACCTAGAGCTCGTGTTGCAGTGTAAGTTAAAAAATCGTATCTTTAATGAGTGGAATAAAAATAAATGATGTACAGACCACAAGAAGCAACGTCACAATCGAAACGTGACTCACGTCGACGTCTTGCCGCGACAGCCTCCGCATCACGAACTACCATTGACAAAACTTCCGAAACAATGCTTGAAAAAACTTCTGCATGAACCCATTGATGAACACTTTACTTTATTTTTTATGATCAGTAATATATTTCTTTTATATTAATGTTGTTGACAATTTTTTATGGCTTCGCAAGGCTGTTTGTAATTTGATAAACAATAATGTATTTTATTTATCATAACAAACAATAAGAGTGCATAAATTAGAACAAAACAAATATTCTTAAAGTTAGAATAATTTATTTGTTTGGAATGACTTCTGTAATACTGTATTTAGTATTGCGTGTAAAGATTTTCACGATCACGGAATGCTCTGAACAAGACACATGTGAAAATCAAAGACACAAATTCAACAATAAGACATAAGATGCCAACAGCGACGATGGTTTCACCAGCAGTTTCAAGTTTTTCGGAAATAATGGAGTAGCAGTCAGGCTACAAATGGTCAGTTTAAGCATGCATGGCGGGTAAAAAAAACTTACAGCATCGGTGAGCGTATTGACACAGCGACCTTCGGCAATAAAGGTCGGCCGAGTATTTGCGGTCGCACCGCAGCAGTGCAAAACGTTCTGAATAGGCAGAAGATTCATTCGACCTTCGACTGTACCGGCACTTTGTTCCATGAAGTTTTGCAAAGACGAAAGTAGTTCGGCACGGTTGACAAGCAAGTATCCCAAGGCAATGACTTGTACGACACTAAGCAAAAGTACGACAATAAATTGCTAAAATTTATAAATATTTAAACACTTATTTGGATAATCTTTTTTAACTGACCAAAGCAAGGCATATCATGCTCTCACACGCGGCTCCGCAGCACCCCAGAAATCCGACGACAAGCAAAAGGGCTCCGACACCGACAAGGACCCAAAGAGAAGCTTGATACTTGGCAAGATCAGCGACGAATTCCTCATTTATTTTTACCTGTCGCGCGAAATCACTCAAATGGAGAGCAAAGTTCTTGTCCAAATTTGCCCAAAGGGAAAATCCGCAAATGAGGCTTCCGAAAACGAATAACAGAAGGTTGACAAGAAATACGATGAATTTGACAAAATTATTTCCGCAGCCGTAGACCATTTTGGCTGAAAAAATACGTTGTTAATAAAGGAATAATTAATGACAGGACAAATATACATGATTTGAACCAATTTTGAGAACATTAAAAAGAGACAGTAAGCAGAGTTAAAGCGCAAATTAGAATTCTTGCAAAAAATGTACGAAGTACACAAAACTGAAAAAGACAGGCTTAAAACGGGGAAACAGGAAAATTAGTCGACAAATGCTAAAAAAATGGTTGGGTCCACAGGTGACCACGGATTGAGCAGTTTCGTAAACTTCATACGTCCCAAAATCCATTCCACCAGTGGGATAGTAAACCGGATGGGAACAATAATTTGCGCAAAATTGGATAGACCGCACGAATTCCGGGTGAAAAATAGGCTAGCAAAAGTTCACAATTTGAAAATGCTTTGACTCTCATTGACCGACAGTCTTGTGGTGCATTTCCACGTAAACTGTATGTGCAATAAACAGTGAACGCTTGATTTCGACGCTCTTGCAAGCGCATCCTTCATTAATGGGACGGCACAAATGAAGAGCCTTATATTGGTAGACCCAGTCTGCGAAGCTGCGGTTGCGGCTGTGGGACGCAAACATTGTTGTGCCTCCTTCCAAGCAGAAAAGTCCATCTTGTGAGTCAGCAGAGGGCAAAGGGACCAGGATTTACCAAACTGGGGGATAAACAAAACAAAGACAACAGAATATCGCTAAATATTTTGGACGCTTCTATGAGGTGAAACATTTTGGCTAAAGAAATAAAACAAGCAAATGTGGTAATCAGCAGCAAAAAATAATCTGTGGCAGGAGGGAAAAAGAATGGATGGTGTCCGATAAGGAAAGGAAATGAAATGGGAACAAGGTAGAAAGCAGTGAGTGCGGGGGTCGCAAGAAACTGGTCTTTGTTCATCTGAGCCTTCGTCCTTCGCATCGTGGACAACAGTCGGAGTTGAGGATCATCGAAAGGCGAATAGACAGATCAACTAGAAAACGTATACTTTTGGCACATGGCCAGCGAGTAGCATTGACTGTTCGAACCATTGGTTCGGAAGAGCACATCCGAGGTCACCTATTTCCGGCAATATGAGTCCCGCGCAAGATAGGTCAGATGCTCAGTGTGCTACGTCCAGCCCGCTGTTGCAATTAGGCACTCAGCTGTTTAGTTTCATCGCGCAGGAAAATAGCCGGATGCGGCTAATTTGCACTCAACGGACCCAATGCGTTTTAATTGCGAGAAAACGTTACCGGTGGCTCAGCTTCTTAGATATGTGGAGAATAGTGAACAAATACACTTTGCATACAGAGAAGGTGACGGTCGGTGCGAACATGACATTCGAGATCGACCACAATGTCACTATAGTATGGATAAGTTCAAAAGTGATTCAGTTTCCAACTGTCGTTACTGTTGCATTAAAACCCGCAAAGAACTTGTGTCTGTCCGGATCAGACCAAAATACTATGCAACTGACACAAAAAGGAGAACATAATCTGTTATGTGATTTATTTGCGACTGGGAATTGCATAGCAAAGTTTCAAGCAGTAGAAAGATCTTTTAGTGATAAAGCACACAACAAAAAACACGACTTATGGTCACAATTTGATTAACTGCAACGCAAACATGGTCCCAGTCAGACTCGCTATATTTATTTGACATGGCAAACTAAATTAAATTTGATCTAAGGAACGCTTTTGCTTAGAGAGATGTAACACAGAATATATTCGAATTTTAAATGCTAATAATAAAATCGCAACGAGGTAGATTTCTGATGCCACAAAAACAAGTACCATTTAAGATAATGCCAATATGCGGCTTTATTAACAACTCGTAACTGAAAATTTGAACCATTTCAAAGCACACAAGCGATATCCAGCATGATGCATATGGTTGCCAGTAGCCGACGCCCCAAGGTATTTCCCAGTGGGAGCACCATGCGGGCGCGTCGAAAACAAGTAGCCACAGTGAAAGATGTCATCGTGCTTGGTCACAAAAGTCTCGGCGTAACATTTCAGTTCCGTCTACAAAAAACGATAAATTATGCTTCCACAACGTGGTTTCGCCGGCTATTGCATCATTCGTTGGCATGCTTTTGTGAATTCATCAAAGCAGTGCATGCGTCGATTTCCTATGCAATCTCAAAGGGCCAAAAAGCCCAATATGGTGCAAGAACTCTTCAACACTCATTTGATTCAAGAACGCCGTTATTTGATTTATCATGTCCTGCCGAACTCAGCAACAAATTACTAATAACCATGCTCCTATTAAATCGTAAAGCAACACCCCAAAAATCAGTACAAGCACCTGAGAATAAGAAAGAGTCGTTTACGGATGAATACCCTAGTGCGTTGAGAGCGAAATTTGTCACACTCAAAAGTGAATGGTCAGAGGCAGGGTTGTCTGATTCAGATGATCTATACCGCGTTTTATAGCCCTCACATAACTAAGATAAGTAGCGCAAAGTGTAGTTTCCACGGACTTATTAAATTCGAGTAATGATTGTTTAATGTTTAAAAAAATTTATGTTTGATTGATGTTAACTCCTCTTGGGTTTATCGTATGCCGACTTCTAGGTGCACCCGGAATGTCAAACGCGCGCCGATCAGTTCGATCCCCGCAGAAAAAGTTTGTCAAATGAGGTTTGGTAATGTAAATAAACTTAATTGACATGTATTATATAATATAATAATTATAGTCTTATTTATTTGTTTTTTTGTTTTACTGTTTTTCCAGACCCTCAAATTTCCAAAAAACAGCCGCCGGATCCTCCCCAGATCAGTAGGATTGGGGTAGGAAACGGTGCCTCAGGGGGCTCAGTTAGGCATTCACCGTAATCTGGCTTTTGAATTATGGCCTTTACTTGTAAATCGTTCAGCTTTTGACGCCTGGGGCCCTGAATCCACCTGTCGACGGGTGCAATTCCGGTGGTTTTAAACAAAAAAAGCGAGGATTCTGAAGACTCAGACTCGAAATAACAGTATTGGACAAGCTACCAGAACTATTTTTGGCTAAATTTGCCACTTTAAAGTTCTGGTAGTTGCGAAAATTGTGCATTTTTGTAATTTTGTTGTTAAAATTGATAAGATTTACTGTTCAAAAGATTCGCGAACATGATTTCCGATGGCCGAATTCAGGATTCGGATCATAGTTCGCTCTTAATCGGATTCAAAGTCCGTTGTGCTTCTTTAATCAGCCTTTAAACACTAGATTCAGGCATCTGAACCACTACAGGTCGGTTGCATTGTGGTTAAAACAGATGCCTGAGAGCCACTTATCACATTTCTTTCATTGTCGCTGGCTTCAATGTACTTTCATTTGCCCAAAGTACGGTAGCCCACTTCTGACACTTTGATCCGATGTTGTCAAAGTGCGAGTTCACACATTAAGGCTTATCGTGCATGCCCCAGGGGCATGTTTAGAGTGATGACATGTATTTACCTGATAAGTGTGCTAATTAATAAAGAAACACTTAAACTCTGGCCATTACCCACCAAAACAGATGGACTTTCGGGGTTTCTGAACCCCTCCAAGGACTTGTGCATGGCTCGTGGCAGTCGGGGAGAGGGTTAGGGCTGGCATAGTTTGCATTTTGTTATGATTCAGTTGAAGTTTGTGAACAAAAAGTGTTCAAGTTCAACGTAATTATGTGAAAGATACGGTTCAACATTGTTTATTTGTTTGCAATCTTTGTAAATAGCAAGAATCCGAATTGAAGACAAGCCCCAATGATGTAAATAAGTCTTTGTAATGAACCAATGTCAACGTTGGCTTCATCGCATTCATGCAAAACACATGTGGTAGATGCAAAGTGTACGATTTCGGAGATATTTTAGTCAAATCGAGCCGTAAAATCGCACTTTTTTACAAGTTTGACCCCTCCAGAATCCCCAAACGATGACTAAACAGATTCCAAACGTTTGCTGGGAAGGAAGATGAGGGCGAAATGTCCGCAAGTGCAACTTTCGCAGTAGGAAAAGCAGAGGGGGTCGATGATGACAAATGTGCAACTTTCGTTGCGGGGGAGGTAAAGTGAGTAGGAGTGGGCGAGGGTGCAACTTTCGCTGTGGGGCAGGGAAAGTGTGTAAGGCTGTACACGTGCAACCGTCGAGAGAATGGCTCTGTCGTTGTCTCGACAGTCCGTGGACTTTCGCGCCATGAAACAATCCATGGATATCCCCAGCATATAGGCGCTCTCGATTTTATCAACTTCGTCATTGGAATGCAAGGGCCATCTCGCTAGCATCCAGCTATCATAGTGGCCTTCTGGTACAATTAGGGCTAAAGGTGGCACGAAGTTAGTTTGTTTTTTTGCTTTTTCGACTCAAATTAAAATTACATTTTGACTGAATTAATGAAATTTTGATTTGAATTAGTTTCATTTGTATGGTTTCTGAGACTGATGTGATCCAAAGTCAACTTGGCATCACATCATGGCGTCTATGAAACGGTTTACTGTACTTGTAAACCCCAAACTGGGTAAGCTTTCGTTTGAAATCCGCCGTGTGTAGTTCGTTATTATTGGTGTTTAACTTTAATTTGGTATTTAAAAGTTGTAAGAGGCTGTTTGATAAGCCAATTAATGTCAACTTCTAGTCGCCAATGAACAAAAGCAATGAGTATTTGTGAAGTTTGGGGATCGGAATCCGACCATGGACCGCGCAATGTTGTTGGCGGTCTGGGATTGGATTCTGAATGTTGAAGAAGGACAAATGAATAAGCCCAGGGGGACAATTTGTGACATCTGAGTGGTAAAAAGTAACTTTTTGACAAATCGGTAAACTTTTTGATAAATCTGGAATGACAGACCCGTCGAAATCGGGATTGATTCTGTCAGGAGGGCGCAAATAATGAGTATCTGGACGTTGCTAACACAGTCTACTGTATGTTAAAACCCCAAAAATAAGGTTTGCATGAGTTCTGCTCATGAATTGCATTATGTGGGGGCGATAAATACAAAATTTTAGAGTTCAATGCCTTCGGCAATCCTAATTGAGATACTAAGTTGGTGATTCCAAGATCGCAGGGTCCTAGGAATCTTGAGTTTGGGGTTTCTGATGCCCAGTTAGCACTTTGTAGCCGCCGAAATCCACATATCAGCATGTGCGATTTTCAAGTTTCGGATGAAACTTTGGCTTTTTTAATGGAATATGCAAGGAATCTGGATGATATCGCCAGGAAGAGTTTGCCAAATTAGTTTTGTTAATGTTAATGAGTTTAATTGATATGTACGACAGCAAAGTTCAACCCTAAAATGGGTTTCCTAATCGAATTTCCACGAGAATCCCCCCATTCAACTGGTGCGGTTTCCGTGTATTTCATGAAAAATTGCGGATTCTGAGAAATCGTAATGTAAAAAACGATAAGATTGCTGATCAGAAGACCGCCAGGCTTCGTTCGCGATCAATAGTTTCAAATTTATCACGACTTCAACGGATACATTTTGCACATGATCCATTGAACTGGGCCCGCTTATGTAGATTTTGCAAAAAAAGGACAAATTTCTTTATACATGTGCAACATTTTGATGGAATATGATCGCTACTGTTGTTTTCTAACAAAGTTTAAAGCGAAAAGTGGCTACGTCCATGTCCAAATCGTTAATATTTCTGTTTCATTATACTTCATTAAGCTTTTTAAAAGTTGCGGTAAACTTTACAGACTTCTAAAGCCTTCAAAAGTTGACATGGTGACGGTCAAAGTACCAACCTTGGGCCGGAACATGGCACTTTTGGTCAATACAGTAACACAAATACATGTCCAAATCGTTAATATTTATGTTTCATTATACTTAATCATGCTTTCTAAAAGTTTCGGTAATTGTTACAGACTTCTAAAGCCATCTGAAGTTCATTTCATCTTGGTCAAAATACCAACCTTGGGCCGGAACATGGCACTTTTGGTCAATACAGGAACACAAAGTTGTGCCAAACTCATCCATATTTATGTTTCATTATACTTTATTAAGCTTTTTGAAAGTCCCTGTAAACATTACAGACTTCAGAAGCTATTTGAAACTGATTTCATCTTGGTCAAGGTATGAACCTTGAGCCGAAACCTGGCACTTTTGACCAACACAGGTACACAAAGTTGTACCAAAATCATCCATATTTATGTTTCATTATATTTAATTAAGCTTTTTGAAAGTCCCTGTAACGATTACAGACTTCTAAAGGCATCTGAAGTCGATTTCATCTTGGTCAAGGTACGAACCTTGAGCCGAAACATGTCACTTTTGCCCAATACAGGTACACAAAGTTGTGCCCACATCCATATTTATGTTTTATTTTACTCAAGTAAGCTTTTTAAAAGTCCCTGTAACGATTACAGACTTCTAAAGGCATCTGAAGTCGATTTCATCTTGGTCAAGGTACGAACCTTGAGCCGAAACCTGGCACTTTTGACCAACACAGGTACACAAAGTTGTGTCAAATTCATCCATATTTATGTTTCATTATGCTTTATAGGGCTTTTTGAAAGTCCCTGTAACGATTACAGACTTCTAAAGGCATCTGAAGTCGATTTCATCTTGGTCAAGGTACGAACCTTGAGCCGAAACCTGGCACTTTTGACCAACACAGGTACACAAAGTTGTGCCAAATTCATCCATATTTATGTTTCATTATGCTTTATTAAGCTTTTTAAAAGTCCCTGTAAACATTACAGACTTCAGAAGCTATTAGAAACTGAGTTCATCTTGGTCAAGGTACGAACCTTGAGCCGAAACCTGGCACTTTTGACCAACACAGGTACACAAAGTTGTGTCAAATTCATCCATATTTATGTTTCATTATATTTAATTAAGCTTTTTGAAAGTCCCTGTAAACATTACAGACTTTAGAAGCTATTAGAAACAAATTTCATCTTGGACAAGGTACGAACCTTGAGCCGAAACCTGGCACTTTTGCTCAATACAGGTACACAAAGTTGTGTCAAATTCATCCATATTTATATTTCATTATACTTAATTAAGCTTTTTGAAAGTCCCTGTAACGATTACAGACTTCTAAAGGCATCTGAAGTCGATTTCATCTTGGTCAAGGTACGAACGTTGAGCCGAAACCTGGCACTTTTGACCAACACAGGTACACAAAGTTGTGCCAAATTCATCCATATTTATGTTTCATTATGCTTTATTAAGCTTTTTGAAAGTCCCTGTAACGATTACAGACTTCTAAAGGCATCTGAAGTCGATTTCATCTTGGTCAAGGTACGAACGTTGAGCCGAAACCTGGCACTTTTGACCAACACAGGTACACAAAGTTGTGTCAAATTCATCCATATTTATGTTTCATTATGCTTTATTAAGCTTTTTGAAAGTCCCTGTAACGATTACAGACTTCTAAAGGCATCTGAAGTCGATTTCCTTTTGGTCAAGGTACGAACCTTGAGCCGAAACCTGGCACTTTTGACCAACACAGGTACACAAAGTTGTGCCAAATTCATCCACATTTATGTTTCATTATGCTTTATTAAGCTTTTTAAAAGTCCCTGTAAACATTACAGACTTCAGAAGCTATTAGAAACTGAGTTCATCTTGGTCAAGGTACGAACCTTGAGCCGAAACCTGGCACTTTTGACCAACACAGGTACACAAAGTTGTGTCAAATTCATCCATATTTATGTTTCATTATATTTAATTAAGCTTTTTGAAAGTCCCTGTAAACATTACAGACTTCAGAAGCTATTAGAAACTGAGTTCATCTTGGTCAAGGTACGAACCTTGAGCCGAAACCTGGCACTTTTGCTCAATACAGGTACACAAAGTTGTACCAAATTCATCCATATTTATGTTTCATTATACTTAATTAAGCTTTTTGAAAGTCCCTGTAACGATTACAGACTTCTAAAGGCATCTGAAGTCGATTTCATCTTGGTCAAGGTACGAACGTTGAGCCGAAACCTGGCACTTTTGACCAACACAGGTACACAAAGTTGTGCCAAATTCATCCATATTTATGTTTCATTATACTTAATTAAGTTTTTTGAAAGTCCCTGTTACGATTACAGACTTCTAAAGGCTTCTGAAGTCGATTTCATCTTGGTCAAGGTACGAACCTTGAGCCGAAACCTGGCACTTTTGACCAACACAGGTACACAAAGTTGTGCCAAATTCATCCATATTTATGTTTCATTATACTTAATTAAGTTTTTTGAAAGTCCATGTAACGATTACAGACTTCTAAAGGCTTCTGAAGTCGATTTCATCTTGGTCAAGGTACGAACCTTGAGCCGAAACATGGCACATTTGACCAACACAGGTACACAAAGTTGTGCCAAATTCATCCATATTTATGTTTCATTATACTTAATTAAGCTTTTTGAAAGTCCCTGTAAACATTACAGACTTTAGAAGCTATTAGAAACAAATTTCATCTTGGACAAGGTACGAACCTTGAGCCGAAACCTGGCACTTTTGCTCAATACAGGTACACAAAGTTGTGTCAAATTCATCCATATTTATGTTTCATTATGCTTTATTAAGCTTTTTGAAAGTCCCCGTAACGATTACAGACTTCTAAAGGCATCTGAAGTCGATTTCATCTTGGTCAAGGTACGAACCTTGAGCCGAAACCTGGCACTTTTGACCAACACAGGTACACAAAGTTGTGTCAAATTCATCCATATTTATGTTTCATTATACTTAATTAAGCTTTTTGAAAGTCCCTGTAAACATTACAGACTTCAGAAGCTATTTGAAACTGATTTCATCTTGGTCAAGGTACGAACCTTGAGCCGAAACCTGGCACTTTTGCTCAATACAGGTACACAAAGTTGTGTCAAATTCATCCATATTTATGTTTCATTATACTTAATTAAGCTTTTTGAAAGTCCCTGTAACGATTACAGACTTCTAAAGGCATCTGAAGTCGATTTCATCTTGGTCAAGGTACGAACCTTGAGCCGAAACCTGGCACTTTTGACCAACACAGGTACACAAAGTTGTGCCAAATTCATCCATATTTATGTTTCATTATACTTAATTAAGTTTTTTGAAAGTCCCTGTAACGATTACAGACTTCAGAAGCTATTTGAAACTGATTTCATCTTGGTCAAGGTACGAACCTTGAGCCGAAACCTGGCACTTTTGCTCAATACAGGTACACAAAGTTGTGTCAAATTCATCCATATTTATGTTTCATTATACTTAATTAAGCTTTTTGAAAGTCCCTGTAACGATTCCAGACTTCTAAAGGCTTCTGAAGTCGATTTCATCTTGGTCAAGGTACGAACCTTGAGCCGAAACCTGGCACTTTTGACCAACACAGGTACACAAAGTTGTGCCAAATTCATCCATATTTATGTTTCATTATACTTAATTAAGTTTTTTGAAAGTCCCTGTAACGATTACAGACTTCTAAAGGCTTCTGAAGTCGATTTCATCTTGGTCAAGGTACGAACCTTGAGCCGAAACATGGCACTTTTGACCAACACAGGTACACAAAGTTGTGTCAAATTCATCCATATTTATGTTTCATTATACCTTATTAAGCTTTTTGAAAGTCCCTGTAAACATTACAGACTTCAGAAGCTATTTGAAACTGATTTCATCTTGGTCAAGGTACGAACCTTGAGCCGAAACCTGGCACTTTTGCTCAATACAGGTACACAAAGTTGTGTCAAATTCATCCATATTTATGTTTCATTATACTTAATTAAGCTTTTTGAAAGTCCCTGTAACGATTACAGACTTCTAAAGGCTTCTGAAGTCGATTTCATCTTGGTCAAGGTACGAACCTTGAGCCGAAACCTGGCACTTTTGACCAACACAGGTACACAAAGTTGTGCCAAATTCATCCATATTTATGTTTCATTATACTTAATTAAGTTTTTTGAAAGTCCCTGTAACGATTACAGACTTCTAAAGGCTTCTGAAGTCGATTTCATCTTGGTCAAGGTACGAACGTTGAGCCGAAACCTGGCACTTTTGACCAACACAGGTACACAAAGTTGTGCCAAATTCATCCATATTTATGTTTCATTATACTTAATTAAGTTTTTTGAAAGTCCCTGTAACGATTACAGACTTCTAAAGGCTTCTGAAGTCGATTTCATCTTGGTCAAGGTACGAACCTTGAGCCGAAACCTGGCACTTTTGACCAACACAGGTACACAAAGTTGTGCCAAATTCATCCATATTTATGTTTCATTATACTTAATTAAGTTTTTTGAAAGTCCCTGTAACGATTACAGACTTCTAAAGGCTTCTGAAGTCGATTTCATCTTGGTCAAGGTACGAACCTTGAGCCGAAACCTGGCACTTTTGCTCAATACAGGTACACAAAGTTGTGTCAAATTCATCCATATTTATGTTTCATTATGCTTTATTAAGCTTTTTGAAAGTCCCCGTAACGATTACAGACTTCTAAAGGCATCTGAAGTCGATTTCATCTTGGTCAAGGTACGAACCTTGAGCCGAAACCTGGCACTTTTGACCAACACAGGTACACAAAGTTGTGTCAAATTCATCCATATTTATGTTTCATTATACTTAATTAAACTTTTTGAAAGTCCCTGTAAACATTACAGACTTCAGAAGCTATTAGAAACTGATTTCATCTTGGTCAAGGTACGAACCTTGAGCCGAAACCTGGCACTTTTGCTCAATACAGGTACACAAAGTTGTACCAAATTCATCCATATTTATGTTTCATTATACTTAATTAAGCTTTTTGAAAGTCCCTGTAACGATTACAGACTTCTAAAGGCATCTGAAGTCGACTTCATCTTGGTCAAGGTACGAACCTTGAGCCGAAACATGGCACTTTTGACCAACACAGGTACACAAAGTTGTGTCAAATTCATCCGTATTTATGTTTCATTATACTTAATTAAGCTTTTTGAAAGTCCCCGTAACGATTACAGACTTCAGAAGCTATTTGAAACTGATTTCATCTTGGTCAAGGTACGAACCTTGAGCCGAAACCTGGCACTTTTGCTCAATACAGGTACACAAAGTTGTGTCAAATTCATCCATATTTATGTTTCATTATGCTTTATTAAGCTTTTTGAAAGTCCCCGTAACGATTACAGACTTCAGAAGCTATTTGAAACTGATTTCATCTTGGTCAAGGTACGAACCTTGAGCCGAAACCTGGCACTTTTGCTCAATACAGGTACACAAAGTTGTACCAAAATCATCCATATTTATGTTTCATTATATTTAATTAAGCTTTTTGAAAGTCCCTGTAAACATTACAGACTTCAGAAGCTATTAGAAACTGATTTCATCTTGGTCAAGGTACGAACCTTGAGCCGAAACCTGGCACTTTTGCTCAATACAGGTACACAAAGTTGTACCAAATTCATCCATATTTATGTTTCATTATACTTAATTAAGCTTTTTGAAAGTCCCTGTAACGATTACAGACTTCTAAAGGCATCTGAAGTCGACTTCATCTTGGTCAAGGTACGAACCTTAGGGCCGAAACATGGCACTTTTGACCAACACAGGTACACAAAGTTGTGTCAAATTCATCCATATTTATGTTTCATTATGCTTTATTAAGCTTTTTGAAAGTCCCTGAAACGATTACAGACTTCTAAAGGCATCTGAAGTCGATTTCATCTTGGTCAAGGTACGAACCTTGAGCCGAAACCTGGCACTTTTACCAACACAGGTACACAAAGTTGTGCCAAATTCATCCATATTTATGTTTCATTATGCGTTATTAAGCTTTTTAAAAGTCCCTGTAACGATTACAGACTTCTAAAGGCATCTGAAGTCGATTTCATCTTGTTCAAGGTACGAACCTTGAGCCGAAACCTGGCACTTTTGACCAACACAGGTACACAAAGTTGTGCCAAATTCATCCACATTTATGTTTCATTATGCTTTATTAAGCTTTTTAAAAGTCCCTGTAAACATTACAGACTTCAGAAGCTATTAGAAACTGAGTTCATCTTGGTCAAGGTACGAACCTTGAGCCGAAACCTGGCACTTTTGACCAACACAGGTACACAAAGTTGTGTCAAATTCATCCATATTTATGTTTCATTATATTTAATTAAGCTTTTTGAAAGTCCCTGTAAACATTACAGACTTCAGAAGCTATTAGAAACTGAGTTCATCTTGGTCAAGGTACGAACCTTGAGCCGAAACCTGGCACTTTTGCTCAATACAGGTACACAAAGTTGTACCAAATTCATCCATATTTATGTTTCATTATACTTAATTAAGCTTTTTGAAAGTCCCTGTAACGATTACAGACTTCTAAAGGCATCTGAAGTCGATTTCATCTTGGTCAAGGTACGAACGTTGAGCCGAAACCTGGCACTTTTGACCAACACAGGTACACAAAGTTGTGCCAAATTCATCCATATTTATGTTTCATTATACTTAATTAAGCTTTTTGAAAGTCCCTGTAAACATTACAGACTTTAGAAGCTATTAGAAACAAATTTCATCTTGGACAAGGTACGAACCTTGAGCCGAAACCTGGCACTTTTGCTCAATACAGGTACACAAAGTTGTGTCAAATTCATCCATATTTATATTTCATTATGCTTTATTAAGCTTTTTGAAAGTCCCTGAAACGATTACAGACTTCTAAAGGCATTTGAAGTCGATTTCATCTTGGTCAAGGTACGAACCTTGAGCCGAAACATGGCACTTTTGACCAACACAGGTACACAAAGTTGTACCAAATTCATCCATTTTTATGTTTCATTATGCTTTATTAAGCTTTTTGAAAGTCCCTGTAAACATTACAGACTTCAGAAGCTATAAGAAACTGATTTCATCTTGGTCAAGGTACGAACCTTGAGCCGAAACCTGGCACTTTTGACCAACACAGGTACACAAAGTTGTGTCAAATTCATCCATATTTATGTTTCATTATGCTTTATTAAGCTTTTTGAAAGTCCCTGAAACGATTACAGACTTCTAAAGGCATTTGAAGTCGATTTCATCTTGGTCAAGGTACGAACCTTGAGCCGAAACCTGGCACTTTTGACCAACACAGGTATACAAAGTTGTGCCAAATTCATCCATATTTATGTTTCATTATGCTTTATTAAGCTTTTTGAAAGTCCCTGTAAACATTACAGACTTCAGAAGCTATAAGAAACTGATTTCATCTTGGTCAAGGTACGAACCTTGAGCCGAAACCTGGCACTTTTGACCAACACAGGTACACAAAGTTGTGTCAAATTCATCCATATTTATGTTTCATTATGCTTTATTAAGCTTTTTGAAAGTCCCTGTAAACATTACAGACTTCAGAAGCTATAAGAAACTGATTTCATCTTGGTCAAGGTACGAACCTTGAGCCGAAACCTGGCACTTTTGACCAACACAGGTACACAAAGTTGTGTCAAATTCATCCATATTTATGTTTCATTATGCTTTATTAAGCTTTTTGAAAGTCCCTGAAACGATTACAGACTTCAGAAGCTATAAGAAACTGATTTCATCTTGGTCAAGGTACGAACCTTGAGCCGAAACCTGGCACTTTTGACCAACACAGGTACACAAAGTTGTGTCAAATTTATCCATATTTATGTTTCATTATGCTTTATTAAGCTTTTTGAAAGTCCCTGTAACGATTACAGACTTCTAAAGGCATCTGAAGTCGATTTCATCTTGGTCAAGGTACGAACCTTGAGCCGAAACCTGGCACTTTTGACCAACACAGGTACACAAAGTTGTGTCAAATTCATCCATATTTATGTTTCATTATGCTTTATTAAGCTTTTTGAAAGTCCCTGTAACGATTACAGGCTTCTAAAGGCATCTGAAGTCGATTTCATCTTGGTCAAGGTACGAACCTTGAGCCGAAACCTGGCACTTTTGCTCAATACAGGTACACAAAGTTGTACCAAATTCATCCATATTTATGTTTCATTATGCTTTATTAAGCTTTTTGAAAGTCCCTGTAAACATTACAGACTTCAGAAGCTATAAGAAACTGATTTCATCTTGGTCAAGGTACGAACCTTGAGCCGAAACCTGGCACTTTTGACCAACACAGGTACACAAAGTTGTGTCAAATTCATTCATATTTATGTTTCATTATGCTTTATTAAGCTTTTTGAAAGTCCCTGAAACGATTACAGACTTCTAAAGGCATTTGAAGTCGATTTCATCTTGGTCAAGGTACGAACCTTGAGCCGAAACCTGGCACTTTTGACCAACACAGGTATACAAAGTTGTGCCAAATTCATCCATATTTATGTTTCATTATGCTTTATTAAGCTTTTTAAAAGTCCCTGTAACGATTACAGACTTCTAAAGGCATCTGAAGTCGATTTCATCTTGGTCAAGGTACGAACCTTGAGCCGAAACCTGGCACTTTTGACCAACACAGGTACACAAAGTTGTGCCAAATTCATCCATATTTATGTTTCATTATGCGTTTTTAAGCTTTTTAAAAGTCCCTGTAACGATTACAGACTTCTAAAGGCATCTTAAGTCGATTTCATCTTGGTCAAGGTACGAACCTTGAGCCGAAACCTGGCACTTTTGCTCAATACAGGTACACAAAGTTGTACCAAATTCATCCTTATTTATGTTTCATTATGCTTTATTAAGCTTTTTAAAAGTCCCTGTAACGATTACAGACTTCTAAAGGCATCTGAAGTCGATTTCATCTTGGTCAAGGTACGAACCTTGAGCCGAAACCTGGCACTTTTGACCAACACAGGTACACAAAGTTGTGTCAAATTCATCCATATTTATGTTTCATTATGCTTTATTAAGCTTTTTGAAAGTCCCTGTAACGATTACAGGCTTCTAAAGGCATCTGAAGTCGATTTCATCTTGGTCAAGGTACGAACCTTGAGCCGAAACCTGGCACTTTTGACCAACACAGGTACACAAAGTTGTGCCAAATTCATCCATATTTATGTTTCATTATGCTTTATTAAGCTTTTTGAAAGTCCCTGTAAACATTACAGACTTCAGAAGCTATAAGAAACTGATTTCATCTTGGTCAAGGTACGAACCTTGAGCCGAAACCTGGCACTTTTGACCAACACAGGTACACAAAGTTGTGTCAAATTCATCCATATTTATGTTTCATTATGCTTTATTAAGCTTTTTGAAAGTCCCTGTAAACATTACAGACTTCAGAAGCTATAAGAAACTGATTTCATCTTGGTCAAGGTACGAACCTTGAGCCGAAACCTGGCACTTTTGACCAACACAGGTACACAAAGTTGTGTCAAATTCATCCATATTTATGTTTCATTATGCTTTATTAAGCTTTTTGAAAGTCCCTGAAACGATTACAGACTTCAGAAGCTATAAGAAACTGATTTCATCTTGGTCAAGGTACGAACCTTGAGCCGAAACCTGGCACTTTTGACCAACACAGGTACACAAAGTTGTACCAAATTCATCCTTATTTATGTTTCATTATGCTTTATTAAGCTTTTTAAAAGTCCCTGTAACGATTACAGACTTCTAAAGGCATCTGAAGTCGATTTCATCTTGGTCAAGGTACGAACCTTGAGCCGAAACCTGGCACTTTTGACCAACACAGGTACACAAAGTTGTGTCAAATTCATCCATATTTATGTTTCATTATGCTTTATTAAGCTTTTTGAAAGTCCCTGTAACGATTACAGGCTTCTAAAGGCATCTGAAGTCGATTTCATCTTGGTCAAGGTACGAACCTTGAGCCGAAACCTGGCACTTTTGACCAACACAGGTACACAAAGTTGTGCCAAATTCATCCATATTTATGTTTCATTATGCTTTATTAAGCTTTTTGAAAGTCCCTGTAACGATTACAGACTTCTAAAGGCATCTGAAGTCGATTTCATCTTGGTCAAGGTACGAACCTTGAGCCGAAACCTGGCACTTTTGACCAACACAGGTACACAAAGTTGTGTCAAATTCATCCATATTTATGTTTCGTTATGCTTTATTAAGCTTTTTGAAAGTCCCTGTAACGATTACAGACTTCTAAAGGCATCTGAAGTCGATTTCATCTTGGTCAAGGTACGAACCTTGAGCCGAAACCTGGCACTTTTGACCAACACAGGTACACAAAGTTGTGCCAAATTCATCCATATTTATGTTTCATTATGCTTTATTAAGCTTTTTAAACGTCCCTGTAACGATTACAGACTTCTAAAGGCATCTGAAGTCGATTTCATCTTGGTCAAGGTACGAACCTTGAGCCGAAACCTGGCACTTTTGACCAACACAGGTACACAAAGTTGTGCCAAATTCATCCATATTTATGTTTCATTATGCTTTATTAAGCTTTTTAAAAGTCCCTGTAACGATTACAGACTTCTAAAGGCATCTGAAGTCGATTTCATCTTGGTCAAGGTACGAACCTTGAGCCGAAACCTGGCACTTTTGCTCAATACAGGTACACAAAGTTGTACCAAATTCATCCATATTTATGTTTCATTATGCTTTATTAAGCTTTTTTAAAGTCCCTGTAACGATTACAGACTTCTAAAGGCATCTGAAGTCGATTTCATCTTGGTCAAGGTACGAACCTTGAGCCGAAACCTGGCACTTTTGACCAACACAGGTACACAAAGTTGTGTCAAATTCATCCATATTAATGTTTCATTATGCTTTATTAAGCTTTTTGAAAGTCCCTGTAACGATTACAGACTTCTAAAGGCATCTGAAGTCGATTTCATCTTGGTCAAGGTACGAACCTTGAGCCGAAACCTGGCACTTTTGCTCAATACAGGTACACAAAGTTGTACCAAATTCATCCATATTTATGTTTCATTATGCTTTATTAAGCTTTTTAAAAGTCCCTGTAACGATTACAGACTTCTAAAGGCATCTGAAGTCGATTTCATCTTGGTCAAGGTACGAACCTTGAGCCGAAACCTGGCACTTTTGACCAACACAGGTACACAAAGTTGTGCCAAATTCATCCATATTTATGTTTCATTATGCTTTATTAAGCTTTTTAAAAGTCCCTGTAACGATTACAGACTTCTAAAGGCATCTGAAGTCGATTTCATCTTGGTCAAGGTACGAACCTTGAGCCGAAACCTGGCACTTTTGCTCAATACAGGTACACAAAGTTGTACCAAATTCATCCATATTTATGTTTCATTATACTTAATTAAGCTTTTTGAAAGTCCCTGTAACGATTACAGACTTCTAAAGGCATCTGAAGTCGACTTCATCTTGGTCAAGGTACGAACCTTGAGCCGAAACATGGCACTTTTGACCAACACAGGTACACAAAGTTGTGTCAAATTCATCCATATTTATGTTTCATTATACTTAATTAAGTTTTTTGAAAGTCCCTGTAACGATTACAGACTTCTAAAGGCATCTGAAGTCGACTTCATCTTGGTCAAGGTACGAACCTTGAGCCGAAACATGGCACTTTTGACCAACACAGGTACACAAAGTTGTGTCAAATTCATCCATATTTATGTTTCATTATGCTTTATTAAGCTTTTTGAAAGTCCCTGTAACGATTACAGACTTCTAAAGGCATCTGAAGTCGATTTCATCTTGGTCAAGGTACGAACCTTGAGCCGAAACCTGGCACTTTTGACTAACACAGGTACACAAAGTTGTGCCAAATTCATCCATATTTATGTTTCATTATGCTTTATTAAGCTTTTTGAAAGTCCCTGTAACGATTACAGACTTCTAAAGGCATCTGAAGTCGATTTCATCTTGGTCAAGGTACGAACCTTGAGCCGAAACCTGGCACTTTTGACCAACACAGGTACACAAAGTTGTGTCAAATTCATCCGTATTTATGTTTCATTATACTTAATTAAGCTTTTTGAAAGTCCCTGTAACGATTACAGACTTCTAAAGGCATCTGAAGTCGATTTCATCTTGGTCAAGGTACGAACCTTGAGCCGAAACCTGGCACTTTTGACCAACACAGGTACACAAAGTTGTGCCAAATTCATCCATATTTATGTTTCATTATGCTTTATTAAGCTTTTTAAACGTCCCTGTAACGATTACAGACTTCTAAAGGCATCTGAAGTCGATTTCATCTTGGTCAAGGTACGAACCTTGAGCCGAAACCTGGCACTTTTGACCAACACAGGTACACAAAGTTGTGCCAAATTCATCCATATTTATGTTTCATTATGCTTTATTAAGCTTTTTAAAAGTCCCTGTAACGATTACAGACTTCTAAAGGCATCTGAAGTCGATTTCATCTTGGTCAAGGTACGAACCTTGAGCCGAAACCTGGCACTTTTGCTCAATACAGGTACACAAAGTTGTACCAAATTCATCCAGATTTATGTTTCATTATGCTTTATTAAGCTTTTTTAAAGTCCCTGTAACGATTACAGACTTCTAAAGGCATCTGAAGTCGATTTCATCTTGGTCAAGGTACGAACCTTGAGCCGAAACCTGGCACTTTTGACCAACACAGGTACACAAAGTTGTGTCAAATTCATCCATATTTATGTTTCATTATGCTTTATTAAGCTTTTTGAAAGTCCCTGTAACGATTACAGACTTCTAAAGGCATCTGAAGTCGATTTCATCTTGGTCAAGGTACGAACCTTGAGCCGAAACATGGCACTTTTGACCAACACAGGAACACAAAGTTGTGCCAAATTCATCCATATTTATGTTTCATTATACTTAATTAAGCTTTTTGAAAGTCCCTGTAACGATTACAGACTTCTAAAGGCATCCGAAGTCGACTTCATCTTGGTCAAGGTACGAACCTTGAGCCGAAACATGTCACTTTTGCCCAATACAGGTACACAAAGTTGTGCCCACATCCATATTTATGTTTTATTTTACTCAATTAAGCTTTTATAAAGTCCCTGTTACGATTACAGACTTCAGAAGCTATTAGAAACTGATTTTATCTTGGTCAAGGTACGAACCTTGAGCCGAAACCTGGCACTTTTGACCAACACAGGTACACAAAGTTGTGCCAAATTCATCCATATTTATGTTTCATTTTACTTAATTAAGCTTTTTGAAAGTCCCTGTAACGATTACAGACTTCTAAAGGCATCCGAAGTCGACTTCATCTTGGTCAAGGTACGAACCTTGAGCCGAAACATGGCACTTTTGACCAACACAGGAACACAAAGTTGTGCCAAATTCATCCATATTTATGTTTCATTATACTTAATTAAGCTTTTTGAAAGTCCCTGTAACGATTACAGACTTCTAAAGGCATCCGAAGTCGACTTCATCTTGGTCAAGGTACGAACCTTGAGCCGAAACATGGCACTTTTGACCAACACAGGAACACAAAGCTGTGCCAAATTCATCCATATTTATGTTTCATTATACTTAATTAAGCTTTTTGAAAGTCCCTGTAACGATTACAGACTTCTAAAGGCATCCGAAGTCGACTTCATCTTGGTCAAGGTACGAACCTTGAGCCGAAACATGGCACTTTTGACCAACACAGGAACACAAAGTTGTGCCAAATTCATCCATATTTATGTTTCATTATACTTAATTAAGCTTTTTGAAAGTCCCTGTAACGATTACAGACTTCTAAAGGCATCCGAAGTCGACTTCATCTTGGTCAAGGTACGAACCTTGAGCCGAAACATGGCACTTTTGACCAACACAGGAACACAAAATTGTGCCAAATTCATCCATATTTATGTTTCATTATACTTAAATAAGCTTTTTGAAAGTCCCTGTAAACATTACAGACTTTAGAAGCTATTAGAAACGGATTTCATCTTGGTCAAGGTACGAACCTTGAGCCGAAACATGTCACTTTTGCCCAATACAGGTACACAAAGTTGTGCCCACATCCATATTTATGTTTTATTTTACTCAATTAAGCTTTTATAAAGTCCCTGTTACGATTACAGACTTCAGAAGCTATTAGAAACTGATTTCATCTTGGTCAAGGTACGAACCTTGAGCCGAAACATGGCACTTTTGACCAACACAGGAACACAAAGTTGTGCCAAATTCATCCATATTTATGTTTCATTATACTTAATTAAGCTTTTTGAAAGTCCCTGTAACGATTACAGACTTCTAAAGGCATCCGAAGTCGACTTCATCTTGGTCAAGGTACGAACCTTGAGCCGAAACATGGCACTTTTGACCAACACAGGAACACAAAGTTGTGCCAAATTCATCCATATTTATGTTTCATTATACTTAAATAAGCTTTTTGAAAGTCCCTGTAAACATTACAGACTTTAGAAGCTATTAGAAACGGATTTCATCTTGGTCAAGGTACGAACCTTGAGCCGAAACATGTCACTTTTGCCCAATACAGGTACACAAAGTTGTGCCCACATCCATATTTATGTTTTATTTTACTCAATTAAGCTTTTATAAAGTCCCTGTTACGATTACAGACTTCAGAAGCTATTAGAAACTGATTTCATCTTGGTCAAGGTACGAACCTTGAGCCGAAACATGGCACTTTTGACCAACACAGGAACACAAAGTTGTGCCAAATTCATCCATATTTATGTTTCATTATACTTAATTAAGCTTTTTGAAAGTCCCTGTAACGATTACAGACTTCTAAAGGCATCCGAAGTCGACTTCATCTTGGTCAAGGTACGAACCTTGAGCCGAAACATGGCACTTTTGACCAACACAGGAACACAAAGTTGTGCCAAATTCATCCATATTTATGTTTCATTATACTTAAATAAGCTTTTTGAAAGTCCCTGTAAACATTACAGACTTTAGAAGCTATTAGAAACGGATTTCATCTTGGTCAAGGTACGAACCTTGAGCCGAAACATGGCACTTTTGACCAACACAGGAACACAAAGTTGTGCCAAATTCATCCATATTTATGTTTCATTATACTTAATTAAGCATTTTAAAGGTCCCTGTAACGATTACAGACTTCAGAAGCTATTAGAAACTGATTTTATCTTGGTCAAGGTACGAACCTTGAGCCGAAACCTGGCACTTTTGACCAACACAGGTACACAAAGTTGTGCCAAATTCATCCATATTTATGTTTCATTATACTTAATTAAGCTTTTTGAAAGTCCCTGTAACGATTACAGACTTCTAAAGGCATCCGAAGTCGACTTCATCTTGGTCAAGGTACGAACCTTGAGCCGAAACATGGCACTTTTGACCAACACAGGAACACAAAGTTGTGCCAAATTCATCCATATTTATGTTTCATTATACTTAATTAAGCTTTTTGAAAGTCCCTGTAACGATTACAGACTTCTAAAGGCATCCGAAGTCGACTTCATCTTGGTCAAGGTACAAACCTTGAGCCGAAACATGGCACTTTTGACCAACACAGGAACACAAAGCTGTGCCAAATTCATCCATATTTATGTTTCATTATACTTAATTAAGCTTTTTGAAAGTCCCTGTAACGATTACAGATTTCTAAAGGCATCCGAAGTCGACTTCATCTTGGTCAAGGTACGAACCTTGAGCCGAAACATGGCACTTTTGACCAACACAGGAACACAAAGTTGTGCCAAATTCATCCATATTTATGTTTCATTATACTTAATTAAGCTTTTTGAAAGTCCCTGTAACGATTACAGACTTCTAAAGGCATCCGAAGTCGACTTCATCTTGGTCAAGGTACGAACCTTGAGCCGAAACATGGCACTTTTGACCAACACAGGAACACAAAGTTGTGCCAAATTCATCCATATTTATGTTTCATTATACTTAATTAAGCTTTTTGAAAGTCCCTGTAACGATTACAGACTTCTAAAGGCATCTGAAGTCGACTTAATCTTGGTCAAGGTACGAACCTTGAGCCGAAACCTGGCACTTTTGACCAACACAGGTACACAAAGTTGTGTCAAATTCATCCATATTTATGTTTCATTATACTTAATTAAGCTTTTTGAAAGTCCCTGTAACGATTACAGACTTCAGAAGCTATTAGAAACTGATTTTATCTTGGTCAAGGTACGAACCTTGAGCCGAAACATGTCACTTTTGCCCAACACAGGTACACAAAGTTGTGCCAAATTCATCCATATTTATGTTTCATTATGCTTTATTAAGCTTTTTGAAAGTCCCTGTAACGATTACAGACTTCAGAAGCTATTAGAAACTGATTTTATCTTGGTCAAGGTACGAACCTTGAGCCGAAACATGTCACTTTTGCCCAACACAGGTACACAAAGTTGTGCCAAATTCATCCATATTTATGTTTCATTATGCTTTATTAAGCTTTTTGAAAGTCCCTGTAACGATTACAGACTTCAGAAGCTATTAGAAACTGATTTTATCTTGGTCAAGGTACGAACCTTGAGCCGAAACATGTCACTTTTGCCCAACACAGGTACACAAAGTTGTGCCAAATTCATCCATATTTATGTTTCATTATACTTAATTAAGCTTTTTGAAAGTCCCTGTAACGATTACAGACTTCAGAAGCTATTAGAAACTAATTTTATCTTGGTCAAGGTACGAACCTTGAGCCGAAACATGTCACTTTTGCCCAACACAGGTACACAAAGTTGTGCCAAATTCATCCATATTTATGTTTCATTATACTTAATTAAGCTTTTTGAAAGTCCCTGTAACGATTACAGACTTCAGAAGCTATTAGAAACTGATTTTATCTTGGTCAAGGTACGAACCTTGAGCCGAAACATGTCACTTTTGCCCAACACAGGTACACAAAGTTGTGCCAAATTCATCCATATTTATGTTTCATTATGCTTTATTAAGCTTTTTGAAAGTCCCTGTAACGATTACAGACTTCAGAAGCTATTAGAAACTGATTTTATCTTGGTCAAGGTACGAACCTTGAGCCGAAACATGTCACTTTTGCCCAACACAGGTACACAAAGTTGTGCCAAATTCATCCATATTTATGTTTCATTATGCTTTATTAAGCTTTTTGAAAGTCCCTGTAACGATTACAGACTTCTAAAGGCATCTGAAGTCGACTTAATCTTGGTCAAGGTACGAACCTTGAGCCGAAACCTGGCACTTTTGACCAACACAGGTACACAAAGTTGTGTCAAATTCATCCATATTTATGTTTCATTATACTTAATTAAGCTTTTTGAAAGTCCCTGTAAACATTACAGACTTCAGAAGCTATAAGAAACTGATTTCATCTTGGTCAAGGTACGAACCTTGAGCCGAAACATGGCACTTTTGACCAACACAGGTACACAAAGTTGTGCCAAATTCATCCATATTTATGTTTCATTATACTTAATTAAGTTTTTTGAAAGTCCCTGTAACGATTACAGACTTCAGAAGCTATTAGAAACTGATTTTATCTTGGTCAAGGTACGAACCTTGAGCCGAAACATGTCACTTTTGCCCAACACAGGTACACAAAGTTGTGCCAAATTCATCCATATTTATGTTTCATTATGCTTTATTAAGCTTTTTGAAAGTCCCTGTAACGATTACAGACTTCTAAAGGCATCTGAAGTCGACTTAATCTTGGTCAAGGTACGAACCTTGAGCCGAAACATGTCACTTTTGCCCAATACAGGTACACAAAGTTGTGCCCACATCCATATTTATGTTTTATTTTACTCAATTAAGCTTTTATAAAGTCCCTGTTACGATTACAGACTTCAGAAGCTATTAGAAACTGATTTCATCTTGGTCAAGGTACGAACCTTGAGCCGAAACATGTCACTTTTGCCCAACACAGGTACACAAAGTTGTGCCAAATTCATCCATATTTATGTTTCATTATGCTTTATTAAGCTTTTTGAAAGTCCCTGTAACGATTACAGACTTCTAAAGGCATCTGAAGTCGACTTAATCTTGGTCAAGGTACGAACCTTGAGCCGAAACATGTCACTTTTGCCCAATACAGGTACACAAAGTTGTGCCCACATCCATATTTATGTTTTATTTTACTCAATTAAGCTTTTATAAAGTCCCTGTTACGATTACAGACTTCAGAAGCTATTAGAAACTGATTTCATCTTGGTCAAGGTACGAACCTTGAGCCGAAACATGGCACTTTTGACCAACACAGGTACACAAAGTTGTGCCAAATTCATCCATATTTATGTTTCATTATACTTAATTAAGCTTTTTGAAAGTCCCTGTAACGATTACAGACTTCTAAAGGCATCCGAAGTCGACTTCATCTTGGTCAAGGTACGAACCTTGAGCCGAAACATGGCACTTTTGACCAACACAGGAACACAAAGTTGTGCCAAATTCATCCATATTTATGTTTCATTATACTTAATTAAGCTTTTTGAAAGTCCCTGTAACGATTACAGACTTCTAAAGGCATCCGAAGTCGACTTCATCTTGGTCAAGGTACGAACCTTGAGCCGAAACATGGCACTTTTGACCAACACAGGAACACAAAGCTGTGCCAAATTCATCCATATTTATGTTTCATTATACTTAATTAAGCTTTTTGAAAGTCCCTGTAACGATTACAGACTTCTAAAGGCATCCGAAGTCGACTTCATCTTGGTCAAGGTACGAACCTTGAGCCGAAACATGGCACTTTTGACCAACACAGGAACACAAAGTTGTGCCAAATTCATCCATATTTATGTTTCATTATACTTAATTAAGCTTTTTGAAAGTCCCTGTAACGATTACAGACTTCTAAAGGCATCCGAAGTCGACTTCATCTTGGTCAAGGTACGAACCTTGAGCCGAAACATGGCACTTTTGACCAACACAGGAACACAAAGTTGTGCCAAATTCATCCATATTTATGTTTCATTATACTTAAATAAGCTTTTTGAAAGTCCCTGTAAACATTACAGACTTTAGAAGCTATTAGAAACGGATTTCATCTTGGTCAAGGTACGAACCTTGAGCCGAAACATGGCACTTTTGACCAACACAGGAACACAAAGTTGTGCCAAATTCATCCATATTTATGTTTCATTATACTTAATTAAGCTTTTTGAAAGTCCCTGTAACGATTACAGACTTCTAAAGGCATCTGAAGTCGATTTCATCTTGGTTAAGGTACGAACCTTGAGCCGAAACCTGGCACTTTTGCTCAATACAGGTACACATAGTTGTACCAAATTCATCCATATTTATGTTTCATTATACTTAATTAAGCTTTTTGAAAGTCCCTGTAACGATTACAGCCTTCTAAAGGCATCCGAAGTCGACTTCATCTTGGTCAAGGTACGAACCTTGAGCCGAAACATGGCACTTTTGACCAACACAGGAACACAAAGCTGTGCCAAATTCATCCATATTTATGTTTCATTATACTTAATTAAGCTTTTTGAAAGTCCCTGTAACGATTACAGCCTTCTAAAGGCATCCGAAGTCGACTTCATCTTGGTCAAGGTACGAACCTTGAGCCGAAACATGGCACTTTTGACCAACACAGGAACACAAAGTTGTGCCAAATTCATCCATGTTTATGTTTCATTATACTTAATTAAGCTTTTTGAAAGTCCCTGTAACGATTACAGACTTCTAAAGGCATCCGAAGTCGACTTCATCTTGGTCAAGGTACGAACCTTGAGCCGAAACATGGCACTTTTGACCAACACAGGAACACAAAGCTGTGCCAAATTCATCCATATTTATGTTTCATTATACTTAATTAAGCTTTTTGAAAGTCCCTGTAACGATTACAGACTTCTAAAGGCATCCGAAGTCGACTTCATCTTGGTCAAGGTACGAACCTTGAGCCGAAACATGGCACTTTTGACCAACACAGGAACACAAAGTTGTGCCAAATTCATCCATATTTATGTTTCATTATACTTAATTAAGCTTTTTGAAAGTCCCTGTAACGATTACAGACTTCTAAAGGCATCCGAAGTCGACTTCATCTTGGTCAAGGTACGAACCTTGAGCCGAAACATGGCACTTTTGACCAACACAGGAACACAAAGTTGTGCCAAATTCATCCATATTTATGTTTCATTATACTTAAATAAGCTTTTAGAAAGTCCCTGTAAACATTACAGACTTTAGAAGCTATTAGAAACGGATTTCATCTTGGTCAAGGTACGAACCTTGAGCCGAAACATGGCACTTTTGACCAACACAGGAACACAAAGTTGTGCCAAATTCATCCATATTTATGTTTCATTATACTTAATTAAGCTTTTTGAAAGTCCCTGTAACGATTACAGACTTCTAAAGGCATCCGAAGTCGACTTCATCTTGGTCAAGGTACGAACCTTGAGCCGAAACATGGCACTTTTGACCAACACAGGAACACAAAGTTGTGCCAAATTCATCCATATTTATGTTTTATTATACTTAATTAAGCTTTTTGAAAGTCCCTGTAAACATTACAGACTTCAGAAGCTATAAGAAACTGATTTCATCTTGGTCAAGGTACGAACCTTGAGCCGAAACATGGCACTTTTGACCAACACAGGTACACAAAGTTGTACCAAATTCATCCATATTTATGTTTCATTATACTTAATTAAGCTTTTTGAAAGTCCCTGTAAACATTACAGACTTCAGAAGCTAGAAGAAACTGATTTCATCTTGGTCAAGGTACGAACCTTGAGCCGAAACATGTCACTTTTGCCCAACACAGGTACACAAAGTTGTGCCAAATTCATCCATATTTATGTTTCATTATGCTTTATTAAGCTTTTTGAAAGTCCCTGCAACGATTACAGACTTCTAAAGGCATCTGAAGTCGACTTAATCTTGGTCAAGGTACGAACCTTGAGCCGAAACATGTCACTTTTGCCCAATACAGGTACACAAAGTTGTGCCCACATCCATATTTATGTTTTATTTTACTCAATTAAGCTTTTATAAAGTCCCTGTTACGATTACAGACTTCAGAAGCTATTAGAAACTGATTTCATCTTGGTCAAGGTACGAACCTTGAGCCGAAACCTGGCACTTTTGACCAACACAGGTACACAAAGTTGTGCCAAATTCATCCATATTTATGTTTCATTATGCTTTATTAAGCTTTTTGAAAGTCCCTGTAACGATTATAGACTTCTAAAGGCATCTGAAGTCGATTTCATCTTGGTCAAGGTACGAACCTTGAGCCGAAACCTGGCACTTTTGACCAACACAGGTACACAAAGTTGTGTCAAATTCATCCATATTTATGTTTCATTATACTTAATTAAGCTTTTTGAAAGTCCCTGTAAACATTACAGACTTCAGAAGCTATAAGAAACTGATTTCATCTTGGTCAAGGTACGAACCTTGAGCCGAAACATGTCACTTTTGCCCAACACAGGTACACAAAGTTGTGCCAAATTCATCCATATTTATGTTTCATTATACTTAATTAAGTTTTTTGAAAGTCCCTGTAACGATTACAGACTTCAGAAGCTATTAGAAACTGATTTCATCTTGGTCAAGGTACGAACCTTGAGCCGAAACATGGCACTTTTGACCAACACAGGTACACAAAGTTGTGTCAAATTCATCCATATTTATGTTTCATTATACTTAATTAAGCTTTTTGAAAGTCCCTGTAAACATTACAGACTTCAGAAGCTATAAGAAACTGATTTCATCTTGGTCAAGGTACGAACCTTGAGCCGAAACATGGCACTTTTGACCAACACAGGAACACAAAGCTGTGCCAAATTCATCCATATTTATGTTTCATTATACTTAATTAAGCTTTTTGAAAGTCCCTGTAACGATTACAGACTTCTAAAGGCATCCGAAGTCGACTTCATCTTGGTCAAGGTACGAACCTTGAGCCGAAACCTGGCACTTTTGACCAACACAGGAACACAAAGTTGTGCCAAATTCATCCATATTTATGTTTCATTATACTTAATTAAGCTTTTTGAAAGTCCCTGTAACGATTACAGACTTCTAAAGGCATCCGAAGTCGACTTCATCTTGGTCAAGGTACGAACCTTGAGCCGAAACATGGCACTTTTGACCAACACAGGAACACAAAGTTGTGCCAAATTCATCCATATTTATGTTTCATTATACTTAAATAAGCTTTTTGAAAGTCCCTGTAAACATTACAGACTTTAGAAGCTATTAGAAACGGATTTCATCTTGGTCAAGGTACGAACCTTGAGCCGAAACATGGCACTTTTGACCAACACAGGAACACAAAGTTGTGCCAAATTCATCCATATTTATGTTTCATTATACTTAATTAAGCTTTTTGAAAGTCCCTGTAACGATTACAGACTTCTAAAGGCATCCGAAGTCGACTTCATCTTGGTCAAGGTACGAACCTTGAGCCGAAACATGGCACTTTTGACCAACACAGGAACACAAAGTTGTGCCAAATTCATCCATATTTATGTTTTATTATACTTAATTAAGCTTTTTGAAAGTCCCTGTAAACATTACAGACTTCAGAAGCTATAAGAAACTGATTTCATCTTGGTCAAGGTACGAACCTTGAGCCGAAACATGGCACTTTTGACCAACACAGGTACACAAAGTTGTACCAAATTCATCCATATTTATGTTTCATTATACTTAATTAAGCTTTTTGAAAGTCCCTGTAAACATTACAGACTTCAGAAGCTAGAAGAAACTGATTTCATCTTGGTCAAGGTACGAACCTTGAGCCGAAACATGTCACTTTTGCCCAACACAGGTACACAAAGTTGTGCCAAATTCATCCATATTTATGTTTCATTATGCTTTATTAAGCTTTTTGAAAGTCCCTGCAACGATTACAGACTTCTAAAGGCATCTGAAGTCGACTTAATCTTGGTCAAGGTACGAACCTTGAGCCGAAACATGTCACTTTTGCCCAATACAGGTACACAAAGTTGTGCCCACATCCATATTTATGTTTTATTTTACTCAATTAAGCTTTTATAAAGTCCCTGTTACGATTACAGACTTCAGAAGCTATTAGAAACTGATTTCATCTTGGTCAAGGTACGAACCTTGAGCCGAAACCTGGCACTTTTGACCAACACAGGTACACAAAGTTGTGCCAAATTCATCCATATTTATGTTTCATTATGCTTTATTAAGCTTTTTGAAAGTCCCTGTAACGATTATAGACTTCTAAAGGCATCTGAAGTCGATTTCATCTTGGTCAAGGTACGAACCTTGAGCCGAAACCTGGCACTTTTGACCAACACAGGTACACAAAGTTGTGTCAAATTCATCCATATTTATGTTTCATTATACTTAATTAAGCTTTTTGAAAGTCCCTGTAAACATTACAGACTTCAGAAGCTATAAGAAACTGATTTCATCTTGGTCAAGGTACGAACCTTGAGCCGAAACATGTCACTTTTGCCCAACACAGGTACACAAAGTTGTGCCAAATTCATCCATATTTATGTTTCATTATACTTAATTAAGTTTTTTGAAAGTCCCTGTAACGATTACAGACTTCAGAAGCTATTAGAAACTGATTTCATCTTGGTCAAGGTACGAACCTTGAGCCGAAACATGGCACTTTTGACCAACACAGGTACACAAAGTTGTGCCAAATTCATCCATATTTATGTTTCATTATGCTTTATTAAGCTTTTTGAAAGTCCCTGTAACGATTACAGACTTCTAAAGGCATCTGAAGTCGATTTCATCTTGGTCAAGGTACGAACTTACAGACTTCAGAAGCTATTAGAAACTGATTTCATCTTGGACAAGGTACGCACCTTGAGCCGAAACATGGCACTTTTGACCAACACAGGTACACAAAGTTGTGCCAAATTCATCCATATTTATGTTTTATTATACTTTATTAAGCTTTTTGAAAGTCCCTGTAACGATTACAGACTTCTAAAGGCATCTGAAGTCGATTTCATCTTGGTCAAGGTACGAACTTACAGACTTCAGAAGCTATTAGAAACTGATTTCATCTTGGACAAGGTACGAACCTTGAGCCGAAACATGGCACTTTTGACCAACACAGGTACACAAAGTTGTGCCAAATTCATCCATATTTATGTTTCATTATACTTAATTAAGCTTTTTGAAAGTCCCTGTAAACATTACAGACTTTAGAAGCTATTAGAAACAAATTTCATCTTGGACAAGGTACGAACCTTGAGCCGAAACATGGCACTTTTGACCAACACAGGTACACAAAGTTGTGCCAAATTCATCCATATTTATGTTTCATTATACTTAATTAAGCTTTTTGAAAGTCCCTGTAAACATTACAGACTTTAGAAGCTATTAGAAACGGATTTCATCTTGGTCAAGGTACGAACCTTGAGCCGAAACATGGCACTTTTGCCCAACACAGGTACACAAAGTTGTGCCAAATTCATCCATATTTATGTTTCATTATGCTTTATTAAGCTTTTTGAAAGTCCCTGTAACGATTACAGACTTCTAAAGGCATCTGAAGTCGACTTAATCTTGGTCAAGGTACAAACCTTGAGCCGAAACATGTCACTTTTGCCCAATACAGGTACACAAAGTTGTGCCCACATCCATATTTATGTTTTTTTTTATTCAATTAAGCTTTTATAAAGTCCCTGTTACGATTACAGACTTCAGAAGCTATTAGAAACTGATTTTATCTTGGTCAAGGTACGAACCTTGAGCCGAAACCTGGCACTTTTGACCAACACAGGTACACAAAGTTGTGTCAAATTCATCCATATTTATGTTTCATTATACTTAATTAAGCTTTTTGAAAGTCCCTGTAACGATTACAGACTTCTAAAGGCATCCGAAGTCGACTTCATCTTGGTCAAGGTACGAACCTTGAGCCGAAACATGGCACTTTTGACCAACACAGGAACACAAAGTTGTGCCAAATTCATCCATATTTATGTTTCATTATATATAATTAAGCTTTTTGAAAGTCCCTGTAACGATTATAGACTTCTAAAGGCATCTGAAGTCGATTTCATCTTGGTCAAGGTACGAACCTTGAGCCGAAACCTGGCACTTTTGCTCAATACAGGTACACATAGTTGTACCAAATTCATCCATATTTATGTTTCATTATGCTTTATTAAGCTTTTTGAAAGTCCCTGTAAACATTACAGACTTTAGAAGCTATTAGAAACGGATTTCATCTTGGTCAAGGTACGAACCTTGAGCCGAAACATGGCACTTTTGACCAACACAGGTACACAAAGTTGTGCCAAATTCATCCATATTTATGTTTCATTATGCTTTATTAAGCTTTTTGAAAGTCCCTGTAACGATTACAGACTTCTAAAGGCATCTGAAGTCGATTTCATCTTGGTCAAGGTACGAACTTACAGACTTCAGAAGCTATTAGAAACTGATTTCATCTTGGACAAGGTACGCACCTTGAGCCGAAACATGGCACTTTTGACCAACACAGGAACACAAAGTTGTGCCAAATTCATCCATATTTATGTTTCATTATACTTAATTAAGCTTTTTGAAAGTCCCTGTAACGATTACAGACTTCTAAAGGCATCCGAAGTCGACTTCATCTTGGTCAAGGTACGAACCTTGAGCCGAAACATGGCACTTTTGACCAACACAGGAACACAAAGCTGTGCCAAATTCATCCATATTTATGTTTCATTATACTTAATTAAGCTTTTTGAAAGTCCCTGTAAACATTACAGACTTCAGAAGCTATAAGAAACTGATTTCATCTTGGTCAAGGTACGAACCTTGAGCCGAAACATGGCACTTTTGACCAACACAGGTACACAAAGTTGTGCCAAATTCATCCATATTTATGTTTCATTATACTTAATTAAGCTTTTTGAAAATCCCTGTAAACATTACAGACTTTAGAAGCTATTAGAAACGGATTTCATCTTGGTCAAGGTACGAACCTTGAGCCGAAACATGGCACTTTTGACCAACACAGGAACACAAAGTTGTGCCAAATTCATCCATATTTATGTTTCATTATACTTAATTAAGCTTTTTGAAAGTCCCAGTAACGATTACAGCCTTCTAAAGGCATCCGAAGTCGACTTCATCTTGGTCAAGGTACGAACCTTGAGCCGAAACCTGGCACTTTTGACCAACACAGGTACACAAAGTTGTGTCAAATTCATCCATATTTATGTTTCATTATACTTAATTAAGCTTTTTGAAAGTCCCTGTAAACATTACAGACTTCAGAAGCTATAAGAAACTGATTTCATCTTGGTCAAGGTACGAACCTTGAGCCGAAACATGTCACTTTTGCCCAACACAGGTACACAAAGTTGTGCCAAATTCATCCATATTTATGTTTTATTATACTTTATTAAGCTTTTTGAAAGTCCCTGTAACGATTACAGACTTCTAAAGGCATCTGAAGTCGATTTCATCTTGGTCAAGGTACGAACTTACAGACTTCAGAAGCTATTAGAAACTGATTTCATCTTGGACAAGGTACGCACCTTGAGCCGAAACATGGCACTTTTGACCAACACAGGTACACAAAGTTGTGCCAAATTCATCCATATTTATGTTTCATTATACTTAATTAAGCTTTTTGAAAGTCCCTGTAACGATTACAGACTTCTAAAGGCATCTGAAGTCGATTTCATCTTGGTCAAGGTACGAACTTACAGACTTCAGAAGCTATTAGAAACTGATTTCATCTTGGACAAGGTACGCACCTTGAGCCGAAACATGGCACTTTTGACCAACACAGGAACACAAAGTTGTGCCAAATTCATCCATATTTATGTTTCATTATACTTAATTAAGCTTTTTGAAAGTCCCTGTAACGATTACAGACTTCTAAAGGCATCTGAAGTCGATTTCATCTTGGTCAAGGTACGAACTTACAGACTTCAGAAGCTATTAGAAACTGATTTCATCTTGGACAAGGTACGCACCTTGAGCCGAAACATGGCACTTTTGACCAACACAGGAACACAAAGTTGTGCCAAATTCATCCATATTTATGTTTCATTATACTTAATTAAGCTTTTTGAAAGTCCCTGTAACGATTACAGACTTCTAAAGGCATCCGAAGTCGACTTCATCTTGGTCAAGGTACGAACCTTGAGCCGAAACATGGCACTTTTGACCAACACAGGAACACAAAGCTGTGCCAAATTCATCCATATTTATGTTTCATTATACTTAATTAAGCTTTTTGAAAGTCCCTGTAAACATTACAGACTTTAGAAGCTATTAGAAACGGATTTCATCTTGGTCAAGGTACGAACCTTGAGCCGAAACATGGCACTTTTGACCAACACAGGAACACAAAGTTGTGCCAAATTCATCCATATTTATGTTTCATTATACTTAATTAAGCTTTTTGAAAGTCCCTGTAACGATTACAGCCTTCTAAAGGCATCCGAAGTCGACTTCATCTTGGTCAAGGTACGAACCTTGAGCCGAAACCTGGCACTTTTGACCAACACAGGTACACAAAGTTGTGTCAAATTCATCCATATTTATGTTTCATTATACTTAATTAAGCTTTTTGAAAGTCCCTGTAAACATTACAGACTTCAGAAGCTATAAGAAACTGATTTCATCTTGGTCAAGGTACGAACCTTGAGCCGAAACATGTCACTTTTGCCCAACACAGGTACACAAAGTTGTGCCAAATTCATCCATATTTATGTTTTATTATACTTTATTAAGCTTTTTGAAAGTCCCTGTAACGATTACAGACTTCTAAAGGCATCTGAAGTCGATTTCATCTTGGTCAAGGTACGAACTTACAGACTTCAGAAGCTATTAGAAACTGATTTCATCTTGGACAAGGTACGCACCTTGAGCCGAAACATGGCACTTTTGACCAACACAGGTACACAAAGTTGTGCCAAATTCATCCATATTTATGTTTCATTATACTTAATTAAGCTTTTTGAAAGTCCCTGTAACGATTACAGAAAATAACAAATAAAACACTAGCAACAAACAAAAAAACAACAACGGAGGAGGAGGGAAAAAGAGAGAGATACGCGCTATCTCAGAGTGGACAAGGTACGCACCTTGAGCCGAAACATGGCACTTTTGACCAACACAGGAACACAAAGTTGTGCCAAATTCATCCATATTTATGTTTCATTATACTTAATTAAGCTTTTTGAAAGTCCCTGTAACGATTACAGACTTCTAAAGGCATCTGAAGTCGATTTCATCTTGGTCAAGGTACGAACTTACAGACTTCAGAAGCTATTAGAAACTGATTTCATCTTGGACAAGGTACGCACCTTGAGCCGAAACATGGCACTTTTGACCAACACAGGAACACAAAGTTGTGCCAAATTCATCCATATTTATGTTTCATTATACTTAATTAAGCTTTTTGAAAGTCCCTGTAACGATTACAGACTTCTAAAGGCATCTGAAGTCGATTTCATCTTGGTTAAGGTACGAACCTTGAGCCGAAACCTGGCACTTTTGCTCAATACAGGTACACATAGTTGTACCAAATTCATCCATATTTATGTTTCATTATGCTTTATTAAGCTTTTTGAAAGTCCCTGTAAACATTACAGACTTTAGAAGCTATTAGAAACGGATTTCATCTTGGTCAAGGTACGAACCTTGAGCCGAAACATGGCACTTTTGACCAACACAGGAACACAAAGTTGTGCCAAATTCATCCATATTTATGTTTCATTATGCTTTATTAAGCTTTTTGAAAGTCCCTGTAACGATTACAGACTTCTAAAGGCATCTGAAGTCGATTTCATCTTGGTCAAGGTACGAACTTACAGACTTCAGAAGCTATTAGAAACTGATTTCATCTTGGACAAGGTACGCACCTTGAGCCGAAACATGGCACTTTTGACCAACACAGGAACACAAAGTTGTGCCAAATTCATCCATATTTATGTTTCATTATACTTAATTAAGCTTTTTGAAAGTCCCTGTAACGATTACAGACTTCTAAAGGCATCCGAAGTCGACTTCATCTTGGTCAAGGTACGAACCTTGAGCCGAAACATGGCACTTTTGACCAACACAGGTACACAAAGTTGTGCCAAATTCATCCATATTTATGTTTCATTATACTTAAATAAGCTTTTTGAAAGTCCCTGTAAACATTACAGACTTTAGAAGCTATTAGAAACGGATTTCATCTTGGTCAAGGTACGAACCTTGAGCCGAAACATGGCACTTTTGACCAACACAGGAACACAAAGTTGTGCCAAATTCATCCATATTTATGTTTCATTATACTTAATTAAGCTTTTTGAAAGTCCCTGTAACGATTACAGCCTTCTAAAGGCATCCGAAGTCGACTTCATCTTGGACAAGGTACGCACCTTGAGCCGAAACATGGCACTTTTGACCAACACAGGAACACAAAGTTGTGCCAAATTCATCCATATTTATGTTTCATTATACTTAATTAAGCTTTTTGAAAGTCCCTGTAACGATTACAGACTTCTAAAGGCATCCGAAGTCGACTTCATCTTGGTCAAGGTACGAACCTTGAGCCGAAACATGGCACTTTTGACCAACACAGGAACACAAAGCTGTGCCAAATTCATCCATATTTATGTTTCATTATACTTAATTAAGCTTTTTGAAAGTCCCTGTAAACATTACAGACTTTAGAAGCTATTAGAAACGGATTTCATCTTGGTCAAGGTACGAACCTTGAGCCGAAACATGGCACTTTTGACCAACACAGGAACACAAAGTTGTGCCAAATTCATCCATATTTATGTTTCATTATACTTAATTAAGCTTTTTGAAAGTCCCTGTAACGATTACAGCCTTCTAAAGGCATCCGAAGTCGACTTCATCTTGGTCAAGGTACGAACCTTGAGCCGAAACCTGGCACTTTTGACCAACACAGGTACACAAAGTTGTGTCAAATTCATCCATATTTATGTTTCATTATACTTAATTAAGCTTTTTGAAAGTCCCTGTAAACATTACAGACTTCAGAAGCTATAAGAAACTGATTTCATCTTGGTCAAGGTACGAACCTTGAGCCGAAACATGTCACTTTTGCCCAACACAGGTACACAAAGTTGTGCCAAATTCATCCATATTTATGTTTTATTATACTTTATTAAGCTTTTTGAAAGTCCCTGTAACGATTACAGACTTCTAAAGGCATCTGAAGTCGATTTCATCTTGGTCAAGGTACGAACTTACAGACTTCAGAAGCTATTAGAAACTGATTTCATCTTGGACAAGGTACGCACCTTGAGCCGAAACATGGCACTTTTGACCAACACAGGTACACAAAGTTGTGCCAAATTCATCCATATTTATGTTTCATTATACTTAATTAAGCTTTTTGAAAGTCCCTGTAACGATTACAGACTTCTAAAGGCATCTGAAGTCGATTTCATCTTGGTCAAGGTACGAACTTACAGACTTCAGAAGCTATTAGAAACTGATTTCATCTTGGACAAGGTACGCACCTTGAGCCGAAACATGGCACTTTTGACCAACACAGGAACACAAAGTTGTGCCAAATTCATCCATATTTATGTTTCATTATACTTAATTAAGCTTTTTGAAAGTCCCTGTAACGATTACAGACTTCTAAAGGCATCTGAAGTCGATTTCATCTTGGTCAAGGTACGAACTTACAGACTTCAGAAGCTATTAGAAACTGATTTCATCTTGGACAAGGTACGCACCTTGAGCCGAAACATGGCACTTTTGACCAACACAGGAACACAAAGTTGTGCCAAATTCATCCATATTTATGTTTCATTATACTTAATTAAGCTTTTTGAAAGTCCCTGTAACGATTACAGACTTCTAAAGGCATCTGAAGTCGATTTCATCTTGGTTAAGGTACGAACCTTGAGCCGAAACCTGGCACTTTTGCTCAATACAGGTACACATAGTTGTACCAAATTCATCCATATTTATGTTTCATTATGCTTTATTAAGCTTTTTGAAAGTCCCTGTAAACATTACAGACTTTAGAAGCTATTAGAAACGGATTTCATCTTGGTCAAGGTACGAACCTTGAGCCGAAACATGGCACTTTTGACCAACACAGGAACACAAAGTTGTGCCAAATTCATCCATATTTATGTTTCATTATGCTTTATTAAGCTTTTTGAAAGTCCCTGTAACGATTACAGACTTCTAAAGGCATCTGAAGTCGATTTCATCTTGGTCAAGGTACGAACTTACAGACTTCAGAAGCTATTAGAAACTGATTTCATCTTGGACAAGGTACGCACCTTGAGCCGAAACATGGCACTTTTGACCAACACAGGAACACAAAGTTGTGCCAAATTCATCCATATTTATGTTTCATTATACTTAATTAAGCTTTTTGAAAGTCCCTGTAACGATTACAGACTTCTAAAGGCATCCGAAGTCGACTTCATCTTGGTCAAGGTACGAACCTTGAGCCGAAACATGGCACTTTTGACCAACACAGGAACACAAAGTTGTGCCAAATTCATCCATATTTATGTTTCATTATACTTAATTAAGCTTTTTGAAAGTCCCTGTAACGATTACAGCCTTCTAAAGGCATCCGAAGTCGACTTCATCTTGGACAAGGTACGCACCTTGAGCCGAAACATGGCACTTTTGACCAACACAGGAACACAAAGTTGTGCCAAATTCATCCATATTTATGTTTCATTATACTTAATTAAGCTTTTTGAAAGTCCCTGTAACGATTACAGACTTCTAAAGGCATCCGAAGTCGACTTCATCTTGGTCAAGGTACGAACCTTGAGCCGAAACATGGCACTTTTGACCAACACAGGAACACAAAGTTGTGCCAAATTCATCCATATTTATGTTTCATTATACTTAATTAAGCTTTTTGAAAGTCCCTGTAACGATTACAGCCTTCTAAAGGCATCCGAAGTCGACTTCATCTTGGTCAAGGTACGAACCTTGAGCCGAAACATGGCACTTTTGACCAACACAGGAACACAAAGTTGTGCCAAATTCATCCATATTTATGTTTCATTATACTTAATTAAGCTTTTTGAAAGTCCCTGTAACGATTACAGACTTCTAAAGGCATCCGAAGTCGACTTCATCTTGGTCAAGGTACGAACCTTGAGCCGAAACATGGCACTTTTGACCAACACAGGAACACAAAGTTGTGCCAAATTCATCCATATTTATGTTTTATTATACTTAATTAAGCTTTTTGAAAGTCCCTGTAAACATTACAGACTTCAGAAGCTATAAGAAACTGATTTCATCTTGGTCAAGGTACGAACCTTGAGCCGAAACATGGCACTTTTGACCAACACAGGTACACAAAGTTGTGCCAAATTCATCCATATTTATGTTTCATTATACTTAATTAAGCTTTTTGAAAGTCCCTGTAACGATTACAGACTTCTAAAGGCATCCGAAGTCGACTTCATCTTGGTCAAGGTACGAACCTTGAGCCGAAACATGGCACTTTTGACCAACACAGGAACACAAAGTTGTGCCAAATTCATCCATATTTATGTTTCATTATACTTAATTAAGCTTTTTGAAAGTCCCTGTAACGATTACAGACTTCTAAAGGCATCTAAAGTCGATTTCATCTTGGTCAAGGTACGAACCTTGAGCCGAAACATGTCACTTTTGCCCAATACAGGTACACAAAGTTGTGCCCACATCCATATTTATGTTTTATTTTACTCAATTAAGCTTTTATAAAGTCCCTGTTACGATTACAGACTTCAGAAGCTATTAGAAACTGATTTCATCTTGGTCAAGGTACGAACCTTGAGCCGAAACATGGCACTTTTGACCAACACAGGTACACAAAGTTGTGCCAAATTCATCCATATTTATGTTTCATTATACTTAAATAAGCTTTTTGAAAGTCCCTGTAAACATTACAGACTTTAGAAGCTATTAGAAACGGATTTCATCTTGGTCAAGGTACGAACCTTGAGCCGAAACATGGCACTTTTGACCAACACAGGAACACAAAGTTGTGCCAAATTCATCCATATTTATGTTTTATTATGCTTTATTAAACTTTTTGGAAGTCCCTGTAACGATTACAGACTTCTAAAGGCATCTGAAGTCGATTTCATCTTGGTCAAGGTACGAACCTGAGCCGAAACCTGGCACTTTTGCTCAATACAGGTACACAAAGTTGTACCAAATTCATCCATATTTATGTTTCATTATACTTAATTAAGCTTTTTGAAAGTCCCTGTAACGATTACAGACTTCAGAAGCTATAAGAAACTGATTTCATGTTGGTCAAGGTACGAACCTTGAGCCGAAACATGTCACTTTTGCCCAACACAGGTACACAAAGTTGTGCCAAATTCATCCATATTTATGTTTTATTATACTTTATTAAACTTTTTGGAAGTCCCTGTAACGATTACAGACTTCTAAAGGCATCTGAAGTCGATTTCATCTTGGTCAAGGTACGAACCTGAGCCGAAACCTGGCACTTTTGCTCAATACAGGTACACAAAGTTGTACCAAATTCATCCATATTTATGTTTCATTATACTTAATTAAGCTATTTGAAAGTCCCTGTAACGATTACAGACTTCAGAAGCTATAAGAAACTGATTTCATCTTGGTCAAGGTACGAACATTGGGCCTGAACATGGCTATTTTGACCAATACAGGAACACAAAGTTGTGCCAATTTCATTCATATTTATGTTTCAATTAACTATCTATTCTCAATCAAGTCGCGCTGCTGCTGATGTCTGTGACTTAGCATCAAGGTGAAAAAGACAACTTTGATATCCTGAAACCTATCTGTAAAAAGGTGATGTTTTACAGATAGGTTTCAGGAATGCCGCCAACCCGCAGACAAGTCAATAATTGCCGAAATGTTTTTCGGTGATGAGCCAAAGTATGTCATTCCTGGTCCCACTCCTGACTTCAAATATAACATGTTGACCCTTGGAGTTGGGCAAAACATAGCAGCCGAAGTTAAGATCAAAAACAAGTACCCTGGATGTACCAATTATGTTGCTGTTGATCCTACCGCGGAATTCAACGAAGACTTGGTGAAACACGCAGGGGGTCTTTTTTTACAGCGGACTGTCGGAGCTACGAGTGGTGTTTCGGCTGCTCTTATTTTGAGTATGCTTTACTTTTGTTTTACAATTGAAAAAAAGAAACTTTAGATGTCAAACGAAACTATGGAAAGACTGAAGTACCCGATACTACGATATAAACCGTTTTTAAAGAAGCCAATATGACAGAAGTCGTCGACATTACGATGATGGACATTGAGGGAGCGGAGTTTGAGAATCTTGACAGCTTAATTGGTAGGTTTTAAAATTATGAATTTTTTATTACTACGACACGCAACTTTTGGTGCCTTGGCATATTAGTGTCTTGCGTGTGCACTCACATATTGTACTGTGCGCTGGAGAGATTTTCGGTGCGCGGCTTATGCGCACACGCACTTATTTAACTTGCGTGCAAAATGCAACTTTTGCGTTCAATTTATTAACGTAAAAAACGCCGTTGCATACAAAAAAAATTTTCAACGACTTTATTTCAGACCAATCCTCAAATGAAACTACAATTTGCCAATTTAACGTCGAAATTCACAATCCCTGGTCCATTGCCGTCAAAAAGTCCGCCATTATCGACACATTGTACAGACTATCCCAAAAAAGAAAATTCCCCATCTTCAATGCTGAAGTGATCCAAATCGAGAGAGCTGTTTTCAATAGATGTTTTTTCATAAACGTAGAAAGTCGTTATTGTGTAGAAAAATACTATCCTTCGTTACAGTAATAAAAATTTATTTATTTATTATTAAAAGTTGCAAAATGACGTCGTAGTGTACAATGTTGACAAATAGGAAAATTAAAAAAGATTTTTAGGTCACAAGCGGAGATTATTCACAGGATAAAATCGGCAGGGCAGGCATGCACGCAGCAAGCAATTAGTGGTTGAAAACGTACTTCGTAATGATCGTGCGGACGACAAAAAACGGCTCGAAGCTGTCAACAGGTTCCTTTAAAGATTCGTCTTTGTTGTCTGGAAGAGTGGAGTTTGTGACATTTTGAGTGGCATCAACAACGGCGCTGGTATCTTTGGAGGTGGAATTGTTGATGCTTTCGGAGAGGGGTTCCAGCTTCAAGTTTTGGAGACTGACTTCAGCTTGTTTGGTTGCTTGTTCGTTGACGCCGTAGAGGCCATGGAAAACGTCCGGTTGCTTGGTGTCCTTATTATGGAGATGGGTGTACACCCGATTCGCGTAATGTTTGAACTCCAGCTGCCGGGAAACGTTCATGTAGGTGTCACAGCCGAAGCCACTGACGACCGGGAGGATACTGTGCTTGGTCCAGGAGGCAACATCTGCGATTTTGACGACGCCTTCACGGACATAGTTGCTGCCAATGTTGAGGGTGAAGCTCGTCTTGTGGATGGGGTCTTTGGTCGTCGAGAAGCGGTGCAGGACTAGCCTAAAATCATCGATTAGGATCTTTCTCACATGATAAACACAAAAAACCAACTTTGTAACATTAACCTTCCAAGTCGCATCCAGCTCCGAAACAAATCGAAACAGCTCCATCGTCACAAAAGCCTGATGGATCGGCAACAATCTCTCAACTCGCTGCTGCACATCCAACGTCGTTTCACCCATAATATTCTCCAAAACAGACGGCGCCGAAATGTACTTCGCGTTCATGAAGTCCAGACAGTACAGTACACGCAGGACGTCGACACCGATTTCCAGAAGCAGGTGCGCGCAGTTCAAAACTTCCAAGGGACGCATGTTGAAGTCGAAAACCTCGAAATTGCTGCACATCTTCGCGATGGTCGAAGTGTAAGACGGCTTCATGAAGACTTTCAAACTGCCGGACTTGATATCGCGCATGACGAGGCTGAAGCACTGTTTGAGGGTCTGATGCGACGTGACGTAGCGAAGGATGTTCCAGAGGTCATGCAAAAAGTCTCGCTCAACTTTGTGGGTGTTTTCCTTGTAGGAGTTGAGGAGATCACTGACATCGGCGACCATTTCCTCGTTGAGATCGGCACGGGGGAAGTCGGCCTTTTCGTTGACGATCCAGTCGTTTAGTGTCTGAAAAGGTTGCCATTTTCACAAATCAACAATAAAAAGGGTATTGTAACCCACCAAAAGGACCCCCAAATCAGCACACCGATTAACATTCAAATGGGTCTGATCCATATATCCCGGATAAACGGATACAGAAACCTTCGCATTGTGAGCCGGTGCCGATAAGGCTGGAATGTCCGTCTTACTCGACCATTGGGCTTCCATGACGACCTTAGACGTGTCCTCATCGACACTGCCATCTTCGAAGACGCGTTGCTTGATGGGAGCGTACTCGGCATGAGCCTTCCACAATGATGCCGGCCGATCGAGGGGGCTTTTCGAGTTGTTCACCAATTGGATACCTGCATTCCCTTGGCTGCCGTATTTCGCACCAATCGGGCCATCAGTACCCCATCCGACCAGCAAGGTCTTCAAGATGTCTTGGCCATCAGTCGCGACGAGCATCCAGACATTTTTGAGCTGGATATCGATGTTGGGCTTGTGCGTGCGAAATCTGAAAGAAAAAAGTTATCGTTATCAGCCACGCGCATCAAGTAGACTCACAGATCAACGAGTTTTGATGCCTCCTGGAACGTCACCGGGTTCAGGTCTGCCTTAAACTTGTAAACCGGATCGATGAGTTGCGCAGGCACATGGGTCGGCTTGCACTCTTTCTTTAGCTTTTTGAAATCGAGAAAGTCGACTTGCAACGGCTGCACCTCGGGATCGACGACAGCAACGAGGCCATTGTTCTCCTTGTCATCGAGAGAGTCTTCCAGGGATTCGTTGACGCTGTCGATGGTGGATTTGTCATGCTGGTCCTTGTAGATGCCTTGGTTGAGGACTTTGCCGGTGATGGCGTCGATGTAGCGGAGATCGGTCTGAAATTTGAAGTTGAATCGACGATAGGTAGCATGGGGGACTTACTCTGGGCTCAAATCGATCGAAAAGGATGACTTCCGTGGCGCCAGCATCCTGGGCGGGCCGTTCGAAATACGGGATTTCGGAGGCATTGAACAGACGGGCCCGATAGCCTTTGACTTTCACGATGCCGGTAGAGGTGAAGGCTTCTCGGGTTAGAGCGTACATTTGGCTGGAATTGGAGGTGGAAAAGGGTGAGAAAATATATAAAAATGAGGGAGGATGGAGCAAAAACGTCGAGTGGAAGGAAAAGCAAAGCGAAAATTTTAAATTTCAACGCGCGAAAAAACCCTCAAAAATTTGCGGTTGCGTCCACAATGCCAAGGAAAGTTGCAAAAAGGTGTTCATGGCCAGCGTTGCCTGCGGCTTGTTTTCCGCTTCCCCTTCATCCACGTAACTGTTTTCCCGTTCTAACAGTTCATTGTCGCCCCTCAGGAACACTATGATGGCTACAACCCTCCCCAACAGCAGCTCATGCCGACAGACGGGTCCTACATCAAGTTGAATAGGTTCGATCCGGCCCAGTCGCAAACAATATATATCCAGGCCGATGGACAGCCTCAACAGCAGCCAGAAGTCCAATACGTCGACTCTAACATGATCGCGATTCAACAATTTCATGGAAGTCAAGCCCTAGGTGAAGCTGTCTGCGATGAATATATGGACAACGCGGTCCATCTTGACGATGGCTCTGGGATCTGCTATGTGACAATGACCCAGGAGGAGTTTGACCAGCAACAATTGAACCAAGGCCAACCCATGTATTATGAAGATGGTCAAATTGAGCAGCTACAATACATTCAAGACGACCAGATGGACATGCAGCAGGTTCAGATGCAACAAATGATGCCAATGGACATGAATATGCCGCAAATGGTCGATCCAAACATGCAACAAATGCCGATTGAGTATGTTATGGACAATGAATATCAGCCGATGCAGGTTGTTTATAACCAGGCGGATAATATATTAGCTGTGAGTCAGTTTTGAAGGGTAATTTATATATAAAATATGCCATTTATAGGAGGGAATCGACTTTGACTCGCCTGATGACATGGAAAGACGGCTCGAAGAAGCCTACGCCGCTGAAGGGAAGGAAGTCGATTATGTAGGTTTCGAATCTTTTACCTTATAAAAAGTCTACTCATGCTTTCAGATTGTTCCCAAAGACCTCGAACGCGCCGGCTTCACCGTCAATGACTTCGACAGCCTCACAGATGAGCAACTCAATGTCGTCCTCGAGTTGAAGCGTCACTTTGAAGCCCATGAGAAAGCTAATTTGGAAGAATTCGAGAGGAATAAGGAGCGTCTGGAAGCAGAATCTCGGGAAAGAGAAGCAAAACGGGCGAGGATGGCAGCACAATCTACCGTACCATTCTCTCAGGGGCGGAAGATGCTAAAAGCGGTATCAACTGCGGCCCCAGAAGTCAGAACTATCGAAGAAAGTGCTTTAACAAGTGAACCCACTGACCATGAACCCGGGCCATCAACATCACAGCCAAGAAAGACGAAACCGCCAGAATCCGAGCCCAAAAGAAGACTCTACAAAGATGTTGTCCCTTTTGGGCATCTCAGAATCCTCGATGATGAAGGGCGTGAATATTTCGTAAGTTACATTTAAAAAAACTAATCCAACTTACAGTATCTTTTCAGTTTTCCAAAAAAGAACTCCTCAAAATTGGCATCGACCCATCAAGCATATCCGATGACGCCCTCAATGACCTCTATGAAAAAGCGATTGCCGATCGCCTCGCCGCTGCTAATCCGCAAGTTAAAGTCATCGACCTTCGAGAGCCGCCGCCAAAAGCCACCGAAGAAACTTCCGATGAAGTTGCCTTCATTGAAGGCTTCAAAATCGGTGACCCCGTCATGGTATCCGACGACGACAAAGAATTCGAAGCGACAATCCGCTACAAGAAGATCACAGCAACGGGGAACCTGTTCAAAGTCCAATACACTCATGGCAGGTATGAATGGGTCGATGAAAGTCGAATCAGTCGGAAGCCAGCGATTCCGGAAGTGCTCGTTCCACGCGATATGGTCGTCGCTGCCAAGGTTTTGGACAAAGCTGGGCCTTCGAATGCCAAACCAGGTCCATCAAAGCCGATTCAGCGGCCCAAACCATCGTCATCAGCAACTTCCGAATCCTCTACCATAACCCAAGGCCCGCCGATTCCGACCAAATCGCCCACAAAACGGGCTGCCGTAAAGCTTATCCAGAATCAACGAGCGGGCGAACCCGGTCCAGCGCCAAGTAAGTCTGTTTTACAGTTGTTCCACAATGTTATACAGGAGTTCCAGAACCCCGGCTCCGAAAACGGCTCCATCCAAAGCCGACTGCCACAAAACCAACTTCCGCACCATCGAAACCCGGCGTCAAATTCAACTGCCTTCCCTGCGGCAAAACCGTCACCCAGCCAGCTTACTCCTTCCTTGTCATCAGAATCCCTGCCTGTGTCGATTGTGCTAAAAGAACCATCGCTGTCAATGATGTCCGCAACCTCGAAACAGCCTTAAATGGCGCTTGCAATTGCACTTGTCAAAAACCTGTCGATAATGCCAATGCTAGTGGCGACCTGTAAGTCAAACTCGCAAATCGCTTACATGTATGACGTGAACACTTTTATAACCAGTAAATTATCAGTAAATAAATCAATTTCCATCATCATCGGTCTCCTCAGGCGATGTTGCGATCCTTTTTTGCCAGATTTCGATTCGTGCCATTAAAACTGGAGCATAGTTAAAGGGTTTTAAAACAGGGAGGACAGTAGCATCAATTTTAGACAGTAATAAGCTGGTAATATGTCGTGGAGGTCTTGATCGAAGATGGTGATAATGTTGTAGACGCCCCAATAGAGGAGTATGAATGCGTCTTCTGGGACTTCAATTGGGTATAGATAGGTCAGAATAAGGGGGACAAAGACGACTAAGGTGTTGGCCAGGCCTTCTGATGAGGCTCACGCGTATACCCCGAGATATTTGCACTTGACGTACACTTTTCACCTTGAGCGTGCACTCAAGTGTATTCGGGGCAGTTTGCGTCACGAGAGGACGGCTTTAGCAAAGTGGGGTAGAGCAAAAGTTTACTGACCTTACTAACGGACCAAGATAGGGTCCTCATGGGGTTCACCAGGAGGCAGAGCGACGCGCGGTAGAATTTCCAGCGCGTAGTCGTCTTCGCACAACGTTATAGCCTGCCGGCGCGCGTGGTGTAGACGGGCGGGTGCAGAACTACGGCGAACAGGAGCAAGGTTCGAGGCCTGCGACAGTCGAATTTGTTCAAAAGTGGTGACCGGACCCCCAGGGGGACAATTTAGACTTCTGAGCGACTTAGACTTCTGAGCGACTTAGACTTCTGAGCGACTTAGACTTCTGAGCGACTTAGACTTCTGAGCGACTTAGACTTCTGAGCGACTTAGACTTCTGAGCGACTTAGACTTCTGAGCGACTTAGACTTCTGAGCGACTTAGACTTCTGAGCGACTTAGACTTCTGAGCGACTTAGACTTCTGAGCGACTTAGACTTCTGAGCGACTTAGACTTCTGAGCGACTTAGACTTCTGAGCGACTTAGACTTCTGAGCGACTTAGACTTCTGAGCGACTTAGACTTCTGAGCGACTTAGACTTCTGAGCGACTTAGACTTCTGAGCGACTTAGACTTCTGAGCGACTTAGACTTCTGAGCGACTTAGACTTCTGAGCGACTTAGACTTCTGAGCGACTTAGACTTCTGAGCGACTTAGACTTCTGAGCGACTTAGACTTCTGAGCGACTTAGACTTCTGAGCGACTTAGACTTCTGAGCGACTTAGACTTCTGAGCGACTTAGACTTCTGAGCGACTTAGACTTCTGAGCGACTTAGACTTCTGAGCGACTTAGACTTCTGAGCGACTTAGACTTCTGAGCGACTTAGACTTCTGAGCGACTTAGACTTAGACTTAGACTTAGACTTAGACTTAGACTTAGACTTAGACTTAGACTTAGACTTAGACTTAGACTTAGACTTAGACTTAGACTTAGACTTAGACTTAGACTTAGACTTAGACTTAGACTTAGACTTAGACTTAGACTTAGACTTAGACTTAGACTTAGACTTAGACTTAGACTTAGACTTAGACTTAGACTTAGACTTAGACTTAGACTTAGACTTAGACTTAGACTTAGACTTAGACTTAGACTTAGACTTAGACTTAGACTTAGACTTAGACTTAGACTTAGACTTAGACTTAGACTTAGACTTAGACTTAGACTTAGACTTAGACTTAGACTTAGACTTAGACTTAGACTTAGACTTAGACTTAGACTTAGACTTAGACTTAGACTTAGACTTAGACTTAGACTTAGACTTAGACTTAGACTTAGACTTAGACTTAGACTTAGACTTAGACTTAGACTTAGACTTAGACTTAGACTTAGACTTAGACTTAGACTTAGACTTAGACTTAGACTTAGACTTAGACTTAGACTTAGACTTAGACTTAGACTTAGACTTAGACTTAGACTTAGACTTAGACTTAGACTTAGACTTAGACTTAGACTTAGACTTAGACTTAGACTTAGACTTAGACTTAGACTTAGACTTAGACTTAGACTTAGACTTAGACTTAGACTTAGACTTAGACTTAGACTTAGACTTAGACTTAGACTTAGACTTAGACTTAGACTTAGACTTAGACTTAGACTTAGACTTAGACTTAGACTTAGACTTAGACTTAGACTTAGACTTAGACTTAGACTTAGACTTAGACTTAGACTTAGACTTAGACTTAGACTTAGACTTAGACTTAGACTTAGACTTAGACTTAGACTTAGACTTAGACTTAGACTTAGACTTAGACTTAGACTTAGACTTAGACTTAGACTTAGACTTAGACTTAGACTTAGACTTAGACTTAGACTTAGACTTAGACTTAGACTTAGACTTAGACTTAGACTTAGACTTAGACTTAGACTTAGACTTAGACTTAGACTTAGACTTAGACTTAGACTTAGACTTAGACTTAGACTTAGACTTAGACTTAGACTTAGACTTAGACTTAGACTTAGACTTAGACTTAGACTTAGACTTAGACTTAGACTTAGACTTAGACTTAGACTTAGACTTAGACTTAGACTTAGACTTAGACTTAGACTTAGACTTAGACTTAGACTTAGACTTAGACTTAGACTTAGACTTAGACTTAGACTTAGACTTAGACTTAGACTTAGACTTAGACTTAGACTTAGACTTAGACTTAGACTTAGACTTAGACTTAGACTTAGACTAGACTTAGACTTAGACTTAGACTTAGACTTAGACTTAGACTTAGACTTAGACTTAGACTTAGACTTAGACTTAGACTTAGACTTAGACTTAGACTTAGACTTAGACTTAGACTTAGACTTAGACTTAGACTTAGACTTAGACTTAGACTTAGACTTAGACTTAGACTTAGACTTAGACTTAGACTTAGACTTAGTACTTAGACTTAGACTTAGACTTAGACTTAGACTTAGACTTAGACTTAGACTTAGACTTAGACTTAGACTTAGACTTAGACTTAGACTTAGACTTAGACTTAGACCTTAGACTTAGACTTAGACTTAGACTTAGACTTAGACTTAGACTAGACTTAGACTTAGACTTAGACTTAGGACTTAGACTTAGGACTTAGACTTAGACTTAGACTTAGACTTAGACTTAGACTTAGACTTAGACTTAGACTTAGACTTAGACTTAGACTTAGACTTAGACTTAGACTTAGACTTAGACTTAGACTTAGACTTAGACTTAGACTTAGACTTAGACTTAGACTTAGACTTAGACTTAGACTTAGACTTAGACTTAGACTTAGACTTAGACTTAGACTTAGAC